>JAOPSE010000044.1:18571439-19771439 GCA_029449295.1 Zea luxurians | reverse complement strand
CCTTTTTGAGTAACTTGTAAAATGGCAGACCTTTTTCTCCTAGCCTGGATATAAATCTGCTTAGAGCTGCCATACATCCAGTAAGCCGCTGAACCTTCTTCTGCGATCGAGGTGCTTCCATCTTCATGATAGCTTCAATCTTATCTGGATTAGCCTCAATTCCCCGGTGGCTGACAATAAACCCGAGCAACTTTCCGGCTGGTACCCCGAAAACACATTTCTCGGGATTAAGCTTCCATCTATACCGCCTCAGACTGTTGAAAACCAGTTGCAAGTCTTCGATGAAGTCTTTTGAGTCTTCTGTTTTGATTACCACATCATCCACATAGGCTTCCACACGCTTGCCCCAGTGGTCGGCTAAGCATGTTTGAATGGCTCTCTGATAAGTTGCTCCAGCGTTTTTGAGGCCAAATGGCATGGAGGTATAACAGAAAGCACCAAACGGAGTAATGAATGCCGTTTTTTCTTCATCTTCTTTTGCCAGACTAATCTGATGGTATCCAGAATAGCAATCCAGGAAAGACAGCATAGAACATCCAGCGGTGGAGTCCACCACCTGATCTATCCTCGGGAGCCCGAAAGGATCCTTCGGACAGTGTTTGTTGAGATCAGTATAATCAACACACATGCGCCAGTCCACTTTATTCTTTTTGAGTACAAGAACAGGGTTGGCTAACCACTCGGGATGTAATACTTCTCTAATGAATCCAGCTGCGACCAAGCGAGCTAACTCAGTGCGAATGGCCTCTCTCTTGTCAGGCGTGAAACGACGTAGTTTTTGCCGAATCGGCCTTGCCTGGGGATAAACCTTCAGTTTGTGCTCGGCCAGTTCTCTTGGGACTCCCGGCATATCCGCAGGTTGCCATGCGAATACATCTCGGTTATCTTGCAGAAACCGGACGAGCGCGCTTTCCTATTTGTCATCCAAGCTGGAGCTGATGATGGCCGTCTTGCGCTCATCAGCGAACCCCAGGTTGATTCTCTTGGTTTCTTCAGTCGACCGCATAGAGGTCGCGGTTTGAGCTTCGCTCGCCGGTACTGCGAGGTCCTCCTCAGGCTTAGAGTTCGCCAGTGTGGAGGGAGCCGTCGATGGCTTGGCGGTGAGGGTTGCTTGAATAGCCACTCGGAAACACTCTGCGGCGCCTTGGAAGTCGGCGCGCACAGTTATGATCCCTTGCGGTCCTGGCATCTTCAGTATCATGTATGTGTAATGCGGAATGGCCATGAACTTAGCCAATCCAGGCCTCCCGATGATGGCGTTGTACCCGCAGTCGAAGTTCACCACTTCAAACCTCAGGAACTCGGTTCTGTAGTTCTCCGGAGTTCCGAAGGTGACTGGCATGTAGATGTGGCCCAGCGGGTATTCCCCTTCCGTCGGCACGATGCCGAAGAAAGGAGTGTCCGACTCGTGGAGCTCTCTGAGGTGAACTCCCAAGCCTTGGAGTGTCCGGGGGAAGGTGACGTTGATGCTGCTCCCGCCGTCCACTAACACCTTCTTCACCCGGCTCTCTCGGATCACCGGATCGACGAGAAGCGGGTATTTGCCCGGATGGTCGAAGTTGAGCCATTGATCTGCCCGAGTGAAGGTGATCGGGTGCTCCGACCACCGGTATGGGGCGGGGCCGGTGGTCGCCACCAGTATCTGGCGATCGTTGAGCTTTTGCTGTCTTCTGTTCTCCTGTGACCCATGTCCGCCGAAGATGACAAAGCTCCTCCTCCTCCCTCCTCCTGTCGATGGGGTTGTCGTGGTTCATCTGGTCCTCCCCTCGGCGGAGGAGGAGGTAGAGGTTGGAAGGGTCGGCCGTGTCCGACGGAATGCTTGAAGTCTCGGCAATTACGAAGAGTGTGGCGCATGTCCTTGTGGTACGGGCACTGGGCGTCGAGGATGTCGTCCAACGTGCATTCGCCTCCACGAGGTCCTCCTCGGGCGCGAGAGGCAGGTGGTCCGGCAGCGTGCACTTCTTCGCGAGGCCTCTTCTCCCATCGTTTGTCGGGTTGCTGGTTCATGTCGCGTCGTGGTGCTGCCGGTGCGGGCTTTGCTCCTCCGATGAGGTCCTGGGCTCGCTCGTCGGCGGTGATGTAGAGGTCGGCTTCCCGGAATAGCTCCTCGGAGGTAGTCGGTGCCCTCTGTAGTATGGCTCGGACGAAAACCGAGTCATTGGAGCCTCTGTAGAAGTCCTCAATCACGGCCGCCTCCGTGACCTCAGGGATACGATTTCTCATGGTCTGAAACCTTTTGAGGTACGACCGGAGAGTTTCGTCCCCCCGGTGCTTGATGGATTTGAGGTCCCACGGTTGCGCCGGCTTGTCGGAGAGGGACTGGAAGTTGGCGGTGAAGCGTCGACTGAAGTCGCCCCAAACGTCGATGCAGTGTCGGGGTAGATGTCGCAGCCATTGCAGCGCGTCTTGCCCAAGGACATTGGGTAAGTATGCGGTCATCACGTCTTCGGACGCCCCGGCAGCTCGAGCAGCGGTGGTGTAGACGGCTAGCCAACCCCATGGATCCTGCTTAGGTTCATATTTGTCAACATTGGATACCTTGAAGTTGGGAGGCCATTGGATGGCCCTAAGGCGCGGAGTGAGGGCGGACACTCCGCACGTGTCCTCCTGTCGTCGGGGACGATGTCTGTCCCGGGGAGGGGAGTTGTGATTGTGATTCCTCAACCGTCCCCGGGTGGTTCCGCTAGTTGAAGCCGTTGCCGACTCAGTCCTGGTAGCTTGGCTCTGAGTCGGGATGCCATGATCCCTGTCATACTCCTCCTGACGGCGAATCTCGTTCTCATGCCGCCGCTCGCGCGAAGCATTGATGGAGCTTCGCGCATCTCGGCGACTATTGATGGCGTGTCGTAGATCGTTCGGCGGGTGAACAAGCGGTAGAAGATGGTTGGCCGCCTGGGTGAACAGTCGTCGGTAGCCATCGGCGTCAGGAGTCCGAGGAAGTCCCTCAGCTATCCGAGCCAGTACCCCTCCGATTTCGCTCGGCGTGTTCATAGCTCAGGCGAAGTCGGGGTTCAGGTTGCGCCCAAAGAATGGATTCTCCCGACGCTGCCTTGCATCCTGCTCAGCCTGTTCCTGAGCTCGTCGGCGATCACGTCGTCGGGAGTTCCTTCGTTCTCTGAAGACGCGTTCTTCTGGAGTTTCTCCTATCTCCGAGACCTCGTCCCGCGAGACAGGTTGTTCCGGATTCCGCTCTCCAGCTGCGTGATGTCGTCGAACGTTCCTGCGCCGGTTCCTCCGTCGACGGGACTCTCGTTGAGGCGGTTCCTCCCCGGGTACAGTCGGCTCGTCGTCGGAGATGATGGGCGACTCCGCTCTCCCGATGAAGAGGACGTCGGGGTAGAACGGTGCTGCTGTCGTGGTGATCTTCTTCCCGTCCCCCTTTGAGGCATGAGGGACGGAAAGAGCAACTTGCTTCTCCCCGGTTACCCTCTTTCTTGCGATCTGTGTCCATTCTTTTGTCGGAGAAGTAGGCAGCGGAGTTCTCCGGGTCAGCGAGCCCTCGGCCCCCGGCTTTCCGGAGACGATCCTCATCCGGAGAGCTGGAGGTTGCGCTTCTCCGGTATTTTTGGAGTTCGTTGGGGGAGACTCCTTTTTCGGCGGATCCGCGATACGGTGCAGAATTCCTTCTTCATCCGCTACAAATGAGATTGTTCCAAAGCAGAACACGGATCCGGGACGTAGGGTGATCTTGCTGTAGAAGGAGATGGCCATTGAGCTAGCTTGGATTGTCGACACACCCCCTACCTGGCGCGCCAGCTGTCGGTGTTTTGGGTCCGACCGCACACCCGGGGTTGCCCCTCAAGGTGTTTTAGGAGTAGGACGGTGTCGACAACTGTAGAAAAATGGTTCGCGCCGATCGCACGAGGGACAGTGGACAAGTTTTACAGGTTCGGGCCGCTTAGAGATGCGTAACACCCTACGTCCTGATGAGTATGCTTGGTGGATGTGGTTACAAGAGAGCTCTCTGGATCGAGAGTACAGAGAGTTGATGTGGGTGGCTAAGTAAAGGGTCCATCATTCTGAAGGGGTGCCCCCTAGGCCTTATATACTCGACCGTGGGGCAGTACACGTGGATAAGATAGCAACAAGTAGCTAAAAGATAGTGAACCTCTTGAGATTATCCCTACGTAACCCTCGCCGACTTATCCCCGCGCGGCTTCGTTGCATGGAGGCTCCAGCGCGGGAAAGTCGGATCTCTGTTGCAGTCATTTGCTCGATACCGTGGGCCGTCCGGGCTTGTACCAATCCGGCCCCATGCCGTTCTGCTTCGCTGGTTGTTTCTCCCCAGGCCCACGAAAGAATGACCTTACGATTTATTGGGCCCTTGGGCCTTTCGTGAGGTCCTTTACTCCTTTAGTGGACCCGGGGGATATCTATCCCCCACACTTAGGTACCCAACTATTGTTGGGTCCTACAAGGTTAGTAACAATAGCCTTAGGGACCCAAATGCAAGTTTTATCTCCCTTTCATTTTGCCCCTAATTTTCTAGCAACCACTTTCTTGTCCTTTCTACAAATAGCAAAGGAAGCATTGCAAGCATGATAAATTGTAGAAGTGAAAGGGAAATGTGCCCTTGGGCCATTTCTAAGTATTTTGGTGATTGAGTGCCAACACATGTGCTTAATTGTGAATTTATGTCCATGGATGAACAAGGTGCAAATCATGAGGTAAAGGTATGTTTCTAAGCCTTAGTACATTGGTTTTGTGTACTAATGTACTTGTCTAAGTGTTAGAAACAGAAAGAAGAAGAAGAGAAAAAGACTTGGCTGTGTACAGCCAAGAGTTAGTTCGGTCTGGAGCACCGGACTGTCCGGTGTGCACCGGACAGTGTCCGGTGCGCCAGGCTGACTCGGCGCGAACAGGCCGCTCTCGGGAATTTGCCGACGGCGTACGGCTAAAATTCACCGGACTGTCTGGTGTGCACCGGACTGTCCGGTGAGCCAACGGTCGGTCGCGCAATCTGCGCGGGACACGTGGCCGAGCCAACGGTCGGAAAACGGCACCGGACTGTCCGGTGTGCACTGGACATGTCCGGTGCGCCAACGGCTCTCAGATCTACAACGGTCTGCAACGGTCGGCAGTGCTGTTTAAGGAAGGAAATCGGGCACCGGACAGTGTCCGGTGTGCACCGGACTGTCCGGTGCCCCCGACGACAGAAGGCAAGGATAGCCTTCCAGATTTGCTCTCAACGGCTCCTAGCTGCCTTGGGGCTATAAAAGGAGCCCCTAGGCGCATGGAGGAGACACACAAGCAACCTTTGAGCATTCTTGATCATCCACACTCAGTCTTTGCGCATTCGTTTGACATTCTAAGTGATTCGAGCTCCGTTCTAGTGAGAACTTTGAGATAGTCTTGTGAGCTCGATTCTTGGCCGTGTGTGTGCGCGTTTCGCTGTGGATTTGTGTGTGTTGCTTCCCTCCCTTACTCTGTGCTTCTTTGTGATCATATACGTGTAAGGGCAAGAGACTCCAATTTGTGGAGATTCCTTGCAAACGGGATATTGAAAGGCAAAACAAAACACCGTGGTATTCAAGTTGGTCTTTGGACCGCTTGAGAGGGGTTGATTGCAACCCTCGTCCGTTGGGACGCCACAACGTGGAGTAGGCAAGCGTTGGTCTTGGCCGAACCACGGGATAAACCACTGTGTCATCTCTGTGTTTGATCTCTTGTGGTATTGTGTTTTGTTGAGACTCTAGCCACTTGGAAATTATTTGTGCTAACATTTAACCAAGTTTTGTGGCTTAAGTTTGAAGTTTTACAGGATCACCTATTCACCCCCCCCCCTCTAGGTGCTCTCAATTGGTATCGGAGCCGTTCTCTTCGCAAAGGGTCTAACCGCCCGAAGAGATGGATCCTAAGGGGAAGGGAATCGTGATCAACGACAAAGAGAAGGAATCCTTCGTCAACGAGCCGAAGGACGACAAGCCTACCGACTCCGGCTCGGGGCATAGACGGAAGGAAGGGAAGAAGAAGAAGACAAGGCGCATCAAGGAAATCATCTACTACGACGATAGTGATGAGTCTACTTCTTCCCAAAAGGATGACGACAACGACTACAAAAAGACGGTCAATTCGAACTTTTCATTTGATTATTCTCGTATTCAACATAGTTCGAATTCGCATTTGCTTTCCATTCCTCTTGGCAAACCTCCACACTTCGATGGGGAGGACTACGGATTTTGGAGTCACAAAATGCGTAGTCACTTATTCTCTCTCCATCCGAGCATATGGGAGATTGTGGAGAATGGAATGAAATTTGATAGCTCGGATAGCCCTATGCTTATAAATGAACAAATTCATAGAAATGCACAAGCTACTACTGTTCTCTTAGCATCTTTGTGCAGGGAAGAGTACAATAAAGTGAGCGGCTTGGACAATGCCAAGCAGATATGGGACACCCTCAAGATCTCTCACGAGGGGAACGACATCACCATGCTCACCAAGATGGAGTTGGTGGAGGGCGAGCTTGGACGATTCGCCATGATAAGGGGAGAGGAGCCAACTCAAACGTACAACCGGCTCAAGACCCTTATCAACAAAATAAGGAGCTACGGAAGCACGCGTTGGACGGATCACGACGTCGTCCGCCTAATGCTCAGGTCCTTTACCGTTCTTGATCCTCATCTCGTGAACAATATTCGTGAGAATCCCAGGTACACGATGATGACGCCCGAGGAAGTACTTGGAAAATTCGTAAGCGGGCGGATGATGATCAAGGAGGCAAGATACGTCGACGAAGCGTTGAACGGTCCAATCCACGAGCCTCAACCCATTGCTCTCAAGGCAACAAGGAGCAAGGAGTCGCTACCTAGCAAGGTGGCGCAAGTTGAGGCGGCCGGGCTCAATGATGAAGAGATGGCTCTCATCATCAAGAGATTCAAGACGGCGCTAAATGGTCGCAAGGGGCAGCCAAGCAAGACCAAGACAAAGGGGAAGCGCTCATGCTTCAAATGTGGTAAGGTTGGTCATTTTATTGCTAACTGTCCCGAAAATGATAGTGACCAGGAGCAAGGGAAAAATGGGAAGAGAGAGAACAAGAAAGTTTACAAGAAGGCCAAAGGCGAAGCACACCTTGGAAAGGAGTGGGACTCGGATTGCTCTTCGTCCGACTCCGACGACGAAGGACTCGCCGCCACTGCCTTCAACAAATCGGCTCTCTTCCCCCACGAGCATCACACTTGCCTCATGGCAAGGGAAAAGAAGGTAATCACTCGTAATGGTAATACTTATGATTCTTCTAGTGATGATGAATCTAGTGAGGATGAAATTGATTACTCTAGTTTATTCAAGGGATTGGATAGAACTAAGATAGCTAAGATTAATGAGTTGATTGATGCCTTAAATGAAAAGGATAGAATCTTAGAGAAACAAGAAGACCTTTTATATGAAGAGCATGATAAATTTGTTAGTGCACAAAATTCACTTGCTCTAGAAGTTAAAAGAAATGGAATGCTTTCTTGTGAACTTTCTACTTGTAATGAAACCATTTCTTCTTTAAAAGGTGAAATTAATGTTTTAACTGCTAAACTAGAAGTAGCAAGTAACTCTTGTGTTGAAAATGTTACAATTTGCACTAGGTGTAAGGATTTTGATGTTAATGTTTGTAGTGAACACTTAGTTTCAATTTCAAAACTAAATGATGAAGTGGCTAGTCTTAATGCCCAACTTAAGACTAGCAAGAGTGAAGTTGATAAAATAAAATTTGCAAGGGATGCCTACACGATTGGTAGACACCCCTCAATTAAGGATGGTCTTGGCTTCAAGGGAGAGGCCAAGAACTTAACAAGCCATAAGGCTCCCATTCCCGCCAAGGAGAAAGGGAAGGCCCCTATGGCCAGTAGCGCTAAAAGGAACCATGCTTTTATGTATAATGATAGGAGACATGCTAGAAATGCTTATAATGATTTTGATTCACATGTTTATGATTCTCATGCCATGTTTGCTTCTAGTTCTTCCTATAAGCATGATAGAGATATGTGTAGGAGAAATGTTGTGCATATGCCTAGGAGAAATTTTGCTCATGTTCCTAGAAAAGTTGTGAACAAACCTTCTACCATTTATTATGCTTGCAATGCTCCCTTTGCTATTTGTAGAAAGGGTAAGAAGGTAATTGCTAGGAAGTTAGGGGCAAGATGCAAGGGAGATAAAACTTGCATTTGGGTCCCTAAGGATATTTGCACTAACCTTGTAGGACCCAACATGAGTTGGGTACCTAAGACCCAAGCCTAAATTTGCCTTGCAGGTTTATGCATCCGGGGGTTCAAGCTGGATTATTGACAGCGGATGCACAAACCATATGACGGGGGAGAAGAAGATGTTCACCTCCTACGTCAAAAATAAGGATTCCCAAGATTCAATTATATTCGGTGATGGGAATCAAGGCAAGGTAAAAGGGTTAGGTAAAATTGCAATTTCTAATGAGCACTCAATCTCAAATGTGTTTTTAGTTGAGTTTCTTGGTTACAATTTGCTATCTGTTAGTCAACTATGCAATATGGGTTATAATTGTCTTTTTACTAATGTAGATGTGTCTGTCTTTAGAAGATGTGATGGTTCACTAGCTTTTAAGGGTGTACTAGACGGCAAGCTTTACTTAGTTGATTTTGCAAAAGAAGAGGCCGGTCTAGATGCATGCTTAATGGCTAAGACTTGCATGGGCTGGCTGTGGCATCGCCGCTTAGCACATGTGGGGATGAAGAACCTCCACAAGCTTCTAAAGGGAGAACATGTGATAGGTCTAACAAATGTTTATTTCGAAAAAGATAGACCTTGTGCAGCTTGTCAAGCAGGTAAACAAGTGGGAGGAGCACATCACAGCAAGAATGTGATGACCACGTCAAGACCTCTGGAGCTGCTGCATATGGACCTCTTCGGACCCGTCGCCTATCTAAGCATAGGAGGAAGTAAGTATGGTCTAGTTATTGTTGATGACTTTTCCCGCTTCACTTGGGTGTTCTTTTTGCAGGATAAGTCTGAAACCCAAGGGACCCTCAAGCGCTTCCTCAGGAGAGCTCAAAATGAGTTTGAGCTCAAGGTGAAGAAGATAAGGAACGACAACGGGTCCGAGTTCAAGAACCTTCAAGTGGAGGAGTTTCTTGAGGAGGAAGGGATCAAGCACGAGTTCTCCGCTCCCTACACACCTCAGCAAAATGGTGTGGTAGAGAGGAAGAACAGGACGCTAATCGATATGGCGAGGACGATGCTTGGTGAGTTCAAGACCCCCGAGTGCTTTTGGTCGGAAGCTGTGAACACGGCTTGCCATGCCATCAACAGGGTCTACCTTCATCGACTCCTCAAGAAGACTTCGTATGAGCTACTAACCGGTAACAAACCCAATGTATCGTACTTTCGTGTATTTGGGAGCAAGTGCTACATTCTAGTGAAGAAGGGTAGAAATTCTAAGTTTGCTCCCAAAGCTGTAGAAGGGTTTTTGTTAGGTTATGACTCAAATACAAAGGCGTATAGAGTCTTCAACAAATCATCGGGTTTGGTTGAAGTCTCTAGCGACGTTGTATTTGATGAAACTAATGGCTCTCCAAGAGAGCAAGTTGTTGATTGTGATGATGTAGATGAAGAAGATATTCCAACGGCCGCGATACGAACCATGGCGATTGGAGACGTGCGGCCACAGGAACGAGATGAACGAGATCAACCTTCTTCCTCAACAACGGTGCATCCCCCAACTCAAGACGATGAACAGGTTCATCAAAAGGAGGCGTGTGATCAAGGGGGAGCACAAGATGATCATGTGATGGAGGAAGAAGCGCAACCGGCACCTCCAACCCAAGTTCGAGCGATGATTCAAAGGGATCATCCCGTCGACCAAATTCTAGGTGACATTAGCAAGGGAGTAACTACTCGGTCTCGACTAGTTAATTTTTGTGAACATTACTCTTTTGTCTCCTCTATTGAGCCTTTCAGGGTAGAGGAGGCCTTGCTGGATCCGGATTGGGTGTTGGCCATGCAGGAGGAACTTAACAACTTCAAGCGCAATGAAGTTTGGACGCTGGTGCCTCGTCCCAAGCAAAATGTTGTGAGAACCAAGTGGGTGTTCCGCAACAAACAAGACGAGCACGGAGTGGTGACAAGGAACAAGGCTCGACTTGTGGCAAAAGGTTATGCCCAAGTCGCAGGTTTGGACTTTGAGGAGACTTTTGCTCCTGTGTCTAGGCTAGAGTCCATTCGTATTCTGCTAGCGTATGCCGCTCACCATTCTTTCAGGTTGTACCAAATGGATGTGAAGAGCGCTTTCCTCAACGGGCCAATAAAGGAGGAGGTGTACGTGGAGCAACCCCCTGGCTTTGAGGATGAACGGTACCCCGACCATGTGTGTAAGCTCTCTAAGGCGCTCTATGGACTTAAGCAAGCCCCAAGAGCATGGTATGAATGCCTTAGAGACTTTTTAATTGCTAATGCTTTCAAGGTTGGGAAAGCCGATCCAACTCTTTTTACAAAGACATGTGATGGTGATTTGTTTGTGTGCCAAATTTATGTCGATGACATAATATTTGGTTCTACTAATCAAAAGTCTTGTGAAGAGTTTAGCAGGGTAATGACGCAGAAATTCGAGATGTCGATGATGGGCGAGTTGAACTACTTCCTTGGGTTCCAAGTGAAGCAACTCAAGGACGGCACCTTCATCTCCCAAACAAAGTACACGCAAGATCTGCTAAAGCGGTTTGGGATGAAGGACGCCAAGCCCGCAAAGACTCCGATGGGGACCGACGGACACACCGACCTCAACAAAGGAGGTAAGTCCGTTGATCAAAAAGCATACCGGTCCATGATAGGTTCTTTGCTTTATTTATGTGCTAGTAGACCAGATATTATGCTTAGCGTATGCATGTGTGCTAGATTTCAATCTGATCCGAAGGAGTGTCACTTAGTGGCTGTGAAGCGAATCCTTAGATATTTAGTTGCTACGCCTTGCTTCGGGATCTGGTATCCAAAGGGGTCTAACTTCGACTTGATTGGGTACTCAGATTCCGACTATGCTGGATGTAAGGTCGATAGGAAGAGTACATCGGGGACGTGCCAATTCTTAGGAAGGTCCCTGGTGTCATGGAACTCTAAGAAACAAACCTCCGTTGCCCTATCCACCGCTGAGGCCGAGTATGTTGCCGCAGGACAGTGTTGCGCGCAACTACTTTGGATGAGGCAAACCCTCCGGGACTTTGGCTACAATCTGAGCAAAGTCCCACTCCTATGTGACAATGAGAGTGCTATCCGAATAGCGGAAAATCCTGTTGAACACAGCCGCACAAAGCACATAGACATCCGGCATCACTTTTTGAGAGACCACCAGCAAAAGGGAGATATCGAAGTGTTCTATGTTAGCACCGAGAACCAGCTAGCCGATATCTTTACCAAGCCTTTAGATGAGAAGACCTTTTGCAGGCTGCGTAGTGAGCTCAATATCTTAGATTCGCGGAACTTGGATTGAAATGTAGCGTACATGTGTTTATGCCTTTGATCATGTTCATTCTGCATTTTGTTGCTTATTATGGTGCTCAAGTTGTACAAACACTCCCTGGACCTCACAAGTCCGTTGCAAAGTGATGCACATGTTTAGGGGGAGATGTGTTACAACTTGACCCTTTGAGACTAACCATATGCTTGAGTTTGCTTGATATAGTCTCAAAAGAGAAGTGAAAGGGGAAAGGTGGACTTGGGCCATGAAAGACTTCCACTGCACTCCGATGAGAGGGTAACTTATTCCAAGTCCATCTCATGAACTCCTATTGCCCTTTGCTCTTAATTGAAGATTTTTGTGAGGCAATGGGGTTAAAGGGCCAAGATTGATCCCGTTTTGGTGCTTGATGCCAAAGGGGGAGAAAATAAAGGCCAAAGCAATAAATGGATCAGCTACCACTTGAGAAATTTGAAAATAGTAGAGTAGAATTTTTGGTTCGTCAAAACCCTTTTATTGTCTCTTTTGGCTTCTTGTGGGGAGAAGTAGTAATTATGGGAAAAAGGGGGAGTTTTTGAAATCTTTGATCAATCTCTTTTGAAATGACTCTCTTTATGCCTCAACATGTGTGTTTGACTTAGAGATAGAGATTTGAGTTTGATTTGCAAAAACAAACCAAGTGGTGGCAAAAGATGATCCATATATGCCAAAATTGAATCAAAATAAATTTGAGTTTTATTTGAAGTGAGTTTGCACTTGTTCTAGTTGCTCTATGTTGTGTTGGCATAAATCACCAAAAAGGGGGAGATTGAAAGGGAAATGTGCCCTTGGGCCATTTCTAAGTATTTTGGTGATTGAGTGCCAACACATGTGCTTAATTGTGAATTTATGTCCATGGATGAACAAGGTGCAAATCATGAGGTAAAGGTATGTTTCTAAGCCTTAGTACATTGGTTTTGTGTACTAATGTACTTGTCTAAGTGTTAGAAACAGAAAGAAGAAGAAGAGAAAAAGACTTGGCTGTGTACAGCCAAGAGTTAGTTCGGTCTGGAGCACCGGACTGTCCGGTGTGCACCGGACAGTGTCCGGTGCGCCAGGCTGACTCGGCGCGAACAGGCCGCTCTCGGGAATTTGCCGACGGCGTACGGCTAAAATTCACCGGACTGTCTAGTGTGCACCGGACTGTCCGGTGAGCCAACGGTCGGTCGGGCCAACGGTCGGCCGCGCAATCTGCGTGGGACACGTGGCCGAGCCAACGGTCGGAAAACGGCACCGGACTGTCCGGTGTGCACCGGACATGTCCGGTGCGCCAACGGCTCTCAGATCTACAACGGTCTGCAACGGTCGGCAGTGCTGTTTAAGGAAGGAAATCGGGCACCGGACAGTGTCCGGTGTGCACCGGACTGTCCGGTGCCCCCGACGACAGAAGGCAAGGATAGCCTTCCAGATTTGCTCTCAACGGCTCCTAGCTGCCTTGGGGCTATAAAAGGAGCCCCTAGGCGCATGGAGGAGACACACAAGCAACCTTTGAGCATTCTTGATCATCCACACTCAGTCTTTGCGCATTCGTTTGACATTCTAAGTGATTCGAGCTCCGTTCTAGTGAGAACTTTGAGATAGTCTTGTGAGCTCGATTCTTGGCCGTGTGTGTGCGCGTTTCGCTGTGGATTTGTGTGTGTTGCTTCCCTCCCTTACTCTGTGCTTCTTTGTGATCATATACGTGTAAGGGCAAGAGACTCCAATTTGTGGAGATTCCTTGCAAACGGGATATTGAAAGGCAAAACAAAACACCGTGGTATTCAAGTTGGTCTTTGGACCGCTTGAGAGGGGTTGATTGCAACCCTCGTCCGTTGGGACGCCACAACGTGGAGTAGGCAAGCGTTGGTCTTGGCCGAACCACGGGATAAACCACTGTGTCATCTCTGTGTTTGATCTCTTGTGGTATTGTGTTTTGTTGAGACTCTAGCCACTTGGAAATTATTTGTGCTAACATTTAACCAAGTTTTGTGGCTTAAGTTTTAAGTTTTACAGGATCACCTATTCACCCCCCCCCTCTAGGTGCTCTCAAGAAGGTTCATTAATTTTCCTAGAAACATTAGCAACATTTCTCCTAGGCATATGATGAATGACATTTCTCCTAGGCATATCTCTACCATGCACATAGGAAGAACTTGAAGCAAACATGGCATTTGAATCATAAGCATTACAACTCCTATCATAATGAACATTTCTAGAATATCTCTTATCACCATAAATGAAAGCATGATTCTTTTGACTACTTTTAGTCATAGGAGCCTTCCCTTTCTCCTTGGCGGGAATGGGAGCCTTATGACTTGTTAAGTTCTTGGCTTCTCTCTTAAAGCCAAGCCCATCCTTAATTGAGGGGTGTCTACCAATGGTGTAGGCATCCCTTGCAAATTTTAGTTTATCAAATTCATTTTTGCTAGTCTTAAGTTGGGCATTAAGACTAGCCACTTCATCATTTAACTTTGCAATAGAAACTAGGTGTTCACTACAAGCATCAACATTAAAATCTTTACACCTATTGCAAATCACAACATGTTCTACACAAGAGTTAGATCTATTTGCTACTTCTAGTTTAGCATTTAAATCATCATTAACACTTTTTAAACTAGAAATGGTCTCATGGCAAGTAGATAGTTCACAAGAAAGCATTTCATTCCTTTTAACTTCTAAAGCAAGAGATTTTTGTGCCTCTACAAATTTATCATGTTCTTCATACAAAAGATCCTCTTGTTTTTCTAACAATCTATTCTTATCATTCAAAGCATCAATAAACTCATTAATCTTATCAATTTTACTTCTATCTAAACCTTTGAATAAACTAGCATAGTCTATTTCATCATCATCACTAGACTCATCATCACTTGAAGAAGCATATGTAATAGTACTTCTACTATTTACCTTCTTCTCCTTTGCCATGAGGCATGTGTGATGCTCGTTGGGGAAGAGGGCCGACTTGTTGAAGGCTGAGGCGGCAAGTCCTTCGTCGTCAGATGAAGAGCAATCCGAGTCCCACTCTTTGCCAAGATGTGCCTCGCCCCTAGTCTTCTTGTAGGTCTTCTTCTTCTCCCTCTTCTTTTCCTGGTCACTATCATTATCGGGACAATTAGCGATAAAATGACCAATCTTACCGCATTTGAAGCAGGAGCGCTTCCCCTTCGTCTTGTTCTTGTTGGGATGCTCCTTGCGACCCTTTAGCGCCGTCTTGAACCGCTTGATGATGAGGGCCATTTCTTCCTCATTAAGCCTGGCTGCCTCAACTTGCGCCACCTTGCTAGGTAGCGTCTCCCTGCTACTTGTTGCTTTGAGAGCAACAGGTTGAGGCTCATGGATCATCATTGGGCCATTTTGCGCATCATCCACGTATCTTGCCTCCTTGATCATCATTTGCCCGCTTACGAACTTCCCAAGTATTTCTTCGGGCGTCATCTTGATGTACCTAGGATTCTCACGAATAGAATTAACAAGATGAGGATCAAGGACGGTGAAGGACCTTAGCATTAGTCGAACGACGTCGTGGTCTGTCCATCGCGTGCTTTCATAGCTCCTTATTTTGTTGACGAGGGTCTTGAGCCGGTTGTACGTTTGGGTTGGCTCCTCTCCCCTGATCATCACGAACCTTCCTAGTTCGCCTTCCACCAATTCCATCTTGGTGAGCATGGTGACGTCGTTCCCTTCATGTGAGATCTTTAGGGTGTCCCAGATTTGCTTGGCATTGTCCAAGCCGCTCACCTTATTGTATTCTTCCCTGCACAAAGATGCTAAAAGGACAGTAGTAGCTTGTGCGTTCTTATGGATTTGTTCATTAATAAACATAGAATTATCCGAACTATCAAATTGCATTCCGTTTTCTACTATCTCTCATATACTTGGATGAAAAGAAAACAAATGACTACGCATTTTGTGACTCCAAAATCCGTAGTCCTCTCCATCAAAGTGAGGAGGTTTACCGAGTGGAATGGAAAGTAAATGAGCATTTGAACTATGCGGAATACGAGAGTAATCAAAAGAAAAGTTCGAGTTAACCGTCTTCTTTTTCTCGTAGTCGTTGTCGTCGTTGTCCTTTTGGGAAGAAGAGGACTCGTCGCTGTCGTCGTAGTAGACGATCTTCTGGATGCGCCTCTTCTTCTTCCCGTCCTTCTTCTTATGACTTGAGCCCGAGTCAGTGGGCTTGTCGTCTTTCGGCTCATTGATGAAGGACTCCTTCTCCTTGTCGTTGATCACCATCCCCTTTCCCTTAGGATCCATCCCTTCGGGCGATTAGTCCCTTTCTTGAAGAGAACGGCTCTGATACCAATTGAGAGCACCTAGAGGGGGGTGAATAGGTGATCCTGTAAAAACTTGAAACTTAATCACACAAAACTTGATTAGGAGTTAGCACAATAAAGCCAAGTGGCTAGAGAGGAGTTCTTGCAAAACACAATAACCACAAGAAGATCAACACAGATAGGCACAGTGGTTTATCCCGTGGTTCGGCCAAGTCCAACACTTGCCTACTCCACGTTGTGGCGTCCCAATGGACGAGGATTGCACTCAACCCCTCTCAAGCGGTCCAAAGACCCACTTGAATACCACGATGTTTTGCTTTGTTTCACTATATCCCGCTTGCGAGGAATCTCCACAACTTGGAGCCTCTCGCCCTTACAATTTGATGTTCACAAAAAATCACGGAAGTAAGGATGGGATGAGCAACGCACACAAGACACAAAATCAGAGCACAAACACGCACACAAGTCACAACTCGAGCTCACAACACAACCCGAAGAGTTCTCTACTCAAATGGAGCTCGAGTTGCTATCACAAAGAATCAAATACGCGGAATTGGAGTCTTGGTGCTTAAGAATGCTTAGAGAATGCTTGGTGTTCTCCTCCATGCGCCTAGGGGTCCCTTTTATAGCCCCAAGGCAGCTAGGAGCCGTTGAGAGCATTCCAGGAAGGCAATTCTTGCCTTCTATCGACTGGCGCACCGCACAGTCAGGTGAACCACCGGACACTGTCCGGTGCAGATTTCTTTCCTGTTTTGGCGCAGCCGACCGTTGGCGATTTGGAGCCGTTAGCGCACCGGACACTGTCCGGTGCACAACGGACAGTCCGGTGCCCCCTTCAGACCGTTGGCCCAGCCACTCGTCACGCGCGGATTGCGCGGCCGACCGTTGGCTCGGCCGACCGTTGGCTCACCGGACAGTCCGGTGCACACTGGACAGTCCGGTGAATTTTAGTCGTACGCCGCCGACGAAATCCTGAGAGCGGCCTTTTCACCAGAGCCAGCCTGGCACACCGGACACTGTCCGGTGCACCACCGGACAGTCCGGTGCTCCCAGACTGAACTGTCTTTGGCTGAACAAAGCCATCTCTTTTCCAAATTGTTTTCTCCTATTTCCAGTACTTAGACACAATACATTAGTCCTTAAAACAAAGTACTAAGTCTTAGAAACATACCTTTATGTTGATTTTCACTTTGTCCATCATTTGGCATAGATTAACACATGACCACTTGTGTTGGCACTCAATCACCAAAATACTTAGAAATGGTCCAAGGGCACATTTCCCTTTCAATAGTAGTCACCCTAAGTCATGTAAGTGTGAGCATGTCGCACCGACTTAAGGCATTTCCGACTTAAGTCGATTGCTCCGTTAGTAGGGTATAGTAGTCACCCTAAGTCATGTAAGCGTGAGTGAAAGTCGCCTAGAGGGGGGGTGAATAGGGCGAAACTGAAAATCACAAAAATAATCACAACTACAAGCCGGGTTAGCGTTAGAAATATAAACGAGTCCGCGAGAGAGGGTGCAAAACAAATCGCAGGCAAATGAAGAGTGAGACACGCGGATTTGTTTTACCGAGGTTCGGTTCTCGCAAACCTACTCCCCGTTGAGGAGGCCACCAAGGCCGGGTCTCTTTCAACCCTTCCCTCTCTCAAACGGTCCCTCGGACCGAGTGAGCTTTTCTTCTTCTCAATCAAACGGGAACAAAACTTCCCCGCAAGGGCCACCACACAATTGGTGCCTCTTGCCTTGGTTACAATTGAGTGTTGATCTCAAGAACAAGTGAGAAAGAAAGAAAGCGATCCAAGCGCAAGAGCTCAAAAGAACACGGCAAATCTCTCTCGCTAGTCACTAAGGGCTTGAGTGGAATTGGAGAGGATTTGATCTCTTTTGGTGTGTCTAGAATTGAATGCCTAGCTCTTGTAAGTGGTTGAAAGTTGGAAAACTTGGATGCAATGAATGGTGGGGTGGTTGGGGTATTTATAGCCCCAACCACCAAACATGACCGTTGGCTGGGGGCTTCTGTTCGATGGCGCACCGGACAGTCCGGTGCACACCGGACAGTCCGGTGCCCCTGCCACGTCATCACTGCCGTTGGATTCTGACCGTTGGAGCTTCTGACTTCTGGGCCCTCCTGGGTGTCCGGTGCACACCGGACATGTACTGTTTGATGTCCGGTGCACCGGTATGGGCGTGCCTGACGTCTGCGCGCGCTGCGCGCGCATTAAATGCGCCGCAGGGAGCCGTTGGCGCCGAAATAGCCGTTGCTCCGCTGGCACACCGGACAGTCCGGTGCACACCGGACAGTCCGGTGAATTTTAGCGGAGCGGCTGCCGCGCGAACCCGAGGCTGGCGAGTTCCGGAGACCGCGCTTCCTTGGAGCACCGGATATGTCCGGTGCACACCGGACAGTCCGGTGAATTATAGCGCGCCGGCTTCCGAGAATTCCCGAAGGCGAAGAGTTTGGAGTCGGAGTCCTCTGGTGCACCGGTGGCGCACCGGACATTGTCCGGTGTACACCGGACAGTCCGGTGCCCCCAGACCAGAGGTGCCTTCGGTTGCCTCTTTGCTCCTTTGTTGAATCCAACACTTGATCTTTTTATTGGCTAAGTGTGAACCTTTTGCACCTGTATAACTTATACACTAGAGCAAACTAGTTAGTCCAATATTTGTGTTGGGCAATTCAACCACCAAAATTATTTAGGAACTAGGTGTAAGCCTAATTCCCTTTCAATCTCCCCCTTTTGGTGATTGATGCCAACACAAACCAAAGCAAATATAGAAGTGCATAATTGAACTAGTTTGCATAAGGTAAGTGCAAAGGTTGCTTGGAATTGAGCCAATAAATACTTACATGATGCGCATGGATTGTTTTCTTGGTTTTTGACATATTGGACCACGCTTACACCACAAGTTTTGTTTTTGCAAATTCTTTTGTAAATTCTTTTCAAAGTCCTTTTGCAAGATAGTCAAAGGTAAATGAATAAGATTTTGCAAAGCATTTTCAAGATTTGAAATTTTCTTCCTTTGTTCAAATGCTTTTCCTTTGACTAAACAAAACTCCCTCTTAAATAAGGTCTCCTCTTAGCGTTCAAGAGGGTTTTCCATCAATTTTGAAAATACTACTTGCTCCCCCTTTAGAACACAAAGAGATACCAATTTTGAAATTTACCAATTTAAAATCATCAAATTTATAAAATTAGGTGGTGGTGCGGTCCTTTTGCTTTGGGCTCATATTTTCTCCCCCTTTGGCATGAATCGCCAAAAACGGAATCATTAGAGCCCTATGAAGTACTTTTTCCCCCTTTGGTCATGAAATGAATGAGTGAAGATTATACCAAAGTTGGAGAGATGATGCGGAGCGACGGCGAAGAATGAGTAGTGGAGTGGAGTGGAAGCCTTGTCTTTGCCGAAGACTCCTATTCCCTTTCAATATACCTATGACTTGGTTTGGAATACACTTGAAAACACATTAGTCATAGCATATATAAAAGAGACATGATCAAAGGTATATCTATGAGCTATGTGTGCAAGACTAGCAAAAGAAATTCCTAGAATCAAGAATATTGAGCTCATGCCTAAGTCTGGTAAAAGATTGCTCATCAAGAGGCTTGGTAAAGATATCGGCTAATTGATCTTTAGTATTAATGTATGAAATCTCGATATCCCCCTTTTGTTGGTGATCCCGAAGAAAGTGATACCGAATGGCTATGTGTTTAGTGCGACTATGCTCGACTGGATTGTCGGCCATTTTGATTGCACTCTCATTGTCACATAGAAGAGGAACTTTGGTTAATTTGTAACCGTAGTCCCGCAGGGTTTGCCTCATCCAAAGCAATTGCGCGCAACAATGGCCTGCGGCAATGTACTCGGCTTCGGCGGTGGAAAGAGCGACCGAATTTTGCTTCTTTGAAGCCCATGACACCAAGGATCTTCCCAAGAACTGGCAAGTCCCCGATGTGCTCTTCCTATTAATCTTACACCCTGCCCAATCGGCATCCGAATAACCAATCAAATCAAAAGTGGATCCCCGAGGGTACCAAAGCCCAAACTTAGGAGTAAAAGCCAAATATCTCAAGATTCGTTTTACGGCCGTAAGGTGTGATTCCTTAGGGTCGGCTTGGAATCTTGCACACATGCAAACGGAAAGCATAATGTCCGGTCGAGATGCACATAAATAAAGCAATGAACCAATCATCGACCGGTATACCTTTTGATCCACGGACTTACCTCCCGTGTCGAGGTCGAGATGCCCATTGGTTCCCATGGGTGTCTTGATGGGCTTGGCATCCTTCATGCCAAACTTGCTTAGAATGTCTTGAGTATACTTCGTTTGGCTAATGAAGGTGCCTTCTTGGAGTTGCTTGACTTGGAATCCTAGAAAATACTTCAACTCCCCCATCATCGACATCTCGAATTTTTGTGTCATGATCCTACTAAATTCTTCACATGTAGATTTGTTAGTAGACCCAAATATGATATCATCAACATAAATTTGGCATACAAACAAATCATTGTCTAGAGTCTTAGTGAATAAAGTAGGATCGGCCTTGCCGACTTTGAAGCCATTTGCAATAAGGAAATCTCTAAGGCATTCATACCATGCTCTTGGGGCTTGCTTGAGCCCATAAAGCGCCTTAGAGAGCCTATAAACATGATTAGGATACTCACTGTCTTCAAAGCCGGGAGGTTGCTCAACATAGACCTCCTCTTTGATTGGTCCATTGAGGAAGGCACTCTTCACGTCCATTTGATAAAGCTTGAAGCCATGGTAAGTAGCATAGGCCAATAATATACGAATTGACTCAAGCCTAGCTACGGGTGCATAGGTTTCACCAAAATCCAAACCTTCGACTTGTGAATACCCCTTGGCCACGAGTCGAGCTTTGTTCCTAGTCACCACACCATGCTCGTCTTGCTTGTTGCGGAAGACCCACTTGGTTCCTACAACATTTTGATTAGGACGTGGAACTAAATGCCATACCTCATTCCTTGTGAAATTGTTGAGCTCCTCTTGCATCGCCATCACCCAATCCGCATCTTGGAGTGCTTCCTCTACCCTGTGTGGCTCAATAGAGGAAACAAAAGAGTAATGTTCACAAAAATGTGCAACACGAGATCGAGTAGTTACCCCCTTATGAATGTCGCCGAGAATGGTGTCGACGGGGTGATCTCTTTGTATTGCTTGGTGGACTCTTGGGTGTGGCGGTCTTGGTTGTTCATCCTCCTTGTCTTCATCATTTGCATCTCCCCCTTGATCGTTGCTGTCATTTTGAGGTGGCTCATCTTCTTGATCTTCTTGTTCAACCTCTTGAGCCTCATCCTCAATTTGTGTTGGTGGAGATGCTTGCATGGAGGAGGATGGTTGATCTTGTGCACTTGAAGGCTCTTCGGATTTCTTAGGACACACATCCCCAATGGACATGTTCCTTAGTGCTATGCATGGAGCCTGTTCTTCACCTATCTCATCAAGATCAACTTGCTCTACCTGAGAGCCGTTAGTCTCATCAAACACAACGTCACAAGAAACTTCAACAAGTCCTGAGGACTTGTTAAAGACTCTATATGCCCTTGTGTTTGAGTCATATCCTAGTAAAAAGCCTTCTACAGTTTTAGGAGCAAATTTAGATTTTCTCCCTCTTTTGACAAGAATAAAACATTTGCTACCAAAAACTCTAAAATATGAAATATTTGGCTTTTTACCGGTTAGAAGTTCATAAGATGTCTTCTTGAGGATTCGGTGAAGATATAACCGGTTGATGGCGTAGCAGGCGGTGTTGACCGCTTCGGCCCAAAACCGATCCGGTGTCTTGTACTCATCAAGCATGGTTCTTGCCATGTCCAATAGAGTTCGATTCTTCCTCTCCACTACACCATTTTGTTGTGGAGTGTAGGGAGAAGAGAACTCATGCTTGATGCCCTCCTCCTCAAGAAAGCCTTCAATTTGAGAGTTCTTGAACTCCGTCCCGTTGTCGCTTCTAATTTTCTTGATCCTTAAGCCGAACTCATTTTGAGCCCGTCTCAAGAATCCCTTTAAAGTTTCTTGGGTATGAGATTTGTCCTGCAAAAAGAACACCCAAGTGAAGCGAGAATAATCATCCACAATTACAAGACAATACTTACTACCGCCGATGCTTATGTAAGCGATCGGGCCGAATAAATCCATGTGTAGGAGCTCCAGTGGCCTGTCGGTAGTCATGATGTTTTTGTGTGGATGATGGACACCAACTTGCTTCCCGGCTTGGCACGCGCTACAAATCCTGTCTTTCTCAAAATGAACATTGGTTAGTCCTAAAATGTGTTCTCCCTTTAGAAGCTTGTGAAGATTCTTCATTCCAACATGGGCTAGTCGGCGGTGCCAGAGCCAACCCAAGTTAGTCTTAGCAACTAAGCAAGTGTCGAGTTCAGCTCTATCAAAATCTACCAAGTATAGCTGACCCTCTAACACTCCCTTAAATGCTATTGAATCATCACTTCTTCTAAAGACAGTAACACCAATATCAGTAAATAGACAGTTGTAGCCCATTTTACATAATTGGGATACGGAAAGCAAATTGTAATCTAAGGAATCTACAAGAAAAACATTGGAAATGGTGTGGTCAGGTGATATAGCAATTTTACCCAATCCTTTGACCAAACCTTGATTTCCATCCCCGAATGTGATAGCTCGTTGGGGATCTTGGTTTTTCTCATATGAGGAGAACATCCTTTTCTCCCCTGTCATGTGGTTAGTGCACCCGCTGTCGAGTATCCAACTTGAGCCCCCGGATGCATAAACCTACAAAACAAGTTTAGTTCTTTGTTTTAGGTACCCAAACGGTTTTGGGTCCTTTGGCATTAGAAACAAGAACTTTGGGTACCCAAACACAAGTCTTGGAGCCCTTGTGTTTGCCCCCAACAAATTTGGCAACTATCTTGCCGGATTTATTAGTTAAAACATATGATGCATCAAAGGTTTTGAATGAAATGGCATGATCATTTGATGTATTAGGAGTTTTCTTTCTAGGCAACTTGGCATGGGTTGGTTGCCTAGATCTAGATGTCTCACCCTTATACATAAAAGCATGATTAGGGCCAGAGTGAGACTTCCTAGAATGAATTTTCCTAATCTTGCTCTCAGGATAGCCGGCAGGATACAAAATGTAACCCTCGTTATCCTGAGGCATGGGAGCCTTGCCTTTAACAAAGTTAGATAAGTTCTTTGGAGGGGCATTAATTTTGACATTGTCTCCCCTTTGGAAGCCAATGCCATCCTTGATGCCAGGGCGTCTCCCATTATAGAGCATGCTTCTAGCAAGTTTAAATTTTTCATTTTCTAAGTCATGCTCTCTAATCTTAGCATTTAGTTGAGCTATGTGATCATTTTGTTTTTTAATTAAGGCTAGGTGATCATGAATAGCATCAACATTAATATCTCTACATCTAGTACAAATGGAAATATGCTCAACATTAGATGTAGAGGGTTTGCAAGATTTTAGTTCAACAACCTTAGCATGCAACATATCATTTTTAGTTCTAAGGTCGGAAATAGTAGCATTGCAATCATCAAAATCCTTAGCCTTAGCAATTAGTTTCTCATTCTCATTTCTAAGGCTAGTGATAGAAACATTCAACTCATCAATCCTAGCAAGCAAATCAACATTATCATTTCTAGGATCAATGCAAACATGAGAATCAACCTTAGCAATTAATTTAACATTTTCATTTCTAAGGTTGGTAATAGTGTCATGGCATGTGCTTAGCTCACTAGATAATTTGTTGCATTTTTCTACCTCTAGAGCATAAGCATTTTTAACCTTAACATGTTTCTTGTTTTCCTTGATTAGGAAGTCCTCTTGGGAGTCCAAGAGATCATCCTTTTCATGGATGGCACTAATTAGCTCATTTAATTTTTCCTTTTGTTCCATGTTAAGGTTGGCAAAAAGAATACGCAAATTATCCTCCTCATTTTTATCATCATCCTCATCACTAGATGTTTCATATTTAGTGGAGGACCTTGATTTTACCTTCTTTTTGCCGTCCTTGGCCATGAGACACTTGTGGCCGACGTTGGGGAAGAGGAGGCCCTTGGTGACGGCGATGTTGGCGGCGTCCTCGTCGTCGGAGGAGTCGCTTGAGCTTTCGTCGGAGTCCCACTCCCGACAAACATGGGCATCGCCGCCCTTCTTCTTGTAGTACTTCTTCTTTTCTTTCCTCTTTCCCTTCTTGTCGTCGCCCCTGTCACTGTCACTAGACATAGGACATTTTGCAATAAAATGACCGGGCTTACCACACTTGTAGCAAACCTTCTTGGAACGGGATTTGTAATCCTTCCCCTTCCGTTGCTTGAGGATTTGCCGAAAGCTTTTGATGATTAGGGCCATCTCCTCGTTGTCGAGCTTGGAGGCGTCAATTGGTTGTCTACTTGGTGTAGACTCCTCCTTCTTCTCCTCCGTTGCCTTGAAGGCCACCGGTTGCGCCTCGGATGTGGAAGGCTCGTCAAGCTCATTGATCTTCTTTGAGCCCTTAATCATGCATTCAAAACTCACAAAATTCCCGATAACTTCCTCGGGGGTCATTAGTGGATATCTAGGATTACCACGAATTAATTGAACTTGTGTGGGGTTAAGGAAAATAAGGGCTCTTAGAATAACCTTAACCACTTCGTGGTCATCCCATTTTGCGCTCCCGAGGTTGCGCACTTGGTTCACCAAGGTCTTGAGCCGGTTGTACATATCTTGAGGCTCCTCCCCTTGGTGAAGACGGAAGCGACCGAGCTCCCCCTCGATCGTTTCCCGCTTGGTGATCTTGGTGAGTTCATCACCCTCGTGCGCCGTCTTGAGTAGGTCCCAAATCTCCTTTGCGTTCTTCAACCCTTGCACTTTGTTGTATTCCTCCTTGCTTAGTGAGGCAAGGAGAATGGTTGCGGCTTGGGAGTTGAAGTGCTCGATTTGGGCCACTTCGTCCGTGTCGTAGTCCTCATCCCCTACAGATGGTACCTGTACACCATACTCAACAACATCCCATATACTTTTGTGGAGAGAGGTTAGATGAAATCGCATTAAATTACTCCACATAGCATAATCTTCACCATTAAAAGTTGGTGGTTTGCCTAATGGGACGGAAAGTAAAGGTGTATGTTTAGGAATGCGAGGGTAGCGTAGGGGAATCTTACTATACTTCTTACGCTCTTGGCGTTTAGAAGTGACGGATGCCGCGTCGGAGCCGGAGGTGGATGTCGATGAAGTGTCGGTCTCGTAGTAGACCACCTTCCTCATCCTCTTGTGCTTGTCCCCACTCCGATGCGGCTTGAGAGAAGAAGATTTTTCCTTCTTCTCCTTGTGGTGAGAAGAGGAAGATCTTTTCTCCTTCCGCTTGGAGGAGTTCTTCTTCTTCTCCCTTCTCTTGGTGCGGGACTCTTCCGATGAAGTGCTCCCTTGGCTTGTAGTGGGCTTGTTATCGCCGGTCTCCATCTCCCTCTTGGCGTGATCTCCCGACATCACTTCGAGCGGTTAGGCTCTAATGAAGCACCGGGCTCCGATACCAATTGAAAGTCGCCTAGAGGGGGGTGAATAGGGCGAAACTGAAAATCACAAAAATAATCACAACTACAAGCCGGGTTAGCGTTAGAAATATAAACGAGTCCGTGAGAGATGGTGCAAAACAAATCGCAGGCAAATGAAGAGTGAGACACGCGGATTTGTTTTACCGAGGTTCGGTTCTCGCAAACCTACTCCCCGTTGAGGAGGCCACCAAGGCCGGGTCTCTTTCAACCCTTCCCTCTCTCAAACGGTCCCTCGGACCGAGTGAGCTTTTCTTCTTCTCAATCAAACGGGAACAAAACTTCCCCGCAAGGGCCACCACACAATTGGTGCCTCTTGCCTTGGTTACAATTGAGTGTTGATCTCAAGAACAAGTGAGAAAGAAAGAAAGCGATCCAAGCGCAAGAGCTCAAAAGAACACGGCAAATCTCTCTCGCTAGTCACTAAGGGCTTGAGTGGAATTGGAGAGGATTTGATCTCTTTTGGTGTGTCTAGAATTGAATGCCTAGCTCTTGTAAGTGGTTGAAAGTTGGAAAACTTGGATGCAATGAATGGTGGGGTGGTTGGGGTATTTATAGCCCCAACCACCAAACATGACCGTTGGCTGGGGGCTTCTGTCCGGTGCCCCTGCCACGTCATCACTGCCGTTGGATTCTGACCGTTGGAGCTTCTGACTTCTGGGCCCTCCTGGGTGTCCGGTGCACACCGGACATGTACTGTTTGATGTCCGGTGCACCGGTATGGGCGTGCCTGACGTCTGCGCGCGCTGCGCGCGCATTAAATGCGCCGCAGGGAGCCGTTGGCGCCGAAATAGCCGTTGCTCCGCTGGCACACCGGACAGTCCGGTGCACACCGGACAGTCCGGTGAATTTTAGCGGAGCGGCTGCCGCGCGAACCCGAGGCTGGCGAGTTCCGGAGACCGCGCTTCCTTGGAGCACCGGATATGTCCGGTGCACACCGGACAGTCCGGTGAATTATAGCGCGCCGGCTTCCGAGAATTCCCGAAGGCGAAGAGTTTGGAGTCGGAGTCCTCTGGTGCACCGGTGGCGCACCGGACATTGTCCGGTGTACACCGGACAGTCCGGTGCCCCTAGACCAGAGGTGCCTTCGGTTGCCTCTTTGCTCCTTTGTTGAATCCAACACTTGATCTTTTTATTGGCTAAGTGTGAACCTTTTGCACCTGTATAACTTATACACTAGAGCAAACTAGTTAGTCCAATATTTGTGTTGGGCAATTCAACCACCAAAATTATTTAGGAACTAGGTGTAAGCCTAATTCCCTTTCAGTGAGCATGTCGCATCGACTTAAGTCGTTTCCAACTTAAGCTGATTGCTCTGTTAGTAGGGTATAGTAGTCACCCTAAGTCATGTAAGCGTGAGCATGTCGCATCGACTTAAGGTGTTTCCGACTTAAGCCGATTGCTCCGTTAGTAGGGTATAGTAGTCATCCTAAGTCATGTAAGCGTGAGCATGTCACACCAACTTAAGGTGTTTCCAACTTAAGCCGATTGCTCCGTTAGTACGGTATAGTAGTCACCCTAAGTCATGTAAGAGTGAGCATGTCGCACCGACTTAAGGCATTTCCGACTTAAGCCGATTGCTCTGTTAGTAGGGTATAGTAGTCACCCTAAGTCGTGTAAGTGTGAGCATGTCGCACCGACTTAAGGCATTTCTAACTTAAGCCGATTGTTGATTGAGAGTTTGTATGCGATAGAACATAGAAGCTTTATTGATAATGAGACCTTTTGCTTACAAAGTACAACTTGTCCAACAGATTTTCGAGGTGCTGCTATGGATAGAATTTCCTGAGGTGCTCAATATTCCATGAATTCCCCACTTCGGTTCCGTCCATTTGGGTAAGTCGGTAGGATCCTAGTCGGGTAACCTCTGCAACAATGAATGGTCCTTCCCATGGGGGTGACAGTTTGTGTCGTCCTTCTCCCGTCAGCACTCGGTGGAGGACTAGGTCTCCTACTGCGAAGGATTGATGTCGCACTGCTTTGTCGTGGTAGTGCCTCAGAGTTTGCTGGTATCTGGCCGACTGAATGACAACATACAGACGTTCTTCCTCTAATGTATCAACATCTTCCAGCCTGGTTGCTTCTACCTCATCTATGCTTTTAAATGTTAGCCTGGGTGCTCCAAAGATCAGATCCGCTGGTAATACTGCCTCCGACCCATATACCATGAAGAATGGGGTGTTTCCATGCAAGGCTCGGCTTGGCTAGGTTCGCAGGCTCCAGACCACATACGATAGTTCTCTGATCCATTTTCCTGCAAGCTTTTAGCTCTTATCGAACACCTTTTTCCTTAGTGCATCAAGTATCATCCCGTTGGCTCTTTCCACCTACCCATTAGCTCTTGGGTGTGCCACTGATGCATACTTGATCTGGATGCTCCTCTGTTCACAGAAATCAAAGAACTCTGAGCTAGTGAAGTTAGATCCCAGGTCTGTGATAATGTTGTTAGGTATCCCGAACCTAAACATTATTTCTTGAATGAATTCCACCGCTTTTGTTGACGTCAAAGAGGCAATGGGCTTGTAGTCTATCCATTTTGTGAACTTATCAATGGCGACCAGTATGTGAGTATATCCCCTTGAGCTTTTTTGAATGGACCAATCATGTCCAGCCCCCAGCATGCGAACTGCTAGGTTACAGGAATAGTCTGCAACTGTTGGGCGGGTAGATGTTGTTGTTTTGATAAGAACTGGCATGCTTCGCACTTCTGGACTAACTCTGTTGCATCATTCTTCTTTGTTGGCCAGTAGAACCCGGACCTGAATGCTTTCCCTACTAATGTCCTTGATGCTGCATGCACGCCACATTGCCTCACATGGATTTCATCCAGCAGCTGCCTTCCAGTAGCCGAGTGAACACACTTCATGAGGACTCCTCCTGCACCTCTTCTATATAGCAGACCCCCCATGATGGTATAGTGGGCCAACTGTCTCACGATGTGTTTTGTTGCGGCCTTGTCATCTTGTTGTTCCTCGTTTTTATGTATTTGATAATTGATTCCCTCCAGTCGTTGGGATCTGTTTCTGCTTGGTCCAAAGCGTGGCATTCCTTAGCCTGCTCTACGGTGACACTCTGCTGCTGTATTTCTTGGATGAAAACCCTAGGTGGAACCTAGGCCCAGCTGGACCCCAGCTTTGACAATGCATCTGTTGCTGCGTTGCGATCCCTTTTCACGTGGTGGAATTCTAAACCTTCGAATTTGTCCTCCAGCTTCCGTACCGCTGCGCAGTATCTATTCATTGAGCCGGTTGAGCAGTCCCAGTCCTTGTTTACCTGGCTGATGACTACCAGTGAATCGACGTACACCATTAACCTCTTGATGCCTAGTGAGATGGCGATGCCCAACCTATGAACTAGAGCCTCATACTGTGCAACATTGTTGGATGACTGAAATAGGAGCTGAAGCGCATACATGAGTTGGTCACCTCCAGGGGCAATAAAAAGAATCCCTGCTCCTGCTCCCTACAATCTCAGTGAGCCGTCAAAGTACATTTTTCAGACTTCAGCAGCTTCTGGGTTTTCTGGGACCTGGTACTCAGTTCATTCTGAGACGAAATCGACTAGTGCTTGAGTCTTTATGGCAATACGAGGTTAGAATTCAATATCCTGTGCTCCGAGTTCACATGCCCATTCGGTTGTTCTTCCAACAACTTCCTTATTGTGAAGTATATCCCCTATTGGGAATCCTGTGATTATTATGACTTTATGGTCGTCAAAGTAGTGCCGGAGCTTACGAGCAGTTAGAAGTATTGCGTATAATAGCTTCTGAACTTGAGGATACCTTATCTTCGAGGGACCAAGGACTTCGCTGATAAAGTAAACTGGATGTTGTACTGGATACACACGGCCTTTTTCCGCCCGCTTGACTACTAACGCAGTGCTTACTATGTGAGTCGTGCCGGAGATATATAGCAGCAGGTCTTCAGCCAGCTGATCGGATGTAGCTCGGCGTGGTGGATTGAGCACTGGTGGTGTAGTCAGGAACTTTTTTAGTGCTTCCAAGGTTTCTTGAGCTGCTGTGGTCCACTGTAATTTATCCACCTTTCTGAGCAATTTATAGAATGACATCCCTTTCTCACCCAGCCTTGATATGAATCTGCTCATCACTGCCATGCATCCAGTGAGCCTTTGTACTTTCTTCTGTTATTGCGGTGGCTCCATCCTCATAATGGCTTCATTTTTGTCTGGATTTGTCTCTATTCCTCGATGGCTGACGATAAACCCGAGTAGCTTTCTAGCTGGTACTCCGAACACACACTTCTCCGGGTTCAGTTTTCATCAGTAGCGCCTCAAGCTTTTGAAGACCTATTGCAAATCCTTGATGAAGTTGTCTACGTTCACTGTCTTGATGACTACATCATCAACATAGGCCTCTACTCGCTTGCCCCACTGGTCGGCTAAGCATGTTTGGATAGCCCTTTGGTAAGTCGCTCCTGCGTTTTTTAGGCCAAACGACATGGAGGTATAGCAGAAGGATCCGAACGGCATGATGAACATAGTCTTCTCCTCATCTTCTTTTGCCAGACTGATCTGATGATAACTAGAGTAGCAATCTAGGAAGGAGAGCATAGAGCGGCCAGCGGTCGAATCGACTACCTGATCTATTCTAGGGAGTCCAAAGGGATCCTTTGGACAGTGCTTATTGAGATTGATATAGCCGATGCACATGCACCAATCAACTTTATTCTTTTTTAGTACAAGAACAGGATTTTCCAACCATTCAGGATGTAGTACTTCTCTAATGAATCTTGTCAACACCAGCGAGCTAATTCCACCCGAATAGCTTCTCTTTTGTCAGGCGTGAAACAACGTAGATTCTGTCGGATCAGCCTTGCCTGAGGATACACTTTGAGTTTGTGCTCGGTCAGCTCTCTCGGGACTCCCGGCATGTCCGCAGGTTGCCATGCGAACACATCCCGATTGTCTTGCAGAAACTGGACGAGCGCGCTTTCCTATTTGTCGTCGAGGCTACAACTGATGATTGCAGTCTTGCGTTCATCAGAGGATCCTAGATTGATTCCTTTAGTTTCTTTAGTCGGTCGCATAGATGTCATAATCAGAGCTTCATTTGTGGGGATCGTGAAGTTTTTGTCCACCAGGTTGCCATCGGCCTGTGCGGGAAGGGCTACTGGGGGCCCATCAGTGAGAGCCGTCTGAATGGCACCCCGAAAGCACTACGTGTGTAAGGAAAATGGACCCCGGGCCATTTGGCTAATCGAGTTTTGGTGTTTGATAAACAACACAATCCGTGAACTAATATGTTTGCTAGTGTTTATAATTATAGTTCACAGGATGCGGAGAGAATTGGACCAAGGCAATGAGGATGCAACACCTCAAAAGAAGACAAAAAAAGATGCATAGGAGTCCAATACTCAAGAACAAAAGAAGCCCGAAGAAATCAGCAAAGGAACCCAAGAAGCGGGCTGTCAGCCAGCGCCTGGTGATGCACCGGACAATGCTGTCCGGTGTGCACCGGACTGTCCGGTGTGGCACCGGACAGTCTGCGGGGAGAGGCCACAGACAGGCGCTCTCTGGCTGTAGCACCGGTCTGTCCGGTGGGTCGGCACCGGACTGTCCGGTGTGCACCAGACAAACGGCAACCGTCGGATCCAACGGTCGACTGCTACAGGCGTCAACGGTCGGCTGACGTGGCGTGCACCGGAGACTGCACAGTGGATGTCCGGTGGTGCACCGGACTGTCCGGTGCACCCGACGACAGAAAGCTGCTGCTTTCTGTCCAACGGCTAGTTTGGGGTGTGGAGTCTATAAATACCACCCCAACCGGCCATTCTCAAGGGTGAGAGCCCAAGCAGCATACCAAGACACATAGTGCACATTTCCAAGAGCTCAAACACCCAAGTGCTTAATAGAATCACTCGGTGATTAGCGTAGGTGCTTTGTGAAGTGCTTAGGTTAGTTAGACTGCTTTAGCGCTTGCTCTAGGTGAACCCTAGTTAGTTGAGTGAGTTTTGTAAAACCACACAACCCCTCGGCTCTTGTGTGAGTCGTTGTAATTGTACCGAGTGGGGCGAGAGTCTTGCGAGACCGTGACAACCGAGTTTGTGTCATGGCTACCACCGTGTACCGGAGGGAACGAGGCCCGCGGCGTTTCGGCCGAAAGCTCGATAGTGGAGACGGCAGGGAGCGTCCGAGAGGAGCCGGAAGCGGAGCACCACTTGAGCGTGGAGAAGGCCCGCGGCTCTCTACGGAGTTACTCGACCGTGGTGCTTGGCCCTCGCGTGGGCTTCCCTTTCCGTAGGGGCACCAACAAGGATTAGTCGGGACCTTGCGTGGTTCCGGATACCTCGGTAAAAATACCAGAGTCATCCACAAGAGTTTGCTTCTCTACTTAGCTCTTTACATTCCGAATTTATATTAAGCATTTAAGTTTCAATCTTGTAGTCATTTAGTGTAGATTGAAACTTAGCCTTTGCGGTAGAGATAGCAACACTTAGACAAAACCTAGTTTGCACACTCTAGTTTGATTACTTGCATAGGTTTTGCTCTAGGGATTTATTTGTGGCCTAGTTTAGTAAAAGTTTTAGAAGTCCTAATTCACCCCCCCCCCCTCTTAGGCATCACCCGTTTCCTACAAGTGGTATCAAAGCCGGTTTGGCTTATTTGAAACGCTTTAGCTTCACCGCTAAAAGAGCCGACGTTTTTTAGAGGAAGGGATGGATACCCATAGGCCACCACACTTCGGCGGCACTAACTTCCCTTATTATAGTGCTAGAATGGCTTGTTACCTAGAGGCCGTTGATCTAGGTGTTTGGAGAGTCACTCGTGACGGGATGAAACCCATCAAGAATCCCGAGAAACCCACCACGAGTGAGGAAAAAGAAATTCATTTAAATGCTAGAGCCAAAAATTGCTTGTATGAATCTCTTAGCATGGATATTTTTAATCAAGTATTTACCTTGAAAACTGCTAATGAGATTTGGCTAAAATTGCATGAGCTCCATGACGGCACATCCAATGTCCGTGAGCAAAAACATTGCCTAGTCTTAAATGAGTATAATTCTTTTGCTATGAAAGATGATGAGCTTGTCAGAGACATGTATTCTCGTTTGAATCTAATCATCAATGAACTCAATTCTATTGGCATTAATAAGCTAGGTGATGCGGACATTGTGAGGAAGATTATCTCCCTGCTACCACAACAAAGATATGGGAGCATCATCACCATTCTTCACAACATGGAGGACTTGAGCAACATGACCCCGACCATTGTGATTGGGAAAATCGCGGCCTTCGAGATGTCGCGAAAAATGAGTCGGGGAGAGGAGCCAACTTCCTCAAGACCATATGCTTTTGCATGTGATGAAAGGAAGGGCAAAAAGAAGGCTCCCACTCCAAGTTCCTCAAGTGAAGAAGGAGAAGAAGAAGAAAGTGATGATGATGAAGATAATCAACCATGCACATCATCCTCCGAGGATGAAGAAACAATCCGACGTGTCGGAAAGGTAACGGGGATGATCCGCAAGATTAATCTAATGGGTGTGCCCCTGTAGGTCGAGGATCTTCTCTTTAACATTCACATGAAAAAGCAAAGGAAGAGAGGATGCTTCGCATGTGGGGAGAAGGGCCACTTCAGGGACAACTGTCCAAATATGGCCAAACCCAAAAAGGAGAGGAGCAAAGGCAAGGCGCTTACAAGTGTTAGAACTTGGGATGATTCTTCAAGTGAAGATGAACCTCCAAGGACGCGCAGCCACCGGTCCTCGTCACGATCATCACGGTCATCACACAAATGCCTTATGGCAAGAGGTAACAAAAGCATTCCATCCTCTAGTGATGAAAGTAGTAGTGATGATGAAGGTGAGGGAAAGGCCTCTCTAGATGAGCTTGTGGAAGCCGTAGAATTTTTCCAGGATGTTTGCACTAAGCAAAAAGCTCAACTTAAAACCTTGAAAAATAAGTTGGTTAGCTCTCAAAATGATTACAAAGGTTTGCTAGAAAAATTTGAAACTTTTGCAAACTTAAATAGTGAGCTATCAACTAAAATTGAGCTATTAGAATCTAGTGCTCCATCCACTGCTACCGATGATAGCCTTATTAAAAAGAATGAAAAACTGAAAGCTAAGTTAGCTAGCTCCCAAGAAGCTATTGAAAATTTGCTAGAGAAAATGGAAATTCTTAGCATTCACAATAATGAGCTAACTACTAAGCTAGAAAACATTGGTAGCACCCCAGCAGCATCTTTAGTTGAAATACCTGAAATATTTAAGAAAGATGCTTCTACTTCCTGCTTTGATTTAATTGATGATTCTAACCCCTGCAACCAAGTCGTTGTTGAGAATATTGTTGTAGAGACATGTTTGGATGAGGTTGCAAAGGAAAATGAACAATTAAAGCAAGAAGTGGCTCGCCTTGGCAAGGCTTTGTATGATAAGAAAGGTAAAGCCAAACAAATTCGACCTCCACAGGATAACACCACTGCGGGAGTGAACAAGCCTATGGAGGGAGAAACTGTGATTTGTAGGCTATGCCACATGGAAGGTCACAAGTCTTTCCAATGCAAGGCGATGACTGGGGATAAACAAAGGCAAAAGCTCAAGCAAAAGCCATCAAGCAAAATCTCCAACACCTACATCAAAAAGGTGAACAAAAAGGGTGCTACACCATATTTGATCAAGAAGAAAAAGAATGGAAAGGTGATAGCAATCAAGGCCAACAAGCAAGTCAACAAAGGAAAAGGAGCCAAACGCATCTGGGTGCCAAAGGAAATAATTTCAACTATGAAAAGCACCAAGAAGGTTTGGATCCCGAAAGGGAAGTGAGTGGACCAAAGTTCATCGGGAAATTTGGAGACTTGGTAAAGTTGGGATGTATATCATGGGATATATCATATTGGATCAAGTTCATTGCTAAGTGGGTTAGCGAAAATTCTGGACCCAAATTTCCCACCCATGACTCACGTAACTAGATTTATTGTATTTCTTGATCTTAGATATGCGTGTCTGTTTATCTTATATCTAGTCTACCTTTCTTGCCTAGTATTACATTTGTTATGTACTTTTGTTTAAAATCATGCATACTAGGTAAATCATATGGTAGGATTGCTTGTTTTTAATTCATATACTTAAGCAAACCTACATGGCTTAAAATGTTTATTTAAGCACGGCACATAGCTTTTATATCACTCCATAGTAAATGATGCATCAATTGAAAATTTTGATTTCTACAAATTGTATCATTTAACTTATATGTGCCAAAGTTCGGATTATGGATAATTTACCCCTCTTGATATCAAATCAAAGTGCATGTCTCCTACAAGTATTCAAAACTTGTATGCACACCTTTAGGGGGAGGTTACTCTATAATCTAACACTTTGAGACTAACACCTTTTCAAGTCTATTTCATGTGATAGTCTCATTGTAAGGAAAATAAGGTCCCTGGAGAAAGACAACAATCTTCCACTGCAAAATCTCCAAGAACTCTCATGTCTCTCAAGCTCGCCATTGATCTTCAATTGGTATCTTTTGAGACTACATTCAGTATCATTTACATGTCTTCTCCAATATTTGATTAGACTATATTTCATATCATATACTTCCATGTTGCTAAAAATGCATAAGTGGTTAACTCATATTCTGTTACCTATGCATAAGGGAAGTTAGTCTTTTCAAATCATGTCTTGCACCTCTAATTTTCACATGCTTTTTCCTAAGTAGAGGATCTCTGTCAGGGGAAGTATTTCTTCATCTGTAAAAAGGGGGAGAAACTCATTTAAGGGGAGTAATCTTTTCAACTGATATCATTCATGTGGTTTAATTTAATATCCTTCAAATGGTATCTTCTGATATGAGGGCAAGCTTTTATTTACTTCCTACATGCTTTTAATGTCTTCCTTTTCGGTGGTTGATGCCAAAGGGGGAGAAGTTTAGGGACCAAAGCAATGAAAACTATATCAAACACCAAACACCACCAATTTAAAATTTTATATCTACAAATGGTTTTTCCAGTGGTTTTGGTTATTTGGTCCAAAAATAGGAAGTAAGTGAATTATGGAGTTAGGGGAGGCTTAAGTCCATAATTTCACATTGTGGGACATTCATGCATCTTAGCAAGTAGATTACATATTTTAATTCAAATACTTGTATTATTTGCTTGCTTTGGTTGTGTTGTCATCAATCACCAAAAAGGGGGAGATTGTAAGGAAAATGGACCCCGGGCCATTTGGCTAATCGAGTTTTGGTGTTTGATGAACAACACAATCCGTGAACTAATATGTTTGCTAGTGTTTATAATTATAGTTCACAGGATGCGGAGAGAATTGGACCAAGGCAATGAGGATGCAACACCTCAAAAGAAGACATAAAAAGATGCATAGGAGTCCAATACTCAAGAACAAATGAAGCCCGAAGAAATCAGCAAAGGAACCCAAGAAGCGGGCTGTCAGCCAGCGCCTGGTGTTGCACCGGACAGTGCTGTCCAGTGTGCACCGGATTGTCCGGTGTGGCACCGGACAGTCTGCAGGGAGAGGCCACAGACAGGCGCTCTCTGGCTGTAGCACCGATCTGTCCGGTGGGTCGGCACCGGACTGTCCGGTGTGCACCAGACAGACGGCAACGGTCGGATCCAACGGTCGACTGCTACAGGCGCCAACGGTCGGCTGACGTGGCGTGCACCGGACACTGCACAGTGGATGTCCGGTGGTGCACCGGACTGTCCGGTGCACCCGACGACAAAAAGCTGCTGCTTTCTGTCCAACGGCTAGTTTGGGGTGTGGAGTCTATAAATACCACCCCAACCAGCCATTCTCAAGGGTGAGAGCCCAAGCAACATATCAAGACACATAGTGCACATTTCCAAGAGCTCAAACACCCAAGTGCTTAATAGAATCACTCGGTGATTAGCGTAGGTGCTTTGCGAAGTGCTTAGGTTAGTTAGACCGCTTTAGCGCTTGCTCTAGGTGAACCCTAGTTAGTTGAGTGAGTTTTGTAAAACCACACAACCCCTCGGCTCTTGTGTGAGTCGTTGTAATTGTACCGAGTGGGGCGAGAGTCTTGCAAGACCGTGACAACCGAGTTTGTGTCACGGCTGCCACCGTGTACCGGAGGGAACGAGGCCCGCGGCGTTTCGGCCGGAAGCTCGATAGTGGAGACGGCGGGGAGCGTCCGAGAGGAGCCGGAAGCGGAGCACCACTTGAGCGTGGAGAAGGCCCGCGGCTCTCTACGGAGTTACTCGACCGTGGTGCTTGGCCCTCGCGTGGGCTTCCCTTTGCGTAGGGGCACCAACGAGGATTAGTCGGGACCTTGCGTGGTTCCGGATACCTCGGTAAAAATACCGGAGTCATCCACAAGAGTTTGCTTCTCTACTTAGCTCTTTACATTCCGAATTTATATTAAGCATTTAAGTTTCAATCTTGTAGTCATTTAGTGTAGATTGAAACTTAGCCTTTGCGGTAGAGATAGCAACACTTAGACAAAACCTAGTTTGCACACTCTAGTTTGATTACTTGCATAGGTTTTGCTCTAGGGATTTATTTGTGGCCTAGTTTAGTAAAAGTTTTAGAAGTCCTAATTCACCCCCCCCCCCCTCTTAGGCGTCACCCGTTTCCTACAACATGGAACCTTGGAAGTCGGCACGCACGATGATGATCCCCTGAGGCCCTGGCGTCTTGAGTATCATATACGGGTAGTGTGGAATTGCCATGAATTTCGCTAGTCCTTGTCTTCCAATGATGGCGTTGTACCCGCAATCAAAACACGCCACCTCAAACCTCAGGAACTCAGTTCGATAGTTCTCAGGGGTTCCAAAGGTGATGAACATGTAGATGTGTCCCAGTGGCTACTCCCCTTCGGTCAGCATGATGCCGAAGAAAGGAGTATCCGACTCAGTGACTCCCCAAACCCCGCATTCCTAGATCCATAAACGCGCACACACAACAATCCTCCCTTTTTTCCTAAAAGAAAAAATAGTTTCTGCTTCGTCTCACAAGCTAGGGATCTGGTTGGATTTATGCTTCATGATGATGGCACGGGAGCTCAAGAACCTATGCCCACGACTCTGCACCATCTCCGAGTACTGCGAGAAGTCCTACCTCCACAGCAAGCAAAAGCAGGACTGAGTCACGTTCCGGCTCCTGGAAAGTTGTCCACTGGCTATATAGCCTTGGTCCATTTTGATCTTCTGCGAAACTGTTGAAACGGAATAATACTTTTTTGATTTTCACCTAAAGTTTACAAGTTAGCTTAGGTATAAATTTATAATGTTAACATTCAGCTTCAGTTTTGCTTGCGTTTTTTAATGTGACCATTGTGTGAATGTTGTCCACATGATTTCATTGGTTTTAATATCTCGTTAATAATGATCTGAATTTGGTAATATTCAGTTTGTTTTTAACCACCATGCAATTACTAGAATTACCTTCTGGTCATTAAATGAAGTGGTCCCTGTTCAAACTGCTTCAAGATGTAAAAAATTCACCTTGTGATTGAAGGATCTGTTAAATTAGTATCCACATTTGATTTGCTTTGCTGGTAAGGGAGGTTCTGACCCAGTGCAATTTATGGTACAGGTAGGGGCTCTGTGTGAGAAGGCGAAAGAGATTCTGATGGAGGAAAGCAATGTTCAGGTTCGCTATTTTGTTCGCTTTCATTGAAAATTATTAGCAATTCCATTTTATGACCAATTGAGATATCATCTAATCATGGATGTGTAATATCAAAACATGTAGGAAGCTGCTAGATTGACTTACTTAAACTACGACTCAAGCATTGCATCATATATCTGATTTTGTGTACAGCAAATACTACTTAGACAAAAAGTATGGCAGAATGTTTTACCCCTACAATGAGGACCATTACATTGTTCACCTTTGATGTGGATATACTGAAAGGAGTGGAGAGGGAAACAAGGTACCGAGTTAAGTGTGCTACAGCCATGGGACAGCACACTAAATCTATCAATGTGATGCCCTTCATATGCAATCTAGATAAACAAATAGGATTAGTAATGCATGATAACACAGTGAAGGTCCGTTTCAACTTATCACAAATACAGCTAAACAAAAAGCCAAAAAATATGAGAAACCAAACAAAAAAAGTGAGGAGTGAGAAGATAACAGACTAGCTTATTACTTAAACCAAACACTCTATTACATTTCCATGCCAGTCTAGCGCTAGGATTCCTGCTTATCAATGCAAAATGAGGTTAGAAATAACTATAGTATGTAAGGATCAATAATGATTTGTTTATCACTGTAGATATTTTTTTGGCACCTGTTGATTTTAAATAATAGCTGATGTGGTTGAAGCAAGCCCACCTCAACATGGATTACGATAGCCCAATAATTTATGCTAATGATGAAGATGCTGCAGAAGATAGAGATCAGGATGCTGAATTGCTGATACTTCGGTTTAAAAAAGGTTAGATCTGAACATCTATGGTAGTACATTATTATGTGACATTGGTAATTATTTTGGCAATATAGATAATACTGCACACACACAAGGCACCTCATATACTGGTTGTGTTGTGATTTGTTTACTAGAGGCCTGTAAATTAGTAATATAAAAAAGTGACAAAGTTGTGGATGTGAGCACGTGTCCGAACTTAATTTTGAAAATATTGGTTCTCTTGGTTCAATAGTTTGACTTTTTACATAGCCCAAAATATGTCATGGTCTTGTCCAGTGCCAGCGAACTACGATAGCTGTGCTGCCAAATTTTGGTTTCGGTATATGGTATGGTAGTAAAAAATATAGTTTTTGAAAGGGAATTAGGCTTACACCTAGTTCCTAAATAATTTTGGTGGTTGAATTGCCCAACACAAATGTTGGACTAACTAGTTTGCTCTAGTGCACAAGTTATACAGGTGCAAAAGGTTCACACTTAGCCAATAAAAAGACCAAGTGTTGGATTCAACAAAGGAGCAACGAGGCAACCGAGGGCACCTCTGGCTGGAGGCACCGGACAGTGTCCGGTGCGACCAGAGGACTCCAACTCAAACTCTTCGCCCTCGGGATTTCTCGGAAGCCGGCGCGCTATAATTCACCGGACTGTCCGGTGTGCACCGGACATGTCCGGTGCTCCAAGGAAGCACGGTCTCCGGAAATCGTCAGCCTCGGGTTCGCGCGGCAGCCGCTCCGCTAAAATTCACCGGACTGTCCGGTGTGCACCGGACTGTCCGGTGTGCCAGCGGAGCAACGGCTACTTCGGCGCCAACGGTCGACTCTGACAGGAAAAGTACACGCAGCAGAGTCAGAGCAGAGGATCAGAGAGGCACCGGACTGTCCGGTGTGCACCGGACTGTCCGGTGTGCACCGGACTGTCCGGTGCCGCATGAGGACAAAGCCTCCAACGGTCGACCAGCTCCAACTCCAACGGCTATTTGGTGACGTGGCTGTCACACCGGACATGTCCGGTGTGCACCGGACTGTCCGGTGCACCATACGGCAGACAGCCTTCACCAACGGCTAGTTTTTGTTTGGTGGCTATAAATACCACCCCAACCGGCCACATCAAGGTGTGGGAGCCCAAGCAACATTCCAAGTCATATAGTTGACATACTCAAGCCCTCCCAACCACTTATATTCATTGATCCATCCTATACACAAGATTTAGACCACTACAACCAACACAAGTGCCACAAAAGAGAGAGCAAGCAAAAGAGAGCTACTCATTTGAGTTTAGCACTAGTGCCTTGTGAGATTCATTGAGAGATAGTGTGTGCTTCATCTTTGTGTTCATTTGCGCGTGGAGTTTTGACTCCCATTGAACTTCCTCCAAAGTTTTGGAGACTTGTAAAAGCTAGCAAGAGACACCAAAGATTGTGGTGGTCCTTGTGGGATCGAGAGTGATCCTTTGAGAAGAAAGAAGAGCTCGCCGATCCTTGTGTGATCGGGGGAGAGAGGGAAAGGGTTGAAAAAGACCCGTCCTTAAGTGGACTCCTCAACGGGGACTAGGCCTTCGAGGGCCGAACCTCGGTAAAACAAATCACCCGTGTCCATTGTGTTTATTGCTTGTGATTTGTTTACTTTCCCTTGTTCTAAGTTTTCTTGCACCTTTATTTGCTAAAATCATTTGGTGTTGCTTCGAGTTAAAATCCCATTTAGTGAAGCAACACGTTGCAAGAAAGAACTTGTCCTAGTGCTCTTCTCATCTAAAGCTTCTTGCTTTGTTATACTATAACTTACTAGTTGTATTGACTTATCACTTCCGCATTACTTAGCAATACTCCTTTCAAGCAAGAACTTAGTTTCTATTCTCCGATATTTGTATATCTTGTTCTAACCACTAATCAAGGGATCTAGTTGGGGGATAAAGTTTTAATTTTCAGGTTTCGCCTATTCACCCCCCCCCCCCTCTAGGCGACTTTCAATTGGTATCAGAGCTAGGCACTTCATCTTGAGTCTAACAACTCGAAGTGATGGCTCGTAGAAGATCCCAAAAGAACAAGAAGACTCCTCCATCGAACGTAACTCAAAAAGAGGTAACTCTTGAAATATTACTTGATGATTGTTCTAATTATGATTCATGGTCTACTAGTGTGATAAATGCTTTTAGAACCATAGATCCACGATTAGAACAAATTATAGACAAGAGTATTTTTTCCTCTAATTTCAATGGAAAAATTAATTCCGAGGAGGATCAAAGATGTTATCGCTTAAACTATCTAGCTTTTGACATCTTAACTAATTCTCTTAGTAGAGAAGATTATCATGCTTTCATATCAAACTATGACGAATCTTTCTATGATGCGCATGATATTTGGACTAGAATTAAAAACAAATTTGATGAGTCCAAACATGATAGTTCATTTGATGCTTCTACTTCCTTTAGTCTTTGTGATACTAACCCTTGCAAGGAAGAAGAAGAAAATGAACGGTGGAGACCAAACGATGAATCCACCTCTCCAAAAGGTTTGTCTTCCCATTTCGATTCCCACATGTGTTGTGTGGCTAATGCAAATGATAGCGGAAGCACAAATGAGGATGAGGAGGAAGAAAGAAGCCTTGTGCAACTCTACGCTCGCCTAAGCCAAGAAGATAAGGCGGTCATGCTCAAACTTCTAGAAAGAGCGAGAGAGCAAAGCGAAGCTCGTCAAAGGCTAGAAGATGTTCTCTCCATGAAAATGCTACACTTTGACGAGTTGACTAAAGAACATGAGGAGCTAAAGTGCTCTCATGTTGATTTGGTCCAAAGGTATGAGACTGTTTCAATTGAGCATGATAACGCTTTACATTGTATCGCTCAATTAGTAAATAGGAATACCTTGCTTAAGGACCAAGTAGAAAAGCTAAAAGTTGAAAATCTAGCTTTTCAAGATAATTATGATATGCTTCTATGTTCCCATGAAAATCTTATAGATGATCATATCATATTAAACATTGCTCATGAGGTTGTAATAGAAAACTTAAAATCCCAACAACCTCACTCGTGCACATGTATTCAAATTGATACTATATTACCATGTGCTAATGCTTGTTGTCCGTCAACAAGCAAATCTTCCTGTGAGCTAGAATTTGCAGGAACAAATGATGATTCATATCAAAAGCTCAAGGAAGAAAATGAGAGGCTAAAGATGAGCTTGACACAACTAAAAGGGAAATGCATTGCCCGACCTTCTCAAGATAACCGTGATCACATGGTGAAGAAGCTTGAGACGGGAACAACCGAGGCATGCACTACATCCCTTGAAGAAAATGTCAAGGATTTGAGGATTGCCAAGAGGAAGAAACAAAAATTGAAATTCAACATCTCCTCCAAAAGCCTCAACCACGCCTCCACAAAAGGTAACATCCAAGGTAATGATCAAGCCACACTTCACATTAAGAGGTGTAGTGAATGTTTTAAAGAGGGGCACTTGATTAGGTCATGTCCCTACATAAAAAACGGCTTGACTATTAACAAGGATGATAGACTTTGTTTTAAATGCTCCAAGAAGGGACACTTGCTTAGATCTTGTCCCCATTTAAAACAAAAAGGCATAGGGTTAGAAAAGAAAGTTTTTACTAACCATGTAGCAAGCAACAAACAAGGAAAGAAGAAAACTTCAAAACTTGAAAAACGCCTTTGCTACACATGCCGAAAGAAGGGACATCAATGCAAGGATTGTCCCATAAGTAAATCTTCCACTCCTAGCTTGTCAATTACTTCTCATGTAACTAGGCAACCCAAAATTACAACTTGTGCTAGAAAGGTAATGAGTTTACCTAATGCTAACACAAAGGACTTTTGGGTTCCTAGATCTTTGTTGACTAACCGTAATGGACCCATCAAGCGATGGGTACCAAAATATGCTTGACAAGTTTTGTAGGGGAAGGAGATGATATGAAGCCTTGGTGTGCTTGAGAGAGTCCACTCAAGCTATCAATCGTCAATGATCTACATACATGATTGACCCAAGGTTATTTTTCAAATTGCTATGTCTTAAACTCATATCATCTCGAGGAAGATATTATATGTTGTAGGAAGTGAAGAGATATCATGTGCAAAAGTCAAGGCCTACAACATGGAGGAAAGTCAAAGGATGGTAACTTCTATGCTTTAAGTGCAAGTATTTTAGAATATCATTTCTTATGTGTCTTATGTAGTCACATAGAAAAATTGAAACACCTCAAATGTCTTTTGATATTACCATTCTTTGAAGAATTTTCTCTCATATGGTAGATTGCACATTCATCATTTCCATTCTATGGTAATCTACATGCTTTAATTTATTGCTAGTATGTCATGGCATATCCTTTCTCTAATTATCTTGTTATTGCCATGATTCTAGATATAGAGAGATATTTCACGTTCTCAAAAGAATAAGGTGTCATGTAAGGAATTCAAATCCTTAAGACACTTGTAAAAGGAAAACTCTCTCTATAACTAGAATAGTGAGATTAATGATTTTATCTAAGTAACCCAAATAGTCTCACTTGTAGAGAATATGTTTCTCTTTGGAAGCGTGTAATCTAACTGAAAAGAAAAATCAATCCAATGTTTTATGATGTATTTTACTTGCTCAAATTGGATATGATTCTTTCACATTTATCGCTTTCCAAATCATGAATTAGATTTATTCCTATAATCTCAAAGGATTATTTATGCTTGTTTTATGAGTTAAATTGAGCATAACATCATCTATGGATAATCTAGTTCATGCTATAGAGTTTCCATGTTTTGGTAATCTAGCTTCCATTCCTTATCAAAATGATTACAAAAATGGAAACTAGTGCTTGTGTTGCTACTAACATTTCTCTTGAGTTCAATTATGAAAGTATACAAGAGAGAAAGTGCACAAGCCTCATGGGTTGAGTTTCACCCAAAGGAAGAAAGGTAAAAGCAAAGGTATGGGAACTCATCTTTTTAAGTTTGGTTCCCATCTCAATGGGGATTTAATCTAAATTATCATATTCTACCCTTGTGAGGAATAGATTCTTTATTGAACCGAAATTAACTAAGTATGCAATTCAATATCATATTCATAAATGTGTTTGTCCATTAGAATCTAATTCATGCCTTTGCTATTCTCATATTGATGCGCTTCTAAGTCATGATAATAAAGTTCAATATGAAGAAGTAAATTCCTATGAGTAATCAAATTGTTAAATAGTGCATGTTCCTCCTTTCAAGTATAAGTGCACTAATGTTAGGGATTTTACTTCATGTCTGTGTGACTTATGGATGATGATTTATGCTTATTTCCTATCTAAAAGAAATCATCCTTTCACTATATACTCCCTTGTATTACTAACATTCTTCTTGAGTATTTTCAATAAGTTTGAAAGGAAAAAGAAGCCACTGCAAAGGGAGGACTCTCAAATGAAAGAGGAAAACATCAAGAACAACACCACCTACTTCTACGAAACAATCAATGGTGTGGTTGTGAGTATTCTAAACCCTTTCATATTGAGAATACTAGGCTCAAGTTGTTTATTACAAATTTAATGAGCCTTGATCAAGATGTATAATGCTTCTCTCTATTTGTCTTTAAAGTAAATGCATCCATTCAATTCATTCAAATACTTGATGCATATCTTTAGGGGGAGCCTTTTATCTTGATTATGTTGAGACTATTGCTTTATCTCAGTAATTTCATATAGTCTCTTGCATGAGAATAAGTTTCTCATGAAGTATGCTACTATCTTTAAAATTCTTGTCTTTCACTCTAAAGTAGCATATTTGCTGGATTCTCCTACTCTAAGCTTAATTGATAATCTAATGCGTATGTTGTTCTTTTGATCACATCTGTTATTTGTTTGATCATTGAATGACTTCAATCAACAATCATGCTTCTTAGTGCCGTATATACTATCAATCGATATCTCTCTTGATATGCACTAAGTTAAAAGGGGAATTCATGATACATTTATGCAACTTGTGATCCATTTGATATATGCTAACAATAACTTGAAAAAGATCACTAGTTGTAGAACTCTCTTGTGCAAAATATTTTCATATATTGTCATTAAGTATAGGTCTTCAGCACTTAAGACTAAGGACAAGCACAATGAAGAGAGCGTCCCTATGTAAAGGTACATAAAGGTAAAACTATCTCCTTTCATTTAAACGTGTACCTAAATCTTCATTTTCTATACATTCCTTGCATACCTTGTATAAAAGGAAGAGAAAGCATGTCCATTTATTATCCCTGCTTCATACCTAGTTTAATTTCCCAAAATTCATTCCTGCTTAGTGCATCTCTGGTAAAACTAGATGAAGTACTTTTATTGTCAAAGAGCTTAAAGCTTAACCTTGTAACGAGGATAAGCTGCCTTTGTTTCAAAGGTGGATGGTCCTTAAGTCTCTTTGAAATCTTTAAGGGAAAATGCTTAAATGGTTTACAACATGCTTTCGTAAGTGCATAAATTGTCATGAGCATCACACTTATACTATGACACAATGCACTTCACAATCTGTATGATATAGATATGTTCTCATTAACCTAATTATGTGCAATTGGCATTTAAGGCCAAAATATGTGTTCCTCTCCATGCACATACTTAGGGGGAGCAATCTATGTTATATAGAACTATGATCATGCTTAATTTAATATATCCTCTTGATCATATCTCTTTTATATGTCTATGACTAATGTATGTTCAAGTGTTTTTCAAACCAAGTCATAGGTATATCGAAAGGGAATTGGAGTCTTCGGCGAAGACAAAAGCTTCCACTCCACTCTACTACTCATCCTTCGTCGTCGCTCCGCTTCGCTCACTCCAACTTTGGTATAACCTTCACTCATTTATTCATGACCAAAGGGGGAGAAAGTACTTAAAGGGCCTATATCTCATTCCAAGTATCCGTTTTTGGCGATTCATGCCAAAGGGGGAGAAAGTATTGGCCCAAAGCAAAAGGACCGCACCACCAAACTAATTTTAAAATTGATGATTTTCAATTGGTAAATTTCAAAATTGGTATCTCTTTGTGTTCTAAAGGGGGAGCAAGTAGGATTTTTAAAAAAACTTAATATCTTAAAACCCTCTTGAACACTAAGAGGAGACTTTATTTGAGGGGGAGTTTTGTTTAGTCAAAGGAAAAGCATTTGGAACAAAGGAAGAAAATTTCAAAACTTGAAAATGCTTTGCAAAATCTTATTCATTTACCTTTGACTATCTTGCAAAAGGACTTTGAAAAGAATTTACAAAAGAGTTTGCAAAAACAAAACTTGTGGTGCAAGCGTGGTCCAAAATGTTAAAAATAAAGAAAACAATCCATGCACATCATACAAGTATTTATTGGCTCAATTCCAAGCAACCTTTGCACTTACATTATGCAAACTAGTTCAATTATGCACTTCTATATTTGCTTTGGTTTGTGTTGGCATCAATCACCAAAAAGGGGGAGATTGAAAGGGAATTAGGCTTACACCTAGTTCCTAAATAATTTTGGTGGTTGAATTGCCCAACACAAATGTTGGACTAACTAGTTTGCTCTAGTGCACAAGTTATACAGGTGCAAAAGGTTCACACTTAGCCAATAAAAAGACCAAGTGTTGGATTCAACAAAGGAGCAACGAGGCAACCGAGGGCACCTCTGGCTGGAGGCACCGGACTGTCCGGTGTGCACCGGACAGTGTCCGGTGCGACCAGAGGACTCCAACTCAAACTCTTCGCCCTCGGGATTTCTCGGAAGCCGGCGCGCTATAATTCACCGGACTGTCCGGTGTGCACCGGACATGTCCGGTGCTCCAAGGAAGCACGGTCTCCGGAAATCGTCAGCCTCGGGTTCGCGCGGCAGCCGCTCCGCTAAAATTCACCGGACTGTCCGGTGTGCACCGGACTGTCCGGTGTGCCAGCGGAGCAACGGCTACTTCGGCGCCAACGGTCGACTCTGACAGTAAAAGTACACGCAGCAGAGTCAGAGCAGAGGATCAGAGAGGCACCGGACTGTCCGGTGTGCACCGGACTGTCCGGTGCCGCATGAGGACAAAGCCTCCAACGGTCGACCAGCTCCAACTCCAACGGCTATTTGGTGACGTGGCTGTCACACCGGACATGTCCGGTGTGCACCGGACTGTCCGGTGCACCATACGGCAGACAGCCTTCACCAACGGCTAGTTTTTGTTTGGTGGCTATAAATACCACCCCAACCGGCCACTTCAAGGTGTGGGAGCCCAAGCAACATTCCAAGTCATATAGTTGACATACTCAAGCCCTCCCAACCACTTATATTCATTGATCCATCCTATACACAAGATTTAGACCACTACAACCAACACAAGTGCCACAAAAGAGAGAGCAAGCAAAAGAGAGCTACTCATTTGAGTTTAGCACTAGTGCCTTGTGAGATTCATTGAGAGATAGTGTGTGCTTCATCTTTGTGTTCATTTGCGCGTGGAGTTTTGACTCCCATTGAACTTCCTCCAAAGTTTTGGAGACTTGTAAAAGCTAGCAAGAGACACCAAAGATTGTGGTGGTCCTTGTGGGATCGAGAGTGATCCTTTGAGAAGAAAGAAGAGCTCGCCGATCCTTGTGTGATCGGGGGAGAGAGGGAAAGGGTTGAAAAAGACCCGTCCTTAAGTGGACTCCTCAACGGGGACTAGGCCTTCGAGGGCCGAACCTCGGTAAAACAAATCACCCGTGTCCATTGTGTTTATTGCTTGTGATTTGTTTACTTTCCCTTGTTCTAAGTTTTCTTGCACCTTTATTTGCTAAAATCATTTGGTGTTGCTTCGAGTTAAAATCCCATTTAGTGAAGCAACACGTTGCAAGAAAGAACTTGTCCTAGTGCTCTTCTCATCTAAAGCTTCTTGCTTTGTTATACTATAACTTACTAGTTGTATTGACTTATCACTTCCGCATTACTTAGCAATACTCCTTTCAAGCAAGAACTTAGTTTCTATTCTCCGATATTTGTATATCTTGTTCTAACCACTAATCAAGGGATCTAGTTGGGGGATAAAGTTTTAATTTTCAGGTTTCGCCTATTCACCCCCCCCCCCCCTCTAGGCGACTTTCAGTTTTCCTTTAGCAAATCGCCCAAATCTGTTGAAATCAGATCAACAGTTTAGGAGGACTTTTAGGAGATCTGATTAGTCTGGTTTCTATAAATTGTCTGAAATCATATCAGCAGTCCAGCATGATTTTTAGGAGAACTGATTAGTAAGATAGATTGATCTATTTTCATCAATTAGATGGTTTCTATTTCCTGCTAAGTCTTTCCATTTAGATGTTAAAGTCTTTCCATTTGTAGTTGGCCTCCTGTTCTTCTCCTCTACTCCCCTCTCAAGACGCCAAGGAGGCAATCCCGTATCATGATGATAAGTATTTCCTATGTCTTATTTTCTCATGCGCATGGACCTATTGGTCGTAAGTGTTTCGTAGACCAGAATATAATTTCTAGGAGAAACCATGAATGCATCATGTATGCAGCCATGTGCGCTCCTACATAAACAACCTTCAATGTCTATAACTATTGGACTGAAATTGTACGACTTCTCTATGGCATAGAAATACCATGATCACATTGTTCTTCAGAGCCTGTTAGTGAAGATGTAGGTTGAGGACGAATCGCCAAACACACAGGATGATAAGAGTGCGTTGCTCAATGCCATTGTTTCATATCATAAAGCTATTATGAGATATCAATTGTTATAGCGCCCTTGTATAACTTAGCAACCTGTATATTAGCAGATTCGTATATTAATGAGACAATTTGAGTGGCTATAATTTTTATTAGGAAATTGACAACTCACCAATGATCAGTATGTTATTGGAATAGTATATGTTCAAATGCATCAAACTGTTGTGGGCAACGAAGTTAACTGAAGAAAATTCAAGTTGTTATTGGAATAGTATATGTTCCTATCCTGCTCGATTGTTGGCCTAGGAGGCTAGGAGAGCCTTCAGTTCCAGCAAGGCTTCCTGGTTCGTCTCACAGCTGAACACTACTGCTGGTACCTGATTTAAGGAAGTTGATGTTGGTAGGATCCCATAAAGCACCAGAAGCAGCAGAAGTTTCACGGGAATGACATGGATGCAGTTCCTTTCTTTGTTGCCGCCAACAAAGATTCAAACCAATTGTTTCTATAAGTATATCAAAAAGTTAGTTGCTACTACTTTGCATACTGATCTAATTTTCATCGGCTGAATATTGAGATCTATTCTTCTATGAGGTTTCACGTATCATTTGATTTTAGATAGATTGTCTCATGCCGACAGAGCGCCCGACAGGGCGCTTTCTATTCTAGTAGTAGTAATATATAAAGCACAACGAGACTCGCCATGGCCACATGTTCAACTTTTTGAGCCTTAATTTTTTTAATGTCCGCATCAAATCCTTAACCGCCTGGAATGCGACGGGTGAGACTATCTTCTCTCCAATGTATTTATTTCGAACTGATGTTAAACTAAGGGCACTCTCCTACTAAAAATCATGTATATATATAGGTTCTATGTCTATTAATTTATATAGACAGTATGTATAGATACTATGTTTTTAAACATATAGCTTCTATAAATAATTTTAACCTTATCATATTTCTTCTCTCTCATCTATTTTCATGTTTTGGTTATCGCGTAGATATGATTTTTTTTAAATAAGAAACTATTTCCTCCTCTCTTTTCATTAGGTCGCATGCCACATCAGTAAAATACTTTGGCGTAGATATGATAGCTTCTGCACTAGTACGACGAGTGCCCTGACATGGAAACGAAAAAAAGAAAATCAGTTCGACCAGCACGTGCAAAGTATTTCGTTTGAAGCCAAAAATTGCAATCTTAAATTAGCCGATTCGACGAGTCCATCTCTAGAATTTATTGACCTGCCGAATTTTTTGCGACACATTTGGAGCTTGTTCGTTTGTATTGGATTGGTGGGAACTTTGATTAACTGGAACGATTCCGGGTGCAATCCGACGTAAACGAACAAGGCCTTGATCGGTTCGCAGCTGGCCTCTCGCGAGCCATCAGAGGTTGAATTCGGCGGTGCATAAAGACGCACATCAGTCTTGCGCCGCTGAGACCTTGCTGCTTCAGCGTCTTGAGCGCCGTCAGAAGAGGCTCCACCTCGTCCCTCAGACTCGACTCCGCCCCGCGATGCCAGTCGTCCGTCGTCACTGGCTCCTTACCGTTGAAACACGGGGCGCTGTCGGTCGTGTTCCTGACGTAGAACCACTCGCCCTCATACCGCACGGAGGAAGGGACCGGGATCTTGAAGTACCCCGCCTACAGCCAGATCGGAGTTGGAAGTTGACCGAACCAACATATAGTTGGTCGCCGCGGCCCGGGGTTACCCTACCACTGAAGAAGTACTGCCACAAGTTCCAGTGGGGGTCGATCTCCAGGAACGCCTTGCACAGGGTGATGAAGCACGCCATGTGCAGGACAGAGTTGGGATGGAGGTTCTGAATCTCCAGCCCGTAGAAGAAGAGCAGCCCCTGCACGAAGGGGTGCAGAGAGCCCAAATTTGCGCTCGTAGAAGGGCGCGAGCACGACCACCTCGTCGTCTCGGGAGCGGCACGTCACCCTCCTCCAATCTCCACCGTGAGATCCCCTGGGGGGGACCCTTTCTTCTCCAGGCCAAGGAGGCGACTATCCCGGATCGAACAGGCGATGTGGCGTTGGTATTGTGGTGATGTGGCGCCAACGAAGCCATGATACAAACCAGACCCACCTGTCACACACACACACCATATTTCCCTGCTCAGTGTCGTGACATGAGTCTCGGGAGACGCAAGATGATTTGAGTGGTTCTCCAAGTGAGGGTATTGATGGATTGTGGGCATGGAGCCATGGTGCCTGCAAGGGTTGGCTATGGGCGTAGTGCCATGGCTTGAATGCTGTGGCGCTAGATGCGTCAAAAGTGTGATGCGGTGAAGCTTGGGCTACGATGCTGCGGCCGTCGGTTGAGATGGAGACAACCAAAGGGGCGGTGTCCAGGGGAGATGGTCGACCAAGCCAAGAACGGAGCCTAGGGAGTAGTACCTCCATGGGAGGATGTGGAGGAAGGTACCATTGGGGAAGGGCAAAGGACTGTGACCAGGGAGGAGCATCTCCATGGTAAGCTAGTGGAGGGGAAGGTATTATGGATGACACTGCTGGTTAGGAAGGGAGCGTCGAGCATGGGGCTTTTCAATGGGTGGTCGGAGAGGGAACAACGGTAGGAGATAGGAGAGGAGAGACTGGAGGTGGCAAGGCCGCAGGTGCCATGAGAGGATAGGAGAGATGAGGTGCATGCCTCTCTTAAAGAAAGAGAGGGAGAGGATTAGTGCCACCCCCTGCTTAGTTGGTGGGGAAAAAAATCAAAACCATTGTCCCTGTGTCATCACAATACCACTCAAAATGGGCTTAGGTGCCCAAGTTTAAATAGTATTGGCAGTTGGGGTCTCCAGTTTAGAAGGTTTTGTAGTTGAGGGTAAGAATTAGACACGTGATAGTTAAGCGGCAAAAATAGACTTAGTCCTTCTTATTTGATTGCTTTTTTATTGTTACCGTAATTTTCTGTACTAGGGACTCATCGCCTTAGGTGGGGAGGACGGTCTCCTTACCTTCTGGTCAATTCAGTCAGAAACAGATAATTTTGCTCCAAAGATTCGTGATCATGTTGCGGAAAAGCTATTCTACTTCAAGAAATCATTGCAATATGGACGCGGAGAAATTGTGCAGAAGAGTTTGCACGAAGGTGCAAATTCGGCTAGTGCCATTATAAAATGTTTGGAAGAGAAGGTAAAGAACATGTCGTCCTTGGCATTAAAAGGACTGGACAAGATCTATTCAGGAGATGGGTTGACACAAGCCGAGATGAAGACTATTTTAGAAGGCATTAGGGAGACAACCTTCGGAGAGTAATTATACTATCATTAGCCAAGGCATGTTACATTTACTTTCTTCTATTTGTTTTTTTTAATTAATACTCGTGGTCTCGTGGATTTGTTGACCAGGAATGAAGGCTAAGCTTGTTCAGATGCTCTCTACAGTAGGCTACAGGAAGGAGAAGACATGCACAGTAGTCACTAAAGTTTAGGAGGTGACAACCAAACTACCCCGCCAGGATGGCCTTTGACATGCACCTGACTCCTCGCTAGCGCTGCTACCTGTTACAGACAACAACAAACTCGAATCCATCCACTCCATTCATTTCAATGCACTGTTTCTGTTTGATTCTTCATTGTTTTTTCTAACATGTTCAGCATCAGCAACCAGGCTTGCTTATAGCATTGCTAACGGCTGTTCAGCTCAGCAAGCTAAAAGTGATAACCGGTAGTGACTGAGCTGCAGCAACATTGCATTTCTCTTTATGACTAATCAGTCAAGTTATTAAATATGCTAATATGGCATAATATTAAATATAAACTAAACTTACATAAAACTATTACTAAGGTATGTACAACTCAGCCTCTTGATCGATTTTCCAAGTACCAGAAGATATTAAAAGACTATATGATTCAACTCTAAACCTCTAGATTATAAATATTTAGTTAAGAGACGATATATCGTTTAGAAACAGACTCTCCATAAAAAAGATTGTCTCTTGTACCTTTTCATTTAGCTTCTTAAATACTCTCTCCGTTTTCTTTTAGTTGTCGCTGGATAGTTTAATTTTGCACTATCCAGCGACAACTAAAACGAAACGGAGGAAGTACTTGTTAAGGGACACTATATTAAATGAGGTTGTTCGTGTTCTAAGACTAGCCAGAATTAATGAAGTTGTAGAGACAAGTACTGGATCCTTATATCGGTTTTTTTAAGTATAAAAGACAACTAAAATACTGTATAATATAAATCAGAGTTTATATCATAAATTGAGAGTCGTAGAGACAAGTTATTGACGAAAAATCCATATTTTAATTTTTTTTCACTTGTTCTCTGAAGACATCGCCTAATTAATGAAGTTGTACATGCTCTAAGCATGTCGTGGAAGGCAATGGGACCGTCAGAATTCTGTAGTATAGTTGTCATACAGGTCTTCACATGGACCACTGAACAAGACACTTAATAAGAGTGATAATAGTAGTAATAATATATAAAGCACAACAAGACTCGCCACGGCCACATGTTCAACTTTTTGAGCCTATGCGACGGGTGAGACTATCTTCTCTCCAATGTATTTATTTCGAACTGATGTTAAACTAAGGGCACTCTCCTACTAAAAATCATGTATAGGTTCTATGTCTATTAATTTATATAGACAGTATATATAGATACTATGTTTTTAAACATATAGCTTCTATAAATAATTTTAACCTTATCATATTTCTTCTCTCTCATCTATTTCCATGTTTTGGTTATCGCGTAGATATGATTTTTTTAAATAAGAAACTATTTCCTCCTCTCTTTTCATTAGATCGCATGCCACATCAGTAAAATACTTTGGCGTAGATATGATAGCTTCTGCACTAGTACGACGAGTGCCCTGACATGGAAACGAAAAAAAGAAAATCAGTTCGACCAGCACGTGCAAAGTATTTCGTTTGAAGCCAAAAATTGCAATCTTAAATTAGCCGATTCGACGAGTCCATCTCTAGGATTTATTGACCTGCCGAATTTTTTGCGACACATTTGGAGCTTGTTCGTTTGTGTTGGATTGGTGGAACTTTGATTAACTCGAACGATTCCAGATGCATGTAAACGAACAAGGCCTTTATCGGTTCGCAGCTGACTTTTCCAGGTGGTCCGTCTTTTGCAACCAGGGACCAGGGTCTGCGCGAATATGATACATGCAAAAAAAAATTGAAATTGCGGGATTGAAATGCGTGATCGGATAAATGAAATTACGGGAAAATCTGAACGCCGTCAACAGATTTTTAATTGCGAAAGATCACTGTTGGACATTAATTGCGAAAGATCACAGCAGGTGCGTGCTGCTAACGATGAAAGGTTTGACTTCATCTGATGACAAGTCTACCAATCTCTTAGCATGACCTTCAGCAGATTCTAATGTGGCTCAGTTAATGACGCACAGGGTGTCAAGGGCTGAAAAGGCTGCCGGTAGGACATGGCAAAATGAGCTATCTAGGAATTACTTTCCTGATGCTCTCCAAGGCAAAGATGTAGTCTCGTACAAAATTCCTGATTGTTTCTAGCAAGAGAGTTTTTGCAATACCATACTTGAAAAGCAACACACACACAATCTCTGGATTAATTCGCACTGTAACAGTATATTCTGCACTGAAGAGCTAGGGAAGGGAAAAAAGAAAGATACACAAGCATACGGTCCTGTCACACCCGTTTCTAAAGGCAGAGCCGGGTGCATGTATGTCAGGATCTATTTTCATAAATATGTTAACGTCACAAGTGTAATATATCAAAAGTTCTATTACTCGCGATGAAGAACGAACGACGCGGCGTCGGTTCCTGCGGGGTGTCGGGGCGTCTGGCGGCTCGGCTTCCTGGGTCGCGCAGCTGGGCGCGGTCGCGGGCTGCTCGGTCGCGGGCGGCACTTTGGTTCCTGGCGCGTGCGCTCGGCTGGAGAAGTGTGCGTGTCGGGCGGGCTCGGTGCAGTTGCGCGGGGGCTGGGCGCCGGTGTCGGGGCACGCCTGGGCGTGGCGGCTTGGCCGCTGTCGGGCTGGACAGCGAGGGGCGCTCGGCGCGGTTCTTGGCGGCTGGAAGCGCGGGCGTCGGATGCCAGGGAGAGAGAAGCAGGGAGGGAGGGGAGAAGAGAGAGAAGCTAGAGGAGAGAGGAGGAGAGGGAGTCCCTGGTGGCGGCTGTTGCCAGCAGCAAGGAGGCGCGGCGGCTTAGGGTTGGGGAAGCCAGGGGCGGCCGGCCTTGCTTGATGGGCCTCGGCCGATTAGGTTAGGTTTTGTATTTTTTTTTCTTTTTTTTCTATTCCCTTTTCTAAATTTAAAATACATTTTTTATAACCCTAAATATTTATAAAAATTAACCCAAAACTATTTATAAATATAATATTTATTTTTGACTAAAAATTATATTGTTTTTGTGAATTTTCATTCAAGAAGAAATGTTATTAAATATTCAAAAATCAATCGTGCGCAATCAAAATTATTCCAAATGCAAATAAATGACACACAATTAAATGAAAAACTTATTACCCTGATTACCACTATAAACTAAAATTATTAATATACATATTTTCCGAAAACCTTATTTTAGTAATTCATTATTGTTTTGTAAAATGAGATTTTCATCACAAGATCAAATCCATAAATTGGACTTGCAAATCAATTCAAACAAAATATATGCTTCGGCATGAGTGTAACAAACACTTGGTAATTTTATTTATTCAAGAAATTCTTCAAATCATATAAATCAAGGTTCTCCTTATTTGAAAACATAAATATTTTTCCTTTCTACTAAAATTTAATAATCTAAATAGGGTTGTTTGTTTTTGCTAGATTTACGGTGTTACAAACGGTCCAGTCATGTGTCAAACTTAGCAGAGCTATGTTACACCCACTAACACAAGCAAGCAAGGAGAATTCTGTAATCTGTACAAGATAGCAGAACTACTCGTTGTACATTTCAGAACAGTTTCAGAAACGTGTTTCAATGGGGTACCAAGAGGGTATGTGGGGGCACAGATGACTACTAGTAATTTACAATGCAGCCTTGACCGTTGTAAAGCCACGACGACGCTAATCCTCCAGCTCGACGAGCTGTGCCCGTCTCTCGGCAGCTTTCTTCCTGACGAAGATCCCCCACCTCATTGCCGCCTTGATCTTGAGCCAGCCGACGACAGCTTTGCCGGATGAATGGCTGCGCTCGCTTTCGAACCCGGGGTTGGGCAAGGGAGAGGGCATGTAGGGCTGGAAGTTGAATGTGTAGTCTGACAAACTCCCGGAGGCTCCACCCATGCTGAAGACCCTCAGCAGCTGCTCCATGTCCTCGCTCTCGAGCATCTGGTGGCTCTTCACGCGAATGTCCTCGGTGAAGTCGTCGGCGTACTGGCTGTCGCGGTTCCTGGGCCAATCAACGTATCCCACGTTTGCTGGCTGAATTGCCTGGCCCTGAGAAATTACTTGGTGCAACTGGCCCAGTTCCAGACCCATGGCATCGTTTGCAGACCCTGTCAGCATGTTAGGCGGTAAGAAAGAAAATGTGTCATCGTATGGCGCCTGGACATTGGTGGATGAACTCTGGAATTGAGGTAGATGTGCTGCTGAATGGTCGGCAGTCGGCACCATACCCTGCGGAATCAGTTCCACCTGAAAGAAATTAAGGAAGCACGGCGCTCAAATTTCAAAGGCTTGCTATAATGATGTAACAAAATTTACACGTCTAATGTCTTAGAGCATCGTATCAAATTAATATCCACATCGATGTAATTTCAACAGCAGCTTGGGTTTCCAGTTAACAAAAGCTACAGACTGAAACAACCAACAAAATAGTAACTCTGGTAATCGTATCTTTGCCTCAGATGCTGCTCACCTGCTGATGGTGATGACCCTGGCATGCTCGTTGAGGAGAGGTGTTGTTGGTACGAAGTCGAACCACCCGCAGCAGCATGCGTCTCAGCTTGACCAGTGGATGCAGCCTTTTTCTTTGGTTTAAGGTTCAATAGACCTTTGCCATCATATTCAATGACATACATCCAGTTATCATATGCATTCTTTACCAATGCATCAGCAAACAGCTGTAAAGAACAACGAAGTTCTAATCAGTGGTGTTTTTATACAAAAAAAAAATAATAATAATAATAATAATAATGATAATAATAATAATAACCTCAGCAGTGAAAGAGAGTTACTTCCATTGAGTAGGCAAATTACTACAAGCTCATACTTTAAAGTCCAGCTGCATCCCTATACATCTATAAAAGGCCATAAGAGCTCTGACACATTTGGGTAAATTGGTGATAATTATTGGAGAGTGAATGAACAGTAGTCGTGAGTACAGTAAACCCTAACAGATATATGCCCCTAGTGGGCTGTGGGCTAGGCCCATGTACACAGATAGCTAACACCCCCCCCCCCCCCCGCAGTCGAAACTCTAGCCACAGCAGATGTTGAGACTGGATCGATAATCCATGAAGACCACCGATGGAAGCCCCTTGGTGAAGACGTTGGCAAACTGGGAGGTGGTCGGGACGCGAACAGCTCCACAAGCTACCCGTTCGCGGACGAAGTGGAGGTCGATTTCCCCATGCTTCGTGCACTGGTGTTGGACGGGGTTGGTGGAGAGGTAGACGGCGCTGACGTTGTCGCAGAAGACCAGGGTGCTCGTGGTCAGCGGACTGTGGAGCTCGTGGAGGAGCTGACGGAGCCAAGCCGCCTCGGCCACGCCGTTGGCCACGGCGCGGTACTCGGCCTCGGCGCTGGAGCGGGAGACAACCGGCTAGCGTTTCGACGACCAGGAGACGAGGCTGTCGCCGAGGAACACGGCGTAGCCCGAGGTGGACCGGCGCGTGTCGGGACAGCCCGCCCAGTCGGCATCGGTGTAGACGCGAAGTTCCGTGGTGGAGGACCGGCGTAGAAGGAGCCCGAAGTCAAGAGTGTCCCGCAAGTACCGCAGAATCCGCTTCTGTGCGGTGAGATGCGGCTCTCGAGGGTCGTGCATGTGAAGGCACACCTGTTGGACGGCGTAGGCAATGTCGGGCCTGGTGAAGAGGAGGTACTGAAGGGCCCCGGCAAGACTCCGGTAGCCGGTTGGATCGGCAACCGGGGGGCCGATGGCGGAGAGTTTGCCCTGTGTGTCCACTGGAGTCACGCAGGGCTTGCAGTCAGCCATGCCAGCGCGTTCGAGGACGTCGACGGTGTACTGCCGCTGGTGGAGAAACAGGCCCGGGGAACCGCGCTCAACGGTGACCCCCAGGAAGTGGTGGAGCGTCCCGAGGTCCTTCATCGCAAACTCCCGCTGGAGACAGGAGATGAGCGTCCCGGGGGAGGAGGCGGTGAGGACGATGTCGTCGACGTAGAGGAGGAGGTACGCGGTATCCGAACCATGACGAAGGATCAACAGGGACGTGTCCGACTTGGCCTCGACGAAACCCTGCGAACACAGGAAGGTGGCGAAGCGACTGTACCAAGCCCGGGGTGCCTGCTTGAGGCCGTAGAGGGACTTGTTGAGCTTGCAGACCATGTCGGGTGGAGTAGGGTCGACAAACCCAACCGGCTGGGTGCAGTAGACCGTCTCCGTCAGGGTGCCGTGGAGGAAGGCGTTCGTGACGTTGAGTTGGTGGACCGGCCAGTCCCGGGCCAGCGCCAAGGTCAGAACAGTCCGGATGGTGGCAGGCTTGACCACCGGACTGAAGGTCTCGTAGAAGTCGACCCCAGGGCACTGGGTGAAGCCCCAGAGCACATAGTGGGCCTTGTATCGCTCCAGGGACCCGTCGGCGTGCAACTTCAGCTTGAAGATCCACTTCCCGGTGACCACATTGGCACCAGGGGGAGCAAGCACCAGGTCCCAGGTGTGGTTGGCCTGGAGGGCCTCGTACTCCGCTTCCATGGCGCGCCGCCACTGTGGGTCGGCAAGCGCACCACGGACAGTCGTGGGTACATGTGGAAGAGCTGGAGAGGAGGTGGCAGAGAGAATCAGGCGATCAGGTGGCCGAAGGACACCGGCCGCGCGGCGGGTGACCATCGGGTGGATGTGGCGAGGATCACGGTGGACGACGACGGGGTGGTAGGTCGTGACCTCGACGCGAGAACGAGCCGGGGTACCACGTCGACCACGACGCTGGTATGTCTGGATGGGCTCGGTGTAGCGAGACGGCGGAGCAGGCGCCGGTGTCGCACTGGGCTGTGCGGAGGACGAAGGGGACGTCGAGGCCGCACGTGGCTGTGCGGGAGGGGGCGACGTAGGCAGGGTCGCGCGAGGCGACTCCGGGAACGGTGAGGCCGCACATGGCTGTGCGGGGGAGGGCGGCGTAGAGGGCGTCGGGGCCGCACGTGGCAGTGTGGCGGGGGGCGGCGCAGGCAGGGCCACGCGAGACGGTGAAGCGGGCGAACCAGCGGGGAAGGGAGGCACGATAGTGGGGGAGACAGGGTCGAGGTCGAGGAGCACGTCAAGGTCGGTATGGGAGGCAGTGGGGGTGGAGGAAAAGGGGAAGTCCGACTCGTCGAAAACAACGTGACGAGAGATGAGGACTCTGTGAGAGGCGAGGTCAAGACACCGATACCCCTTATGATCGGGAGAGTAGCCGAGGAAGACACAACGAGTGGAGCGAGGGGCGAGCTTATGAGGAGTAGTAGAAGCGAGATTGGGGTAGCAAGCGCACCCGAAGACACGAAGATGGTCGTAGGAGGGATGGACGCCGAAGAGAGCGAAGTAAGGGGTGGGGTGGGCAACCGCCTTGGTGGGGAGACAGTTGAGGAGATAGGTGGCAGTGCCGAGGGCCTCAGCCCAGTAAGAAACGGGAAGGGAAGCCTGGAAAAGGAGAGAGTGCACTACATCATTCGTCGTGCGAATCATCCGCTCAGCTCGGCCGTTCCGAGGTGACGTGTAGGGGTAGGACATGCGGAGGTGGACGCCACGAGAGAGGAAGAAGTCACGGGAAACATTGTTGTAGAACTCACGCCCGTTGTCACACTGGATGCTCCAGATGGTGCGACTGAACTGAGTGGAGACCCAAGCGAAGAAGTGAGACAGGGTGGGAAAGGTGTCGGACTTCTGACGAAGAGGAAAAGTCCACAGATAATGCGAGAAGTCATCAAGAATAAGTAAATAATACTTATAGCCAGAAATGCTTATTACAGGGGATGTCCATACATCACAGTGTATCAGATCAAAAATGCCAGCTGCTCTAGAAGAGGAGATGGGGGATGGCAGCCTAACATGGCGACCTAACTGACAAGCATGACAGAGGTGCTCAAAAGATCCCCTACAACCAGAAACGGAGGTGCTGCTAGAGAGCTTGGACATCACATCACGACCAGGGTGACCGAGACGACGGTGCCAAGTCACAGAAGAGGCGGCGGCTGCAAGAACAGGCGGCGCAGAGGTCGGTGGCGGGGAAGCAGGCAGGCGAAGTGTGTAGAGCGGCCCGGAGCTGTCACACCGAGCGAGAAGGGTCCTGGTGGCAAGGTCCTTCACAGAAAGACCAAACGGGTCAAACTCCATGGAACAAGAGTTGTCAGTAGTAAACTGACGGACGGAAAGAAGATTTTGAATGATGTGTGGAGCAACAAGAACGTTGGATAAACTGAAAGGACTGGGAAGGACCGCGGCACCAACATAGGTGACGCAAAGGGCAGAGCCGTTTCCAACCACGATAGAGGATGGAAGGGAGGGGTGGGGGATAGGTGGAAGACAAAATACCTGCGTCCGGGGTGGTGTGGTAGGAGGCACCGGAGTCAGCCACCAAGTCAGAGACGGAGGTGGGTGGGGCCAGCAACATTGTGGAGAAGGAGTTGGCGAGAGACTGCGTGTCCCACCCATTGGTCCAGGGTCCCCACACGGGTGGAGCCGGAGGCCCTAGAAGGGGAAGGAGCCCCTGCTGAGGCTGGGGAGGTGCCGAGGGCACCGCCAGAGGAGGAGTGGCAAAAAAACCTGCTGAGGGGCGGGGGGGCGAGGGGCCGAGGTGCCCGTGGACGGCCCGGGCCACATCTGGATGGTGCCAGTCCACGGGTTGTAGAAGGATGGCCACTGGGAGCTACCTGGGGAATGACCCCGGCTGCCGCGGCCACTCTTGCGACCACGGCCGCGACCACGACTGCGACCCCCCCCCCCCCGGAGCTAGGAGGCTGCCGAAGAGATCCAGACGACGGGAGGCCGGAGTGCGGCGAAGAGGATCCCCCCTGGAGGCTGAGGGGGGAGCCCGAGGAGCGCTGTAGAGCGCCATGGCGGGAGCGGCGGTCGCAGTGGCGGAGAGGCGAAGCTCCTCGAGAAGTAGATCGTCCTTGGCCTTAGCAAAGGTGGGAAAAGGCTTCATGTGGGTGAGGATGGGCGTCACACGATCGAAGCAAGGGCTCAAGCCGCGAAGGAGGTTGAGCACGAGGCACTCGTCGGTGATGGGGGACCCGAGGGTGCGAAGAGTGTCCGCCATCGTCTTCATCTGATGGCAGTACTCATCCACAGAGAGATCGCCCTGAGTAAGCTGACGGAAGGCGGTCTCGAGGTATAGAATCCGAGTCTGGCGGTGGCCGAGGAACTGAGCCTCAAGAGCACCCCAGACCCGATGAGCAGTGGCGTCCGGTACGTGAACGATGTCCTGAAGTTCGGCCGTGAGGGTGCCATGAATCCAGGAGAGCACCACCTCGTCCATCAGAAGCCAATCCTCTGACGGGTCAGGGACCGCTGAGAGGACGTGGTCGGCGAGGGCATACCGGCGAAGGGTCTGCAAGACCTGATCGCGCCACCGGGGGTACTGAGTGGAGGCCAACGCAAGGACGTCGGTGACAGTGGCCCGGATGCTGGTGAGGGCCGCCGCCTGAGCATGAAGAGAGACGCGAAGGGTTGAGGCCGGGGCAGGAGCGGGCTCGAAGGTGTCGGCGCTGTGGCGAGCGGATGTGGGGGAGCCATCCGGCACGCCCTTGCCAGCGAGACGGTGGTAGGTCTCGGCGTACTGGCGCTCAATGGCGTCGACAACCGCCTGCTCCTGCTCGAGAGCATGGGCGGCGTCCTGGGCCCGCTGGCAAGCAGCCGTAACAGCCGCCCGAGTGGCGGCGAGAATGGCAGCAGCGTCGTCCGAAGGAGTGCGCAGGGAGGAGATGATGGCGGACGGCTGACTGTAGACAGTGGTCGGCAGGGGGCAGCCACGAACGGGGGCCCCGCCAGTCGTGGTGACATGTGGAAAACCGAGCGCCAGCAGCTAGGAACGAAGGAGGGCGGCATCCGGTAGGGAGAGTGCAGGAGCCGGTGGGGACCCGTCGTGGCTAGGGGCTGCCGCGAGGGTGGCAGTTTGGGTAGGCGCGGGCGGAGGTGGCTCAACAGTGGGGGAAAGCGTGGCGGTGAGCACAAAGGCGTGGCCCGGCAACGTGCCTGCAGCAGCGAAGGGATGTGCAGAGCCGGGGACAGCGAGGAAAGGGGCCGCAGGGGGCACGGTGAGGGCCGAGGGCGCGCTGGCCGCAGAGGGAAAGGACGCCACGGGCGCTGCGAGTCCCAGCGGCGCGCCGGCCGCAGGGGAGAGGGCCGCCGCGGGAGCGGCGAGGCCTGGCGGTGTGCCAGCCGCAGGGGAGAGGGAGAGGGCCGCCGAGGTGACCGGGTGGCCCGGCGGCACGCCGGCCGCGGGGGAGGGGGCCGCCGCAGGGGCGGCGAGTCCTGCAGGAGCGCCGGCCGCGGGGGAGATGCCCGCCAGGGGCGAGGCGAGGGCCGCCCTGTAGGAGAGAGGATGGGGAAGGGAGGGAAGGGGTCGCCGGAGAAGGGAGGGGGCGGCGGCCGACTGGCCATGGAGAGGCAGCGGCGGCGGCTGGACTTAAAGCTCTGGTACCATATTGGAGAGTGAATGAACAGTAGTCGCGAGTACAGTAAACTCTAACAGATATATGCCCCTAGTGGGCTGTGGGCTAGGCCCATGTACACAGATAGCTAACAATAATTCATAGACTTCTCAAGATTTGGTGAGACCTTCCATGCAGAAGACATGGAAGTTCTGAACAGTGAACACTTAAAAGATATTTTCATCATCATCCTTGTATAAAATTGAATGCAAAGAAATCAGAAATCTAGATTGTAGATCAATGTAACATAACATCATGTTCGAACTGCAGTTTATTAAGATTTCTAAGCTCCACAGCTTGACAGTTCTGGTACCCAACTTGCATGATTAAAAATAATATCGTCTCATAAGAATAATATCGGTATGCAATTTAATTTTATCTTGGAAATTATGTATGTCACTCAATATCGTGAATATATACTAAGTCAATAGCAATACTAACCTTTTGGCTATCATCAAGACCCTCAGATGAATATAACTGTTCGCCAGAAATCAACCCACGGAATGCATAGATGTTGTTGAAAATAGCACCAATACTTCTGCTGTCATTAGAATAATATATGTAATATCCCTACTCCTATTAAGCACGTAAGGAGGGCGTCCACAGCCCCTCATGCCCCCGCCCGTGGTGCCCGCCGCCGCCTCCCCCGCGTGCTCCCGCCCGTGATGCCCGCCGCCGCCTCCTCCGCGCGACCACGCCCGTGATGCCCGCCGCCGCCTACCCCGCGTGTCCACGCCCGTGATGCCCGCCGCCGCCTACCCCGCGTGTCCACGCCCGTGATGCCCGCCGCCGCCTACTCCGCGCGCCCCCGCCCGTGGTGCCCTTCCTTCCCCGGCACCCGCAACCCGCCAGCTCCGCGCGAGCCGCCGGCGGGATACCCGCCTCCCCCGCGCCCCCGCGGGCTCCGCGCGAGCCGCCAGCTCTGCGCGAGATCCGCTGCAGTTATGCCGCGCGAGGGAGACGCCGCAGATCCGCTTGCTCGCGAGGGAGAGGAAGGAAGGCCGCGCGGGGGAAACGCCGGGAGAGCCGCTACCTCCGCGCCCCCGCCAATCCCGTCGCCCACCAACCCCATTCCATACTCGGCGACAGGATTCACCGTGCTCCCTTCCGCGCCTGCTGTTAAAAGGATGGACACAGGTGATCCCTCCAACCCATCCCCACTCTCCTCAGATCCACCGATTCACAGTCGTTCTTTTCATCTCAGAGGTAGGCCGTTCTTGCATTTCTCAGTTAGACATTCTCAGTTAGACATTTCTCAGTTAGACATTCTACATTTCTCAGTTAGGCCCCATCTTGATTATTTGTTACTCCCAAATGTGGATTAGAATGGGGGTGTCATCGAGTTTTGATAGGCTCTGAACCACCCACATGCATGCTCCTTTTAGTTTTCCATCATGTTCCTGTCTGTTGGAGAGGTGAATCAAATCTTGTTTTCCATCATGTTTTGACAAATGTGATTCGTAATGTTAATGAGGAAACAGGAAACTGAACAGATCCTTATTTTGCCAATCTCAGACTCATTTTCCTGTTTGATAATTGTCGTACTGGTACAAATATAGAGCCAACAAATTCTGTAGATTTGTTGCATGTCTTTGTTAGTCTGTCTACCTCCATTGTACATTTGTACAAACAACACAGTTTGTCCTGAAGTGTAAGGTATTGTCGGGGACCATAATTAGGGGTACCCTCAAGACGCCTAATTCTCAGCTGGTAACCCCCATCAGCATAAAGCTGCAGAGGCCTGATGGGTTTGATTAAGTCAGGGATCAGTCCATACGAGTGACTTGACCACGCCACGCCCGAGCCTAGCCTCGGGCGAGGGCAGCCGACCCTAAGATGACTCCGTCTCGCCTGAGGCCTCCTCTTTCACGGCAGACGCATCTCCGGCTCGCCCTAGGCCCCGCCTTCGATAAGAAGAAACCCTGACTAAATCACCGCGCCAACCGACCGAGTCACCGGGGCGTTTAACGCAAAAGGTAAGACCGACGGGCGACCAGACTTCGCCAGAGGTGCCATAGGAGGCTCCGCCCAAGGGCTCGGACTCGGGCTAAGGCCCCGGAAGACGGCGAACTCCGCTCCGCCCGACCCCAGGGCTCGGACTCGGGCTAAGGCCCCAGAAGACGACGAACTCCGCCTCGCCCGACCCAGGGCTCGGACTCCGCCTCGGCCTCTGCCGATCGATCTCCGCCTCGCCCGACCCAGGGCTCGGACTCTGCCTCTGTCTTGCAGGACGGACTCGACCTTGGCTTCGGAGGAGCCTCCACGACGCCCGACCTAGGACACGAGACCGCCACGTCGACAGGAAGCGTCATCATCACCCTGCCCTGAGCCGACTTGGGTCGCAGAGGACAAGACCGGTGTCCCATCTGGCCAGCTACGCCAGATAGGCAATGATGGCGCCCCGCTAGATCATGACGACGGCGGCTCTCAGCTCCCTTACGAAAGCAGGAGAACGTCAGCAAGGGCCCAGCCACTTCGACAGCTGTCCCCCCGTCCGGCTCCGTTACTCCTCCAACAGCCACGACGCCACACCAACAGGGTGCCAAGATCTCTCCGGCTGCCACCTAGGCATGTACTTAGGGCGCTAGCTCTCTCTCGCTAGACACGTAGCACCTTGCTACACCCCCATTCTGTACACCTGGATCCTCTCCTTACGACTATAAAAGGAAGGACCAGGGCCTTCTTAGAGAAGGTTGGCCTCGCGGGGACGAAGGGCAGGGGCAGGCGCTCTCTAGGGGCCGCTCGCTCCCCTCACCTCGCGCGGACGCTTGTAACCCCCTACTGCAAGCGCACCCGACCTGGGCGCGGGACGAACACGAAGGCCGCGGGAATTCTCCGACTCCCTCACGACCCGGCTCCGGCCACCGACCTCTCTCTCTCTGTTCCCCCCTTCGCGCTCACCCACGCGCTCGACCCATCTGGGCTGGGGCACGCGGCACTCTCACTCGTCGGCTCGGGGACCCCCCGGTCTCGGAACGCCGACAGTTGGCGCGCCAGGTAGGGGCCTGCTGCGTGTTGACGTTCGATTTCCCGTCAAGCTCCAGATGGGCAGTCTCCAACAACCTCTTCAACCCGGGACGGTGCTCCGTTTCGGGAACCTCGAGTTCATGTCTCTCGACGGCAACTACGACATGGTACTCCTTCCACCGCCGCGCGGCAGCGACAATGGTGGCGGACAGCCCGCCCGCCGGCGGTGGAATCGACGACGTCTTTCCCGCGTGGGGGAAGGACAACTTTCAAGCTCGCCCCATCCTCTCCCTCGCCATCGGAGGAGGAGGAGGCGGGGCAACCAGGGCCGAGCGGGAGGCCGCGCTCCGACGGCTGTCGAACAAATCGACATCCCCGGCGCCTCAACGGAGGACACGCCAAGCGTCGCCCTCGCGTTCGAGGCAAACGCGAGCGCCATCCCCCCGCAACACGTCGACCCCGAGCAAGTGGATGACGCCAGCACGCTCACGGAAGGCCTGCAGGACGTCGCCCTCGTACCCAAGACGACGGCGCGGTCAGCCCCCGACTTGACTTCATCGCCCCTCGTCGACAAAAAGGTACCGACTGCTCCCCATCTTTCGTCATTTCGACTCGGCCTCAGCCCGCCTGGCGACCTCGCTTTGGCGGGCGCTCACATTGAGGCGAGTGCAACCTCTCTGGGGTTTCGTGTGCGGTCGCCTTGGGACCGATTGACGGGTGTCTCGACCTACGGACCCTCTGGGTCCGAGGAAGATGACGACGCCAGCATCTGCTGGGATTTCTCCGGATCTGGCAACCCTAGTGCCATGCGGGACTTCATGACCGCATGCGACTACTGCCTCTCTGACTGTTCCGACGGCAGCCGCAGCCTTGGCGACAAGGACTGCGGCCCGAGTCGCGAATGTTTCCACATCGAGCTAGGGGATCCCTCCGGAGGCGGCTGTCTCGGCATGCCGGAGGATGGTGATCCCCCTAGGCCAGCGCCTCGCGCCGACATCCCGCGGGAGCTAGCTGTGGTCCCCGTTCCGGCGGGGGGTCACGACCCACAGCTCGAGCAAGTCCGTGGGGCGCAGGCCGGGCTCGATGAGGGAGCAGGGGCGCTCGAGGCAATCCGCCAGAACATCGGGCAGGTGTGGGCGAGCCAACCCCCGGCCGGAGGAATACGTCACCTGCCCCAAGGTCTCCAGCACCGCATCGCCAACGATGCCAGGGACAGACCGCCACCCGCGTCCGGCGGAACCGGTCAGGACCTGGCCGCTGCAGCGATGCTCCTCCGCGTGATGCCGGAGTCATCAACCACCGAGGGTCGGCGAATCCAGGGAGAACTCAAGCATCTCCTGGAAGGCGCTGCGGCCCGGCGGGCCGAAAGCTCTGCCTCCCGAAGGCAGGGGTACCCCTCGGAACCTCGTGCCGCGACTTCCCGACTCACGCGGGAAGCCTCGGTCTTCACCGGGCGCACGCGCAACACCGCGCCTGCGGCCCCGGGCCACCTCGGCGATGAGCACCCTCATCGCGACCGTCGGGCACGCCTCGACGAAAGGGTGCGCCGAGGCTATCACCCCAGGCGTGAGGGACGCTACGACAGCGGGGAGGATCGGAGTCCCTCGCCCGAACCACCCGGTCCGCAGGTCTTTAGCCGAGCCATTCGGCGGGCGCCGTTTTCGCCCCGATTCCGACCCCCGACTACTATCACGAAGTACTTGGGGGAGACGAGACCGGAATTGTGGCTTGCGGACTACCGCCTGGCCTGCCAACTGGGTGGGACGGACGATGACAACCTCATCATCCGAAACCTCCCCCTGTTTCTCTCCGACACCACTCGTGCCTGGTTGGAGCACCTGCCCCCGGGGCAGATTTCCAACTGGGAGGATCTGGTCCAGGCTTTCGCCGGGAACTTCCAGGGCACGTACGTGCGCCCCGGGAATTCCTGGGACCTCCGAAGCTGTCGGCAACTGCCGGGAGAGTCTCTCCGAGACTACATCCGGCGGTTCTCGAAGCAGCGCACCGAGCTGCCCAACATCACCGACTCCGATGTCATCGGCGCGTTCCTCGCCGGCACCACCTGCCGCGACCTGGTGAGCAAGCTGGGTCGCAAGACCCCCACCAGGGCGAGCGAGCTGATGGACATCGCCACCAAGTTCGCCTCCGGCCAGGAGGCGGTAGAGGCCATCTTCCGAAAGGACAAGCAGCCCCAGGGCCGCCCGTCGGAAGATGCTCCCGAGGCGTCTACTCTGCGCGGCGCCAAGAAGAAAGGCAGGAGGAAGTCGCAAGCGAAACGCGACGTTCCCGATGCAGACCTTGTCGCCGCCGCCGAGCACAAGAACCCTCGAAAGCCCCCCAGAGGTGCTAACCTCTTCGACAAGGCACTCAAGGAGACGTGCCCCTACCATCAGGGGCCCGTCAAGCACACCCTCGAGGAGTGCGTCATGCTTCGGCGCCACTTCCACAGGGCCGGGCCACCCACAGAGGGTGGCAAGGCCCGCGACGACGACAAAAGGGAGGATCGCCAAGCAGGAGAGTTCCCAGAGGTCCGCGACTGCTTCATGATCTACGGAGGGCATGCGGCGAATGCCTCGGCTCGGCATCGTAAGCAAGAGCGTCGGGAGGTCTGCTCGGTGAAGGTGGCGGCGCCAGTCTACCTAGACTGGTCCGACAAGCCCATCACCTTCGACCGGGACGACCACCCCGACCACGTGCCGAGCCCAGGGAAGTACCCGCTCGTCGTCGATCCCGTCATCGGCGACGTCAGGCTCACCAAGGTCCTGATGGATGGAGGCAGCTGCCTCAACATCATCTACGCTGAGACCCTCAGGCTCCTGCGCGTCGATCTGTCATCCGTCCGAGCAGGCGCTGCGCCCTTCCATGGGATCATCCCCGGGAAGGGTGTCCAGCCCCTCGGACAGCTCGACCTCTCTGTCTGCTTCGGAACACCCTCCAACTTCCGAAGGGAGACTTTGACGTTCGAGGTGGTCGGGTTCCGAGGAACCTACCACGCAGTGTTGGGGAGGCCATGCTACGCGAAGTTCATGGCCATCCCCAACTACACCTACCTGAAGCTCAAGATGCCGGGCCCCAATGGGGTCATCACCGTCGGCCCCACGTACAAACACGCATTCGAATGCGATGTGGAGTGCGTGGAGTACGCCGAGGCCCTCGCCGAGTCCGAGGCCCTCATTGCCGACCTGGAAAGCCTCTCCCGAGAGGTGCCGGACGTAAAGCGGCATGCCGGCAACTTCGAGCCAGCGGAGACGGTTAAGGCCGTCCCTCTCGACCCCAGTGGCGACACCTCCAAGCAGATCCGGATCGGTTCCGGGCTCGACCCCAAATAGGAAGCAGTGCTCGTTGACTTTCTCCGCGCAAACGCCGACGTTTTTGCGTGGAGTCCCTCGGACATGCCCGGCATACCGAGGGATGTCGCCGAGCACTCGCTGGATATTCGGGCCGGAGCCCGGCCGGTCAGACAGCCTCTGCGCCGATTCGATGAGGAAAGGCGCAGGGTGATAGGCGAGGAGGTCCACAAGCTGATGGCAGCAGGGTTCATTAAAGAGGTATTCCATCCCGAATGGCTTGCCAACCCTGTACTTGTGAGGAAAAAAGGGGGGAAGTGGCGGATGTGTGTAGACTACACTGGTCTCAACAAAGCATGTCCGAAGGTCCCCTACCCTCTACCTCGCATCGACCAAATTATGGACTCCACTGCAGGGTGCGAAACCCTGTCTTTCCTCGATGCCTACTCAGGGTATCATCAAATCAAGATGAAAGAGTCCGACCAGCTCGCGACTTCTTTCATCACGCCCTTCGGCATGTACTGTTATGTCACAATGCCGTTCGGGTTGAGAAACGCGGGTGCGACGTACCAGCGGTGCATGAACCATGTGTTCGGCGAACACATTGGTCGCACGGTCGAGGCCTACGTCGATGACATCGTAGTCAAGACGAGGAAAGCCTCTGACCTTCTCTCCGACCTCGAACTGACATTCCGGTGTCTCAAGGCGAAGGGCGTCAAGCTTAATCCCGAGAAGTGCGTCTTCGGGGTGCCCCGAGGCATGCTCTTGGGGTTCATCGTCTCCGAGCGGGGCATCGAAGCCAACCCGGAGAAGATCGCAGCGATCACAAACATGGGGCCCATCAAGGACTTAAAAGGCGTACAGAGGGTCATGGGATGCCTCGCGGCCTTGAGCCGTTTCATCTCGCGCCTCGGCGAAAGAGGCCTGCCCCTGTACCGCCTCTTAAGGAAGGCCGAGTGCTTCACTTGGATTCCCGAGGCCGAGGAAGCCCTCGGGAACCTGAAGGCGCTCCTCACCCAGGCGCCCATCTTGGTACCCCCAGCTGATGGAGAAACCCTCCTGGTCTACGTCGCCGCAACCACTCAGGTGGTCAGCGCCGCGATCGTAGTCGAAAGGCAGGAAGAAGGGCATGCTTTGCCCATTCAGAGGCCAGTTTACTTCGTCAGCGAAGTGCTGTCCGAGACCAAGATCCGCTACCCACAAGTCCAGAAGCTGCTATATGCAGTGATCCTGACGAGGCGAAAGCTGCGACATTACTTCGAGTCCCATCCGGTGACTGTGGTGTCATCCTTCCCCCTGGGGGAGATCATCCAGTGCCGAGAAGCCTCGGGGCGGATCGCGAAGTGGGCGGTGGAAATCATGGGCGAGGCAATCTCGTTCGCCCCTCGGAAGGCCATCAAGTCCCAGGCACTGGCGGATTTCGTAGCCGAATGGGTCGATACCCAGTTGCCAACGGCTCCGATCCAACCAGAGCTCTGGACCATGTTTTTCGACGGGTCGCTGATGAAGACAGGAGCTGGCGCGGGCCTGCTTTTCGTCTCGCCCCTCGGGAAACACCTGCGCTACGTGCTTCGCCTCCATTTCCCGGCGTCCAACAATGTGGCTGAGTACGAGGCTCTGATCAACGGATTGCGAATCGCCATCGAGCTAGGGGTCCGACGCCTCGATGCACGTGGCGACTCGCAGCTCGTCATCGACCAAGTCATGAAGAACTCCCTCTGCCGCGACCCAAAGATGGAGGCTTACTGTGAGGAGGTTCGACGCCTGGAAGACAAGTTCTACGGGCTCGGGCTTAACCACATCGCCCGGCGCTACAACGAGACTGCGGACGAGCTGGCGAAGATAGCCTCGGGGCGAACGACGGTTCCCCCGGATGTCTTCTCCCGGGATCTGCACCAACCCTCCGTCAAGATGGATGACGCGCCCGAGCCCGAAGCACCCTCGGCCTCGTCCGAGGTGACCTCGGCCCAGCCCGAGCCATCCTCGGCTCACCCCGAGGAACCCTCGGAGCCCGAGGGCGAAGCACTGCGCATCGAGGAGGAGCAGGACGGAGTTGTGCCAGATCAAGATTGGCAGACCCCATACCTGCAACATCTCCGCCAAGGAGAACTGCCCCTCGACCGAGCCGAGGCTCGGCGGGTAGCGCGACGCGCAAAGTCGTTCGTCTTGCTGGGCGATGAGAAGGAGCTCTACCACCGCAGCCCCTCGGGCATCCTCCAGCGATGCATCTCCATCGCCGAAGGTCAGGAACTCCTGCGGGAAATACACTCGGGGGCTTGCGGTCACCATGCAGCACCTCGAACCCTCGTCGGGAACGCTTTCCGCCAAGGCTTCTACTGGCCAACGGCGGTGGCCGACGCCACTAGAATTGTCCGCGCCTGCGAAGGGTGCCAATTCTATGCGAAGCAGACCCACCTGCCCGCTCAGGCTCTGCAGACGATACCCATCACCTGGCCCTTCGCTGTGTGGGGTCTGGACCTCGTCGGCCCTCTGCAGAAGGCGCCCGGGGGCTACACGCACCTGCTGGTCGCCATCGACAAATTCTCCAAGTGGATCGAGGTCTGACCCCTGAACAGCATCAGGTCCAAGCAGGCGGTGGCGTTCTTCACCAACATCATCCATCGCTTCGGGGTCCCAAACTCAATCATCACCGACAATGGCACCCAATTCACCGGCAAAAAATTCTTGGATTTTTGCGAGGATCACAACATCCGGGTGGATTGGGCCGCCGTAGCTCATCCCATGTCGAATGGGCAAGTAGAGCGTGCCAATGGCATGATCCTACAAGGGCTCAAGCCTCGGATCTACAACAACCTCAACAAATTCGGCAAGCGGTGGATGAAGGAACTCCCCTCGGTGGTCTGGAGCCTGAGGACGACGCCAAGCCGAGCCACGGGTTTCACGCCGTTCTTCCTGGTCTACGGGGCCGAGGCCATCTTGCCCACGGACCTGGAATACGGCTCCCCGAGGACGAGGGCCTACAACGAAGAAAGCAACCAAGCTAGCCGAGAAGACTCGCTGGACCAGCTGGACGAGGCTCGGGACAGGGCCTTACTACACTCGGTGCGGTATCAGCAGTCCCTACGACGCTACCACGCCCGAGGGGTCCGACCCCGAGACCTCCAGGTGGGCGACCTTGTGCTTCGGCTGCGGCAAGACGCCCGAGGGAGGCACAAGCTCACGCCCCCCTGGGAGGGGCCATTCGTCATCGCCAAAGTTCTGAAGCCCGGAACGTACAAGCTGGCCAACAGTCAAGGCGAGGTCTACGGCAACGCTTGGAACATCCAACAGCTACGTCGCTTCTACCCTTAAGATGTTTCCAAGTTGTTTATATACCTCGCACCCGCGCAAAGTTTAGTCAACAAGGAAGGGTCAGCCTCGCCTCGGCAGAGCCCGACCCTCCCTCGGGGGCTAAAAGGGGGGGAAACCCCCTCTACGTCAAAATTTTCCTCGAACAAAAAATCTCTTTTACCAGAACATCTTTCGTGCTTTTTGATTACTTCGAAAAGTGGGTCCTGGAAACGACGGAGTACACGTAAGCGGCAAGGCTGACCGAGCCGAGGGACTCCTACGCCTCCGGGATACGGATACCTCACTCATCACCTTCTGCGATAAGTAACTCACGCTCGGATAAGGTGAACCCGCGGATCGAACGAGTCTTTACGTACGGAAGCTCTTCTGTCGAAGCGATTCTTCGAGCCTTCTAGACCGAGTCGGTGACAGGGCCTCATGGACGGGTAAAGGTACGCGTAAGCGGCAAGGCCGACCGAGCCGAGGGACTCCCACGCCTCCGGGATACGGATACCTCACTCATCACCTTCCGCGAGAAGCAACTCTTGCTCGCACTAACATCCCTGCTACCGACAAAAAGTCCAGATACTCGAAACAAGAGGAAAAGAGACGCAGCTTTATGACGCAACAAGGGTATGTGTTCTGGCCTCAACGGCCGCGCAAGGCCCACGCTACAAGACGATTCGACCCTGCAGGCTCGGATCTTGACGCTGGAAGAGGGCGACGACACCCTCGGCATCAACAGCACCTTTGGCAAGGCCTGACCTAGCCTCGGACGGCGACGCGGTCCGAGGGCCTCCGCTCCGAAGGACGACGTCATCATCACGCTCGAGCAATCTCTGCCAGGGACTTCTCCGAGAACCCGGCCCGAGCGAACGACTCGGCCGGCCACCTCCGGGGCCTCGGCCGACCTCCTTCCGAGGGCGCCAGCTCGGTCCGAAGCCTCGGCTGAACAGCTCCGACGTTGATCCTGCCAACAGACAACCCGGCTAGGCTCCGGCCAACCAGGTTTCATTTCCGAGCCAACTCCGCCTCTGCTCATGCTGATATCGCTACCCCTGGCCTCGGCTCGTCGAAGAGCGGCCGAGGGGTCTCTTTAACTAAGCTAGAGGAGCCTCGGACAACAGGGCCGACCGAGCCGAGGGATTCCTACGCCTCCGGGATACGGATACCTCACTCGTCACCTTGACACGGGGCGACTCACGCTTGGTGAAGCGGTTCAGGCAAACAACAGGCGAGTCCTAGTACTCAGAAATGAGGAAAAAACACGGCTCCGTGCCATAATTACATACATGTTCAGGCCCCGAAAGCCGAAATGAACAAAAAACCCGGCACTCGAAGTGCCATTACAAACGGAACTCTGGTTCCCCCCCCCCCCCGCAGGTACGAACAACCCCACTCGATAGGGGCGGGCCTGCGGGGCAGCGGAAAAAACTCTCACCCCCCGAGGACGAGAGCCAGCCATTCAGGCCGAGAGACGGAGACCCAGGGCTACGGACGGAGTTGGCAATCTCGTCGGTAGAAAAGCCACTTCCGTCCGCCGACGCCCCAGGACCCGCTACTTCCGGCATGGCTAGAGGAAGTCTCCGTGATGCTGGAGGATGCCGTTCTCCCCCAGGCGCACGGGGAAGAAAAGGGCAACCGACCCACACGGAGACAGCTCCCCGACTCGCCTCGTCCTCCCTCTTGGCCAGGTGATGAAAATCCTTGAGGCTGAGGGAGGGGCGGGGGCCGCAGCCCGGCTCGCTTTCCCCCACCATCAAGCCGGAGGTCGCCCTCTTGGGTGACCGCCGGTGGAGGGGTGCAGCCGGGCTGCACGATGAAAATCCTTGAAGCCGAACGATGGCTGAAAGGTACCAACTCCCACGGAGTTGCGTTCCTCCAGCGATGGAGCGAAAAGACGGCGGTTTCCCCCCATCCGGGGGCCTAGAAGACGGAGAGACACAATGCATGGGGGAAGAAGGAGACATGGTCGCCTCACGAAGGGGGTCGCCCTCCTTTTAAAGGCAACTCCCCCTGCTTGCGCCCTCAACCGTCGCGGGCTGAGTCTTCTCCAACACGCCTCTAAAGCCCTTCCCTGCGGCGCGGGGGCTGGGGCCCGCCTGTCATGCAGACCGGCTCTAAGCAGAAGAAGCCGAACCGCCGCGCACGACGCACGCAACCACCCAGCGGTTACAAGTAACCCTCCACTTTTGCCCGGACCAGCGGGCGAAAGGGGGCAGGCGGCCATGCAGGCGGCATGCAACCGCGCCAAGTGGACGCGCCTCTCCGACTCCTGACAAGCCAGCGCGACGGCTCAAGCCCACGCGTCGTGCAACTGGCGCGCCGGTTGCTGCATGCGAGCCGCTGTGCCACTCGCTCCACCACCGCACCTCCTCGATTGTGGAACCGATACCGCGATTCGAGGCGACCCAGCCCGCGACCCAGCAGCGCCAGCCTGGCGCAGTGGTCAAACGCGGTCAAAAATGGGCCGGCAGTAATGACGGTGGCAGGCGCGCGAGAGCAGCGGTCACGCCATCTGCCCAGCTCATGTCCCATCCGGAGGCAGCAAGAGAGCCCCCTCTCACGGCGTGAAGACGACGCGCCCGTGACCCGTACCTCGAACGGCTCGCGCACGCGCAACGGCAACCTCGCCAACCACTCACCCCGGCGCATTAACTCCGCGACTCGACGGACAGCGCTACGGGCGGAGCGGCTGGTGACGTTTCGCCTTCACCAAAACGACCACGCCGAAAAAGGTACGCCACGACGTTCAATTTCGAATCCTTTTTCCCTTTTCCTTCTTTCTCTATCTCTTGCAACAGGGACCGAGAAGGGGGATAACCCCAAAGGGATCCTTCCCCGTGAAGGAACTAGGCTCCGAGCCTCCCTACTGATCAGGGGTTCGAAGGCTGGCCCCCCGAAGGGTTCAACAGCCGCCTCAGATCGCGTGGGCCCGACACCCACTACTGGTCAGGGGTTCGAAGGTCGGCCCCCGAAAGGTCCCACGACCGCCTCAGGCTACTCGGGCTCCGTGCCCCCTACTGATCAGGGGTTCGAAGGCTGGCCTGTCGAAGGGTTCACAGTCGCCTCAGACGCCGAGCGAGGGATGACCAGGGGTACGTTCGATACATAACCAAGGCTCGGGCTGCGCTCCCGAGGTACCCTAGGACATTTCCGAGACCAGCGGGAACGACTCTGTAACGGAATCCCATCGGAGGGAGGCAACGAGCCCTCGGACCCCGTCGCTAGGGGACCGGGTCCGGCAGATCACCCGCAGGTACTTTTGGGCGTGCCTCCGGGCCCCTAGCCGACCCCTAACGAACGGGGCACGGACGTCCACTCGGATTACCCGATTGCAGCTCACCGGAGACACCATGTTCGGTGCCCATCGAGGGTAACATGGCGCACTCCCCCCCTCCTCCTTGCGGAAAGGCGACGTAGGGGCGTATATAAAAAGTCGAGTCTGTCCCTGATCGTCCTCTCGCTCCGTGCGAAGGCTCGGGGGCTGCTCTCGCAAACCCGGCTCCGGCCGAACCGTTGACAGCGTCAACATACCAGCCCGAGAACTTGGGCCCCGACAGTGCACCTGGGTTACGCCCTGCTCGCATGAGGGAACCGCCAGACCAGCCGAGGCATTGCGCAAGGCATTAAGACCTCGAAGGAGTGAAACCACTCCTCCGAGGCCTCGGGGGCTACACCCGGCGGGTGCGCTCGCGCGCACCCACCGGAACAAAGTACCACCGAGAAAGGCTGGTCCCCTTGCAAAAAAGTGCGACGCAAGCCTCCAAGCGAGTGTTAACACTCTCTTCGAGGCTCGGGGGCTACTGTCGGGGACCATAATTAGGGGTACCCTCAAGACGCCTAATTCTCAGCTGGTAACCCCCATCAGCATAAAGCTGCAGAGGCCTGATGGGTTTGATTAAGTCAGGGATCAGTCCATACGAGTGACTTGACCACGCCACGCCCGAGCCTAGCCTCGGGCGAGGGCAGCCGACCCTAAGATGACTCCGTCTCGCCTGAGGCCTCCTCTTTCACGGCAGACGCATCTCCGGCTCGCCCTAGGCCCCGCCTTCGATAAGAAGAAACCCTGACTAAATCACCACGCCAACCGACCGAGTCACCGGGGCGTTTAACGCAAAAGGTAAGACCGACGGGCGACCAGACTTCGCCAGAGGTGCCATAGGAGGCTCCGCCCAAGGGCTCGGACTCGGGCTAAGGCCCCGGAAGACGGCGAACTCCGCTCCGCCCGACCCCAGGGCTCGGACTCGGGCTAAGGCCCCGGAAGACGACGAACTCCGCCTCGCCCGACCCAGGGCTCGGACTCCGCCTCGGCCTCTGCCGATCGATCTCCGCCTCGCCCGACCCAGGGCTCGGACTCTGCCTCTATCTTGCAGGACGGACTCGACCTTGGCTTCGGAGGAGCCTCCACGACGCCCGACCTAGGACACGAGACCGCCACGTCGACAGGAAGCGTCATCATCACCCTGCCCTGAGCTGACTTGGGTCGCAGAGGACAAGACCGGTGTCCCATCTGGCCAGCTACGCCAGATAGGCAATGATGGCGCCCCGCTAGATCATGACGACGGCGGCTCTCAGCTCCCTTACGAAAGCAGGAGAACGTCAACAAGGGCCCAGCCACTTCGACAGCTGTCCCCCCGTCCGGCTCCGTTACTCCTCCAACAGCCACGACACCACACCAACAGGGTGCCAAGATCTCTCCGGCTGCCACCTAGGCATGTACTTAGGGCGCTAGCTCTCTCTCGCTAGACACGTAGCACCTTGCTACACCCCCATTCTGTACACCTGGATCCTCTCCTTACGACTATAAAAGGAAGGACCAGGGCCTTCTTAGAGAAGGTTGGCCTCGCGGGGACGAAGGGCAGGGGCAGGCGCTCTCTAGGGGCCGCTCGCTCCCCTCACCTCGCGCGGACGCTTGTAACCCCCTACTGCAAGCGCACCCGACCTGGGCGCGGGACGAACACGAAGGCCGCGGGAATTCTCCGACTCCCTCACGACCCGGCTCCGGCCACCGACCTCTCTCTCTCTGTTCCCCCCTTCGCGCTCGCCCACGCGCTCGACCCATCTGGGCTGGGGCACGCGGCACTCTCACTCGTCGGCTCGGGGACCCCCCGGTCTCGGAACGCCGACAGGTATAGTTCATAGTGTTTGTGTTCAACTATGTTTAGTCTCTAGCCATCAGGCAAGCAGCACTAAACAATTATGTAAACACTAAACAAAAGTACCTCACTGACACAGTATTAAACCCACATGATTTTTTCTAAGTAAAACCAAAAAACATTTTAGTAAAACTATGTACAATAGAAATACACTTATTTCCATTCTTCAAAGTGAATTCTGTTTTAAGAAAACTGCTATTACCTTTTTTGTTTTGGTTAAATATTGATTCCGTGGCAAATGATTGTGAATTCTGATTCATATATTTCTTTACTGTGCGTAGGCCATTTGAGTACGGGTATTTGATTTGAGAGCTGGAGAAGACAAGATCATGCATGCTCTTTATGCTGGAGGAGCAAGGCCATCCAAGTAGAGGTACTTTTGCTGTGACATTCTTTTATTTTTTTTTCAGATGTTAATTTAGACTGTATGCCAAAATCCATAGCAAACCTCTTTATCTTCAGTTCATGTTTTGTTCTGCTCGGTGGATGAATCCATGTCTTGCCATGCTATTGTTACAGAAATCGAGAAAATGATTCTTTTTTGGGGGTTTGGATTTAGATTTGTACTGTTTTTCATCTTATTTCAAGCCTGATTAGAACTCTTTATCTGGTTGGTTGGAGATATGGGGGTGATTGGGGTTGTGTATTGTAGCATGTCTCCATATTCACAGTTCATGTTTTGTTCTGCTCGGTGGATGAATCCATGTCTTGCCATGCTATTGTTACAGAAATCGAGAAAATGATTCTTTTTTGGGGGTTTGGATTTAGATTTGTACTGTTTTTCATCTTATTTCAAGCCTGATTAGAACTCTTTATCTGGTTGGTTGGAGATATGGGGTGATTGGGGTTGTGTATTGTAGCATGTCTCCATATTCACAATTCTTCATCAATTCTCGGTGATGGACTCTTACCTATCTGTTCCAGCTCCTTACTTGCGCTAAAACTGAACTTATGAGGTTGTTGGGGGACCTCATGAAATGGCATAAGATGTTTTGTTTTATGACTACAAGATGTTTAGTCTTGTATGATGTGGAAGCTCTTTTTTACTGCTCTCCTGCTGCTTAAGTTTAGTGTTTTTGTGAAGTTTGAATGTTCGAAATCTGCTTAAATTCAGCTGGTATATGCCCGAGGAGATTCCGAAGGTCTTGGAAATCAACGGCGAGCGTAGCCTCATCTACAACTTCTTCTCCTACCCCATGTATTAATCACGGTACACAAGTTTTCCTCAAATTTTTATTCTATGCTTTGTTTTTTGGTTTATTTTTATTTTTGTTTCATACTTCCTGCAAAAGAAAGCTATATATACTTGGTAGGAGAAACATTCACTGTACATGGTTTTGATTTATTTCATGATTAAGAAAGCATATTCATGTTATAAACCTCAAATCTATGTTTTTTTTGGTTTATTTTCCTACTTTGTTTCATACTTCCTTCAAATGTGGCTTTTTTATGTTTTGATTTATTTCAAACATATGTGTAACTATATGATCAATACTATAAGATCAATGGCACCATCTACACTTAACCAACATAGGTCGGTTGCAGCCCTACATCACGTCCCTACAAAGTTTCCGTAAGTACACATTTCACTTGTCGCATATATATATGCGTGGACAAAAGAATCTAAACTCACTTTTAATGTAGTTTCGTGTTATTTGATGACGTTGAGAGCGATGACTTACCAAAATTTAAGAGTATCGTAGCCAGAATCGTTGTTAAGTTCCCTAGACGTCATGACAGCCAACATTTTATTCTACAAGACATCACTGTAAGTCACTGGGTCAAACATTAAAACAAAAATAAATGACGTCAACGTATTTCTCTTACTCATACGACGTGCATTCTGAAATGACTAGGGGTCAAAAATAGAAGCAATTTCATACTGCGATAATGTCCAAAGATTTGACACCTTACTCCAACAAGGATCGACATATACATTATATGGAGTGGCGTTCTATGTAAGCTGGGGGCCGTATCTATTTCGGAATTTGGGACATAGGCTAGAATTGACCTTGGCAACTCGGACTGTTGTGGAACCATTCCACTTGCCAATTCAGTTCCCGCCGTATCCAAAACATCTTATGCCATTTCATGAGGTCCTCCAACAACCTCATAAGAGGTTTATAGGTATGTGCCCGTCTTTCTATATGGAGTATACTTATACCGCACTAAACCATAAAAAAATATACTCGAAATTTAATCCCTCATAGTAGGGTGCCCGTGCGTTGCAACGGAACCGAATTATAACACGATAACTTACATGTCTCTGTTGTATGTTATAGATATGTGTTCGTGCGTTGCGACGGAAGTAAAAGATTTGTATAAAACATTAATATGGAACGACAAACATCACTATAACATGCAAAATCCGTGTGGAAAACATTATCAATATCACACTAATCAGCTAATCCTTTTTAGCGATATCGATAAGTCTCTGTTGTATGTTTGCAGGGATGGCATATCGGCACGAATTATCCTCATAACTTAACAGACCAATCACAAAGTTCCTTCGAACAATCTTTGCATCCTACAGACAAAGACATAAGAGAACAAAACATATTATATTGTAAAAAGAGATAGCTGGAATATATGTTTTGAACATAGAACGAACATACTACACTTACCCCAACAAATTTTATTCGTCTGTCATTCCCCCACATGGCCATAGCTTGTAGAACGAGGTAGCTGGTATTAAACCTATAATGTTTAGGCAACTATGTTTTATACAATGATTATCATAGAAAAAATTTAAACTGCTGAGAAGGTGGTACGAAGAAATACCCTCTTAAGTCAATTGGAACACCAGTCTGAATTGTATGTTCCCACTTAAAGATATCCTCCGCCCATCCAGAACGTTTTTTGCTGTAAGCAATCTTATATTTCTTTGAGGCCATGATAATCGCTTCCGCAAACCTCTTGTATGGCATGTGTTTACACCAATCTTGAGTCGGTGTAAAGTCGATAAAAGTCACATGCTTTTTAACATGATCTATTACGAAAAGGGCGTGACATCCGTTGAATTTCCATGGCATAAGAACCTGCAAAATATCAGTCATTAGGATTGCAAAGAAGTGTCCTTTATAAATACATTCTAAATGAACACATACTTACATATCTACAACCCGTGATATAATAATTCATTGATGGCCAACAATCGAGTGTTTTGGCTAACTCTTCTGCTGTAGGATCCTGATGGTACTTTGGAAGTTTACCAAAACCAACCATTCTCTGGAGAGTATATATACATGTCCACATGAGGATTAGATGTAGATACTATATATTAATAGATTAATGATTGGAAACAAACTTACCCAGAAACGCATGTCCATATAATGCTTTCTATTATTTATGATTTCTCCTTTCGGCCTACATGACTCTTTATTGGCAAGCAGCCGAACAGCCATGTCAAAACATCTTAGAGTCATATCTTTATTTATCGTTAATATGTTTTGTAGGTCTTTAACAGATATTTCTATCTTAAAAGGATTGAAACTTCGCACCCATGTCATCCTGTAATGTAGCATGACAAAAGTCTATATCAAGAATCTAAGTAGTTGATATACATAAAATAGATAAATCAATGAGCACTTACTCTAGTGTCGTATCGTCTTCTATTGCCATGATATAATCACATAAAACATCTATTGAATCGGCTTTGGTCACTGGCATGTCCTTTGTGGAAAGACCAACCATTAAAAAGTCATTGGTGCACCCATCGTTAGATACTTTTACAGGAGTTCTTTTATCCCAATCATCAACAAACCACTTTTGCAAGTCTGCTTGAGTAATAGGGCCTTCCTCATCTTCATACACTACTTCGCTATCATCAAGCACGTGGAGTAGCTTCCTCTTCTTAGAATCTGTTGGGTTTTCTAATATCTCAACATCCGATGGGCTTCCAGAGTCAACTTCTTTATCATTTTTGTATAACAGACACCCCCTTCTCTTATTCAGTTCTGAAGATAGTAATATAGCAGCCATTTTCTTTCTAAAGTGTGACATGTCATCCTACAAATAAGAAATAATTATTATATTAGCATTATATATGTAACACTGACTGTAGATGTGCATATATGTCGTAGTAGTAATAATATACCTGGGTAAAACTGTCAGACAGTTCATCCCCTGTCCAGTATTCGATATAGTTCAAAAGAAAGAGGCCACATGAAGAGCTACATATACATTAATATCAACATAAAGATTAGTATGAATGAAAAAATAGGTAAAGAAGATTTTAGGGCATACCTATCTGTCTGCTTTGCATATCCCATGTCTATTTCTCTGAGCGGCCAAGAAGCAACTTGGAGGTTTGGCCACCTGTGGTCTTTTAACTCCTTACGTTGAGATATCATATCAATTTGTCTTTGGAGTCCTTTAATCTTTATATATTGTAAAACAAAATTAGAGATTGGGATAAGTTAATAGTGAATTCATAATTGTTTAGTTTGTGCATACTCACAGAGTCCGTGAGGTCTTTACGATCTTGTGAAGTAGCAAGTGAATCGAGCACTTGTATCTCCATATTTCTTGCATGGATCACGACAAGATACCAGTGCGTCTCTCGGATGTTTATCGGAATAAACACCTACAAAATAGTTATAAATACTTGCATAAGAATAAAATACATGTAAACACTAACTGTTTTGTTTAGATTATAAACTCATATGTACCATGTCATGGTCGAGGTAAAGTAACACCCTTCATTCAGCGCTACATATTTGTGTCATGTCTTCAATTGGATATAGCTCCTCTGTTTTAATTTCAACATCGCCATCTCGCTTCAAGAAATTAAACTGGAAAGCATTTTCTATGTGAACGCGACCTCCAGATCGGCACTTTAGATGCTTTTGAGTTTTTATCAAATTTATATAACAGTCTATAACCTGTAAGTGTGTAAGTTGTGGTTAAAAATACCAAGATGAGTAAAAAAATCTATACATAACAAGGTCGCCAAATTTAAAAACTAAGCATGGATTACCTCGTCACCTAGATATGCATTCGGCTGAAATAAACATTTCATCGACTTTCTTCCAACAAAGGCATCATCAATAAGTACGACTTCCACCCTTGGTTCACAAGGGATTTCCTTAATAAAATCGATGAGTGCAAGGTCGCCCTGCGTGCAAATATAGTCTAGAGCAAACAATCATGAGATACAACTAAAATTAGTTATTACAATAAAATACAAATTGATCCATACAGAACTACGAAAATTATAATACCTTCCGGAACTATTGCGGTTGCCACCGATTTTTTTGGCTTGTTATGACACAAGCCTACAAATAGAAATTCCATTCTCGCGGGACAAAAACCTACATTTATAAGGTAAGGTAGGCCAGTGTCCATACTTTGCCATGTTAGTGGAAAAAATAAATGACGATTTAGGATAGTAAGCCAACATGCATAGCAAATTGTTAGATGCATAATAAACTAATAAATATAAATCACCTAGTTTCATATACGTACAGGCCTACTCGGGAAATGGAAACCCCCTATAGTTGTTTCATATCACCTAGTAATAAATAAATCACCTGTGATTCTAAATTGTTAGCTGCAGTTTAGAAGGTGACTTCGTACCTAAGTGATAAATATATTCTTGAGTCTGCTTGATTTGGCTATAACATATGAACACATATATTCTCGGATTTCGTATGTAATCCGGGGGTATCACACAAAAACATCCAACAATTTTGAAGCATGAGAGTAAAACCTGATAAAAGTGTCTGCTCAAAATCAAGGTTAGTTCTTGTCTATGCGAGCAGACAAGTTGCTGGCTTCATGCAGCAGAGGACCACACACATGCTGAAACAGAACTAACCAAACCCAAGGAAAACTACGACACCTTGGCAAGTTAAAATGGAATCTGAATACAAGAAAAAATAAAGGCGCAAGACAATGAGCACCTTTTTATTGAGGAGATCCCTGTTGAAGATGTCGCGGACAGACCAAAAGAAGACTTGGTTGTGAAGGTAGCTGAGATCAAACTTGTCGTCGTTCTTTGCCCTTGCATCCACAGCCTCGAACCCCTCTGCCTGCTTCACCGCTTCTTCTTCCACGAGCGCTGCAGTGCCACTATCTTCCTCCTCACTTTTGCTGTTTGGAGTCGCCGTACAAGGTAGGAGGAGGAACGGGAGGCGAGGAAAAAGATGGTAAGAGGCCATTGTGTTTCCTTTTGTTTTGTTGACGGGAGGTGAGGAAGATCCAGGGAATCGCCGCGCGCCGAGAGGCGAGGATGGTGGGGAAGATCCAGGGAGGCGCCGCGCGCGGGGAGGCGAGGACGGGCCTTCCATGACGGGATTGACGAGGGCGATGGAGGGAGGTGTAGGGGCTGCAGTCCAGGGCGCACGTGTGGCATGTCGATCTGTGCGGCGGAGACTGAGGTGCGGCAGAGACATGACGAGATTGACGATCGTTGGGTTTCCTTTTTTACTTAACATAGGTAGCTGAGCTCTAAATCCAGCAAGGGAAATCCACTCTTGGTCGCTCCGCCATTCTCGCCCCGCGTCGACGCTCGGTCGATGGAAGGCGCATCCCAGGGATCCTCTCGCCCCCGCCTCGCTGACCAATTCCATGACCCCAAGCAGCTCTGGCACCACCTGCACGGTCGCTGGCCAAGCGACCAACAGAAACAGCACCTGCGCTCACAGACACAACACACACAGAGGCATCACAGAGCAACAGCAGCCGAAGAAAGAACCAACTATCTCTCTGGCCTCATTCCAAAGCTCGTCAAGCCCAATTCGGGAGCCATGGTGACTATTGCAAGCAAGCCTACATCAGATTCGATTGCTGCTCAAGTGGTGTTCGATGAAATGCAGCAAGGGTTTCGAACATGGATCCAACGACAACCAGATACATGGTGCTAGAGTTGTTGCCCTTCTTCATTGATTGATGCTCTGCTTGGTGGGTGTTCTAGCATTGGTGCTCATTGTGTGTGTTACCTGCTTAAGGTATATGCTCTTGCTACTAAACTTCCTGATTGGATTGGGCGCACACAGTCACAAAAACTAAGAAGCTACAGAGGCAATATCCCTGTGTTAAGACCAATTCCATGGCCATCCTTCATTTTACTAAGCAGAGAGAATAAGCTTACCAAGTCATCAACTACATGGTCACTGCTAGGATGCGCCTTCCATCGACCGTGCATCCCAGGGATCCTCCGCGACTGTCGCTCAACCACCTCCGCGCATACACCAGTAGTCCGCGGAGGGACGAGTGGAGGAGGCACCCGATGGTGGGAAACCCACTGCGCCACACCACACCCGGGCTCGACATTGCCATTGTCGGCTTTGGAATCTACCTCATCGTCGAGGCTGCCTACAACCGCCTTAAGCGCCCCTCCGGCAACCACCACCACTAAATCGCCTGCTAGGATTCATGACTCTAAGGTAAGGCCCCACCCGTGCCTGTCCCCTTGTTTACTTAGTGAATTGAGTTTGTTTGTCAAGCTGGTGCTCGGCGGCGCGATGGGCGGTGGTCAAGCCTCAGTCGAGCAGTGCTCAGGCCTCAGGAGGCCAGTGGGCGGCTCTTCGGCCTTAAGCACATGGTGGGAGCAGCATTTTCAGAAGCTGGTGCTCGGCGGCGCGATGGGCAGTGGTCAAGCCTCAGTCGAGCAGTGCTCAGGCCTCAGGAGGCCAGTGGGCGGCTATTCGGCCTTAAGCGCACGGTGGGAGCAGCATTTTCAGAAGTGTGCGAGCCTACCTGTCAGAAATTAGGCCTACCGTCCAACACAAGACGTCCATGTACGTACATTTTCATTTTAATTTTGTAGTATCATTGGCCGTTACTCTATAGTTTGGTCAGAGAACTTTTAATTCGTAATCACTGTTGAGATTTGCAAATTGCAGTTGTTTACTATTTTCTCCATATGTTGATGTGTTTGTAATCAAAATGGGGTGGATTGGTAGAGAAGACGGATCATTTTTTGTAGTTGGTTTCAATTGAGTATTTGAGTAAGCTGAATTGCATGAAGCCCACACCAAAAGATTTTTGAATTTATGATTTATTGTATTTGTTTTCTGTTGGTAAAATCTTGTGATGTCCTGTGAAGCTCCTCTATTTTATTTACCTTTGTAACCAGTTTTGGGATGTTGCTTACTGTTCACTGTAGTTGTTTGTTAGCATTGTCAATAATGTAATGTAAGATCACTGACTGAAATTATGATGCACAATTCTGCAGGGTATTGATCAACCTCGAACTTTTCTGGATGTTGACGAACCTCGTTCAAAAGCACAGAAGTACTGCTCTTTTGTTTCCTGTACAATTGGGACCAAGACTTGTTTGTTTTGCTTTGAAATATCAACAGTTCGGAGAATAATCTGTATCTGACATTTGTTTAATTGAACAAAGCCAAATACTTTGTCAATTGTGTATGCACAATTATTTCCGCCGCCGGGGCAGATCCATGAACACCGAAAAAATATGATATGATAAAGGAAAAAATATGTAAAAAATATTAGTTCAGATTCAAGACCAGCGACATGAACAAATAAGTCATCCCTTCAGATGGCCAGGGACAACCGCACAAGGGTTTTGATGTGCATTGCATTGCATTGCACAAACACGAATGCATATAATACTACAGCTGTTGCTCCTACAGTAAAAATTTGAGGATCGTAACTATTATCATTCACAGAACGAGAGACAATACAACGGTTGCAGAGTAAGGAACGCTCTAAATGGAATATGAAGCATCTGAATGGAATTGTATATTCCTAGTAGTCAGGTCAGGTGTTTCAGTTGAAGTTCCGCCAGACAGCAAGCACTCGAGGAAGCATCGGAGGCTGAAAGCATGGTTTGTGAATTCCTATAGCACACCTTCAAACCGTTTCCCCTCTAAACTGGCAAGATCATTGCATAGATCAGCAATACAAGAATCGCCAAGCTTTCCTGCCTCGTATAGTGTCACAGCATGCGACTTCAAACCTGCAACAGGTCAGTGGCAACTGTACTGTCAGTTAGAAAGTTCAGACACATCTCACTGGATATCAGTGATATCGCGCGTAGATTTCTGCCAAACATCTGTCAGGCAATTAAATGCAAGGGAAATCTATCTAACCTGGAGATAGTGAGCCCATCATTAAGTATGAAGTTACATTAGCATCGACAATGAAGCCCACATAAGCCATCCCGGAGTTTTTGTGTCCATCAGAATCACTGCTAAGCAACTCATGACCAGACTTTTCTGAGGCGACACTCGTATGAGAGCTTTCAACTTCATCGCTGAGAATGTTGTTGGACAGTGCAGGAGTGCTCGAATCCCTAAGAACAGAGTCGGTATCCAGAAGCTTCACAGCCCATCCTAGTCGGCAAGCAAACGATGCAGCTGCCTGGAGCTGGTAAAGGTCGGCTTGTAAAGTTGTAGCCAGTTCAGCAACCGTGGCATTTTCACTTGATACAACGAATACAGCATACAGTAGCCTGCGGTGTAAAAAAAAATCGGGCACTGGTTTTAACAGCTACATAAAAATCTAGCAGTTGACTACTTAGCATTTTCTATGTACAGGAACATCTATTACTACTTAGCATGCACATGTTGCATGTCACATCACCAACACATCATCAGTGAGGTAATTAAGCATGAAAGGCGCAACACAGCAGTTTGCTTCGAATCAAACAGGCCCAAACAAAGTCTTGCGACACATACAACCAAGCAGCTGTACATACACAAACACGCTTGTAAGATATCGAAACAGGAGACATAGGGTGGTTGGAGAAGGCGCAACTCATTATCATTCACAGAACGAAGACAATACAACTTCTCAGATTAACAGAGAACTCCAAAGGTGGTAGGAAAGGCTCTTCTACAGTAAAAATTTGAGGATCGTAACTATTATCATTCACAGAACGAGAGACAATACAACGGTTGCAGAGTAAGGAATGCTCTAATGGCATATGAAGCATCTGAATGGAATTGTATATTCCTAGTAGTCAGGTCAGCTGTTTCAGTTGAAGTTCCGCCAGACAGCAAGCACTCGAGTTCGCATCGGAGGCTAAAAGCATGGTTTGCGAATTCCTGCAGCACACCTTCAAACCGTTTCCCCTATAAACTGGCAAGATCATTGCATAGATCAGCCTTACAAGAATCGCCAAGCTTTCCTGCCTCGTATAGTGTCACAACATGCGACTTCAAACCTGCAACAGGTCAGTGGCAACTGTACTGTCAGTTAGAAAGTTCAGACACATCTCGCTGGATATCAGTGATATCACGCGTAGATTTCTGCCAAACATCTGTCAGGCAATTAAATGCAAGAGAAATCTATCTAACCTGAAGATAGTGAGCCCATCATTAAGTATGAAGTTACATTAGCATCGGCAATGAAGCCCACATAAGCCATCCCGGAGTTTTTGTGTCCATCAGAATCACTGCTAAGCAACTCATGACCAGACTTTTCTGAGGCGACACTCGTACGAGAGCTTTCAACTTCATCGCTGAGAATGTTGTTGGACAGTGCAGGAGTGCTCGAATCCCTAAGAACAGAGTCGGTATCCAGAAGCTTCACAGCCCATCCTAGTCGGCAAGCAAACGATGCAGCTGCCTGGAGCTGGTAAAGGTCGGCTTGTAAAGTTGTAGCCAGTTCAGCAACCGTGGCATTTTCACTTGATACAACGAATACAGCATACAGTAGCCTGCGGTGTAAAAAAAATCGGGCACTGGTTTTAACAGCTACATAAAAATCTAGCAGTTGGCTACAGTTAAGTAGGGAATGCAGTTCGTTACAGCTTCACAGAAGACTACTGATGGAGACTACTCACTCTTCAATTGGATCTTCGTAGGACTGATCCTTGTTTGAAACAAAACCTTCAAGCCTGGAAACTGAAGTGGTGGTATGAATTCAAAACTGAAGCGTCACAAAACAGATGGTTGGCTACAACAAACCAGAGACCTAAGGTGTCTATGGTCCATATATTCCTTTTTAGAGACAGCATGACAGATTCAAGCTTCTTCCTGACCTTTTCTTCAGCAAAAAAAAGGAGAAAAAAAGAGAGGCAACTATGCAGATGAATATGGCCATATGGGCCCGCATGGCAATGATCTTAAAATGGGCCCAAGTCATGAAATCATAGAGTTAAACAGTGACAAAGCTAAAAGCTTTGCTGATGCTTCTTATAAAATGCAAAGAACTAAAGTTTCAGTTGGTATACCAAAACAACAATTATAAAATGTAAATATGTGCACCCATGAAAATTCGAACAATTCTAAATTACCAACAATTAATTAGAAACCCCTCACTACCTACATTCCAAGACCAACTAACAAAGAGCAAAAATATGCAAAGGACTAAGCTTTCAGTATTTCACTGAACATTATAGTACTTTCTCAAGGTATAAAACCAACTAACAGAGAGCAAAAATATATGTGTACAAAGATGGAGCTGGGCTATACCCTGAGAAACTTGATTGAAGGTTTAACGAAGATGCTCCTGTGGCTTAAGGAAGAAAAACTAATCAAGTTTTAGCGTTATTTACTACACGCCATATCACATATCTAATGTACACTGAGACATTGGGGGTGTGCTGGGGACTCTGCAACACTGTTAAATTGTACATACCTGGACAACATGTGTATATCACTTAGAAGACACGACCATGCTAGCTCTGCAACAGATAAGAAGTGCTACTCCTTTTTCAAGGTACCTGCAACATGTAGTTGATGCTGTCAGTGTTGTGCAGAGTTTGGAGATACATGATATTGCATTGTTTTATGACTACAAGATTATGATCATAGGAAGTACATATATTTTGTTTATAAACTCAACCTGACTATGGGTAATATATATATAGGTTTATAAATATGCTATATATACAATTGAAAGCACGTGTTGAGATAGGCAAACCAAATTCAGTAAACATTCTTCATTTTTATCCCATACTGAATCCTTTGGTGATAGAAAATCTAAAACTATCCTTGACTGCTCCAAAGGTTTCGTAGTATTTGAATTTGTATGCTACAAACCTTAAGAAGAAATATGCATAGAAAACCAAATGTACAAGGCTGTAGAGGATTTTTTTTGTATCAGTTGATCTGTAAACCGTAAATTTCTGCAACTAAAAGCTAGCAGGATTGAATAATCAGTTCACAATGTAGAAATCACAAGCCCCATCGTGTCCACTCTGCCAAGCGACGCGCCGAAACAACCTGTGCACGGACAGTAGCGCCCGACCACCAGCCTGTGCACGGAGGTGTCCACTCTGCCAAGTGTTTGACTGAGGACCTTAGAGGGCGAGCTGCTTGCTAGAGCCAAAAACAGCGATCAAGGGGAGTACCTCATCGTTTGCACCACCTTGTTATCTATGGACCACCTTGTTATCTATGGATGGAGAATTTGGTGCGAACCATGTGTCCTGCAGCTCACTCTGGCAATGCTGAAAGAGAATTAGGCTTACACCTAGTTCCTAAGTAATTTTGGTGGTTGAATTGCCCAACACAAATAATTGGACTAACTAGTTTGCTCTAGTGAATAAGTTATACAGGTGCCAAAGGTTCACAACAAGCCAATTAAAAAGACCAACGTTGGGAGCTAAAAGCATACCGAAGTGTGCCCTGGTCTGGCGCACCGGACATGTCCGGTGCACCACCGGACATTCTACAGTACCTGTCCGGTGCACCAGGGGACTCCGCGCTGAACTCCTCTGCTTCGGGAGTTTTCAGAGCCGGCACGCTATAATTCACCGGACTGTCCGGTGCACACCGGACAGTGTCCGGTGCTCCAAAGGAACGCGGCTCTGGAACTTGGCAGCCTCGGGAAATCGGAACGGCTGCTCCGCTATAATTCATCGGACATGTCCGGTGTACACCGGACTGTCCGGTGCAACTCCGGAGCAACGGCTACTTCGCGCCAACGGCTACCTGCAGCGCATTTAATGCGCGCCAGAAGCGCGCAGAAGTCAGGCACGCGCGCGCTGGCACACCGGACATTGAACAGTACATGTCCGGTGTGCACCGGACATCCAGGCGGGCCTAGAAGACAGAAGCTCCAATGGTCGAATCCCAACGGTTTGGTGACGTGGCTGGCGCACCGGACATGTCCGGTGTACACCGGACTGTCCAGTGCACCATACGACAGTCAGCCCCACCAAACGGCTAGTTTGGTGGTTGGGGCTATAAATACCCCCAACCACCCACCATTCATTGCATCCAAGTTTTCTAGCTTCCAACCACTATACAAGAGCTAGCATTCATTGCAAAGCACACCAAAAGAGATCAAATCCTCTCCCAACTCCACACAAAGCCTTAGTGACTAGAGAGAGTGATTTGTAGTGTTCATTTGAGCTCTTGCGCTTGGATCGCTTCTTTTCTTTGGCATTCTTTCTTGTGATCAAACACTCACTTGTAATTGAGGCAAGAGACACCAATTGTGTGGTGGTCCTTGCGGGAAGTTTGATTCCCAAGTGATTTGAGAAGAGAAGCTCACTCGGTCCGAGGGACCGTTTGAGAGAGGGAAGGGTTGAAAGAGACCCGGCCTTTGTGGCCTCCTCAACGGGGAGTATGTTTGAGAGAACCGAACCTCGGTAAAACAAATCCACGTGTCTCACTTCATTATTTGCTTGCGATTTGTTTTCACGCCCTCTCTCGGACTCGTTCTTATTTCTAACGCTAACCCGGCTTGTAGTTGTGTTTATATTTGTAAATTTCAGTTTCGCCCTATTCACCCCCTCTAGGCGACTATCAATTGGTATCAGAGTCCGGTGCTTCATTAGAGCCTAACCGCTCGAAGTGATGTCGGGAGATCACGCCAAGAAGGAGATGGAGACCGGCGAAAAGCCCACTACAAGCCACAGGAGCACTTCATCGGGAGAGTCCCGTACCAAGAGGAAGGAGAAGAAAGACTCCTCCAAAGGGAAGGAGAAGAAGAAGGACTCCTCCAAAGGGAAGGAGAAGAAATCTTCTTCACACAAAGAGAAGAAGGAAAAATCCTCTTCTCACAAGCCTCGTCGGAGTGGGGACAAGAAAAAGAAGATGAGGAAAGTGGTCTACTACGAGACCGACTCTTCATCAACATCCACCTCCAGCTCCGACGCGGCGTCTGTCACTTCTAAGCGCCAAGAGCGCAAGAAGTATAGTAAGATTCCCCTACGCTACCCTCGCATTTCTAAACATACACCTTTACTTTCAGTCCCATTAGGCAAACCACCAACATTTGATGGTGAGGATTATGCTAGGTGGAGTGATTTAATGCGATTTCATCTAACCTCACTCCACAAAAGTATATGGGATGTTGTTGAGTTTGGTGCACAGGTACCATCCGTAGGGGATGAAGACTATGATGAGGATGAGGTGGCCCAAATCGAGCACTTCAACTCTCAAGCAACAACAATACTCCTCGCTTCTCTAAGTAGAGAGGAGTATAACAAAGTACAAGGGTTGAAGAGCGCCAAGGAGGTTTGGGATGTGCTCAAAACCGCACACGAAGGAGATGAGCTTACAAAGATCACCAAGCGGGAGTCGATCGAGGGGGAGCTCGGTCGGTTCCGGCTTCGCAAAGGGGAGGAGCCACAAAATATGTACAATCGGCTCAAGACCTTGGTGAATCAAGTGCGCAACCTCGGGAGCAAGAAATGGGATGACCACGAAATGGTTAAGGTTATTTTAAGATCACTTATTTTTCTTAACCCTACTCAAGTTCAATTAATTCGTGGCAACCCTAGATATACACTAATGACTCCCGAGGAAGTAATCGGGAATTTTGTAAGTTTTGAGTGCATGATCGAAGACTCGAGGAAGATCAACGAGCTTGATCCCTCCACGTCCGAAGCTCAACCCGTCGCATTCAAGGCAACGGAGGAAAAGAAGGAGGAGCCTACATCAAGTAGAACACCCATCGACGCCTCCAAGCTCGACAACGAGGAAATGGCGCTTGTCATCAAAAGCTTTCACCAAATCCTCAAGCAAAGGAGGGGGAAAGACTATAAGTCCCGCTCCAAGAAGGTTTGCTACAAGTGTGGTAAGCCCGGTCACTTTATAGCTAAATGTCCATTATCAAGTGATAGTGACAGGGGCGACGACAAGAAGGGGAGAAGAAAGGAGAAGAAGAGGTACTACAAGAAGAAGGGCGGCGATGCCCATGTTTGTCGGGAGTGGGACTCCGACGAAAGCTCTAGCGACTCCTCCTCCGACGAGGACGCCGCCAACATCGCCGTCACCAAGGGACTTCTCTTCCCCAACGTCGGCCACAAGTGCCTCATGGCAAAGGACGGCAAAAAGAAGAAGGTTAAATCTAAATCCTCCAGTAGATATGAATCCTCTAGTGATGAAAATGTTAGTGATGAGGAAGATAACTTGCGCTCTCTTTTTGCCAACCTCAACATGCAACAAAAAGAGAAACTTAATGAATTGATTAGTGCCATTCATGAAAAGGATGATCTCTTGGACACCCAAGAGGACTTCCTTATTAAAGAAAATAAGAAGCATGTTAAGGTTAAAAATGCTTATGCTCTAGAGGTAGAAAAATGTGAGAAATTAACTAGTGAGCTAAGCACATGCCATGACACTATTGCCAACCTTAGAAATGAAAATTCTAATTTATTAGCTAAGGTTGATTCTCATATTTGTAATGTTTCAATTCCCAATCTTAGAAATGATAATGATGATTTACTTGCTAAGATTGAAGAATTGAACTCATCTCTTGTTAGCCTTAAGAATGAAAATGAAAAATTTAAATTTGCTAGAAGTATGCTCTATAATGGGAGACGCCCGGGCATCAAGGATGGCATTGGCTTCCAAAGGGGAGACAATGTCAAACTTAATGCCCCTCCTAAAAGATTGTCTAATTTTGTAAAGGGCAAGGCTCCCATGCCTCAGGATAACGAGGGTTACATTTTGTATCCTGCCGGTTATCCCGAGAGCAAAATTAGGAGGATTCACTCTAGGAAGTCTCACTCTGGCCCTTACCATGCTTTCATGTATAAGGGTGAGACATCTAGCTCTAGGCAACCAACCCATGTTAAGTTGCCTAAGAAGAAAACTCCTAGTGCATCAAATGAACATAGTCTTTCATTTAAAACTTTTGATGCATCTTATGTTTTGACTAACAAATCCGGCAAGGTAGTTGCCAAATATGTTGGGGGCAAGCACAAGGGGTCAAAGACTTGTGTTTGGGTACCCAAGGTTCTTGTATCTAATGCCAAAGGACCCAAAACCATTTGGGTACCTAAAGTCAAGAACTAAACTTGTTTTGTAGGTTTATGCATCCGGGGGCTCAAGTTGGATACTCGACAGCGGGTGCACAAACCACATGACAGGGGAGAAGAAGATGTTCTCCTCCTACGAGAAAAACCAAGATCCCCAACGAGCGATCACATTCGGGGATGGAAACCAAGGTTTGGTCAAAGGATTGGGTAAAATTGCTATATCTCCTGACCATTCTATTTCCAATGTTTTTCTTGTAGATTCTTTAGATTACAATTTGCTTTCTGTATCTCAATTATGCAAAATGGGCTACAACTGTCTCTTTACTGATGTAGGTGTCACTGTCTTTAGAAGAAGTGATGATTCAATAGCATTTAAGGGTGTGTTAGAGGGTCAGCTATACTTAGTAGATTTTGATAGAGCTGAACTCGACACATGCTTAATTGCTAAGACTAACATGGGTTGGCTCTGGCACCGCCGACTAGCCCATGTTGGGATGAAGAATCTTCATATGCTTCTAAAGGGAGAACACATTTTAGGACTAACAAATGTTTATTTTGAGAAAGACAGGATTTGTAGCGCATGCCAAGCAGGAAAGCAAGTTGGTGCCCATCATCCACACAAGAACATCATGACGACCGACAGGCCGCTTGAGCTACTCCACATGGATCTATTCGGCCCGATTGCTTACATAAACATCGGCGGGAGAAATTATTGTCTTGTAATAGTGGATGATTATTCTCGCTTCACTTGGGTATTCTTTTTGCAGGAAAAATCTCAAACCCAAGAGACCTTAAAGGGATTCTTGAGACGGACTCAAAATGAGTTCAGCTTAAGGATCAAGAAAATTAGAAGCGACAACGGGTCGGAGTTCAAGAACTCACAAATCAAAGGTTTCCTTGAGGAGGAGGGCATCAAGCATGAGTTCTCTTCTCCCTACACGCCACAACAAAATGGTGTAGTGGAGAGGAAGAATCGAACTCTCTTGGACATGGCAAGAACCATGCTTGATGAGTACAAGACTTCGGATCGGTTTTGGGCTGAGGCAGTCAACACCGCCTGCTACGCCATCAACCGGTTGTATCTTCACCAAATCCTCAAGAAGACATCGTATGAACTCCTAACCGGTAAAAAGCCCAACATTTCATATTTTAGAGTCTTTGGTAGCAAATGCTTTATTCTTGTTAAAAGAGGTAGAAAATCTAAATTTGCTCCTAAGACTGTAGAAGGCTTTTTACTAGGATATGATTCAAACACAAGGGCATATAGAGTCTTTAACAAGTCCTCCGGACAAGTTGAAGTTTCTTGTGACGTTGTGTTTGATGAGTCTAACGGCTCTCAAGTAGAGCAAGATGATCTTGATGAGATAGGTATTGAAGAGGCTCCATGCATCGCGCTAAGGAACATGTCCATTGGGGATGTGTGTCCTAAGGAATCCAAAGAGCCTCCAAATGCACAAGATCAACCATCCTCCTCCACGCAAGCATCTCCACCGACTCAAAATGAGGATGAAGCTCAAGTTGATGAAGTACAAGATCAAGCAAATGAGCCACCTCAAGTTGACGGCAATGATCAAGGGGGAGATACAAATGAACAAGACAAGGAGGATGAAGAGCAAAGACCGCCACATCCAAGAGTCCACCAAGCAATCCAACGAGATCACCCCGTCGACACCATCCTCGGTGACATTCATAAGGGGGTAACTACTAGATCTCGTGTTGCACATTTTTGTGAGCATTACTCTTTTGTTTCCTCTATTGAGCCACACAGGGTAGAGGAAGCACTCCAAGATTCGGATTGGGTGGTGGCGATGCAAGAGGAGCTCAACAACTTCACTAGGAATGAGGTATGGCATTTAGTTCCACGTCCTAATCAAAATGTTGTAGGAACCAAATGGGTCTTCCGCAACAAGCAAGATGAGCATGGTGTGGTGACAAGGAACAAAGCTCGACTTGTGGCCAAAGGATACTCCCAAGTCGAAGGTTTGGATTTCGGTGAAACCTATGCACTCGTAGCTAGGCTTGAGTCAATTCGCATATTATTAGCCTATGCTACTTACCATGGCTTTAAGCTCTATCAAATGGACGTGAAAAGTGCCTTCCTCAATGGACCAATCAAGGAAGAGGTCTATGTTGAGCAACCTCCCGGCTTTGAAGACAGTGAGTATCCTAACCATGTCTATAAGCTCTCTAAGGCGCTTTATGGGCTCAAGCAAGCCCCAAGAGCATGGTATGAATGCCTTAGAGATTTCCTTATTGCTAATGGCTTCAAAGTCGGAAAAGCCGATCCTACACTCTTTACCAAAACACTTGAAAATGATTTATTTGTATGCCAAATTTATGTTGATGATATTATATTTGGGTCTACTAACGAATCTACATGTGAAGAGTTTAGTAGGATCATGACATAGAAATTCGAGATGTCTATGATGGGGGAGTTGAAGTACTTCTTGGGATTTCAAGTGAAGCAACTCCAGGAAGGCACCTTCATTAGCCAAACGAAGTATACTCAAGACATTCTAAACAAGTTTGGGATGAAGGATGCCAAGCCCATCAAGACACCCATGGGAACTAATGGGCATCTCGACCTCGACACGGGAGGTAAGTCCGTGGATCAAAAGGTATACCGGTCGATGATAGGTTCTTTACTCTATTTATGTGCATCTCGACCGGATATTATGCTTTCCGTATGCATGTGTGCAAGATTCCAAGCCGACCCTAAGGAAGCTCACCTTACGGCCGTAAAACGAATCTTGAGATATTTGTCTTACACTCCTAAGTTTGGGCTTTGGTATCCTAGGGGATCCACATTTGATTTGATTGGTTATTCGGATGCCGATTGGGCGGGGTGTAAAATCAATAGGAAGAGCACATCGGGGACTTGCCAGTTCTTGGGAAGATCCTTGGTGTCTTGGGCTTCAAAGAAGCAAAATTCGGTCGCTCTTTCCACCGCCGAAGCCGAGTACATTGCCGTAGGCCATTGTTGCGCGCAATTGCTTTGGATGAGGCAAACCTTGCGGGACTACGGTTACAAATTAACCAAAGTCCCTTTGCTATGTGATAATGAGAGTGCAATCAAGATGGCGGATAATCCCGTTGAGCATAGCCGCACTAAACACATAGCCATTCGGTATCACTTTCTTAGGGATCACCAACAAAAGGGAGATATCGAGATTTCTTACATTAACACTAAAGATCAATTAGCCGATATCTTTACCAAGCCTCTTGATGAACAAACTTTTAAAAACTTAGGCATGAGCTCAATATTCTTGATTCGCGCAATTTCTTTTGCTAAATTGCACACATAGCTCATTTGTATACCTTTGATCATGTCTCTTTCCTATGCTATGACTAATGTGTTTTTCAAGTCTATTTCAAACCAAGTCATAGGTGTATTGAAAGGGAATTGGAGTCTTCGGCGAAGACAAAGGCTTCCATTCCATAACTCATCCTTCACCGTCACTCCAAGCAACTCTCCATTTTTGGGGAGAAAGCGTGAGCACCAAGCAAAAGGACTTCGTCTTTGGTATAATCTTCACTCATTTGTTTATGACCAAAGAAGAAGAGAGTAATGAAAGGGCTCTAATGATTCCGTTTTTGGCGATTCATGCCAAAGGGGGAGAAAGTATGAGCCCAAAGCAAAAGGACCGCACCACCACCTAATTTTAAATTGGAGATTTTCAAATTGGTATCTTATTATGTTCAAAAGGGGGAGAAAGTAGTATTTCAAAATGATATATCAAAACCTTCTTGAACACTAAGAGGAGGATCTCATTTAGGGGGAGTTTTGTTTACTCAAAAGAAAAGCATTTGAAACAGGGGGAGAAAATTTCAAATCTTGAAAATGCTTTGCAAAATCTTACTCATTTACCTTTGACTATTTGCAAAAGAACTTTGAAAAGGATTTACAAAAGAGTTTGCAAAAACAAAACATGTGGTGCAAGCGTGGTCCAAAATGTTGAAATGAAGAAACAATCCATGCATATCTTGTAAGTATTTATATTGGCTCAATTCCAAGCAACCTTTGCACTTACATTATGCAAACTAGTTCAATTATGCACTTCTATATTTTCTTTGGTTTGTGTTGGCACCAATCACCAAAAAGGGGGAGATTGAAAGAGAATTAGGCTTACACCTAGTTCCTAAGTAATTTTGGTGGTTGAATTGCCCAACACAAATAATTGGACTAACTAGTTTGCTCTAGTGAATAAGTTATACAGGTGCCAAAGGTTCACAACAAGCCAATTAAAAAGACCAACGTTGGGAGCTAAAAGCATACCGAAGTGTGCCCTGGTCTGGCGCACCGGACATGTCCGGTGCACCACCGGACATTCTACAGTACCTGTCCGGTGCACCAGGGGACTCCGCGCTGAACTCCTCTGCTTCGGGAGTTTTCAGAGCCAGCACGCTATAATTCACCAGACTGTCCGGTGCACACCGGACAGTGTCCGGTGCTCCAAAGGAACGCGGCTCTGGAACTTGGCAGCCTCGGGAAATCGGAACGGCTGCTCCGCTATAATTCACCGGACATGTCCGGTGTACACCGGACTGTCCGGTGCAACTCCGGAGCAACGGCTACTTCGCGCCTACGGCTACTTGCAGCGCATTTAATGCGCGCCAGAAGCGCGCAGAAGTCAGGCACGCGCGCGCTGGCACACCGGACATTGAACAGTACATGTCCGGTGTGCACCGGACATCTAGGCGGGCCTAGAAGACAGAAGCTCCAACGGTCGAATCCCAATGGTTTGGTGATGTGGCTGGCGCACCGGACATGTCCGGTGTACACCGGACTGTCCGGTGCACCATACGACAGTCAGCCCCACCAAACGGCTAGTTTGGTGGTTGGGGCTATAAATACCCCCAACCACCCACCATTCATTGCATCCAAGTTTTCTAGCTTCCAACCACTATACAAGAGCTAGCATTCATTGCAAAGCACACCAAAAGAGATCAAATCCTCTCCCAACTCCACACAAAGCCTTAGTGACTAGAGAGAGTGATTTGTAGTGTTCATTTGAGCTCTTGCGCTTGGATCGCTTCTTTTCTTTGGCATTCTTTCTTGTGATCAAACACTCACTTGTAATTGAGGCAAGAGACACCAACTGTGTGGTGGTCCTTGCGGGAAGTTTGATTCCCAAGTGATTTGAGAAGAGAAGCTCACTCAGTCCGAGGGACCGTTTGAGAGAGGGAAGGGTTGAAAGAGACCCGACCTTTGTGGCCTCCTCAACGGGGAGTAGGTTTGAGAGAACCGAACCTCGGTAAAACAAATCCACGTGTCTCACTTCATTATTCGCTTGCGATTTGTTTTCACGCCCTCTCTCGGACTCGTTCTTATTTCTAACGCTAACCCGGCTTGTAGTTGTGTTTATATTTGTAAATTTCAGTTTCGCCCTATTCACCCCCCCCCTCTAGGCGACTATCAAATGCGCGAAGTAGGAGTTGATGAACACCCATGCCTCTCGGTTTGCTTTCAAACTGTCTCAAAGATGTCAGCATTCCACTTCTCAGTCCTGCCCAAAAAAATCAAAATCAATTGAGTGTTAGTCTTGTGTCGGTGTATTTTTATTGAAACAAACAATTGAGTTTTAACAGACTTACTGTAGGTCTAGTTTGTTAGGACCTCCTTGTAGACGATGTTCTTAGTATATGTTCCACAATCAACTGTGGGGTTCTTTCTTACACCCTTCCTCAAAGTTTTCTTCCCATCGACGGGTGGGATTGCAAGAATCTTTATGTTTGATCAGGCTGTCGCTCTAGATAGAGCAACGTATAGTTGGCCATGAGAGAACACTGGTTCGGGCAAGTATACACCAACGTTGGGAATGGTCTGACCCTGTGCTTTGTTAACTGTCATTGCAAAGCTAAGTCGTACAGGAAACTGCTTTCTTTTGAACTGGAAAGGGAACATCTCTTCATCGGAGGGACACAGAGGTATACGCGGCAGGAAAATCTGTTTTCCAGCGTGTTGACCCAGTACAATTTCTGCGTCAATGCTATTTCTTTGGAAACCACGAACGACCAGCCTGGTGCCATTGCAAAGTCCATTCGCAGGGTCTATATTCCGAAGCAATATAACAGGGCATCCAATCTTGAGCTTCAAAACATGTGGTGGCAGCCCATTAGGCGTCAGTGTGTTTAGGAACTCGGGTGGGTAGTAGTTATGGGGATCATCCATGGCGCTATCGAAACTATGGTACACCATATGTTCCCCTTGAAAATGATCAATCATCTTAACATTTATCATATCCACCCATTCGTTCCGCGTTGACAGTATCGCCCTTGAAGTGATGTAGGTCGAATCAGACATATTTTTGTTGAGATTTGGGAAAACGAAGTCTATTAGGTTGTCAAGATCGGTGTCACTCCCACTATAAGGCACACATACCTCGTCAGGAAGACGGATGTCGCCGTCACTATTTGTGTCCTCAGTTCCACCGCCTACGCGCAGCAAATACTCCGCAAACCAAGGGTCATTTTTTGCCCTCATATTGGTAACAAGCTTTAAGTGGGACATGGACTCCCATAGGTAAGACATCTGTAGCGAAGAAGCGACCACTTGAGCCCTTATCCCTTTACGAACAACAGGCAAGACCTGTCTGAAATCCCCACCGAAGACAATGGTTTTACCACCGAATGGCAGTCCGGGCCGACCCATTATATCGCGCATGCTATTGTCCAGTGCCTCCACATCTTGTCTCTTAGTCATAGAAGCCTCGTCCCAGATAATGAGAGATGCTTTCCGTAGCAACTCTGTGGTTCCACTATGCTTCGTGAAGCTACATACAGTGCCATCGTCAATAGTGAGAGGTATCTTGAAGCGTGAATGGGCGGTTCTTCCTCCAGGCATTATGGAAGCCGCAACGCCAGATGTAGTTGTTGCCACTGCAATCTTGCCCTGGCTGCGTAGCATCGCGAGTAGCACTCTATATAGGTAAGTCTTTCTGGTGCCACCAGGTCCATCCACAAAGAATAATCCGCCCTGATCAGTGTCAACGGCAGATAAAATCTTATCATAGGCGGCCCTCTGTTCCTTGTTAAGACAGTCTTTGAGAGCCACATCTTCTGCTGCTGGTTCGATAATTTCCTCCTTGTAAAACTCCCTAGCAGTACCAATAGCATCGTCATACGCGTCCATGATAGGAGGAAGAGGGAATATCTTTATGTCCTTTCCCATTGACTGCAACATGTTCCTAATGTCAATCAATACCATCTTCTCAACATGAGTTTTGCATGGATTCCTGTGTTGATAGTCCTCGGACATAGAATCTAGGTGTTTATGCCAGAGTACAACCACATCGCTTGGCTCACAGTACACAAGTATTGTGGCAAAAAGTCGTCGCAGCGCCGATGGCATCTGGAAAAGAGCACGTTCAGTGAGACACTCATCCAGTGTGTTGTCCGACTCAAGCAGTCCCCTTCTCTCTGCCGCCTCACGAAAAGTCGGTAGCGTGACACCATCTACTGTCCTTAGATCCACATAGGAAGTGGCGCCAGTCACATGGTTTAGGAGAACACGAAGATAGTAGCGCTCCCCCTCGGCCGGATGAGCAGAGACTATTCTACCGACTTGTCCACCCGTATCTCGTTTCCTCTTTTGCCATATTTTTCCCTTACCACTCTGCCAAGTGTACCATTCAGGGAAGTCACGATACAGGATGCCACGAGCCTCCTTGTGTAGACTATTCGCCTCAAAATATGCTGTGAGCATTGACCTATCAACACCTGGACGGTTGACGACTCGCTCGACCATTTGCCGCTCGTGAAACGCCACCATGTGCATGTTTGGAAGATGGAGTTGCAGCTGCATCACAGGTGGAGATATCTGACTAAGCTCAAAGCCGTATATCCTCCATAAGGCTTCTGGAGGAGTCACCCACCTTGCATCTCTGTACTGCTTGATCTCATCTACATCATCATCTGCCTTGCTCGCATCTCTCATAACAACAGAAGCACGATCATGGCCTTTGTATATGTACTTGAACAGGTATTTAACAGCCTTGATGCTCCCACATGCCTCAACATTGATGTGACAGTTGAAGAGACGAAGGAGGTATGGGTTGTAAGGGACAACCCATCTATTGTCCAATTCGCACCCTCGAACCTTTTCGGTACGACCATCGTCACGACGTCTGTAAACAGGGTACGAATCCTTCCCTTGCAAGGTTGTGTCACTGAAAGGCAGAGGGTAATGATTCTTGCACGATTTATGACCCTTAGTGCATGGGCAGTTAGGGTTTAGCGACCCACACGGGCCATGCATCATATGCTTGATAACCATCTTTCGTAGTTCAGGGTACTTGTTGCTTGGGATCTCAGCTGAGATCAAAAGGTCATACTGCTCAGGGCATGTGAGCTTGTACTTCCTCTGCATTATGAGTAGAAAATGGGCATGCGGCAAACCCCGCTTCTGAAACTCCACGACATAGACGTAGGCTCGGACCTTACCAAGAATATCCTGTTTAGTCAGCCTATGCTTTAACTCCTGTAGCTTTGCATGAAAGAGACGCACTACAAGATCCGGACGATCTTGCGGTGTCTACCCAGGGAGAAGCTCCCTCCTTATCTCATCCCAGTTAGGGTTACATGTCATGGTAAGAAAGATGTCTGGTTTACCAAACTTGCGCACCAGAGCCATAGCATCCATATACTGACGCCTCATGTCACGAGGACCGCCAATAAACGATGTTGACAGCACAGTTCGCTTGCCAATCTTCTCTGCTCTAATATCTCCATCTAGCATGCTATCCACCAAGCCCTGGTATAGGTCTGCCCTTAACCGATCTTGATTCTTACGTATGAAATCTAAACGAGAGCTCTCAATCTTTATGTATGTGTCGACCGCGAACTGCTGGAAAAGCCGCTTTCCATGAAGTATTGGATTGAATACCCCGGGACGAATCTGGAATTTGTAGCAGTAGTAGTCACGTACAGAGACACATAAATGGCTAGGAGATTCTGCATATGCAAGGATTGAAAAGTGAGTGATGTCGAAAGCATAGTTAATAATGTGCAAATATCTCAAATATCAAATTAACAACTAACCCGCATCTTCATCATTTGCATTACTTGCCCTATGTCTCGCGCGGTATGCATCCACTTCGTCCATGGATACTCCAATCTTTGGGATATTTGCATGCCATCCAAGTTCGCCTCTAGGGAAGAACAATGGATATGATAGTGCATCGTAGCATCCATGGTATGAGCGGATGCAGTGTCTTGAACTGTCCTTCCCATGGAGCATAACACTCTTGCTGAATTGGCCTCGCCCTTCGCTCCCTTCGATCCAGACATCGGCCACCTCCGAAGTGAGAGGTGCGTTATATGTCTTCTGGTTCAACGTATGGTCAAGGTTCAACGCGATACGATAGTCATCAAGGTTGTCAACGTGGCCCATGGTCCTAAGGTGCTCGGAGTACGGGTTTCCACGTAGTATGTCGACTATCTGTTTGATAACCTCCTTGTCTTTCTGTTGATGCTCTTCACGGCACTTACGGTACCGATGCTCAAGGCTGGGATCATCATCATAAAAGTAAAGCTCAAGGTGTTTATGCTCTGCCCCATCTTCCCTACCAAATGACTTAATATTGTGGTACATCATGCCTTGTGCTCGAAACGTGTATATACCAGAATCCCTTACATTAGTTGTCATACTATCGAGGCAACAATATAGGGAAGTGAAAGAGAAATGGCCATTGAAAAACCTAATGTTATCACGAAAGTGCCTAGCATCAGAGTCTGCACTATCCCACAACCTCTTCAGTTGGGGAGGGGTCTCCACTGGAGCTAGCTCAACCTTCCCACCACGACAACAAAACCCAGGTGGCTCATACTCAAACTTCTTCGCGGTGCAATAACCGCAGTTGGGAACAAGCTTTAGCATATGTGTCTCTTCAGGGATGTTGTTGTACACCTTGTCGTACGGGTCAGAAACATAAGTGGCAGTAGATTCATCTTGAGTACCATCGATCTCGATATCCTCATCGGTATCCTCATCTGATATTTTTTTGAAAACAATGAGTAAGACATGAATATTTACATAAGCCTTGCTAGCATAATAAAAAATGAAAAGAGTACATTGCGCAGCGAATAGGTATCCCTCGTTCTCATCATCATCGTCTTCGAATATGACACCCTCATCGTCATCACCTAAATGGTTCCAAGATGATGTAAGCACATGTTTAGTCAGACTACATACTATCGATGTCTTGCAAGATCCATATAAACTTGGATAGTAATTACCATTGTTGGTGATCTTCATAGGCGTACGGCGCTGTGTCCAATCGTCCCCTTCAACAACGTCACCGCTAGTATCCTCAATCGAAGTTCCCACCTTCCTTGATATGGCTGATTCAAATAGCTGGTTTCGACGAGCTAATATAGCTTGTCTTTCCCCACGAGGAACATGATGTTTACGCTTTAGTGTATTGGTAGACATATCGGGCGAAGCGACATCCTCGGTCTGGGTTGGAGATGGCAAGAAAGGTGTGTTGACGAATTCAGGGATAACCCAGTCGCAGACAGATAATATGGATCCATCAGATCCCTTTGCATCTGCTGTAGGGTGTACAAACTCAGGGGTATATGTTGGGTCCTCCATGGCGATGGATGTGGGATTCAAAGTGTCGGCTTGCATAACTCTACGTCTCCTGTTGTGGTCTACCTTTACCTCTTTTCGCCTTGGTGTTCTATTATACAACCTAAGGCGTTCACGCCTAAACTCCTTCTCGACGGGAGTTAAGTTTTTGTACCGCTCGCTAAAGTAGGCGGTCCTCTGTGTAGTATGCTTAGGTGTGTGGCCAACAGTTTCGTGCACACTACCTGTAATAAGGCATACTACGTTAAACCGTATGAAACTTGATTTTTTTGCATGTTTAGTCTAATGAACAGTCATGTACCTGGTGTTAGAACTTCTGTCGTTGCGTTAATGTCGTTCGACTGTACTGTATAATTGATATGCAAACAGTCAGAATCATCATTTGGATCAACATTTACTTTTTCGTCTCCACCTACACAAATATGAACACACTACTTTTCAGTAGTAGGTTTATGCACAAAACATTACTCTAAAGTTGACGCATTTCATCACCTCTTCGCGCGTTGGGCATCATATTTTGGCAATTGTTTTGTTGACGCGCTTCAGGACGCTTCTTATTCAACTCTTTATTCCGTAGACGTGCTTCTCGACGCTTTTTGTTTTTCTCGTTTTTCTATTCATCGGACATCGTGGCATATCTTTCCTTACCTCTTTGCCTCTTACGTTCCTTAGCATCAACAATTGGTCGTAACGAGTTTGATCCATTTTGATCACCTACAATGTAACTTTGTATATTACTGTTCTATTACATATACTACGTTGCATTCATTAATATACACGCATGTACTAAGTTATACCTGTATTAATGGTGTTTGAGATGTCTGCACATGGTGTGCGAGCAACATTATGTCCCATCTGATTTGTTTGTGTTTGTTCTCTGTTCTCCATAAAGAAAACCTGATAGGGGCAATGACTTTTTTTAATAATTTTCAAGCCCGTCAAGGTTCACAGACTATTCAAACAAACATGCACACAGATTCATTTTGGCATACTGCTTGGATAATTGGGATTTGGATAATTTGGTCATGCAATCATGTATGTAGAAATAACCTTGGAAAGATTTTTATATCCCTCTACTTATTGGATGTGGAAACTATTTTCTTTTGATTTATCTAATCTCTAATGATTCATTTAGGTCCTCTTGAATTCTGTTCACGGTTCGGGTATCATATTCATGGTGATTTATTCATGTAATTGGATTAGCGCAGTCTATCTCTAGCAGCCTTACTCATCTTCCATTTCAAGCTCCACATTGGAAGATGAGTAAGGCTGCTAGAGATAGACTGCGCTAATCCAATTACATGAATAAATCACCATGAATATGATACCCGAACCGTGAACAGAATTCAAGAGGACCTAAATGAATCATTAGAGATTAGATAAATCAAAAGAAAACAGTTTCCACATCCAATAAGTAGAGGGATATAAAAATCTTTCCAAGGTTATTTCTACATACATGATTGCATGACCAAATTATCCAAATCCCAATTATCCAAGCAGTATGCCAAAATGAATCTGTGTGCATGTTTGTTTGAATAGTCTGTGAACCTTGACGGGCTTGAAAATTATTAAAAAAGTCATTGCCCCTATCAGGTTTTCTTTATGGAGAACAGAGAACAAACACAAACAAATCAGATGGGACATAATGTTGCTCGCACACCATGTGCAGACATCTCAAACACCATTAATACAGGTATAACTTAGTACATGCGTGTATATTAATGAATGCAACGTAGTATATGTAATAGAACAGTAATATACAAAGTTACATTGTAGGTGATCAAAATGGATCAAACTCGTTACGACCAATTGTTGATGCTAAGGAACGTAAGAGGCAAAGAGATAAGGAAAGATATGCCACGATGTCCGATGAACAGAAAAACGAGAAAAACAAAAAGCGTCGAGAAGCACGTCTACGGAATAAAGAGTTGAATAAGAAGCGTCCTAAAGCGCGTCAACAAAACAATTGCCAAAATATGATGCCCAACGCGCGAAGAGGTGATGAAATGCGTCAACTTTAGAGTAATGTTTTGTGCATAAACCTACTACTGAAAAGTAATGTGTTCATATTTGTGTAGGTGGAGACGAAAAAGTAAATGTTGATCCAAATGATGATTCCGACTGTTTGCATATCAATTATACAGTACAGTCGAACGACATTAACGCAACGACAGAAGTTCTAACACCAGGTACATGACTGTTCATTAGACTAAACATGCAAAAAAATCAAGTTTCATACGGTTTAACGTAGTATGCCTTATTACAGGTAGTGTGCACGAAACTGTTGGCCACACACCTAAGCATACTACGCAGAGGATCGCCTACTTTAGCGAGCGGTACAAAAACTTAACTCCTGTCGAGAAGGAGTTTAGGCGTGAACGCCTTAGGTTGTATAATAGAACACCAAGGCGAAAAGAGGCAAAGGTAGACCACAACAGGAGACGTAGAGTTATGCAAGCCGACACTTTGAATCACACATCCATCGCCATGGAGGACCCAACATATACCCCTGAGTTTGTACACCCTACAGCAGATGCAAAGGGATCTGATGGATCCATATTATCTGTCTGCGACTGGGTTATCCCTGAATTCGTCAACGCACCTTTCTTGCCATCTCCAACCCAGACCGAGGATGTCGCTTCGCCCGATATGTCTACCAATACACTAAAGCGTAAACATCATGTTCCTGATGGACACAAGAACTCCGGGATGGCTTATGTGGGCTTCATTGTCGATGCTAATGTAACTTCATACTTAATGATGGGCTCACTATCTCTAGGTTAGATAGATTTCCCTTGCATTTAATTGCCTGACAGATGTTTGGCAGAAATCTACGCGCGATATCACTGATATCCAGCGAGATGTGTCTGAACTTTCTAACTGACAGTACAGTTGCCACTGACCTGTTGCAGGTTTGAAGTCGCATGCTGTGACACTATACGAGGCAGGAAAGCTTGGCGATTCTTGTAAGGCTGATCTATGCAATGATCTTGCCAGTTTAGAGGGGAAACGGTTTGAAGGTGTGCTGCAGGAATTCGCAAACCATGCTTTCAGCCTCCGATGCGAACTCGAGTGCTTGCTGTCTGGCGGAACTTCAACTGAAACAGCTGACCTGACTACTAGGAATATACAATTCCATTCAGATGCTTCATATTCCATTTAGAGCGTTCCTTACTCTGCAACCGTTGTATTGTCTCTCGTTCTGTGAATGATAATAGTTACGATCCTCAAATTTTTACTGTAAAAGAGCCTTTCCTACCACCTTTGGAGTTCTCTGTTAATCTGAGAAGTTGTATTGTCTTCGTTCTGTGAATGATAATGAGTTGCGCCTTCTCCAACCACCCTGTGTCTCCTGTTTCGATATCTTGCAAGCGTGTTTGTGTATGTACAGCTGCTTGGTTGTATGTGTCGCAAGACTTTGTTTGGGCCTGTTTGATTCGAAGCAAACTGCTGTGTTGCGCCTTTCATGCTTAATTACCTCACCGATGATGTGTTGGTGATGTGACATGCAACATGTGCATGCTAAGTAGTAATAGATGTTCCTGTACATAGAAAATGCTAAGTAGTCAACTGCTAGATTTTTATGTAGCTGTTAAAACCAGTGCCCGATTTTTTTACACCGCAGGCTACTGTATGTTGTATTCGTTGTATCAAGTGAAAATGCCACGGTTGCTGAACTGGCTACAACTTTACAAGCCGACCTTTACCAGCTCCAGGCAGCTGCATCGTTTGCTTGCCGACTAGGATGGGTTGTGAAGCTTCTGGATATCGACTCTGTTCTTAGGGATTCGAGCACTCCTGCACTGTCCAACAACATTCTCAGCGATGAAGTTGAAAGCTCTCGTACGAGTGTCACCTCAGAAAAGTCTGGTCATGAGTTGCTTAGCAGTGATTCTGATGGACACAAAAACTCCGGGATGGCTTATGTGGGCTTCATTGTCGATGCTAATGTAACTTCATACTTAATGATGGGCTCACTATCTCCAGGTTAGATAGATTTCCCTTGCATTTAATTGCCTGACAGATGTTTGGCAGAAATCTACGCGCGATATCACTGATATCCAGCGAGATGTGTCTGAACTTTCTAACTGACAGTACAGTTGCCACTGACCTGTTGCAGGTTTGAAGTCGCATGCTGTGACACTATACGAGGCAGGAAAGCTTGGCGATTCTTGTATTGCTGATCTATGCAATGATCTTGCCAGTTTAGAGGGGAAACGGTTTGAAGGTGTGCTGCAGGAATTCGCAAACCATGCTTTCAGCCTCCGATGCTTCCTCGAGTGCTTGCTGTCTGGCGGAACTTCAAATGAAACAGCTGACCTAACTACTAGGAATATACAATTCCATTCAGATGCTTCATATTCCATTTAGAGCGTTCCTTACTCTGTAACCGTTGTATTGTCTCTCGTTCTGTGAATGATAATAGTTATGATCCTTAAATTTTTACTGTAGGAGCAACAGCTGTAGTATTATATGCATTCGTGTTTGTGCAATGCAATGCAATGCACATCAAAACCCTTGTGCGGTTGTCCCTGGCCATCTGAAGGGACGACTTATTTGTTCATGTCGCTGGTCTTGAATCTGAACTAATATTTTTTACATATTTTTTCCTTTATCATATCATATTTTTTCGGTGTTCATGGATCTGCCCCGGTGGTAGAAATAATTGTGCATACACAATTGACAAAGTATTTGGCTTTGTTCAATTAAACAAATGTCAGATACAGATTATTCTCCAAACTGTTGATATTTCAAAGCAAAACAAACAAGTCTTGGTCCCAATTGTACAGGAAACAAAAGAGCAGTACTTCTGTGCTTTTGAACGAGGTTCGTCAACATCCAGAAAAGTTCGAGGTTGATCAATACCCTGCAGAATTGTGCATCATAATTTCAGTCAGTGATCTTACATTACATTATTGACAATGCTAACAAACAACTACAGTGAACAGTAAGCAACATCCCAAAACTGGTTACAAAGGTAAATAAAATAGAGGAGCTTCACAGGACAACACAAGATTTTACCAACAGAAAACAAATACAATAAATCATAAATTCAAAAATCTTTTGGTGTGGCCTTCATGCAATTCAGCTTACTCAAATACTCAATTGAAACCAACTACAAAAAATGATTCGTCTTCTCTACCAATCCACCCCATTTTGATTACAAACACATCAACATATGGAGAAAATAGTAAACAACTGCAATTTGCAAATCTCAACAGTGATTACGAATTAAAAGTTCTCTGACCAAACTATAGAGTAACGACCAATGATACTACAAAATTAAAATGAAAATGTACGTACATGGACGTCTTGTGTTGGACGGTAGGCCTAATTTCTGACAGGTAGGCTCGCACACTTCTGAAAATGCTGCTCCCACCGTGCGCTTAAGGCCGAATAGCCGCCCACTGGCCTCCTGAGACCTGAGCACTGCTCGACTGAGGCTTGACCACTGCCCATCGCGCCGCCAAGCACCAGCTTCTGAAAATGCTGCTCCCACCGTGCGCTTAAGGCCGAAGAGCCGCCCACTGGCCTCCTGAGGCCTGAGCACTGCTCGACTGAGGCTTGACCACCGCCCATCGCGCCGCTGAGCACCAGCTTGACCAAACAAACTCAATTCACTAAGTAAACAAGGGGACAGGCACGGGTGGGGCCTTACCTTAGAGTCATGAATCCTAGCAGGCGATTTAGTGGTGGTGGTTGCCGGAGGGGCGCTTAAGGCGGTTGTAGGCGGCCTCGACGATGAGGTAGATTCCAAAGCCGACAATGGCAATGTCGAGCCCGGGTGTGGTGTGGCGCAGTGGGTTTCCCACCATCGGGTGCCTCCTCCACTCGTCCCTCCACGGACTGCTGGTGTATGCGCGGAGGTGGTTGAGCGACAGTCGCGGAGGATCCCTGGGATGCGCGGTCGATGGAAGGCGCATCCTAGCAGTGACCATGTAGTTGATGACTTGGTAAGCTTATTCTCTCTACTTAGTAAAATGAAGGATGGCCATGGAATTGGTCTTAACACAGGGATATTGCCTCTGTAGCTTCTTAGTTTTTGTGACTGTGTGCGCCCAATCCAATCAGGAAGTTTAGTAGCAAGAGCATATACCTTAAGCAGGTAACACACACAATGAGCACCAATGCTAGAACACCCACCAAGCAGAGCATCAATCAATGAAGAAGGGCAATAACTCTGGCACCATGTATCTGGTTGTCGTTGGATCCATGTTCGAAACCCTTGCTGCATTTCATCGAACACCACTTGAGCAGCAATCGAATCTGATGTAGGCTTGCTTGCAATAGTCACCATGGCTACTGAATTGGGCTTGATGAGCTTTGGAATGAGGCCAGAGAGATAGTTGGTTCTTTCTTCGGCTGCCGTTGCTCTGTGATGCCTCTGTGTGTGTTGTGTCTGTGAGCGCAGGTGCTGTTTCTGTTGGTCGCTTGGCCAGCGACCGTGCAGGTGGTGCCAGAGCTGCTTGGGGTCATGGAATTGGTCAGCGAGGCGGGGGCGAGAGGATCCCTGGGATGCGCCTTCCATCGACCGAGCGTCGACGCGGGGCGAGAATGGCGGAGCGACCAAGAGTGGATTTCCCTTGCTGGATTTAGAGCTCAGCTACCTATGTTAAGTAAAAAAAAGGAAACCCAACGATCGTCAATCTCGTCATGTCTCTGCCGCACCTCAGTCTCCGCCGCACAGATCGGCATGCCACACGTGCGCCCTGGACTGCAGCCCCTGCACCTCCCTCCATCGCCCTCGTCAATCCCGTCATGGAAGGCCCGTCCTCGTCTCCCCGCGCGCGGTGCCTCCCTGGATCTTCCCCACCATCCTCGCCTCTCGGCGCGCGGCGATTCCCTGGATCTTCCTCACCTCCCGTCAACAAAACAAAAGGAAACACAACAGCCTCTTACCATCTTTTTCCTCGCCTCCCGTTCCTCCTCCTACCTTGTACGACGACTCCAAACAGCAAAAGTGAGGAGGAAGATAGTGGCACTGCAGCGCTCGTGGAAGAAGAAGCGGTGAAGCAGGCAGAGGGGTTCGAGGCTGTGGAGGCAAGGGCAAAGAACGACGACAAGTTTGATCTCAGCTACCTTCACAACCAAGTCTTCTTTTGGTCTGTCCGCGACATCTTCAACAGGGATCTCCTCAATAAAAAGGTGCTCATTGTCTTGCGCCTTTATTTTTTCTTGTATTCAGATTCCATTTTAACTTGCCAAGGTGTCGTAGTTTTCCTTGGGTTTGGTTAGTTCTGTTTCAGCATGTGTGTGGTCCTCTGCTGCATGAAGCCAGCAACTTGTCTGCTCGCATAGACAAGAACTAACCTTGATTTTGAGCAGACGCTTTTATCAGGTTTTACTCTCATGCTTCAAAATTGTTGGGTGTTTTTGTGTGATACCCCCGGATTACATACGAAATCCGAGAATATATGTGTTCATATGTTATAGCCAAATCAAGCAGACTCAAGAATATATTTATCACTTAGGTACAAAGTCACCTTCTAAACTGCAGCTAACAATTTAGAATCATAGGTGATTTATTTATTACTAGGTGATATGAAACAACTATAGGGGGGTTTCCATTTCCCGAGTAGGCCTGTACGTATATGAAACTAGGTGATTTATATTTATTAGTTTATTATGCATCTAACAATTTGCTATGCATGTTGGCTTACTATCCTAAATCGTCATTTATTTTTTCCACTAACATGGCAAAGCATGGACACTGGCCTACCTTACCTTATAAATGTAGGTTTTTGTCCCGCGAGAATGGAATTTCTATCTGTAGGCTTGTGTCATAACAAGCCAAAAAAATCGGTGGCAACCGCAATAGTTCCGGAAGGTATTATAATTTTCGTAGTTCTGTATGGATCAATTTGTATTTTATTGTAATAACTAATTTTAGTTGTATCTCACGATTGTTTGCTCTAGACTATATTTGCACGCAGGGCGACCTTGCACTCATCGATTTTATTAAGGAAATCCCTTGTGAACCAAGGGTGGAAGTCGTGCTTATTGATGATGCCTTTGTTGAAAGAAAGTCGATGGAATGTTTATTTCAGCCGAATGCATATCTAGGTGACGAGGTAATCCATGCTTAGTTTTTAAATTTGGCGACCTTGTTATGTATAGATTTTTTTTACTCATCTTGGTATTTTTAACCACAACTTACACACTTACAGGTTATAGACTGTTATATAAATTTGATAAAAGCTCAAAAGCATCTAAAGTGCCGATCTGGAGGTCGCGTTCACATAGAAAATGCTTTCCAGTTTAATTTCTTGAAGCGAGATGGCGATGTTGAAATTAAAACAGAGGAGCTATATCCAATTGAAGACATGACACAAATATGTAGCGCTGAACGAAGGGTGTTACTTTACCTAGACCATGACATGGTACATATGAGTTTATAATCTAAACAAAACAGTTAGTGTTTACATGTATTTTATTCTTATGCAAGTATTTATAACTATTTTGTAGGTGTTTATTCCGATAAACATCCGAGAGACGCACTGGTATCTTGTCGTGATCCATGCAAGAAATATGGAGATACAAGTGCTCGATTCACTTGCTACTTCACAAGATCGTAAAGACCTCACGGACTCTGTGAGTATGCACAAACTAAACAATTATGAATTCACTATTAACTTATCCCAATCTCTAATTTTGTTTTACAATATATAAAGATTAAAGGACTCCAAAGACAAATTGATATGATATCTCAACGTAAGGAGTTAAAAGACCACAGGTGGCCAAACCTCCAAGTTGCTTCTTGGCCGCTCAGAGAAATAGACATGGGATATGCAAAGCAGACAGATAGGTACGCCCTAAAATCTTCTTTACCTATTTTTTCATTCATACTAATCTTTATGTTGATATTAATGTATATGTAGCTCTTCATGTGGCCTCTTTCTTTTGAACTATATCGAATACTGGACAAGGGATGAACTGTCTGACAGTTTTACCCAGGTATATTATTACTACTACGACATATATGCACATCTACAGTTAGTGTTACATATATAATGCTAATATAATAATTATTTCTTATTTGTAGGATGACATGTCACACTTTAGAAAGAAAATGGCTGCTATATTACTATCTTCAGAACTGAATAAGAGAAGGGATGTCTGTTATACAAAAATGATAAAGAAGTTGACTCTGGAAGCCCATCGGATGTTGAGATATTAGAAAACCCAACAGATTCTAAGAAGAGGAAGCTACTCCACGTGCTTGATGATAGCGAAGTAGTGTATGAAGATGAGGAAGGCCCTATTACTCAAGCAGACTTGCAAAAGTGGTTTGTTGATGATTGGGATAAAAGAACTCCTGTAAAAGTATCTAACGATGGGTGCACCAATGACTTTTTAATGGTTGGTCTTTCCACAAAGGACATGCCAGTGACCAAAGCCGATTCAATAGATGTTTTATGTGATTATATCATGGCAATAGAAGATGATACGACACTAGAGTAAGTGCTCATTGATTTATCTATTTTATGTATATCAACTACTTAGATTCTTGATATAGACTTTCGTCATGCTACATTACAGGATGACATGGGTGCGAAGTTTCAATCCTTTTAAGATAGAAATATCTGTTAAAGACCTACAAAACATATTAACGATAAATAAAGATATGACTCTAAGATGTTTTGACATGGCTGTTCGGCTGCTTGCCAATAAAGAGTCATGTAGGCCGAAAGGAGAAATCATAAATAATAGAAAGCATTATATGGACATGCGTTTCTGGGTAAGTTTGTTTCCAATCATTAATCTATTAATATATAGTATCTACATCTAATCCTCATGTGGACATGTATATATACTCTCCAGAGAATGGTTGGTTTTGGTAAACTTCCAAAGTACCATCAGGATCCTACAGCAGAAGAGTTAGCCAAAACACTCGATTGTTGGCCATCAATGAATTATTATATCACGGGTTGCAGATATGTAAGTATGTGTTCATTTAGAATGTATTTATAAAGGACACTTCTTTGCAATTCTAATGACTGATATTTTGCAGGTTCTTATGCCATGGAAATTCAACGGATGTCACACCCTTTTCGTAATAGATCATGTTAAAAAGCATGTGACTTTTATCGACTTTACACCGACTCAAGATTGGTGTAAACACATGCCATACAAGAGGTTTGCGGAAGCGATTATCATGGCCTCAAAGAAATATAAGATTGCTTACAGCAAAAAACGTTCTGGATGGGCGGAGGATATCTTTAAGTGGGAACATACAATTCAGACTGGTGTTCCAATTGACTTAAGAGGGTATTTCTTCGTACCACCTTCTCAGCAGTTTAATTTTTTTATATGATAATCATTGTATAAAACATAGTTGCCTAAACATTATAGGTTTAATACCAGCTACCTCGTTCTACAAGCTATGGCCATGTGAGGGAATGACAGACGAATGAAATTTGTTGGGGTAAGTGTAGTATGTTCGTTCTATGTTCAAAACATATATTCCAGTTATCTCTTTTTACAATATAATATGTTTTGTTCTCTTATGTCTTTGTCTGTAGGATGCAAAGATTGTTCGAAGGACTTTTGTGACTGGTCTGTTAAGTTATGAGGATAATTCGTGCCGATATGCCATCCCTGCAAACATACAACAGAGACTTATCGATATCGCTAAAAAGGATTAGCTGATTAGTGTGATATTGATAATGTTTTCCACACGGATTTTGCATGTTATAGTGATGTTTGTCGTTCCGTATTAATGTTTTATACAAATCTTTTACTTCCGTCGCAACGCACGGACACATATCTATAACATACAACAGAGACATGTAAGTTATCGTGTTATAATTCGGTTCCGTTGCAACGCACGGGCACCCTACTAGTTTCCCACTTAAGACACAAGTCTTTGCATGTTCCACGAGGGCATCCCACATTTTGTTGGACATACCACTTCCAAGTATCTATCCCAGAAGAGCATTAATAGTCATAAACTGAAACACATAAAAATGAAAGTATAATAATAGTAAGTTAATAACACACCCACATACGAACTTACACTGCGCAATTTCTGTGGGTCCCGAACTACGAGCCTAAGGAAATCCTCAACTGTAGATATTCCAGATTTGTTCAGCCTCTTATGGAATGACCCACCCTTTCCTATTTTTTCCAACCTCTAGACCTCATCTTTCAGTGTAGGTGGATAGTTCTTCTTGTACACTAGATAAATGAATCTGGAATAGTTTAGATATGTGTCAATAGAAATACAAAAACAATTTTTTGGGACTTACATTCTCCTCTACCTCTATGGTCCTTAACCATGAAGGCTTCCGTTTTTGCTTCACGAATGCGAACACCCTCACAAAATCCTGAGGCAAGCTTCAAGCCAAGCCTGAACTTCCTACTCCTTATCCAGCTAGAGTTATCTGTGAACGTAAGCTCCCCAATTGTCCCGACACCTTCTTTTAGTGTGACTTGTAGATCGCCGGTTAAAATAGGTCGTTTTCCCTCGCGCTCTTTCACAACATGGCTGTCAAACTCTTCCCCTGTCCAGCCCTCGTCATCTTCATTGTTGAAATCACCTTCGAGAACAACAATGTCAAGTTTGGCAGACGACTCTGGTCCAGATGATACAACACCACCAGTGCCAGCATCAAGCAAAACAACATGAATTGCAGCTCCCTGCTCCCCTTCAACTTTTCCTCCGGTGAAAAGGGGAAGTGACAGCCTTGTCCGGAATTGGAGTTGCAGAGCTCTTCCATCTGGACCTTCAATTCGCTTTGGGGAAGACCTGTTATAATTAAAAAGAGGGGGAAATTGTTAGTACCAACATGCTTCCTTATTTGGATTGCAATCTACCCAGAATGGCATGTGAAGGAAAATACTTTATTCTTAAATAGGCTCCATGAATAGGTCATTTTGATGAAGCAACTACTGCCAGTCACTACTACAGTGTTGAATTGAGTAAGAGAAAGGATGATTTGTGAATTTACAAGCATACCTTCCACCGATTGTTGCAGGGCCAAGTTTGCCCAGTGCGCGCTCCACTTCTTCACTGACCTATTAAGTAAATCAAGAACAAAGTCAGAGCCAAAAGGAATGATGCATTTGTGCTTGATGAATAGTTTCTACATAATGTTCTTACTACTCTACGAAGAATTGGTTCCAGTGATGAGCAGAGCCTCTGCAGACTATCCATCTTTAAAGCTTCAACAATTACACTGCAAGGTAGATAGAGAGAGTATTTACAACTAGAATGTGATAGGTCATTATTTTGTTATTAATAAGTTAAGATCAAACGCCAAGCAAGCAAGAGAGCCAATTCTGTCAGCAACAGAAAATCTTTATACATACAAGTGCAGCAACTATGGAAGGAAGAATGGATGTGCGTAAAGGAATCACTACTTAACAGGGTGGCCAACAATGATCAGTAACGCATGCGAGCTTTGTTTTCCTTCTGAGGGGACATGAAACGTGCCTGTAGCATTTTCATGTTATGCTTCATTGGTGTTCGAGCTGTTTTGGCGTTTTAGAATAGTTCAGAAATGTTTTGAACGTTTCAGGACTGGGCATGCCGCGTATTAAGCCCTGTGTGCTAAGGTGCGTTGGCGTTTTTATCGTTTAGTTGCTAGCTGTGTAGTTGCACCTCTTAAACTTGATGTAACATTGTTGCTGTGAAGTAATAAATCTTGGTTCTTTGTGCTATCAGAAGAAAAGGTGCAACAACTATATTTTCTTAATCTGATTGTGTGGCAATCTGAAGTCTGAATTCAAACTCAAACAACAAAGGTATTCACTAAAACTATTAGCATGCGATTCAGCAAGTCTCGAAAACATGAGAAGTTCGGTACATGTTTATCAACGTGCCTTTGCAAAGAGAATACATGTATATCGTATATGCAACTGAATTATAACACTGGTTATTAGAAAGATAACTCTATTCCTAGTTCCTACTTACTGTTTTACAATAATCCATGTGTCCCCTGAATCAATCTAGACTCATATCCATCAACACTGTATGTTTGCATGGGCTAGCATGCTCTAATTTCACTTGAGATCTTTACATACTCCTAGAAACGTAGACCAAACTTGGAGAAATTAAGTGACTTTACATTAAGAAGAAACAGGTACCCAAATCCGTATTGAATAGGAATTGAACTTGAGTGGGCAGAGCATGCAGCCACTGAACTACACCATTAACGAACCATGCTGGGCTCGATTCCTTTTCTTACCTGGTAATGCACACTCGACAGCGGTTACTTCCACTTTAGGCTTTGTTCGGTTGGGTTGGAATTGGCCGGGATCACGGTCTGATCCATGGGTATTTTTCTGGTGTGGATTAAATACCAGTGCGGCAAAAAAGCAGCGTTCGTTTAGCCCACACGTGTATGTGAACCTGGCCTAATCCTTGTGTAAACCTTCGAACCCGGCCTGGAATCGATCCACAAATACATAGCAGTGGAACTCATCCCATCCCATGTCTTGTCGCGAGCGTCATGACGCAAGTGGCCAGGCTAGATCAAGCGATGGTGACGGCGCGATTCACGACGGATTCACAGGGCTTCTTCCGCCGTCGGCTGCCTCCATCTTCACCAGCAAGCTTTTCTATAGTGAGTTCGTCCTACCCTTCTCTCCTATGTCTGTGCGTCCCCTCTCCTCTTGCCTCTACACAGCCCATTCCACTCTATCGTCTGCAGCGGACTGGGACGAGCACGCACCAGGTCGCCGATGCCCACCTGCCGGGCTGCCGGTGCTCTCCTGCGTGGAAGCGTGGCGAGCCACGCACGTCCTGCCCCACCTGGCACTCACCATACATTGGTCCTGCGAGCACGAGATCTATATGTTGGATTTTGGCACGCACCGTCCAATTGGTCCGTGTTTTTGATTCTTGATTCTATGAAGAGCTGTAAGAAACAAAAAAATCACGCTAAAACAATATCATTTGGTAGGATGAGTAAATTCAAGGCAAACAGAACCTACGTGTTCCAAGGACCAAGGGTAGTGCTGGTTTTAGTAGGTTTGGTGCACAGATAACTGCTAATTTCTTTGTTGACCTACTTGATAACTATAGCATATGCATGTCTATCTAGGTCTAGCTAATTATGAATTACTCATAGTTACTAGTAGTACAGTAGGATTTGTATGTCTCTATACTAAGAAATTTGATGGAAAAGCTGATCATTGTTGGTCCAATGTTGTCGTCACTTCCAGATGCAGACGAGAGCGCTTCATCCTGCGATTAAATCAGCACTAGTGTTGCACAACGGTACCTATTGCGTTTGTCGTAGCAGCTTTATTGGGCATATCAGGATATGCAGGTTGTAACACCTTTTTTGGTTTCAGAATTTGTAATTTGCTTAAAACTTATCTAGATGCAGTTACAGAGCTTCGTTATTGCTGGGTGCCAAAATTTTTAACTTCCAAATACATATGACTGAGCGATAGGCTATATCATGTTCTTATGCTGTTATGCATTCATGCTGCTGCATTTTACTTTTTTCTACAAGTACTTTATTGTCTCATGATAAGAAAGAAACAGTGGTTGAATTTAAAACTTGAGGAAACAAAGGCTATGCATCAAATATTCGTAGCTAGAGTGATTCTTGTATGACTTAGTATCTGAATTCCCAGTACAAGTGGCTGACTGACTGGTGTGTGGGTGCTGCACCATATAACTTAGTATCTAAACTCATAAGCTGCATACAGTATGAACTATACATATGGTGAGAAGCTATTTGGGGATGCTTAATTGATTATTATGGTATCATAAATCTAATTGGTTTTTATAGATTTAGTCAAACTTCGAAATTGATTGAGTTTCATTTGTAAGAAACCTGGGAATTGCAAGTCAAGTTTCATTTGTAGGATGAAATCATGGAATCAACTCATAGGTTTAGACAATAATATTTTATGGCTATTCTAACTCTGAACTTGACACTTGCATGCAGGACAAGGAAGTGGTGTTAGTGGTGCTAGTACAAAGAAGGCACAAAAGCTCAAGCTCTAAATGCAGAAGAGGAAGCTGCTTTAAACTAGCTATTTAAATCATAGCTGTTTTAGCAAATCTAGACGGTTGTTGACATGTTGAACAGTCTTATGTTCACCCTTTAGATATCTGCCCTTTGCCAGAATGGCAACAAATTAACAACCTTATGTTTCATTTGGTCGATTTTTGCCCTTTGTTTCTGCAGGTAGTAAAACAAATATGGACTACATTTGGCACATTTGCAAAAAAACATGGACTTTACTGTATAGTGTGTAAGTGAATAGTTCACAGTTGGCACATTTATATCCATGTGGTGTAATCAAACAGTGAAAAATGAGCCATGTATTAAATTCCAGAAGTAATTGAAACACACGTGGTTTAGATGACATGAGATGTATTCACTCAATCCAGCCCCGTATTAAATCTTAGTGTGTATTGAATACTGGCTTGCCGAACAAAGCCTTAAAATAAACAGGGGCATTACCTGATTTACCGAAAACCCAATGGCCAAAGCGTTATTACTCGTGTCCAACTAACATGGACATTAGGTCGAAGTTAACGGTACAAATACTTTCCATTTTGGATAAGGTGGCACTATGAATATTCCATGCTAGGGTACATGCTTTCATGAGTTGAGACTATTACATAAAAAAACTAACACCAAGATCAATATTTCTTCCAAATTCTACGGTCCAGCCAACCAGTTTACCATCATTCCAGCCAATTCTCCAACAACCTACACCAAACCCTAGCTTAAACGTTGATGTTAGCACAGACCAGTCACCAGTACCTACTGAAGATGATATCAACTCGAGTTCAGCTCACCCAAGACAAAGGAAACACGAAAAAACAAACGGGACCATTTCCACAGGTACTCACTACCACAGCAGATAAGCTGAAACGTAATCCAGGCCCAAATTTCTGAATAGTATATAATACTGAAGTCACAAAGCTCCCAATAGCGTTCGGCGTTTTCCCCATTCGTGCAACTAATTCCACAGCTTGTCAAACAGAAAGCACATCACGAAGCTAAACACGCACAAAAGTGGAACCCCGAGAATTCCTCACCTGGCCAGAGCCGGAGGCCGCGCCCTCTTGGCATCAGGACGCCCGTCGCCGGCGTCCCAGCCGGCGTCCTCGAGCCCACGCTTCTCCTTCATCGCTGGCACGAAGGCCCGAGCGAATCTGCACCGAATCCAATGAAATTCGCGTCAGATTCCGCCACTCCAGGCCTCTACAATTCGGCGCGCGCGAAGAAGTAGTTGAGATGGGGGTGGGAGAATGGAGAGGTCGCTCACCTGGTTCGGACGCCGGAATCGGAGACGGGACGAGGCCACGAGGGCCAGCCCAGATCGCGGCGGACAAAAGGGAAGGGAAGTCACAAAGCTCCCAATAGCGTTCGGCGTTTTCCCCATTCGTGCAACTAATTCCACAGCTTGTCAAACAGAAAGCACATCACGAAGCTAAACACGCACAAAAGTGGAACCCCGAGAATTCCTCACCTGGCCAGAGCCGGAGGCCGCGCCCTCTTGGCATCAGGACGCCCGTCGCCGGCGTCCCAGCCGGCGTCCTCGAGCCCACGCTTCTCCTTCATCGCTGGCACGAAGGCCCGAGCGAATCTGCACCGAATCCAATGAAATTCGCGTCAGATTCCGCCACTCCAGGCCTCTACAATTCGGCGCGCGCGAAGAAGTAGTTGAGATGGGGGTGGGAGAATGGAGAGGTCGCTCACCTGGTTCGGACGCCGGAATCGGAGACGGGACGAGGCCACGAGGGCCAGCCCAGATCGCGGCGGACAAAAGGGAAGGGAAGCGACCGACCGCGCACACAGTTCGATGTGTGGTAGGACAAAAGGGAAGGGAAGCGACCGACCGCGCACACAGTATATACTCCCTCCGGTGCAGTAAAAGAAGTCATCCTGCGCGTGACCGAGCGTGCACAAAAAGAAGTCATAGCGCGCGTGGGTCTGGGATTTGAACGTTGTTGCCCCTAATAATTGCACAAAAAAAGATGCATTTAAGAGGAATCGAACTTGAGACCTCCAGTCTAGAATGCCTTGGAGCTACTGTAGCAACCAATCAAACCTGATTGTTTTAGTGACATTAATGCACCCATATCCCTATTTAATAGGGGCAAACAGGGAAAACTCTATGATAATTAATCACTCATTGGTATGTACAATCATGTCCTAAACGACTACCTTTACTGCACTGGAGGGAGTACTGTACTATAGTACATTACTGCCGACACTTCGCACCCGGCCATCGACTCGTCCATCGAAAATCACTCACTGGCATTGGGCCCCGCACTTGGATTTTTACGCAGCTCCCACCCGACGTATATACGGTGTGAGAGCGGGTATAGTGGTGGTGCGGGGCGAAAGGAAAAAGCGGAAGCAGCACATTGCGGGCCCCACAGTGACAGTGACGTCGATATCCGGTTGAATGACGTGGGGCATGTTTGGTTCAATTTTTTTGACCAACTTTTCTGAAAATCTAGCCGTGGGGAGAATCTGGCTGTTGGGAGAATCTAAGTATCATTACGATTACATGTGTAGAAAGATAAAGTTGTTCATAGGGCTTAGGATCTAGAAAGTGACGGATTCCTACTATTACAACGACTCAACCGATTATGTGTTTATGTTGATTTTGGATGGTTTTTGCCTTAACGAATTTTATAGAAGCTGGCTGAAAAGCTGAGCGTTTGGCAGTCCACAACAGCTTTTGGTGGCCAGAAACTGCTAGAAGCCGAAACAAACAGGCTCGTGGTCTCGGCGCACGCAAATATCGCAAGGGCAGGATAGCGCCGCGACCGGTCCACCGTCCACGAACGGCGTGATCTTCTGGCGGGGCCAGAGGAAAGGAGACAACGATTACCGCCATACGAGGCACTGTTGTAGTAATTTTTCCTTTATAGAGCCTTATATTTTAATTTAAGTCATTAGCTTTAGACATTGTTGAAGATACTCTAATAAACATGTGAATAGGGCGGGAGCCCTAACTTAAGGCGGCTTTTGGTAACCGGCAGATTTTGAGAATTTGAACAGGGCACACTACCCAAGAAAATTTGAGAGAATATTAATTATTAGATTTATTTCTTAAGGCACATTAATACATTATCCAAGACAGATAAAATAGAACGTTTGATCTATATCACATAAAATTTATATGATCACCAGAATCTATACTTAACAAAGACGGTCGAAGGCCTTCTTTAAAACGCAGGAATTTATGAGAAAACGAATAGAAGTTTCATAGAAATCAGTTTATTTTCAAAGGAAAAACACTAGAAACGGGAAATCCCGCATTTTAAATGGGGCCTAAGCTTGTGAGTAAAAAGGAGAAAATAACAAGTCATTTTTCTACGATGACGTTTCATGAAAGGGAAATGCTCATATAGTCATATTGTTGTTCGTGCCAGGAATCTATTTTTTCCTCATAGAGTGATCTAGGAAAGGTATCTAATTGAATCAAGTCAAAATAAATCTATATGAATATTGATCGTTGTTGGTTGCATTCCAAATGTTTTTTTATAGCTAAAAATATCATCTTGAAAGTCGCCTACAGGGGGGTGAATATGCAAATCTGAAATTTATAAAGTTTGAGCTCAACTACAAGCCGGGGTTAGCGTTAGAAATAAAGTCGAGTCGGAAAGAGAGGGCGAAAAAACAAATCACAAACAAATAAGGCGGATGACACGGTGATTTGTTTCGCCGAGGTTCGGTTCTTGCAAACCTACTCCCCGTTGAGGTGGTCACAAAAACCGGGTCTCTTTCAACCCTTTCCCTCTCTCAAACGGTCACTTAGACTGAGTGAGCTTTTCTCTTCAATCAAACGGGACACTAAGTCCACTACAAGGACCACCACAACTTGGTGTCTCTTGATTTGATCATAATGATCTTGGGAACAAGAAATGAGGAAGAAGAAAAGCGATCCAAGCACAAGAGCTCAAATGAACACGGCAAACTCTCTCTTCTAGTCACTATATATTGCTTTGAGTGGAATTGGGACTTAGAGAGATTTTGATTCACTCTATTTGTGTCTTGTATTGAATGCACTAGCTCTTGTATTGAATGTGTTGGCTGAAAACTTGGATGCCTTGAAGAGTTGGTGGTTGGGGGTATTTATAGCCCCCAATGTAACACCCAAGCTTTAAGGAACAAAGCCGGGTGCATCTCGTACATGCGCCAAGAGGACAACATATATAATAACAGAGTGTATAGAGATAAATATCACAATAATATCAGAGTATTTATTACATAGCGGAAGACTTATTACAAAATAAAAGAATAAATATAAAACGAACTAAGGATCGTCGGCGCCAATGTCAACTGAGAAACGCCACCTAGATCAGATCGAATGCCTCGGTGTTAGGCGGCTCCTCTTCGACCACCTGTTCTTCTCCTGTGTGGGGGTGTGAGACAGCAAGAGTGAGCTCACATACGTTCATAGCTCAACAAGTCGTGGGGAATAATGTGGCATGAACTCACCAAAGGTGGGAGTTCATGAAGTGTAAGGCTGATCAATGAAATAGAGGCTGAAGCTGAGCATTGCTTTTATAAGTTGGTCAAAATTTTATTAGCAATTACTAAGTGTAAGCAAATACCAAACCTTAATAATAATAATGAATAGTAATAGTAAAATAATCCCAAATGCGATGCAAATGTCAAATTAAATTTAAGTTCCATAAATTAATCATGTGAGGGTCCGAGCCGCTCATGACCGTGAGCATGGCTAATATACTAGTTTTACACTCTGCAGAGGTTGCGCATCTTTACCCACAAGTCATGTTACCCATCTGCCAAGAGACGGCCAATCCCATACACCTCTACCGAGGAGGCGAGGCAGGGTAACACTACGAGGCCTTTACAAAGTTCCACTAGCTTCAGAAATCCCGCTACAGTTTATAGGAAGCTCCAGTGCAGGAATCCCTCGCCTGACCGCCATCGCAGCAAAATCAACCCAAGGACCTCCCTACACTGACCACTCCCCTACTGCCCTTGCCCCTTTCGGGTAAGGAAGACCTCCACTAGCTTTCCTAGTTAATCAGCCAAGGGCGTCCCATTAAACCCTTGTGGTAGCACTGTTTTCCCGGGTGGTCGCTCCATGTTCCCATTAATTTAATGATCTTAACATGAACAGTAATAATAACAAGATAATAAAAGAGTAATCATGAAGGTTGTATCTCCATACCCAATCCACATAAAGCAATAGCAGGTACTACCCAAAAATATTTCAGTGGTGAACAAGGAATAAAGATAACCAAAACTGGGGTAACCTGAAGGATCCCATCAAAATTAACCTATGCAGATCATTATAATTAATAAGAACATGGCTGGGAAAAAGTAAGTGATCAAGGGCACAACTTGCCTTCGATGAGCTCCTGCTCAGCTATCTCTACTTGTTGAACCTCAGAATCCACAGTGGCTTGCTCGTCTACTCGCATCAACACAATACATACATAGTATAGTATAAATTAACATCACATCAAACATATAAATAAAATATATAGTAAAAATCTACACATTAGAATGAGATCATAGGAATTGGAATCATTAAATTTGGAGTTATAAATTTCAAGTTATGAATTTCCTAAGATTTAATGTGCTTGAAATAAGATTAAATGATAAATTAATTTTCTTACTGCTTTCATGACCAAACAGAGACACTAAATGATAGAGAACAATAATACAAAATTTTAGAAACTGGAATGGAGTGATTTGGACTAAAAATGGATTCTCTATGGATTAAATAAGTTCTAGGAATTGTTTTTATATTAAAAATCCATTTCTGAATTTATTTATTTGATTTTCATGAGCTCTGGACTGGGCGTCAATATCTGGAAAGTCCAGGGGCTAGCGCAAAAAAATTCCCTAGACCCAGTCTACTGCTAATGAGGACGATGGGTTAATTTCTGTTTTACTCAGGATCTCTTTAGCAAAAGGTTGGCTGAAGGGGTATCTCAAGATCTCGGCCGTCTGATTAGAAATCGACGCCACGGATTTTATAACGTCCAGATTGATTTCCGAGCGCCCGATCCCGATCAAACGGCCCGCAACTATCGGACGTCGGATCTAAATCTAATGGCACAGAACACAAGCTGTGAAAGGGGTACGCGGCCACCAATCTGAGCCGTACACGGGGAGATCAACGGCCCACGTGATTTCCCCCAATCGCCCTACGAGCGACGGCGGCACCGCCCGGAATCACGGTGGCGGCTTCTTTTCTCGTGGTGTGCGGCGGCGATGCTCTGTGTTTGCGCGCGGGGGGTTGCGGGTGTAGGAGGACAAGGAGAGAGAGGCGAGCCCGGACGTGCTACCTTTAATGACGCAGACGAGGCCGAGGCGCCTCAACGGCTTGCGCGAGATCTCTGCGCTCCGCCATGCACGGTGAGGTCGTTGGGAGAAGAAGCTGCCCTGACAGCGTGGTCCCGTGGAGCAGTGAGACAAAGCGCGCGCGTGCAGATAGTCAGGCGAGCGCGCGTGTGACCGACCCATAGGGCCCACCTGTCGGCGCCGATAAGCGAGTGGGCGGAGTTCGCTTGGGCCGAGCGAGTAATTGGGTCGAAAAGCCACCTGGCAGCCCAATCAGATGTCTTTTTCTTTTTCTTTTATCTTTTTCTTTCTCTTTTCTTCCTTTTTAGGTTTAAATTTGAATTTGAATTTTTGAAGCAAAACTTGTGCTACATTCATCTTTATCACTTTTGTGAAGTTAAGAACACCAATTCTTGAAATATAATTATATTGTTTATATTTCTATATCATTTCTCTCCTTATTTTCAAAAGCCCTAATTCTAAGTTAGGGTTTGATTTAACTTCTAGTATTTATTATCTTATTATCCTTATTATTATTTTATTTGATGCACAAACATAAAAACTCCACATGATGCATTTTTTTAATCATTTGTTTGAAAGAATCCTCTAATTTTTGTGTATGCTCTTTTTATGATGCAAATGAGGCACATAAAATAAGGAAATCACCATGTATTTCTTGTACACAATTTTGAGTATTACAAATCCTACCCCCCTTAAAAATAATCTCGTCCTCGAGATTTAAGAAGATCTAGGGAAAACGTGGGGAAAATCTATGCGAAGCTCTTCTTCTCTCTCCCAAGTTGCTTCATCTTCACCGTGGTGGCTCCATTGCACTTTGCACATCTTTATAACCTTATTCCTCGTAACTCGAGTCAAAGTATCCAAAATCTTGATGGGGTACTCAACATAAGTTAAATCTTCTTGAACACTAAGGTCCTCCATTGGTAATTGCTCTTCAGGCACCCTTAGACATTTCTTCAGCTGAGATACATGAAAGACATCATGAACATCCGCGAGATGATCCGGTAACTCCAATTGATATGCGACCTCTCCCACTCGCTTTAAGATTAAGAAGGGTCCAATAAAGCGAGGGGACAACTTTCCTTTGACTTTGAATCTTCTCATACCCCGGAGTGGTGACACCTTCAAATAGACATAATCTCCCTCTTTAAACTCAAGCAGTCTTCTCCGGGTATCAGCATAACTTTTCTGCCTGGACTGTACAGTTCTCAAATTCTCCCTTATTTGTTGAACTTGTTCTTCTGCTTCCTGTATAATCTCAGGCCCAAACAACTGCCTTTCACCAGTTTGATCCCAATATAATGGAGTCCTGCACTTTCTGCCATATAAAGCCTCAAACGGTGACATCTTCAAACTGGCCTGATAGCTATTATTATAGGAGAACTCAGCATAAGGCAAGCTCTTATCCCAACTACCACCATGCTTAAGGGCACAAACTCTTAACATATCTTCCAGCACTTGGTTAGTCCTCTCAGTCTGCCCATCAGTCTGTGGATGGTAAGCCGAACTAAAATTCAATCTCGTGTCCAATGACTCGTGCAACTTCTTCCAATATCACGAGGTAAACTGTGATCCCCGGTCTGACACAATCTTCTTTGGCACACCATACAGGCAGACAATCCATGCCATGTACAATTCTGCCAACTTGGCTCCTGAATATGTGGTCTTCACTGGAATAAAGTGGGCTACTTTAGTTAGCCTGTCCACAATCACCCATATAGAATCATATCCAGCAGACGTGCGGGGTAATCCAACAATGAAGTCCATGCCGATTTCTTCCCATTTCCACTCAGGTATCTTTAGTGGATGCAATAGTCCGGCTGGCCTCTGGTGTTCAGCCTTAACTCTTTGACACACATCGCACATAGCCACGTGTGCAGCCACATCTCTCTTCAAACCATACCACCAATACTTTTGCTTCAAATCCTGATACATCTTAGTACTCCTAGGGTGAATAGAATAAACTGAGTCATGTGCTTCCTTCAATATAGTTTCCCGAAGACTATCAATATTGGGAACACAGATCCGATTCTTGAACCATATCGTGCCTTGCTCATCCTCTGTGAACTCTGGGCCTCTACCCTCCGTTATCAGATCCTTGATCTCCTGAATCTTAGCGTCACCAATCTGACCTTTACGAATTTCTTGCTCCAAGGTAGGTTCCAATTCAATGGTAACTCCTTCCGTATGTGTAACAATCCCCAGGTTGAGCCTCTCAAAATCTTTTGCTAATTCATCAGGTAGCTGGACAACGAAAGCGGAGTGAACATGCTCCTTCCGACCCAAGGCATCTGCAACCAAATTTGCCTTGCCTGGGTGATAGTGAATCTCCAAATCATAATCCTTAATGAGCTCCAACCAACGGCGTTGCCTAAGGTTGAGATCCTTTTGAGTGAATATGTACTTCAAACTCTTATGATCCGTGTATACTTGGCACTTAGTTCCCATAATGTAGTGTCTCCAAATCTTCAGCGCATGCACAATGGCAGCCAGTTCCAAGTCATGAGTGGGGTAGTTCAATTCATGTTTCCTCAACTGACGAGATGCATAGGCGATCACATGTCCTTCTTGCATGAGCACACATCCAAGTCCTTGGCCACATGCATCACAGTAAATGTCAAATCCCTTCTGCAGATCTGGCATAATCAATACTGGTGGTGACATCAATCTCTCCTTCAATTGATCAAAGCTCTCTTGGCATTTCTCATCCCACTTGAATTCTCTTCCTTTCTCCAAAAGCGAGGTCATAGGCTTGGCAATCTTAGAGAACCCTTCAATAAATCTCCGATAATATCCTGCGAGTCCCAAGAAACTCCGAATCTCAGTAACTGTAGTGGGCACTCTCCACTCCATTATCTCCTTCACTTTAGCAGGATCCACTGCTATTCCTCCATTAGAAATAATATGACCAAGGAATGGTACCTTGTCAATCCAAAACTCGCACTTGCTGAACTTAGCGTAGAGTTGATTATCTCGCAGCTTTTGTAGCACCAACCTTAGATGTTGTTCATGATCACTTTCATTCTTAGAATAGATAAGAATATCGTCGATGAACACCACGACGAATCTGTCCAAATACTCCATAAACACCTTATTCATCAAATTCATGAAATAAGCTGGTGCATTGGTCAATCCAAATGACATGACAGTGAACTCATATAATCCATATCGGGTTGAGAAAGCCGTCTTTGGAATATCTGGTGGTCTAATCTTCATCTAATGGTATCCCGATCGGAGATCAATCTTCGAGAATACCCTGGCCCCTCTCATCTGATCAAACAAATCCTCAATACGGGGTAATGGATACTTGTTCTTCACCATGACATCATTAAGTGATCTATAGTCCACACACATCCGTTGCGATCCATCCTTCTTTTGTACAAATAACACCGGTGCTCCCCAAGGTGAGGAACTCGGACGAATGTACCCCGCTTCTTGTAACTCAGTTAACTGCTTCTTAAGCTCCTTCAGTTCTTCTATAGCCATCCTGTATGGTAGCTTAGAAATAGGGGCAGTTCCAGGTAAAAGATCAATCACAAACTCAACTTCCCTATCTGGTGGCATCCCTGGTAACTCCTCTGGAAAGACATCCGGAAAATCTCTAACCACCCGGATGTTGTCACCAACGAACTCCTCGGGTATAAAGAACATTGCACGCATGGATGAGGTGGTTACTACAATATTAACTTGAAATGTTTCTCCTTTAGGACTAGTGAGCTCTATAGTACCTCTACCACATGCTATAATGACTTTTGCCTTCCTTAACCATGACATACCAAGAATCAGATCTATACTGCTGGCATCTAATATTATAGTAGTAGCTCCAAATTCTCTTCCCATAATTGATAATGTCAATCTACGTGTCATTTGATTCGCCTCAATAGGCCCTTTAGGTGTGATTACTATCATTGGTTTTCTCATATTTAGCAGGGGTATCTCATTAGTGTTGGCATATCGAGCAGACATGAATGAATGTGTAGCACCAGAATCAAATAATATTGTTGCAGGAAGGGCATTAATGTAAAACATACCGAGTACGATTTCAGCACCATCAGGAGTATCATCAACGCTGACTTGATTCACCCTGGCTATAGAATATCCCTTGCCAGGAGTCTGTTGCTTGTTCTTAGCTGGTGTACCAGAATTTCCCATAGGACAAGCATTAGCATAGTGCCCAATCTGACTGCACTTGAAGCATGTAGGGCCAGTCTTCTGTCCTGTCGACCTCGTCGGGGTGCCAGTGGGGGTAGCCTGACGAGTAGGTGTCCGTGGAGAGCCCTGTGGAGCATACTGAACTGGGCGTGGTCCTCCTGGTCGAGTCGGTGTACCCTGTGGTGAAACGTAGCGGGGACGAACACTGCTGCTACCCTGTCCCTGTGAGATAGCCTTCCTCTTCAAATCACCCAGTTGAACACGCTTGTGTTCAATAGCAAGAGCCTTATCCAGTAGCCTTTGAAATGATGGAAAGGTGTGTGCAACCAGTGCATACTGCAAGGGTCCATTAAGTCCTTCAATAAAGTGCTCCTGCTTCCTCTCATCCTCAGCAACTTCCTCTGGAGCATATCTCGACAGCTGAATAAATTTGTCTCTGTACTCGCTGACCGACATGTTGCCTTGCTTCAATGACAGAAACTCCTTCTTCTTGATCTTTATCATACCGGCTGGAATATGGTAGTTCCTGAACTGTGTACTAAACTCTGCCCAAGTAATAGTATCAGCAGCATCATGGGCAGCAGTATAAGAATCCCACCAGTCAGCAGCAGGACCTGTCAGACGACCTGAGGCATAAAGAACTTTCTCCCGGTCTGAGCATTGGGCAATGTTGAGCATCTTCTCAATTGACTTCAACCAATCATCTGCATCAAGGGGATCTGGCGAGCTGGCGAAGGTTGGTGGCTTATGACTCATAAACTCCCGGTGCTTATCACGAGGTGGAACTGGTGGTGGTGGGGGGACAATGGCACTTGTTGCTGTTGCTGCTGTTGTTGAAGTTGTTGTTGCAGCTGCTGTTGTTGCGCCCTTCTCTCCTGGCATATCTCTTCTCTCTCCTGGCGTAACTCCTGGCGTATATCTTCTCTTTCCTGACGCATCTCCTGGCGTTCTTGCTGCATCTGGGCACGCATATCAGCCATAGTGTCCGCCATTTGCTGCATCACCGCCATCTGAGCTGCAATCAGTGGATCAACTCCGCCTGGTGGAGGATTAGGAGGATTCATCCCTGCTGGCTGTGGCTGAGGTTGTCTATATATCCTTCGAGTGTGTCGATTAGGAGGCAAATCAATTCCACCACCCCTCCTGGTATTGACCATCTGAGTTAGATACATATGGTAAAAGAGAGTAGCAGACAAGGCAGTAATTATGAATCGTGTTACTTTGGGGAATTTATTAGCTAAGCAGATTAATATTTTACCTACCATAGCATTTATTACCTTATAGTGGTACGTACTAAGATGTCCACATATAATACTTCAATCAATCAAAGAAGCAAATCAGACATTTTTCGTCAGAACAATCAAACAACATTTTTAAATATAGAAAATAGTTTTGATGATTTTTTTGTCTTAGGCTTCCTATCTCTTAAAATGTCATAGGGGTAGGGATTCCAAGGTATGAAATCCATCTTGTCTCAGAGTAGAAAAGGTAAGAATGATTAGAGTAGAACAGTAGAAGGTGAGACAGGATCAAGATAAGTGTAGAAAGAATCAGAGTAAGGTAAGTATAGAATGAATCAGAATGAGATAAGTAGGTAAGGGTTGTCCATTTCTATCTAGGTTTCGTCCTACAGTCAACTTTTCCTCTGATACCACTTCTGTAACACCCGGGCTTTAAGGAACAAAGCCGGGTGCATCTCATACATGCGCCAAGAGGACAACATATATAATAACAGAGTGTATAGAGATAAATGTCATAATAACATCAGAGTATTTATTACATAGCGGAAGACTTATTACAAAATAAAAGAATAAATATAAAACGAACTAAGGATCGTCGGCGCCAATGTCAACTGAGAAACGCCACCTAGATCAGATCGAATGCCTCGGTGTTAGGCGGCTCCTCTTCGACCACCTATTCTTCTCCTGTGGGGGGGGGGTGTGAGACAACAAGAGTGAGCTCACATACGTTCATAGCTCAACAAGTCGTGGGGAATAATGTGGCATGAACTCACCAAAGGTGGGAGTTCATGAAGTGTAAGGCAGATCAATGAAATAGAGGCTGAAGCTGAGCATTGCTTTTATAAGTTGGTCAAAATTTTATTAGCAATTACTAAGTGTAAGTAAATACCAAACCTTAATAATAATAACGAACAGTAATAGTAAAATAATCCCAAATGCGATGCAAATGTCAAATTAAATTTAAGTTCCATAAATTAATCATGTGAGGGTCCGAGCCGCTCATGACCGTGAGCACGGCTAGTATACTAGTTTTACACTCTGCAGAGGTTGCGCATCTTTACCCACAAGTCATGTTACCCATCTGCCAAGAGACAGCCAATCCCATACACCTCTACCGAGGAGGCGAGGCAGGGTAACACTACAAGGCCTTTACAAAGTTCCACTAGCTTCAGAAATCCCGCTACAGTTTATAGGAAGCTCCAGTGCAGGAATCCCTCGCCTGACCGCCATCGCAGCAAAATCAACCCAAGGACCTCCCTACACTGACCACTCCCCTACTGCCCTTGCCCCTTTCGGGTAAGGAAGACCTCCACTAGCTTTCCTAGTTAATCAGCCAAGGGCGTCCCATTAAACCCTTGTGGTAGCACTGTTTTCCCGAATGGTCGCTCCATGTTCCCATTAATTTAATGATCTTAACATGAACAGTAATAATAACAAGATAATAAAAGAGTAATCATGAAGGTTGTATCTCCATACCCAATCCACATAAAGCAATAGCAGGTACTACCCAAAAATATTTCAGTGGTAAACAAGGTATAAAGATAACCAAAACTGGGGTAACCTGAAGGATCCCATCAAAATTAACCTATGCAGATCATTATAATTAATAAGAACATGGCTGGGAAAAAGTAAGTGATCAAGGGCACAACTTGCCTTCGATGAGCTCCTGCTCAGCTATCTCTACTTGTTGAACCTCAGAATCCACAGTGGCTTGCTCGTCTACTCGCATCAACACAATACATACATAGTATAGCATAAATTAACATCACATCAAACATATAAATAAAATATATAGTAAAAATCTACACATTAGAATGAGATCATAGTAATTGGAATCATTAAATTTGGAGTTATAAATTTCAAGTTATGAATTTCCTAAGATTTAATGTGCTTGAAATAAGATTAAATGATAAATTAATTTTCTTACTGCTTTCATGACCAAACAGAGACACTAAATGATAGAGAACAATATTACAAAATTTTAGAAACTGGAATGGAGTGATTTGGACTAAAAATGGATTCTCTATGGATTAAATAAGTTCTAGGAATTGTTTTTATATTAAAAATCCATTTCTGAATTTATTTATTTGATTTTCATGAGCTCTGGACTGGGCATCAATATCTGGAAAGTCCAGGGGCTAGCGCAGAAAAATTCCCTAGACCCAGTCTACTGCTAATGAGGACGGCGGGTTAATTTTTGTTTTACTCAGGGTCTCTTTAGCAAAAGGCTGGCTGAAGGGGTATCTCAAGATCTCGGCCGTCTGATTAGAAATCGACGCCACGGATTTTATAACGTCCAGATTGATTTCCGAGCGCCCGATCCCGATCAAACAGCCCGCAACTATCGGACGTCGGATCTAAATCTAATGGCACAAAACACAAGCTGTGAAAGGGGTACGCGGCCACCAATCTGAGCCGTACACGGGGAGATCAACGGCCCACGTGATTTCCCCCAATCGCCCTACGAGCGACGGCGGCGCCGCCCGGAATCACGGTGGCGGCTTCTTTTCTCGTGGTGTGCGGCGGCGATGCTCTATGTTTGTGCGCGGGGGGGTTGCGGGTGTAGGAGGACAAGGAGAGAGAGGCGAGCCCGGACGTGCTACCTTTAATGACGCAGACGAGGCCGAGGCGCCTCAACGGCTTGCGCGAGATCTCTGCGCTCCGCCATGCACGGTGAGGTCGTTGGGAGAAGAAGCTGCCGTGACAGCATGGTCCCGCGGAGCAGTGAGACAAAGCACGCGCGTGCAGATAGTCAGGCGAGCGCACGTGTGACCGACCCATAGGGCCCACCTGTCGGCGCCGATAAGCGCGTGGGCGGAGTTCGCTTGGGCCGAGCGAGTAATTGGGCCGAAAAGCCGCCTGGCAGCCCAATCAAATGTCTTTTTCTTTTTCTTTTATCTTTTTCTTTCTCTTTTCTTCCTTTTTAGGTTTAAATTTGAATTTGAATTTTTGAAGCAAAACTTGTGCTACATTCATCTTTATCACTTTTGTGAAGTTAAGAACACCAATTCTTGAAATATAATTATATTATTTATATTTCTATATCATTTCTCTCCTTATTTTCAAAAGCTCTAATTCTAAGTTAGGGTTTGATTTAACTTCTAGTATTTATTATCTTATTATCCTTATTATTATTATTATTTTCTTTGATGCACAAACATAAAAACTCCACATGATGCATTTTTTTAATCATTTGTTTGAAAGAATCCTCTAATTTTTGTGTATGCTCTTTTTATGATGCAAATGAGGCACATAAAATAAGGAAATCACCATGTATTTCTTGTACACAATTTTGAGTATTACACCCAACCACCAAAGTGGCCGTTGGGGAAGGCTGCTGTCGTATGGCGCACCGGACAGTCCGGTGCGTCACCGGACACTGTCCGGTGCGCCAGCCACGTCACCCAACCGTTAGGGTTCGACCGTTGGAGCTTCTGACATGTGGGCCACCGAACAGTCCGGTGGTGCACCAGACAGGTCCTGTTCACTGTCCGGTGCACCATTTGGCGCCTGCTCTGACTCTGCGCGCGCAGTCTGCACTGTTCACTGTTCACTTTTGCAGTCGACCGTTGACGCTGTAGACGTTACTCCGCTTGGCACACCGGACAGTTCGGTGCTTCACCGGACAGTCCGGTGAATTATAGCGGAGGGCTATTCCAGAAACCTGAAGGTGGCAAGTTCAGAGTTGATCTCCCTGGTGCACCGGACACTGTCCGGTGGCACACCGGACAGTCCGGTGCGCCAGACCAGGGCAGCCTTCGGTTGTCTTTTGCTCTTTTTATTTGAACCCTTTCTTGGACTTTTTATTGGTTTGTGTTGAACCTTTGGCACCTGTAGAACTTATAATCTAGAGCAAACTAGTTAGTCCAATTATTTGTGTTGGGCAATTCAACGACCAAAATCATTTAGGAAAAGGTTTGACCCTATTTCCCTTTCAATCTCCCTCTTTTTGGTGATTGATGCCAACACAAACCAAAGCAAATATATAAGTGCAGAATTGAACTAGTTTGCATATGGTAAGTACAAAGGTTACTTGGAATTAAACCAATTTATACATTCATAGGATATGCATGGATTGTTTTCTTCTTATTTAACATTTTGGACCATATTTGCATCACTTGTTTTGTTTTTGCAAATTCTTTTGGAAATTCTTTTCAAAGTCTTTTTGCAAATAGTCAAAGGTATATGAATAAGGTTTCGAGAAGCATTTACAAGATTTGAAATTTTCTCCCCCTGTTTCAATTGCTTTTCCTTTGACTAAACAAAACTCCCCCTCAATGAAATTCTCCTCTTAGAGTTCAAGAGGGTTTTGCTAATTGAGATAGAATTTTCAAAGATATCAATTGAAAGACATTTCAAAGATATCAATTGAAAGACATTTTAAAAACTTAAACTTGTTTCGAAAAATTTTGTTATTGGTGTGGTGGTGCGGTCTTTTTGCTTTGGGCTAATACTTTCTCCCCCTTTGCATGAATCACCAAAAACGGATACATGTGAGTGAAATATAAGCCCTTAATTACTTTCTCCCCCTTTGGTAAATAATATATGAGTAAAGATTATACCAAATTGGAGAGCGGTGCGGAGTGACGGCGAAGGATGAATAATTCGATGGAGTGGAGTGGAAGCCTTATCTTCGCTGAAGAACTCCATTTCCCTTTCAATCTATGACTTAGCATGAAATACACTTGAAAACCACATTAGTCATAGCACATGAAAGAGATATGATCAAAGGTATATAAAGGAGCTATGTGTGCAAAATATCAATCAAAATTCCTAGAATCAAGAATGTTTAGCTCATGCCTAAGTTTGGTAAAAGTTTTCTCATCTAATGGCTTGGTGAAGATATCGGCTAATTGTTCTTTGGTGCTAACATATGCAATCTCGATATCCCCCCTTTGTTGGTGATCCCTCAAAAAGTGATACCGAATGGCTATGTGTTTAGTGCGGCTGTGCTCAACGGGATTATCCGCCATGCGGATTGCACTCTCATTATCACATAGGAGAGGAACTTTGGTTAATTTGTAACCATAGTCCTTAAGGGTTTGCCTCATCCAAAGCAATTGCGCGCAACAATGGCCTGCGACAATATACTCGGCTTCGGCGGTAGAAAGAGCTACGGAATTTTATTTCTTTGAAGCCCAAGACACCAGGGATCTCCCCAAGAACTGACAAGTCCCTGATGTGCTCTTTCTATTAATCTTGCACCCTGCCCAATTAGCATCTGAATATCCTATTAAATCAAAAGTGGATCCCTTGGGGTACCAAAGACCAAACTTAGGAGTATAAACTAAATATCTCAAGATTCGTTTTACGGCCCTAAGGTGAACTTCCTTAGGATCGGCTTGGAATCTTGCACACATGCATACGGAAAGCATAATATCCGGTCAAGATGCACATAAATAGAGTAAAGGACCTATCATCGACCGGTATACCTTTTGATCTACGGATTTACCTCCCGTGTCGAGGTCGAGATGCCCATTAGTTCCCATGGGTGTCTTGATGGGCTTGGCATCCTTCATCCCAAACTTGGTAAGAATGTCTTGAATGTACTTCGTTTGGCTAATGAAGGTGCCCTCTTGGAGTTGCTTGACTTGAAATCCTAGAAAATACTTCAACTCCCCCATCATTGACATCTCGAATTTTTGAACCATTATCCTACTAAACTCTTCACAAGTAGATTTGTTAGTAGACCCAAATATGATATCATCAACATAGACCTCCTCCTTGATTGGTCCATTGAGGAAGGCACTTTTCACGTCCATTTGATAGAGCTTAAAGCCATGGTAAGTAGCATAGGCAAGTAATATACGAATTGACTCAAGCCTAGCTACGGAGGTTTCACCGAAATCCAAACCTTCGACTTGTGAATAACCCTTGGCTACAAGTCGGGCTTTGTTCCTTGTCACCACACCATGCTCATCTTGATTGTTGCGGAAGACCCACTTGGTTCCTACAACATTTTGGTTAGGACGTGGAAGTAAATGCCATACCTCATTCCTCGTGAAGTTGTTGAGCTCCTCTTGCATTGCCAATACCCAATCTGAATCCCTTAATGCATCTTCTACCCTGTATGGCTTAATAGAAGACACAAAGGAATAATGTTCACAAAAATGAGCAACACGAGATCGAGTGGTTACCCCCTTTTGAATATTGTCGAGGATGGTGTTCACGAGGTGATCTCTTTGTATTGCTTGATGGACTCTTGGGTGTGGCGGTCTTGGACCCTCATCATCTTCCTTGTCTTGATCATTAGCATCTCCCCCTTGATCATAGTCCTCCTCTTGAGATGGCTCCTCTTGATCTTCATTTTCATCATCTTGAGCTTGATCCTCATCTTGAGTTGGTGGAGATGCTTGCATTGAGGAAGATGGTTGATCTTGAGCATGTGGAGGCTCTTCGGATTCCTTAGGACACACATCCCCAATGGACATGTTCCTTAGTGCGACGCACGGAGCCTCTTCATCATCTAGCTCATCAAGATCAACTTGCTCTACTTGAGAGCCGTTAGTCTCATCAAACACAATGTCACAAGAAACTTCAACTAGTCTAGTGGACTTGTTAAAGACTCTATATGCCCTTGTGTTTGAATCATAACCAAGTAAAAAGCCTTCTACAGCCTTAGGAGCAAATTTAGATTTTCTACCTCTTTTGACAAGAATAAAACATTTGCTACCAAAGACTCTAAAATATGAAACATTGGGCTTTTTACTGGTTAGGAGTTCATAGGATGTCTTCTTGAGGATTCGGTGAAGGTAGAGACGGTTGATGGCGTAGCAAGCAGTGTTGATTGCTTCCGCCCAAAACCGGTCTGAAGTCTTGTACTCATCAAGCATGGTCCTCGCCATGTCAAGTAGAGTTCTATTCTTCCTCTCCACTACACCATTTTGTTGTGGAGTGTAGGGAGAAGAGAACTCATGCCTGATGCCCTCATCCTCGAGGAAGCCTTCTATTTGTGAGTTCTTGAACTCTGTCCCATTGTCGCTGAACCTTAAGCCGAACTCATTTTGAGCCCGTCTCAGGAATCCCTTTAAGGTTTCTTGGGTTTGAGATTTTTCCTGCAAAAAGAACACCCAAGTGAAGCAAGAATAATCATCCACAATAACAAGACAATACTTACTCCCGCCGATGCTTATGTAAGCGATCGGGCCGAATAGATCCATGTGGAGTAGCTCAAGCGGCCTGTCGGTCGTCATGATGTTCTTGTGTGGATGATGAACACCAACTTGCTTCCCTGCTTGACATGCGCTACAAACCCTGTCTTTCTCAAAATGAACATTTGTTAGTCCCAAAATGTGCTCTCCCTTTAGAAGCTTATGAAGATTCTTCATCCCAACGTGGGCTAGTCGGCGGTGCCAGAGCCAACCCATGTTAGTCTTAGCAATTAGGCAAGTGTCGAGTTCAGCTCTATTAAAATCAACTAAGTATAGCTGACCCTCTAACACTCCCTTAAATGCTACTGAATCATCACTTCTTCTAAAGACAGTAACACCTATATCCGTAAAAAGACAGTTGTAACCCATTTTGCATAATTGAGAAACATAAAGAAAATTGTAATCTAAAGAATCTACAAGAAAAACATTGGAAATAGAATGGTCAGGTGATATAACAATTTTACCAAGTCCTTTGACCAAACCTTGATTTCCATCCCCGAATGTAATAGCTCTTTGGGGATCATGGTTTTTATTGTAGGAGGAGAACATCCTTTTCTCCCCAGTCATGTGGTTTGTGCACCCACTATCAATGATCCAACTTGAGCCCCCAGATGCATAAACCTTCAAAACAAATTTAGTCCTTGTTCTTAGGTACCCAAACGGTCTTGGGTCCTTTGACATTAGAAACAAGCACCTTGGGTACCCAAACACAAGTCTTTGAGCCCTTGTGTTTGGCCCCAACATATTTGACAACTACTTTGCCTGATTGGTTAGTTAAAACATATGAAGCATCAAAAGTCTTAAATGAAATAATAGGTTCATTTGATGCAATAGGAGTTTTCTTCTTAGGCAATTTAACATGGGTTGATTGCCTAGAGCTAGATGCTTCACTCTTATATATAAAAGCATGATGAGAGCCAGAGTGAGTCCTTCTAGAATGAATTCTCCTAATTTTGTGTTCGGGATAACCGACAGGGTATAAAATGTAACCCTCGTTATCCTGAACCATGGGAGCCTTACCCTTAACAAAATTAGACAATTTCTTAGGGGCATTAAGCTTGACATTGTCTCCCTTTTGGAAGCCAATGCCATCCTTAATCCCAGGGCGTCTCCCACTATAGAGCATGCTTCTAGCAAATTTAATTTTTTTCATTTTCTAAGTCATGCTCATTAATTTTAGCACTAAGTTGAGCTATGTGATCATTTTGTTGTTTAATTAAAGCTAGGTGATCATGAATAGCATCAACATTAATGTATCTACATCTAGTACAAATAGTAACATGCTCAACGGTAGATGTAGAGGGTTTGCAAACATTTAATTCTTCAATCTTAGCATGTAAAATGACATTTTCATTTCTAAGATTGGAAATAGAAACATTGCAAACATTTAAATCTTTAGCCTTAGCTATTAATTTTTTATTCTCAATCTTAAGGCTAGAGAGAGATGCATTCAACTTATCAACCTTAGCAATTAAACTAGCATTATTATTTCTAAGATTAACAATTGAATCATCACAAACATCTAACTTCTCAACCTTAGCAATTAATTTAGCATTCTCATCTCTAAGGTTAGAAATAATATCATGGCAAGTGCTTAGCTCACTAGTTAATTTTTCACATTTTTCTACTTCTTGAGCATAAGCATTTTTAACCTTAACATGCTTCTTATTTTCTTTAATTAGGAAGTCCTCTTGGCTATCCAAGAGTTCATCTTTCTCATGAATAGCTCCTATCAATTCATTTAATTTTTCCTTTTGTTGCATGTTTAAGTTGGCAAAAAGAGCTAGCAAGTTATCCTCATCATCACTAGAGTTATCCTCATCACTAGATGTTGCATATTTAGTGGAGGCTCTAGATTTTACCTTCTTTTTGCCGTCCCTTGCCATGAGGCACTTGTGGCCGACGTTGAGGAAGAGAAGACCTTTGTTGACGGCGATGTTTGCGGTGTCCTCGTCGAAGGAGGAGTCGGTGGAGCTCTCGTCGGAGTCCCATTCCCGGCAAACATGGGCATCGCCGCCCTTCTTCTTGTAATACTTCTTTTTTCCCTCCTCTTTCCCTTCTTGTCGTCGCCCCTGTCACTATCACTAGATAATGAACATTTTGCAATAAAATGACCCGGCTTACCACACTTGTGGAAAACTTTCTTGGAGCGGGGCTTGTAGTCCTTCCCCCTCCTTTGTTTGAGGATTTGGCGAAAGCTTTTGATGATTAAAGCCATCTCCTCATTGTCAAGCTTGGAGGCGTCGATGGGGAGCCTACTTGACGTAGACTCTTCTTTCTTCTCCTCCGTCGCTTTGAATGCAACGGGTTGCACGTCGGGTGTGGAGGAGGCGCCTTGCTCGATGATTTTCTTGGAGCCTTTGATAATCAATTCAAAGCTCACAAATTTTCCTATCACTTCCTCGGGAGACATTAGTTTATATCTAGGATCACCACGAATTAATTGAACTTGAGTAGGGTTAAGAAATACAAGTGATCTTAGAATAACCTTGACCATTTCATGGTCATCCCATTTGGTGCTCCCGAGGTTGCGCACTTGGTTCACCAAAGTCTTTAGCCGGTTGTACATGGCTTGTGGCTCCTCTTCTTGGTGAAGCATGAATCAACCGAGCTCCCCCTCGATCGTTTCCCGCTTGGTGATTTTGGTCACCTCATCTCCTTCGTGCGCGGTCTTGAGCACGTCCCAAATCTCTTTAGCGCTCTTCAACCCTTGCACCTTGTTATACTTCTCTCGACATAGAGAGGCGAGGAGTATAGTGGTGGCTTGGGAGTTGAAGTGCCGGATTTGGGCTACCTCGTCCGAGTCATAGCCTTCATCCCCCACGGATGGTTCCTGCGCACCAAACTCAACAATGTCCCAAATGCTAGCGTGGAGTGAGGTTAGATGGTGTCTTATTTTATCACTCCACATACAATAATCTTCACCGTTAAAAACCGGTGGTTTGCCTAGTGGGACGGAAAGTAAAGGAGTGCGTTTGGAAATACGAGGATAGCGTAGGGGAATCTTACTAAACTTCTTGCGCTCATGGCACTTAGAAGTGACGGACGGTGTGTCAGAGCTGGAGGTGGATGGCGACAAAGAATCGGTCTCGTAGTAGACCACTTTCTTCATCTTCTTGTCGCCACTCCGGTGCGACTTGACGCGGGGAGGTGATTCCTCCTTCTTCTTGTTGCCGGACTCTCCCGATGGAGCCTTCCCGTGGCTTGTGGTGGGCTTGTCGCCGGTCACCATCTCCTTCTTGGCGTGAGCTCCCGACATAACTTCGAGCGGTTAGGCTCTAATGAAGTACCGGGCTCCGATACCAATTGAAAGTCACCTAGAGGGGGGTGAATAGGCAAATCTAAAATTTATAAAGTTTAAGCTCAACTACAAGCCGGGGTTAGCGTTAGAAATAAAGTCGAGTCCGAAAGAGAGGGCGAAAAACAAATCACAAGAAAATAAGGCGGATGACACGGTGATTTGTTTCACTGAGGTTTGGTTCTTACAAACCTACTCCCCGTTGAGGTGGTCACAAAGACCGAGTCTCTTTCAACCCTTTCCCTCTCTCAAACGGTTACCTAGACTGAGTGAACTTTTCTCTTCAATCAAACGGGACACTAAGTCCACTGCAAGGACCACCACAACTTGGTGTCTCTTGCTTTGATTACAATGATCTTGGGAACAAGAAATGGGGAAGAAGAGAAGTGATCCAAGCGCAAGAGCTCAAATGAACACGGCAAACTCTCTCTTCTAGTCACTATTGCTTTGAGTGGAATTGGGACTTGGAGAGATTTTGATTCACTCTATTTGTGTCTTGTATTGAATACACTAGCTCTTGTATTGAATGTGTTGGCTGAAAACTTGGATGCCTTGAAGTGTTGGTGGTTGGGGGGTATTTATAGCCCCAACCACCAAAGTGGCCGTTGGGGAAGGCTGTTGTCGTATGGCGCACCGGACAGTCCGGTGCGCCAGCCACGTCATCCAACCGTTAGGGTTCGACCGTTGGAGCTTCTGACATGTGGGCCACCGGACAGTCCGGTGGTGCACTGGACAGGTCCTGTTCACTGCCCGGTGCACCATCTGGCGCCTGCTCTGACTCTGCGCGCGCAGTCTGCACTGTGCACTATTCACTGTTCACTTTTGCAGTCGATCGTTGGCGCTGTAGCCGTTACTCCGCTTGGCACACCGGACAGTCCGGTGCTACACCGGACAGTCCGGTGAATTATAGCGGAGGGCAATTCCAGAAACACGAAGGTGGCAAGTTCAGAGTTGATCTCTGTAAGTGCAATCAACCCTAATTGAGGGTTTTGGTGATTAAATGACAAAACAAACAGAGATTCTAACAAGTTTGCTCCTAGTATGTACACAGTTATTCTACAAACAGGAGAAGCACAGATCTTATGAGCATAAAAATGTAAAGCATGGCGGATTAAAATTCTACATCATAAAGCATACTTCAAGTGCTTGGAAACAACGACAGTGTTCTTTTTATAATTGTTGAGTTATAGGAATCGCCGTTCAATTAAGAGGGATCCACAATGGTTAAGTAAGTTATGCAATGAGCTAAGTTCAAAATCCTTCAAAATCATCTCAGAGAACACTTTTCTAGATCATGAATGCCTTTGAGAAAAACCATTTTTACTTCCCACAAGAGTTCCACCTTTGTTCTCTTCAAAATATTCAAAACTTGTTTTTTAGCCTTTGAAACCGGTTCAACCGGACCTGAAACTGGTTCAACCGGTTTTCGGGACTGCTCCTCTGCCATCCCTGCTCTGACCTATCTGACAGTCAGAGCTGTCAGAAAAATTGTTGCAGATATTTTTGGGAAACCGGTTCAACCGGAATTTTTCCTGGCTCAACCGGTTTTGTATCCGGTCGAGTCTCCGGCTGAGTAGGTCAGTGGACCGAGATCTTCCTGGTGGAAACCGGTTCAATCGGTATGTAAACCAGTTCAACCGGTTTTGGCTCCTTTTCTCCCAACGGCTGCCAGCTTTTGGGGGATCCTTTAAATACCTCCCCACACTCTCTCTCTCATTTACTCCTGCCTCTCCCACGAAATCTTGGCTGACCAAACTCTCAACAAGAGCATTCATTTCTCCTCTCACACCCGCAATCGCATCTCCTTCAATCGTTTGAAGGATCCTTGGTGTGAGGTGAAGTCGATCTAACGCGCTGTCATTTTCATCTCAATTCTCCTATTCTCTTTGTTCTTGAGCTCGTTGCAAACTTAACCTAGTGCGGATTTGTTACTGTTGGAACCTTGTGTTCCTTGACGGTTAGAGGTTGCTTGGGAGTCTCCAAATTTGTGGACGACCCCAAGAAGTTTGTATCACCCGCTCTTTGAGCATATTTGAGAAGAGATTGCCTTGACCTTTGTGGTCGGCTTGTGGAGGATTCGGGTTGGAAAAGACCTGGCCCTTTGTGGGCTCCTCAACGAGGAGTAGGACACCTTCGTGGTGATTGCCGAACCTCGGGTTAAATCGCGCGTTCTTGTGTGTTCTTGTTAAGTGCTTTAAATTTGTTGGTTGGTTCATATTTATCTATTCGAGTAGATTTTCTGTAGGGCAAGTCATTAGCAAAATTTTCACTACTTTGTCATATTTTTTTAACTGATTATTTAATCTAAGTTGAGCAGGTTCAAACTTGTTCAGTTGTAAACAAAATCAACTGAACCGGTTTGCACCAGTGCAACTTGAATTTGACCTATCTCGAAGTTTTTAGTGAAAAATTTCAGGTGTAGCCTATTCACCCCCCTCTAGGCTACTTTCAATCTCCCTGGTTGAAAGTGCATTCATCCCTTTTGTGAGTTTTGGTGATTTAGATAACAACACATTTAAAGGTCTAACAAGTTTGCTAAGTGTTGAACAGGAAATTCAGTATGATGAACATACTTGAATAGTGTATAATGATCATTGAACAAAGGTTCAACACAAGGTTAAATAACCAGTGAGACAATGCAAATGGATATAATATGATCTCTATATTGGTTTGAATATATGGACAAGACCTGAGAAATCACTATGCATAAATATGATCATAATAGAGGTTGAAGTGATTAAGAGGATTGGTCAAGCCAAAGTGAATTAGATATGAGGAACCATGAATTGGCTTGACCATATTACTATCAGTCCATATATGCTTCTATGAGAATCAAACTAGAGCTTGATTGATCTTAACGGTTATATCTAGAAGACATTCAAGCAAGGTTCACAATATAGAAGAAATGATTCTCTCAATGGATGCTCAATATGATGTGACTCAAGAATGGCTTGATAGGGTGAAGATAGCAAGGAAAGGGCTTTGAGGAACTAAGCGAAGGTGAAGGCCAAGCGACGGCTTGTAGACCGAGGTACCATGGCTAAGGTGAAGAAGAGAGTACTTGCACTAAGTCGATGAACTAATCAGCTATGAAGAATTACAGCATGTTGATGCATCAGTAAGGTGACTTGAAGCCATGATTTGAACTCATATATGGTGAAATGGCACAAGTCACATGCTCGATTTGTGTTTGCTTCAAAAGGTGAGACAAAGATGTTTGTGATCCTTATGAAGCAACAACATGGAGAAATCACACTTGAGACACCAATGACTCAAGAAGTTTACTTAATTATATTTTATCTAACTTGAGTATAGGAATCGTCGTACTATCAAGGGGGATCCATAAAGAAGGTTGGTGTTGGTAATAAAGCTCAAAATCCTTGATCTAAAACTTCCATTTTACCCTTGTTTCACTTCAGTTTTCTCAAAATCTGTGCAACAGTTTCAAAATCGGTTCAACCGGAATTAAAACCGGTTCAACCGGTTTCTGCACTGTTCCCCTCTGTCACAGTCTGACCTGCCAGTCTGTCAGTCAGAAAAAGGTCGTGTGCAGATTTTTGGAAAACCAGTTCAACCGAACTTTGAATCTGGTTCAACCGAATTTGAAACCGGTTCAACCGAATTTGAAACTGGTTCAACCAAATTGTGGTCCGGTTCAACCGAATTTGGGACCGGTCCAGTATCCGGCTGAGTCTGCTAGTGAACCGAAAACCCCCTGGTGGAATTCGGTTCAACCGGTTTTAGAACCGGTTCAACCGTTTTTCACTCAGATTTCCCCAATGACCACCAGCTTTTGGGGGCACCTTTATATACACCTCCCACACTCTTCTCCATAGCAGAGCATGCACAAAACTCCATTTCTAACCTGAGAAACACCTCCCACTCTCTCTCACACACACCTCTTGCCTCTCCCGTTTCAAATCTTTGGAGAGAAATCTTTGAGTGACTTTGAGAGCTGCGGTTTTTGTGCTTCATCTCCAAATCTCTCTTTCTCTTCTTCATTCGAGCTTTGGTACTACATCGAGTTCTTTGTGGATTCATTACTCTTGGAGCTTCTAGCTCCTAGACGACTAGGTGTCGCTTGTGAGTCTCCAAATCTTGTGGAAGACCACAAGAAAGTTCGTATTACCCGCTCGTTTGAGCAAAGATTAGTGTGTGGGCTTGACCTTTGTGGTCGGCAAAGGGAGGATTAGGGTTGAAAGAGACCCGGCTCTTTGTGGGCGCCTCAACGAGGAAGTAGGGCACCTTGGTGGTGTGACCGAACCTCGGGATAAATATTGTGTCTCTTGTGTTCTTGTTCATTGTGTTTGTTCGTGTTCTTCGTTCTCTCACCATTCCGTGAAAGATTTGTTTATATCTTTTTGGTGTGTGGATTTTGAGAAGTGCCCTTCTCAGATCTACTATTTTGAACCCTGTGGATCATTTAGAACATCTCATTTCCAAAGTTAACTGGGTGAATTTCGAGATCAATTCAGTTTTACCCAGTTTGCTTCTAGTTTTTGTTTAAAAAGTTTTAACTTGCCTATTCACCCCCTCTAGGCAACTTTCAATTGGTATCGGAGCCTAATCCTCGTTCTAACGCTTAACCGCGTGAGGAAAGATCATGTCGAGGGGACTAAGAAACGAAAGTGCTTCTAAGCTTGAAAAGGTTGAGGTTGCCTCGACTTCATCTTTTGGTGCAGATGTTGATCCTAGGGCAATAGACCTTGCCATGAGAATCACCGAAAGGATGTTCCTCAAAATGAAGGAAGATGAGGCGAAGAACAGTATTGAAGAAGAAGAAAATGATCGATGGAGACCAAACGATGAATCCACCTCTTCACAAGGTTCGTCTTTCAAATTCACTTCTCATATGTGCTTTGTTGCTAATGAGAGTGACAGTGAAAGCGAAAGTGAGGATGAGGAGGAGCATGAAAGTGATAGTGAAGATGAGGATGATCCTCAAAAATTCTTCGCTCAGCTAAGCAAGAAGAACTGGATGAGCTTGCTCAAACTCATGAAAAGAGCGGAAGAACAAAAGGAAATGCTTCATAAGCAAGAAGATAACCTCATCGAAAAAATCAAAGACTTGGAGAAGTTTACCAAAGAGCATGAGAAGCTAAAGTGCTCTCATGATGATTTGGTCCAAAGGTATGAAGACATTTCAATTGAGCAAATTAAAGTTGTTAATCATTCATCATATATTGCTTAATTAGAAAATAAAAATGCTATGCTCAAGAACACAATAGAAAAGATAAATATTGAAAATGTAGCTTTGCAAGAAAAACATGATATGCTTATGTGCTCTCATAATAAATTTATGGATTCACATATCATGTTAGAAATGGCTCATGAGGTTGTGTTAACTAATTTGAAATCATACCAACCTAACATATGCACATGTACTCATATAGAAACTATATTATCATGTGCTAACAAATGTTGCTCTCAAGAAAGCCAATCTTCCATTGAGCTAGAATTTTCAGGAACAAGTAATGTTTCCTATGCAAAAGAAAACAATGAGCTCAAGGAAGAAAATGAGAGGCTAAAAAGGAGCTTGACTCAATTGAAGGGAAAATGTCATGCTCAACCTTCTCAAGATAACCGTGATAATATGGTGAAAAAGCTTGATAAGGGGACAACCGTAGCATGCATAAAACCCCTTCAAAAGAATACCAAGCTTTCCAAGAAAGGCATGAGCAAACATCAAGAGAAGAAAGACAAAGCTCATGACAAGTGCCTCAACCACGCCTCCACATGCTCCACACAAGGTAACAAACAAGCCACTCTTTCAAATAAGAGAAGATGCACTAGAAAGTGTTATCAATGTCATGAGAAGGGACATGAGATTAAGTCATGTCCCTACATAAAAGATAGTGGCTTAAATTTGGAAAGAAAGAGGCTCACTAACCATGTAGCAAACAAGAAGCAAGGCAAGAAGGAGTCTTGCAAAATTAAAAAACATATTTGCTACACTTACCGAAGAAATGGACACCTTTGCAAGGATTGTCCCACGAGTAAGTATCCTAAGCCTACCATGTCAATTCATTCATACTCGCTTAGGAGACCCAAAATGACACTTGTGCTAGAAAGGTAATAAGTTCACCTAAAACTAGCACAAAGGCCATTTGGGTGCCTAAGTACTTATTAGCTAACCTTGGTGGACCCATCCAAAAATGGGTACCAAAATGTACTTAATAAGTTTTGCAGGTACCCAGAGATGATATGAAGCTTTGGGGTGCTTGAGCGGTTTAACTTAATTCTTATCTCAAGATATCAATCTTACATTGCCTATCCTTTAAGATTGACCCAAAGATGAATTGATTTGTTATAACACTAACTTCATACTCATCTCTAGCAAGAACTTGTGTTGTAGGGAATAAGGATTAACCTTTGTGGGAATCAAGCAAAAGGCCTACAACTAAGGGATATCCAAAGCATGGTAATAATTAAATCTTAAGTGCACATTGCTTTTAATTAGTATATTCCTTTGTGTCTTTTATAGCCACATAGGAAAAATGAAGCACTTGAGAATGAACTTAAAATATTTTACCTTGCTTTGGAAAAGATCTAATTATATGGTAGATTGCAAGTTCATATTTTTATATTGTGACAATCTACATGCTTTAAATTTGTTGTATGTATCTTGTGGCATATTTCAAATTAATTATCGTGTTATTGCCATGACCTAGACATAAAGAGGATTATCCCATGTTCTTAAATGAATAGAGTGCTAAGTAAGAAATTCAAATTCTTATAGCACTTACCAAATGGGGAATTCTCTATATGACTAGAGTTGTGAGACTAATGTTTCTATCTAAGTGTTTATTTAGTCTCACAACATGAGAATGTGTTTCCCAAATGGAGTGTGCCATTCAACATTCAAAGAAGATCGAACCAATACTATGTGATGTATTCATTCTTGTTTAAATTGGTTTTGAGTCTTCTCCATTAATCACTCACCATGTTATGAATTAGAGTTGCCCTATAAACTTAATTAAATAATCATGCTACTTTCATCTTTTTTCAATTGATGTTATGCATGATGCTTGTAAGGGTAATTTAGTTCATATCATGAGGTTTCCTTATTTTAGTAACCTTGTTGTCATTCATATACTAGAGGTTGCTAAATAGGAAACTATTGCTTGTGTTACTAATGCAATCTCTTTTAAGCTATTTCATGAAATTCATAAGTAGAGATTGTGCTCTTTCAATTGGTAAAATCACAAGCTTTAAAGGTTAATCTTCACCTAAAAGAAAGATTAGGAATGCTCAAGGCAAAGGTATGGAACTAATTGCTTCAATTGGTAGTTGATCAATAGTAGTTCCTTTCAAGTGGCATACTTTCAATTAGTAATAATCTATTTTATGGAAAGAAATGTCAATATGAAGGTTAAATTCCTTTTGGATTAAATTTGTAAATTGGTGCATATTGTTAATTCACTCATCCATGTGCATTAACTTAAAAGGAATTTAATTTATGCCTTTATGCCTCATAAATGATGATTTATTTGCCATTCATATATAAATATCATCATTCATTAAATACTTCATTGTACTACTAATACCTCTTTTCAAAGTGCCTTTTGACTAGTTTTAAAAGGAAAAGAGATAACAAGCTAAAGAAGGAAGTCTCCACAAATGAAGAAAAGAAGAACATTTAGATGACACCATCTCATATAGTAAGACCTTTCAATTGATACAACAAATGGTACATTCTATATGGTGGTAAGTATTCTTAGGCATAAGTTAATTCATTGCAAATTTGTCATACCTTGACCAATATATGTAATGTACTCCTCATGTGACTCTTAACTAAATTGAAAGTGCATGTGGCAAGTCATTCAAATACTTGATGCACATATCTAGTGGGAGCACATTATATATATCTTGTGTCGTAGAGAATAAGTTTCCCTTGAGTAAGCTATACTAAGACAATCCAAAATGGTAAATTTGTATCTCATTCATATGGATTGTAATCTTTGTTTTCTAAATAGCTACTCATGATGCAGTTTAAAATTCCCTTATCGTTAAATCTAAAAGTGCATAAGAATCTTTTTGTTGATATTCATGACATACATATGCACTAACATGGATATGTTTTTTAAACTGTAAAAGGTACAGTTAGTGATCCATACTCTCTAAAATTTGGAAACCCATATTTTGATATCGTAGAAATCTACTTAAATCGGTATCCATATGCTTCACATTGAATTGGATCACTAAGTTGTAAATTCCATGCATAACTTGTCTTCATGTTATGAATGCTTGTGCGACTAACCTTGATAAGCTAGGTGCACCCAAGGTCAAGCTAGGTTCATCATCAAGAAGGCAACACAACGATGTATCAAGAAAAGGAGAAAAGGGAAGAAATACTTGACAAAAGGGGTTGAATCATAAGTAAAACATAAGATGTAGAAAATTGATGAGTGCATAATATGTCATGAGCATCACGTTTATTTTATGACACACTGCACCCCATGAATAGTATGATATAAGTTGTCTATACTTTGACCCAAATATGTGCTTTTGGCATTTGAGTACAAAATTGGTATTTTCTGAAATGCACATATTTAGGGGAGGAAACTACATCATATGATTCAAAGTCTTATTTATCAAATCTTATGTAAGCTTTAAATGTGTTGTCATCAATCACCAAAAAGGGGGAGATTGAAAGTGCATTCATCCCTTTTGTGAGTTTTGGTGATTTGGATAACAACACATTTAAAGGTCTAACAAGTTTGCTAAGTGTTGAACAGAAAATTCAGTATGATGAACATACTTGGATAATGTATAATGATCATTGAACAAAGGTTCAACACAAGGTTAAATAACCAGTGAGACAATGCAAATGGATATAATATGATCTCTATATTGGTTTGAATATATGGACAAGACCTGAGAAATCACTATGCATAAATATGATCATAATAGAGGTTGAAGTGATTAAGAGGATTGGTCAAGCCAAAGTGAATAAGATATGAGGAACCGTGAATTGGCTTGACCATATTACTATCAGTCCATATATGCTTCTATGAGAATCAAACTAGAGCTTGATTGATCTTAACGGTTATATCTAGAAGACATTCAAGCAAGGTTCACAATATAGAAGAAATAATTCTCTCATTGGATGCTCAATATGATGTGACTCAAGAATGGCTTGATAGGGTGAAGATAGCAAGGAAAGGGCTTCGAGGAACTAAGCGAAGGTGAAGGCCAAGCGACGGCTTGTAGACCGAGGTACCATGGCTAAGGTGAAGAAGAGAGTACTTGCACTAAGTCGATGAACTAATCAGCTATGAAGAATTACAACATGTTGATGCATCAGTAAGGTGACTTGAAGCCATGATTTGAACTCATATATGGTGAAATGGCACAAGTCACAGGCTCGATTTGTGTTTGCTTCAAAAGGTGAGACAAAGATGTTTGTGATCCTTATGAAGCAACAACATGGAGAAATCACACTTAAGACACCAATGACTCAAGAAGTTTACTTAATTATATTTTATCTAACTTGAGTATAGGAATCGTCGTACTATCAAGGGGGATCCATAAAGAAGGTTGGTGTTGGTATTAAAGCTCAAAATCCTTGATCTAAAACTTCCATTTTACCCTTGTTTCGCTTCAGTTTTCTCAAAATCTGTGCAACAGTTTCAAAATCGGTTCAACCGGAATTAAAACCGGTTCAACCGGTTTCTGCACTGTTCCCCTCTGTCATAGTCTGACCTGCCAGTCTGTCAGTCAGAAAAAGTCGTGTGCAGATTTTTGGAAAACCAGTTGAACCGAACTTTGAATCCGATTCAACCGAATTTGAAACCGGTTCAACCGAATTTGAAACCGGTTCAACCGAATTATGGTCCGGTTCAATCGAATTTGGGACCGGTCCAGTATCCGGCTGAGTCCGCCAGTGAACTGAAAACCCCCTGGTGGAATCCGGTTCAACCGGTTTTAGAACCGGTTCAACCGTTTTTCACTCAGATTTCCCCAACGGCCACCAGCTTTTGGGGGCACCTTTATATACACCTCCCACACTCTTCTCCATAGCAGAGCACGCACAAAACTCCATTTCTAACCTGAGAAACACCTCCCACTCTCTCTCACACACCTCTTGCCTCTCCCATTTCAAATCTTTGGAGAGAAATATTTGAGTGAGTTTGAGAGCTGCGGTTTTTGTGCTTCATCTCCAAATCTCTCTTGCTCTTCTTCATTCGAGCTTTGGTACTACATCGAGTTCTTTGTGGATTCATTACTCTTGGAGCTTCTAGCTCCTAGACGACTAGGTGTCGCTTGTGAGTCTCCAAATCTTGTGGAAGACCACAAGAAAGTTTGTATTACCCGCTCGTTTGAGCAAAGATTAGTGTGTGGGCTTGACCTTTGTGGTCGGCAAAGGGAGGATTAGGGTTGAAAGAGACCCGACTCTTTGTGGCGCCTCAACGAGGAAGTAGGGCACCTTAGTGGTGTGACCGAACCTCTGGATAAATATTATGTCTCTTGTGTTCTTGTTCATTGTGTTTGTTCGTGTTCTTCGTTCTCTCACCATTCCGTGAAAGATTTGTTTATATCTTTTTGGTGTGTGGATTTTGAGAAGTGCCCTTCTCAGATCTACTACTTTGAACCCTGTGGATCATTTAGAACATTTCATTTCCAAAGTTAACTGGGTGAATTTCGAGATCAATTCAGTTTTACCCAGTTTGCTTCTAGTTTTTGTTTAAAAAGTTTTAACTTGCCTATTCACCCCCCTCTAGGCAACTTTCACTGGTGCACCAGACACTGTCCGGTGGCACACCGGACAGTATGGTGCGCCAGACCAGGGCAGCCTTTGGTTGTCTTTTGCTCTTTTTATTTGAACCCTTTCTTGGACTTTTTATTGGTTTGTGTTGAACCTTTGGCACCTGTAGAATTTATAATCTAGAGCAAACTAGTTAGTCCAATTATTTGTGTTGGGCAATTCAACCACCAAAATCATTTAGGAAAAGGTTTGACCCTATTTCCCTTTCACAACTTCTTGCATTTAGAGATATAATCATATAATATTGAGTGCAATTATATGATATTGAGATATGTAAGTTGCTTCCTTCATAATAGAGGACTAGGTGAGTGCCTGTGCGTTGCAACGGGCACATATGATATTACGATAACTTATAAACTTAATCACATAATCAAAAATAGCAGTCTGCTTGGATTTAAAAGCACGCCAGTGCAAGAATACATTTGTAAATGATAGATGTTGTAATTGGTTTGCCATCCTTATCTCCAAAATCTAGAGCTAATCCAAACAATCTAGATTAGTCCACAGTTTATGGTATGTGCTCGTGCGTTGCGATGGTGTACAAATTATGAATATGAGACCCCGAAGAATTTCAATTGTATATCATTAACAAAACAATTTCCCTCCCATGAAAATTCTAACGAAAGTTGTAGCTAGTAGCTTTTTATTAGCTGGAGCCTGAGTGGTCCGTTGGATAGTTCAAGCTCAACCATAAACTGTGGACTAATCTAGATTGTTTGGATTAACTCTAGATTTTAGCACCTTTCTATTAGCTATATTTGATGAAAAGGCCATAATCACTTCCTAATGAGTAGGGTGGCAAGATCTTATTGAAATCCTTTGAGCCAAATACACATGTAGACTTTCAGACACCAAGAGTTATGGAAGAAACTGTAACATCTAGCTATCTATGAAAAAAGCTACAACAAACAAAGACACCAAACAGTTGTGTCAAGTCTTCCTTTCAACACTACAAGGATCATATCTTGAATGATTTTCAACTGCACTACAAAGTATACACAACATGAATGAAGCAACGATGCATTTACACATTTAAATAAGTATTGCTTTAAATATATATAGGTGCAACAAAATATGTCGCGGTAGTGGAAGTTCAGTTAGAATTTGTGAATTCTAAACACCAAAAGCAAACTGTCATTGACAGTTGGCACCTCTTTAGGTAGAGTATCCATGACATCTTTGAGAGTAATGTCATCTAGTTGTTCCGTAATCTTCAGCCATTTGTTTCCTTTTCCCCTCATTATCTAATAGCGGTGGAGTAATTGGAAGTACTGCTGCTTGCAAGCCTCCTCTTTGCGTCAATGTTAATAATTGGTGGTAGCTTCCTCTGTTATATATAACCTCTCTCTTCACAAGAAAGTTACCTTACAAATACAAAAATGTCACATTAGCGTAGTGGGATATGTTAGATATAAATGAAGCTAACAGTTAATTCTTATTAAGATAAATTTTGATGGCCTAGTTAGCATTCTCTATGGTATAATTTATGAGGCTGCAAACTTTAACATCATTCGCTTACATGTTATCAGAAAGTAAAAAACCAGAGGCACAAAAAATGAAGATATGACAAGTTGTGTAACATTGACCAATTACTTTATTGCATTAAGTTGATCTATAGAACAAGTAACATTTATAAACATTAAAATACCAAAAGAAAACAATACATCTACATCAACAGCCCTAAGCGTCGATGCAAACCTAAGAAGTTTGAGAGAATCCAGTAAGACAAGATTCTTTTCAACTCATGATTCTGTCGGAAACATTATATGTACGGAACACTTTTGCCGTAAGCCCATGCATTAGATCCTTTGAGTGAGCATTTAGCCTAGATGTATCAATCTTGTAAATAGATCGTGTCATGGCTTCTTTCCTATAAGATCAGGAGCAAATGATTAGGGAAGAGATAGAAGAGATTCAAAACAAAAGGAAAAAATGTGATTTATGTGAGAGAGATACCAGCACAGAAACCCTCAATTGCCTTGTACACAAGCTCTTCAATCTCTACGGGGTTAAAGTATCTTATTGAATCTTTACCTAGAAAGTCAAACTGCAAAGTTGATTACAATTCATATACTCAGAGTGAAAATATGGCGAATAGATGTAGAAAATCAATACCTAAATCTGATTTGGAGACATACATGTAACATTATCAACCTTCATCGTACAACAACCAATAGTATCAGTGTCATCGTCGTCCTTAATATTGTTTAAAATAATAACCAGGAATAAGTTATGTTGGCATATTCCAAGTAAGCTCAAAGCCAAAAAAAAGTATTAAAAAGCGTACAACAACCAATAGTATCAGTGTCATCGTCGTCCTGAAAATTGATTAAAATAATAACCAGGAACAAGTTATGTTGGCATATTCCAAGGAAGCTCAAAGCCCAAAAAAGTAATTTAAAAATTTACGTGATGACTATATGCTATCAGAAAACATTTTCTTTAGAAAGTAACTGAACATGTAAAATTCTAGTGACCATAGTGCCTCAGCTAACCCTTCCTATAATGGTGTGCAACAATGTTTTTTAATAATTATAGTGTTGCTCATGCCAATGAGATATAAATCATATGAAAGCAAGCATACAAGTTCAGTCTTGCATGAAATAAGCTTACACAAGTAGGAAGCAAATTGATGCAGTTGTAGCACACAACACACCTCGTGTGGCCATTGCCTCCATGGCTCTCTGCATACCCATGTCATTGCTGGTTGTGCATACCTCTCATCCACGTTGCTTGCCCACAAGGTCAACACATCTGCCATGCACAATCGCAGCCTCCAGACATAGTAAGTCATCGCTTGGAGAAACGAAACATAGATGCACCCTTGTGATTTGCCTGAATTCATATACCAAATAATATTGGTCTTATAGAAAGCCCCTTTGCATTATGTGCCTCGGGTGAGGCAGTTCGTGAGCGGATGAGAAGGAGAGGAAGGACGAGGGTGGGATCTCGGATCCAACCGCGATGGGGGACAAGCCTGCACAGAAAAACACACTTTCTACAGAGCAACAATAAAACATTTAAGCATACTTGTGGGTTTTTTGTCCATGACCCATCACTAGGACAGAAATAGATGTAAGGTGAGTAGGTGAACACATATTGATATATTCTTTAGAAGCTAGAAACTAACATCCTTTGTCATGTAAGCTTTCGGATGTCACTTCCTTCAGACCAGTTAACATGGGTTACAACCCAATTTGCAAGGTCATTGTGTACTAACAAGTAATACTATTGGCAAATAATGTCCATCAGCATAGCAGTTGTGACCACCTTCCATCCTAGGCTGAATACAAATTAATACAAGGCCACATCTATCTTTTAGATCAAAAATATTGTCAGTGCATGTTTTTTTGTGGCATACTCTATCAATTCCAAAATATAGGTGTGGTTTGATTTGGCACAATCTCAAAGCATTTAAATGTTCTTTTTTTGCGCCACAAAAGGACAAACATGTATTTGGTTTTGATCATTGTCGGCGTTTGCTCGACCGACCAGTAAATTTGTCGCTGCGCGTCCCTGCCCAGATGGGTTGGTGCGAGATGGAACACAAGCGAGGCTTATATTATCTTGCACCGGGGGTGCTTGCAGTAGGGGTTACAAGTGTCGCGGGAGAGAGTGGGAGAGCGAGCGAGAGAGTGAGGGAGCGAGCGAGTGGGAGAGAGAGCGAGAGAGAGGGGGTCTGGCCCCGAGGCGAGCTGACCGAGCTAGCTTCCTCTGCGTTTCTCTCTCTTGTCCCTTTTTCCCCCTTCGTCTTCCTCCGTTCGTGTCACACCCGTTTCTTAAGGGCAGAGCCGGGTGCATCGCATATGTGTGCCAGGATCTATTTTCACACATATGTTGACGTCACAAGTGTAATATATCAAAAGGACAATGCATAAAAGCGTAAATAACGATTATATTAACATATTACACTTCGAACAGACAATATGTCTTAACCTTTATTCATCAAAGTACAGCGAAACAAGGACATCCATCCACAGGAAGATGACCGGGGGTATCACTAGACTAGCATCCATGGAGTTCAGCATCATATCTTCATCTGCAACTTCTGATCAAAATTAAGCAAGGGTGAGCTCACTTATGGTCGGGGCTCAGCAAGTGGGGTAAAAACTAATGCAAGGTAACAAGGTGAGGCTAAGGTTGAGCAGTAAGCATTTTAGTTGGTCAACATTTTATTAGCAACACCTGTCTTACTAATAAGTGTGAATCCCAAGTATTCCCATTAAATAAAGGTATACGAGTATATAAAAAAACACTTAAGTGTAACCACTTAAACAAACCATTGGCAGATCATCGGATCTCGATTTATTTCCATCTTCAAGTTCAATTATCATGTGAGGAGTCCAGGCTGCTCATAACCGTGAGCACGGCTGATATATCAGTTTTACACTCTGCAGAGGTGGCGCATCTTTACCCATGAGTCGCGATTCCCTTCTAGCCCGGGTTAGCTAGACCCGTATTCACTTCCGAGGTGAATGGCCAGGGTCTCACTACGAGGCTTCTCCCTAGAGTCCTCATTACGCAAATGCTGGAAATGACCAAACTGCATAAGGCACACCTAACGTAACCAACTTATAGTCCAGACTACAGGGTAAAGTTTAGAAACTATGCCCATATCCAATCTGCCTGAGCCGGATCTATAAGAGCTTGCCAGATGCCCCCGTTCCGGTCGACCATGACCAACACCCAACATAAGACTTCCCTAGTTATTTAGCAAAGACCAGAGCCATAATAGTTCTCATGGTAGCACTGTTTTCTCGGGTGGTCACTCCATGTTCCAATTAATATGCAATGATCTTGTTTAACCATTGGGTTAACAACAATAATGTAACTTACCATTTGGAACATTGATATCATCAGTTGGAGTAACATCATAAAGTTAAAGTTGTAACAATAGCATAGCTACTTGATTAGATTAAAACCCAGGTTAACAAGGAATAAGGTTCAAAAGGTTATCTAAATAGGTAACCCGTCAAATTATGCATATATATCCAAAAGAATAAACTTTATTAAATGTATTGTTTGGGATCAAACAGAATATGTAGAGGGAGAAGTCCACTTGCCTTGCTTATTGAAAACTTGAGGTTCTTCCACGGAATATATCCTGATCTCAACTACTAGATCAACCACTGAATATCACACAAACAAACAAGAAGAACAAACACCACTCAATAACATACAACATTCACCATACGTAAAGCTAAAAGAAAGACTAACGAAAAGAGCGTTTGCTTTTCAAAAACATCGCAAGTAATGGTTATAATAAGTAAGTATTCTAAAAAAATGTGTGATCTATACTTTATAAAACAAGACATGAGCTCAAAATGTCTTAATTAAACTATACAAATATTAGGTTCACTAATTTAATCTTTTATAAAACGTCATACGCGATACGTCTAGATTAAGGGTTTATAACACGATAAACACGTTATAACGATATTAATCCTTTTTAACCTTTTTAGAAAAGATATAAGTTATATATCTAGGATTAATGTGTTATGAAATACATTGTTAATTTATGAAGCATTATGGAACATATAATTCATTGTTAAACCTATCACTTATGATAAATTAAGATATAAGTCTAAATAGGTTTTATGTGAAAAGATCATTATTATTAAACACCTATTTATGGAAAGTTATGATATATGCTTTAATGAACTTTTACGTAAAAGACAATAAACAACAAATATATTTTATTTTTATTAGAAAGTACATGTCCTATATTTTATTAAGAAAGCTATATACAAAACAATATACAAACTAACATTATTATTAAAGAACATGAACACTAATTTCCTTAGTTTATTCTTTAGATAAAACTAAGTGACACATATATAAATAATATGAACTAATTTTGATTAAATGATTAATTAAGCCTATATAACCAGTTGTAAATAAATATAAATCTAATTAACTAGGTTATGAGAGGATATAATTACTCTATTATTTATCTTTACATTTGGTTTAGAAACATATGACCTAAATATTTAAAAAATGAATATTATATTCATTGGTATGTTATTAACTATTGTTTTAGTTATGACGATGTGAGCCATTATATCATTATTAGAACAGTTATATGACATATTACTACTTAGTACGGCTATACTTAAACATCTATAACGGATCTTATTAAATCAAAATTATGATGTCTATTAAAAAGGTCATTTTACAGTTAGAAACAAATTCTCTAATTCTTTATTAAGAAACCTATATTTATCAATATAACTATCAATTTCTTTAATAGGAAAGTATGAGCACCTAATTAAGTTATTATTATAAATTCTACTATTTCGGTTTTCATCTTTTCTTTTCTACATAGAGATTATACATGTGATTAAAATTGTTTACTTAATTCTTCTAACATTAATATACTAAGAATTAATTGTAAATTACTAAATGGGACTTTAAATAACCTATTCATGGTTATTATGACATAAATGAGTATTTTACTATTCTACGTAATTAAGTGCTATACTTATGAATACATTTATTATGAATAGTAAAATCTATATTTTCTTTTGACCGGAAATACGTGGCTCAATTCCTATTTCAATTTCTTATATCACTAAAATTATATTTATAACAATACTAACCAATTATCGCGCCACACACTAAAGCGAAAACAAATATGTAAACGTTTTCTAGTATGAAAATCACTAAGTTAGTGAATAGTGACCGTACTCATTTTTAAAATTATAAAATTATACACATATTCAAGGTATTTTCACGGGGTTCGATTTTGACAACACGTATAAATCGGGATCTCTAAAATCATACACGAGAATCACCAAATCGCATCATCTCAATATTACAACAGTAATTCATAAATTAATTTAAAACGTGATTTAGAACATAAATTAACTTTTGGGGTTGTTTTCAACCTTGGATTCTTGCTCATGCGCAGTGATGAACGTCGACGGCAGGGAGTGGTCGGTTGAGTAGGGAGCGGGGCAGGGGTTCGGTCGGGGAAACGCGGACGGTGAGTATGAACTCCGGTGAGTCTGCACAGTCTCCTGTAAGGCAGACTGCGACGGTGTAGATGAACTCCGATGACGGCGTAGCAACCAAGAGAGTGAGTAGCGCGTGAGAGAGAGGGAGCTCAGGGAGGAAGGCTCGACGGTGAGCGGTGGCGCTGCTCCGAGCGAGTAGCACGAAGATGGGCGCCAGAGCAGAGCAGGAAGAGCAGCTTGGGGAGGAGGAGCAACTGCATTGCGGCTCCATTTATAGGCAAGGACGGGAGAGAGAGGGTCGGCGGCGTCTTCATGGCTGCCATCAATGGCGTTCACGGAGCTTGAATGGAGGGAGAGAGAAGAGGAAACAGAAGCATTAACGCGCTGGCGAACGGTCACGGCTGAGGCTTTGGTTTGCGGCTCGGCGCGATGAGGTGCGCGGCAAGGGCTGGGCGGGTGGCGTGGTCCTGCGTGGTGCGCGGGGCGGTTCCACGGGCGCGACCGGGGCTGCAGCGGTGCCTGGGCGCGCGGCCGGATGAGCAGGGGCGGCGTCCTGGGTGCGTGTGGAAGAAGCAGGGGAGAGAGAAGAGAGAGAGAGAGAGAGAGGGAGGGAGAAGAAGTGGCGGCTGAGAGGATGGCAGGGGAGAGTGACGGCTTGGGAGAATTAGGTGTTGGGCCTTATGGGCCAAACGGCCGGTAGGATTAGGTTTTGTGTTTTTTTCTTTTTTTTTCTTTTTTTTTCTAAATTCGAAATACATTTTTAAATAACCTTAAAAATCATAATAATTAATCCAAAATTATTTATAAATATAATATTTATTCTTGGGCTAATATTTATTATATTATTTATGTGAATTTTTCTTTAAGAAGAAATGATATTCCATATTCAAAATCAATCATGAGTATTCAAAAATCCTTCCAAAGGCAAATAAATAACGAACACTTTAAGAGAAAATTAATTACCACAAACATCATTATTAACTAAATGTATTATTTTTATTTAATGATTTTCATAGTGTCGCAGTTCGTCTCCTTTCTTTCTCCTTCCTCTTCTCCCCTCCTCCCCTCCGAAGGCCCTGGACATCCCCTTTTATAGATGCAAGGGGACGGCCCAGCTGTACAATGGGGTGTAGCTACATGTTTTCGTGGCCAACGGAGAGGTGCTTGAGCGCTACGTGGCTGGTGGAGAAGTGCCTGAGCCCTGTAGGAGCGTGGCTGGCGGTGCGGCACGTGTCCTGCTGACGTTTCCTTGCTTCCGTAGGACGCTGAGAGCCACCGACGTCATGGACGCACGCGGGGAACCATCATTGCCTGTCTGACCGGGCTGATCCAGATGGGACATTGGTCTTGTTCCTTCGTAGCCCGAGGCGGCTAGCTAGGGGTAGGGTAATGATGTATCCCCGGTGGCGTGGTCGGTCCGAGGCCAAGGTCGGGCGAGGCGGAGACTTCTCCCGAGGCTGAGGCCTGAGGTCGGGCGAGGCCGAGGCCTGGGGTCGGGCGAGGCAGAGCTCCCTGCTGCGCCCGAGGCCAGGGCCGAGGTCGCGCCTTACTGTCGCCATTTTTACCCTGGTTGATACAGTAGCTGAAACGGGGCGGATGGCGTCGTTTCCCTGTCAAATCAATTAGCGAAGGAGGTCGAAGTGACTACGGTCACTCCGACCTTGCCGACTGAGACACGCGTGTTAGGACAGGGTGTCAGTCGATCCCCGCATTGAATGCGCGTGCGATACGGTCAGTGGGTGAGGCGACCTGACCGAGGTCGCTGTACGACGGAGTTTTCCTGGGCGATACCCTCGGATGGGACGAGGGTGTGCCCTCTACCTGAGGGGGCCCTCGGGCGAGGCGTGAATCCGTCCGGGTCTACTGCTCCTGTCCGAGGCTGGGCTCGGGCGAGGTGAGACCGCGTCCCCCGGTAGTTAGGGCTTTATCTTTTGAACTTGCCAGCCCATGTGGTCGGCACTGAGGATGTTTTTCCTACCGCGATTAGGTGTATTGGGGTACCCCTGATTATGGTACCCGACAGTAGCCCCCGAGCCTCAAAGGGAGTGTAGGCACTCGCTTGGAGGTTCTGCCAGGTTTTTTGCAAGGGGACCAGCCTTCCTCGGTTACGTTCTGTTCCGGTGGGTGCGCGCGAGCGCACCCGCCGGGTGTAGCCCCCGAGGCCTCGAAGGAGTGGTTTGACTCCTCTGAGGGCTTAATCCCTTTCGATATGTCTCGGCCGGCCTTATTGTTCTCTCATGCGGCCCGGCCGCTGCCTGGGTGCATGGTTAGGCCCCGAGTTTCTGAGCTGGTTTGTCGACGTGGTCGACGGTTTGGCCGGAGCCTGGTGCGAGAGCAGCCCCCGAGCCTCTGCACAGAGCGAGAGGACGATCAAGAACCGTCTCGACTTTTTCATACGCTCCTTCGTCGCCTTTCCGTAAGGAGGAAGGGGGGAAGGCGCCATGTTACCCTTGGTGGGCACCGAACATGGTGCTTCCAGTGAGTTGCTAACGGGTGATCCGAGTGGACGCCTGAGCCCCGTTCGATAAGGGTCGGCTAGTGGCCTAGAGGCGCGTTCCAAAAGTACCTGTAGGGGATTTGCTAGACCCGGACCCATTCGATAGGGTCCGAGGGCTCGGTGCCTCCCTCCGGTGGGATTCCATTACAAATCGTTCCTGCTGGTCTCAGAAATGTCCCAAGGTACCTCGGGAGCGTAGCCCGAGCCTCGGCCATGTAACGGACGTACCCAGGGTCATCCCTCACTCTGCGTGCTCTGGGGTGGCTGTCGAACCCTTCCGAGGGGCTAGCCTTCAGACCCCTGATCAGTAAAGGGCACGAAGCCTGAGTGCTCTGGGGTGGTTGCCGGACCCCGCCGGGCGCAACCTTCGAACCCCTGATCAGTAGGAGGGCTCGGGGCCCGCTTCCTTCGCTGGGAAGGATCCTTTTTCGAAATACCCTCTTTCCCGATCCTTGAGGCGAGAGAGAGAGAGGAATAGAAAAAGGATATGAATTGAAATAATGTGGCGCACCTTTTCTGACGCGACCATCATGACGAAGGTGAAACGGCGCCTGCTTCGCCTGCCAGAAGTAGCGCTAGCCCTGCGAGAGAGTTAATGCGACGGGATGGGCGATTCACGGGGCGTCTATTACGCGTGCGCGAGCTGTTCGAGGAACAGAGCACGAGTGCGTTGTCTTTATGCCACGGGGGAGGGCTCCCCTGACGCTCCAGGAAAGGATGCGAGCCTGTAGGTGATTGGACCGCCGCTTCCACACGTCTGTTGCTGCAATTACTGCTGGCTTGCCTTAGGTCATGTCATGCCTACCCCAGCGGCTGAGTGACCCGCGATCGTTGCACTTTAATTGGCACTGGGTCACGCACGGGGACGTCTCGAGTCGCTGCACTGGTTTAGCAGTCGGGAAGACGCAGCATTGGCTCGAATGGCGGTGTGGTTTGCGCAGTGACCGGCGCGCCGGTTACATGACGTGTGGGCCCTGGCCTCCATGCTGGTCCACCAGATGTGACGAAGCTGAACGGGCGCGCAACCGTGGTGCGGTTGCATACTCCTTGCGTGGCGGCCCGCCCCTTCGACGAAGAGGGGGCTGCCTTAGCCGAGGTCCAGAGGCTTGACACGGCTGTCGAGGGCCCAAGCGCGGTGCTGGCTTCCTCCTTCGAGGTGGAGGTCCTTCCGCCCGTGTCGCCGCCTGAGGCTGGGCCAGGTTCCGCCGAGGGTGGAAACGACGCCGAGGGTGCTATCCCTCCCCTAGCCGATGTTTGAGCCTGCAGAGACAGTTTGTTTTAAGTACGCGTATGTTTCTTGCGGCTGCTGATGCCTAAACATTTTTAGCGCCTGAGCATAAGGTTGCGTTGCTTTTGGATCGTGTTTCCGGCTTGCTTTTTCGCGGCATCACCGTTAGAACCCGAGGCGTCCTTTAGACGAAGAAGGTGGTGAGTGGGGTATCCGTATCCCAGAGGCGTAGGAGTTCCCGCGGCTCGGTCGGCCTTATCGTTTCAGGGTCGTCCCTGGTTCATTCGGTGTTTTCGCGTGTAGCAGATCCGAAGTCACGAGCGCACTTGCGTTTCTTTTCCTCTCGTTTCGAGCATTAAGACTTGTTCGACAGCGGAACCACTTATCCGAGCGCGAGTTACTTTTCGCGGAAGGTGATGAGTGAGGTATCCGTATCCTGGAGGCGTAGGAGTCCCTCGGCTCGGTTGGCCTTGCCGTTTACATGTTCCTCTCGTTCGTTTTAGGGTTCCGTTATCGATGTAGCCAAAAAGCACGAAAGTCGTTTTGGTGGAAACTTTTCCGAGGAAAAAATTTTGACGCAAGTTTTGACGCAGAGGGGTTCCCCCTTCTAGCCCCCGAGGGAGGTTCGATTTTTGCTAGGGCAATGCCAATCCTCCCTTGACGGTTAGACCTTTAATTTGTGCATGTAAAGAAAGCGAGATACATGAACGACTTGAAACATTTTAAGGATAGAAGCGACGTAGCTGTTCAATGTTCCAAGCGTCGCTGTAGACCTCGCCTTGATCGTTGGCTAGCTTGTAAGTCCCGGGTTTCAATACTTTGGCGATGATTAACGACCCTTCTCAGGGAGGAGTAAGCTTGTGGCGCCCTTGGGTGTCTTGTGGTAGCCGAATCACCAAATCTCCCACTTGGAAGCCTCGGGGCCGAATCCTTCGGGCATGGTAGCGTCGTAGAGACTGTTGATACAACACCGAGTGTAGCAGGGCTACATCCCGAGAATCTTCCAGCTAGTCCAGTGTTGGGGGCCTTCGTCCTCCGAAGGTCCTCAAAAACATGATTTGACAATGTTTTCCAAGTGGATTATGTGAACAGGTATCTTCGGACTCAGAATTATGAACATGAAGCACGGTCAGGACGAAGCCTGAACCAGACGAAGGACGAGCTGATTACCAAGCCCTACGAAGGATGGTACACAGCCGAAGCTGTGCGCAGGGAAGCTTCGTCGCGATAGCAGAGGGGGGAACCGACTTAGAGATGAAAAGACTACGTGGACCTTGACAGATTTTCATAAGTCATTGACAAATGTAATGGACATGAATGTAATTTTACGTGGGTTGCGTCCCACGTCTATAAATAGATGAACAGTACTCCCGTACTGTTCACGCTGACTTGGCATTTGCTTTTGCGTCACGCTTGTACTTTTTACCTTCTCTCAGGACCGAAGGTACATTTGTAATTTGAAATCATTTCTATTTTCCATGTTAATAAAATAGAAATGATTCTATGATGGTGCTTATATTATATTTCATGCTCTATATGAATCCTTCGTCATTACTTGTTATGTTTACGAAGGTATGTCTCTTGTGACCTTCGTCCGAAATTCATTATTTCCCGAAGGGACATAATGCTCCGAAGGACGAAGGACTTTAACACTTAACATTTTTTATGTTGCCTTGTTCTTAACTCTTAGCATTTGAGAACAAGTCCCCAACATTGGCGCCCACCTCCGGTGAACTCACTTCCACTTCGAGTTTTTTGAACACCTTCGCTATGGCGCCGAAGAAAGCTTCAGCGACTGGGGCTGCAGCACTGCAACCGCTGGACCACAACCAGGAGACCGTCTCTCTTCGGGAGGCCCGAAGCCAGAAGAGAAAGGCCGTCAGCCCGACGCTTCAGGAGGAAGAGCTAGACCAAGAAATCAGGGATATGGAGATGCTACATCAACAGGTGCAGAGGAAGAAGGAGAAGATGGCCCGGCTAGCTGAGTTGCAACGGCAGATAGACGAAGCCTCTGAGGAAGTTCGCCATCTTACTCACGATGAGCAAAACAGAAGGCCTCAGCAGAAAGACCTTCATCAGGAGGGCTTCGTCAACGAAGATGACTGGTATGACAATTTCCATCAGGGAAATTTTGTTTTCGATGATGCTTCTCCTTTGTCCGCTGAGCTGCAGGCTACACCTTGGCCTCCATCCTATAAGCCACCCCAGCTTCCCATGTTCGACGGCCACTCAGACCCGAAGCAGTTCTTGATGAGCTACGAAGCAACAGTGTCTTCGTATGGGGGCAATGCTGCAGTCATGGCGAAGTCTTTCGTTATGGCCGTCAGGAATGTTGCTCAGACCTGGTATTCCTCCCTTCGACCAGGAACGATCACTTCATGGCAGAAGCTGAAGGATATGTTGTTAACCAGCTTTCAAGGATTTCAGACGAAGCCGGTCACTGCTCAAGCCTTGTTCCAGTGCACTCAGGATCATGAAGAATACCTTCAGGCGTATGTCAGAAGGTTCTTGCGTTTGAGGGCGCAGGCACCGACGGTGCCCAATGAAATTGTTATCGAAGCCATGATCAAGGGGCTTCGTCCTGGACCTGCAGCCCAATACTTTGCTAGGAAGCCTCCTCAGACTCTGGAGAAGCTGCTCCAAAAGATGGACGAGTACATTCGTGCTGATAATGACTTTCGCCAAAGAAGGGAGGAGGCCTTCAGATTTTCTGAGATGACCAGGGGCTTCGGGGGAAGATTCTATCCGAGGCATGTCAGGTCCATCCACAACACTCAAAATGATGATAAGGGGAGTCAGCAGAACAGGCCGCAGTGCTCCTCACAGGCTTCGGGGCAACAGCAAACTTTCTTTCGGCCACCAGCTCCAAGAGGCAGAGGCGCCAGGGGCTTCGGCGGGAGATTTGGAGATCAACCAAGGAGGACATTTTGCTTATTCTGCGGTGAGAACAAGGGCCATACCACCAGGATGTGCCATGTCACCATCTAGAAACAAAAGGAGCTAGCAGAAGCTGCAGCGCAACAGGGACAGCCGAAGCAGGTCATGCATACTGCTTCGTACCATCAGCCTTACATCCCGGAATATGTGGGCAACCACCCTGCAGTTTCCGTAGCTTCGGCGAGTCAACCTCAAGCTTCATGGCAACAGCCCCCGCCTCCACCTCCGCTGCAACAAGGCCAACAGCCAGAAGGGAGCCAATATGTTCCGCACCAAAGGGATCTCAGAGAGCAATCTGAAGCTCGCACAGTCAATAGTACTGTGCCAGAGTCGAAGCACATTTATTGACATATATCCTACTTTGATAGCAGTCTTTTTCGTTTAAGTTCTATTTTTTGTGTAATAAAGAACATTTCAGTTTTCATATGATAATTTCGTGGTTGGTTATGAGAAAAACCTATCTTCTCCATAGGCTTAAGTTGCTGAAGCTTAAAAATTTGCGGTAACAAGGAGGACCTTCGAATTATTAAAAATCCTTCGAAGCAACAAAAAGTCGTTCTAAGGAACGCAGAGTAAGTTGCCGAAGTTACAAAAAGCCGTTCCAAAGGGAGCGCAGTGTAAGTTTTTTGCTCCAAAGACGTCCCTAAGGGGATGCAGAGCTTATACCGCCTAAGTAAAAGACGAAGAAGCTCCAAAGATGTCCCTAAGGGGATGCAGAGCTTATACCGCCTAAGTAAAAGGCGAAGAAGCTCCAAAGACGTCCCTAAGGGGATGCAGAGCTTATACCGCCTAAGTAAAAGGCGAAGAAGCTCCAAAGACGTTCCTAAGGGAATGCAGAGCTTACAAATATATTTTGTGTGTATCTTCGGAACAAATGTCATTTGCATAACATAACATCATCACATCATTTTGCATAGCATAAGCATCATACATCATGTTGCATATGGCAAAAGAAGGGGACACAGTATCAACCTTCGAAAGGATGCTTTGAGAAAGAGCAAATTGTGTAAAGTCACGAGGGAATACAATGATAATCTTCGGAAAATAGCTTCGGAGAATGTTTTTACGAAGCATGGATGAGCTTCATCAGAGTAATATCAAAATTGTATAGCTTCGGAGAATGTTTTCTTCACGAAGCATGAAAAGAAGGGAAGGTGTTTTTTCGCCGAAGGCTCAAAAATGGTATGTATGTAGAATTTCATGCATCGTAAAGAATTGAATAATGAAAAGAGACTTGTATATTACATTCAAATGTACAAAATATTACAAAGATCACACTTCCAATGTTTTTTCTAATAACATTTAGTCTTCTCTTAATACTGCTTCGGCAGCCTCATTTAGAAGTTGATCAACAACTTTATCCATGATAGCTTCGGCCATTCGTTTAATCTCGTCATCTCCTTTTGTGTGAGGGTCGGCAGTCGATCCAGCAGGTTCTGAGGGAAGAGAACATTTCTTCGTTACTATTACAAATCGCGAACAAAGTTTGAAATAAAAATTACAACACAATAAGAACGACTAATTAATACCTAATTGCCTTTCGGGCTCTGTACTTCTTTCGGCAGCTTCTGCCACTTTCCTAGCATCATGGATGCCTTTTTCACTTCTTTGAATTATTTCTTGCGCCATTTCTCGGCCGCCATTGTCCCAGATATCAGTGAAGAATTTACCGCCAACCATGCTTGCTTCGGTCGAGGGATCTTTGATGTCTTCAGAGGACAGGGCAGCTTCGGACTGAGCTAAGGATTTTATATGTTCACAACCTTTTTTCTCCAGAACAGCAGCAATTCCTCTGGCGCCTGAAAAAGCGCAGATGTCACCGCGGCTGCTCAGGATTTCCTCGAAGGCTTCTGCTTCGTGACTGATCCAGTCCAGTGGACCTTCGGGATTGCCTCTTGGAAAATTCTCTTCACTAGAAAAGGCGCCAACGCTGGCGAAGCTGGATTTTATCTTTTTGACGCATTCTACAGATTTAACATAGCATTTCCTCTGAGATGCATGAAGCTCTTTAACACTTAACTCTAAATTATTGACCAAATGATCACTAAGTTCTCGTTTTGTTTCCTCAAGCACACGTTCCTCTTTAGCTCTAGCTAGCTGTTTCTGAAGATCTTTAATTTCACGTTTTTGGGCTTCTGCCTGGGTTTTTGAAGCAGCTTCGTCCTTCTTTACCTTATCTACCAGTGTAAGCAGAATTTTATCCTTTTCCAGAGCTTCGTTTCTCAGTTTAATAACTTCTGATCGAAGGTTGTTGAACGCAATTTCATAGCTTTCATCTTCGGCACTCTTTTGTGCTCTTAGTGCGTTGCTCAGGATCAAACCCTATACAAAAAAGAATCCATATAAGAATAAAGGAATGAATTACGTATTGTAAAATTTTTCAAACGACTAATTCCCATACCTTTAGGCTATTATATGCAAGACTATCCGCGAGATCTTCCTTCGTCATAGCGCATAATCCAGCTTCGAGCTTCGGGAATCCCATACTTCTAGCCATCTCTCGGCAGACAGATAGTTCTTTATTATCAGGAAGGCAGTACAGGAAGTCATCTTCATTAGTCCCGTTAAACACCACTGCCCCCTTCGGATATTTTAGCTCTCTGGCATAGTAGTTAGCTTCGTAAGTTTCCTCTTCGGATAATTTCTTCCCCGAAGCATGTCGCACGATGTAATCGCGTGCGCTGGAAGGAGCTTCGGGGGCGGCAGTGTCAATTTCTTTAACCAAAGCTGGTTCTGATATTTTCTCGGTCTCCAAAGATTGTTCCTTGGTGGGCTCTGAAGGCCCAGCTTCAGCTTCAGGTTGTTGCTTCGAAGCTTCAGCAACTTCAGCCTCGGTAGACACTTCAGCAACTTCAATAGTCCCTTTTGGAGTTGTGCTTGAAGACTTAATTGTCTCCAAAACATCTAATACGTTCACCATTCTTTTTCTTCTCGGGGTCACCGACGGGCCCTTTTGATTTTTTGTTGTTTCAACAGTTGCTGAAGGACTTAAGATTTCCGATATTTTTCGCTCTTCAATCTTCGGTTTTTCTGCTTTTTCGGCTGAAGGTGCTTCAGTTTTCTCTTCTATCTTCGGCACTGGAGCTGGTTCTGTAGCTTCAGAGGCCAAAGAGACTTCACCAATAAATTTTGGCACTGTGGCCGGCTCAATAAAGCGCGCTCGGTGGGTGAGCACCTTCATCTTTTTCCTTTGCGGCGCTGGCTCACTAGTGGCACTTGTGGTAGCTTCTGTCGCAGGAGAAGTAATTTTTCTTTTGCGACCCAGTACCGGATAATGATAGTCAGGGTAGACAAACCCGACTGCGTCAAATACCCGGTTGAGCCTTTTCTTCTTTCGGCCTCCGAAGGCTGCTGATAACGCACTATTTTCGGCCTTCGAATATGCCCCAAGCAGTTCGTCACTTAATGTTTCAATGCTTTTCAACCAGTCATCATCAGGTTCAACAAATTTATCTGCATATTTGAATGTGTATTTCAGTCTGACCAGTCCGCCTTCGTCGGAATCTTTGATGGTCTCCTTCGGCATTTCCCACTTTCCTGCAAGTGGCCACACCCTGAAGGCAATATGCTCTTGGACCAAGTCCCTTGTCCCAATGAAAGAGCAGATTACGCCGAAGGCCCTTTGGCATTCCTCGGCCGCTTCATCCATTTCAACCTTCGGCCTTCGAAGTCCGAAGCGTTGCCAGATGGGGCGCATAATGATACTCTTGACATTTTCCTGCGCTGTTAAGTCATTCTTTACATAGAACCATTCAGTCATCCAGGCTCCGGGCCACCTCTTCTGAAAAGTTGGCACAAGGCGGCTTGACCCGGAGCGGGCACCGAAGCTGTAACACCCAAAATTGTTGTGATATTGTTCTTTCCCCCAGGGCTTCGTCTCATATAATAACTCATGAATGTTGCAAAAGCTTTTAGCATTTGGTTCTAAACCTTGGCTTCTCGCAGCCCAGACAAACATCCCCATTCTTATGATAGCTTCGGGAGTAAGTTGATGAAGGTAGACTTGAAATGTTTTCAGTACCTCAACAACAAAGTTGCTCAGGGGGAATCGAAGCCCAGCCTTGAGAAAGCTTCGGAAGATTACAACTTCATCTTCTTCGGGGGTGGGAGAAGTCTTTTCACCAGCGTCAGCCCTCACAATAGATATATCTCGAAAATACCGCCCCCTCATATTATCAATATGCCTCTGTTTGATAGTGGTTTTCCCGAAAACCGTGTGACTTGGTCGCCATGGTCGATCTTCGGATTCTTCCCCACCACTTTCTACATCAAAACTGTCGCTGTCATCAGTATCTTCGGACAAACCTTCAAGAATTTCCTTGGTGATTTTCTCTGTGTTGGTTTCCGCCATCGCTATAAGGAACCCCAAGTTCTTCTCTTCGTCGAGGCTCAGCTTCGTCTCGGCAGCAATCTTCTTACTTTCAGACATCTTCGGAAACGCTAAAAAACTGTTTTTAGGGCCGAAGCTTCAAAATCAAAAAGACCAGCAAATCTTAGTGCACAAGAGCTAAAAATTTAGTGGGCCGAAGCAGATGGCAAGTGTGCGTACCAAATAAGTTTGCGGTATGATCTTATTTATACCCCCAGGGCGTTGAAAATTGAAAGACCCCACGTGTCAGTGAATGTTGCTATTCTAGCAAAGGGAAGGTGTTTTTTCGGACCTTCGGCTCAAGGCCTTCGTCCATATCGCAATCTGAATTTATTATTAACAAATTAATATTGCGAGGGGCTACTGTTGGGGGCCTTCGTCCTCCGAAGGTCCTCAAAAACATGATTTGACAATGTTTTCCAAGTGGATTATGTGAACAGGTATCTTCGGACTTAGAATTATGAACATGAAGCACGGTCAGGACGAAGCCTGAACCAGACGAAGGACGAGCTGATTACCAAGCCCTACGAAGGATGGTACACAGCCGAAGCTGTGCGCAGGGAAGCTTCGTCGCGATAGCAGAGGGGGGAACCGACTTAGAGATGAAAAGACTACGTGGACCTTGACAGATTTTCATAAGTCATTGACAAATGTAATGGACATGAATGTAATTTTACGTGGGTTGCGTCCCACGTCTATAAATAGATGAACAGTACTCCCGTACTGTTCACGCTGACTTGGCATTTGCTTTTGCGTCACGCTTGTACTTTTTACCTTCTCTCAGGACCGAAGGTACATTTGTAATTTGAAATCATTTCTATTTTTCCATGTTAATAAAATAGAAATGATTCTATGATGGTGCTTATATTATATTTCATGCTCTATATGAATCCTTCGTCATTACTTGTTATGTTTACGAAGGTATGTCTCTTGTGACCTTCGTCCGAAATTCATTATTTCCCGAAGGGACATAATGCTCCGAAGGACGAAGGACTTTAACACTTAACATTTTTTATGTTGCCTTGTTCTTAACTCTTAGCATTTGAGAACAAGTCCCCAACATCCAGTGAGTCCTCTCGGCTGGCCTGGTTGCTTCGGTCGTCGTAAGCTTTCGTCCTCGGGGAACCGTATTCCAAGTCCGTGGGCAAGATGGCCTCAGCCCCATAGACTAGGAAAAACGGCGAGAAGCCTGTGGCTCGGCTCGGCGTCGTCCTCAGACTCCAAACCACCGAGGGTAGTTCTTTTATCCACTGCTTGCCGAACTTGTTGAGGTTGTTGTAGATCCTCGGCTTTAGTCCCTACAAAATCATTCCATTGGCACGCTCCACCTGCCCGTTTGTCATCGGGTGAGCAACGATGGCCCAGTCTACTCGGATGTGGTGATCCTCGCAGAAGTCTAGGAACCTTTTTCCAGTGAACTGCGTGCCATTGTCGGTGATGATGGAGTTTGGGACCCCAAAGCGGTGGATGATATTCGTGAAGAACGTCACCGCTTGCTCGGACCCGATGCTGGTTAGGGGTCGGACCTCGATCCACTTGGAGAATTTGTCAATGGCGACCAGCAGGTGCTTGAAGCCCCCAGGTGCCTTCTGCAAGGGACCGATGAGGTCCAGTGCGGTCGGCCAGTAGAAACCTTGTCGGAAAGCGTTTCCCACTAGGGTCCGAGGCGCTGCGTGGTGGCCGCAAGCCCCCGAGTGTATTTCTTGTAACAGCTCTTGTCCTTGGGCGACAGATATGCATCGTTGGAGGATGCCCGAGGGGCTGCGGTGATACAGCTCCTTTTCATTACCCAGTAAAACGAACGACTTGGCGTGCCAAGCCAGTCGCCGAGCTTCGGCTTTGTCGAGGGGCAGCTCTCCTCGGAGGAGATATTCCAGGTACGGGGTCTGCCAGTTCGGGTTTGGCGTAACTGCACCTGGTTCCCCCTCGATGCGCAGGGCCTCACCCTCGGTGGCCGAGGGTACCTCGGGCTTGGCCGAGGTTCCCTCGGGCTCGGGCGCGTTGTTGATCATGACGGATGGTTGATATATGTCCCTCGAGAGGACGTCCGGTGGGACCGTCGTCCGCCCCGAGGCTATTTTAGCCAGCTCGTCCACAGTCTCGTTGTACCATCGAGCGACGTGGTTGAACTCCAGCCCATAGAACTTATCTTCCAAGCGTCGAACTTCGTCGCAGTAGGCCTCCATTTTCCGATCGCGGTAGTGAGAGTTCTTCATGACTTGGTCAATAATGAGCTGTGAGTCACCGCGAGCATCGAGGCGCCGAAACCCTAGCTCGATGGCGATGCGCAGTCCATTAACCAAGGCCTCATACTCGGCCACGTTGTTTGACGCCGGAAAATGGAGGCGCAATACGTAGCGCACATGTCTCCCGAGGGGTGAAATGAAGAGCAAGCCAGCACCTGCTCCTGTCTTCATGAGCGACCCGTCGAGGTATATGGTCCATAGTTCGGGCTGGATTGGAGCCGTTGGCAACTGGGTGTCGACCCATTCAGCCAGGAAGTCTGCCAAGACTTGGGATTTTATGGCCTTCCGTGGAGCGAATGAGAGTGTTTCGCCCATGAGTTCCACTGCCCACTTTGCTATCCTACCCGAGGCCTCTTGGCACTGGATGATCTCTCCTAGGGGAAAGGATGACACCACAGTCACCGGATGAGACTCAAAAGAGTGTCGCAACTTTCGCTGTGTCAGAATTACTGCGTATAGTAGCTTCTGAACTTGCGGGTAGCGGATCTTGGTCTCGGAAAGCACCTCACTAATGAATTAGACTGGCCTCTGGACGAGCAATGCATGTCCTTCTTCTTGTCTCTCGACTACGACCGCGGCGCTGACCACCTGAGTGGTTGCGGCTACGTAGACCAAGAGAGCTTCTCCCATGGCAGGGGGGCACCAAGATGGGCGCATTGGTAAGGAGTGCCTTTAAGTTCTCGAGGGCTTCCTCGACCTCGGGGGTCCAAGTGAAGCGCTCGGCCTTCCTCAAGAGGCGGTATAAGGGCAATCCTTTCTCGCCGAGGCGCGAGATGAAGCGGCTCAGAGCCGCAAGGCATCCCATCACCCTTTGTACTCCTTTTAGGTCTTTGATGGGCCCCATGTTGGTGATGGCCGCAATCTTCTCCGGGTTGGCTTCGATGCCTCGTTCGGAGACGATGAACCCTAGGAGCATGCCTCGGGGGACTCCGAAGACACACTTCTCAGGGTTGAGTTTCACGCTCTTTGCCTTTAGACACCTGAATGTCACCTCAAGGTCAGAGAGGAGGTCAGAGGCTTTCCGTGTTTTGACAACAATGTCATCGACGTAAGCCTCGACAGTTCTGCCGATGTGTTCTCCGAACACATGGTTCATGCACCTTTGGTATGTCGCGCCTGCATTCCTCAAACCAAATGACATAGTAGTGTAACAATACATGCCAAAGGGTGTGATAAAAGAGGTCGTGAGCTGGTCGGACTCTTTCATCTTGATTTGGTGATAGCCTGAATAGGCGTCGAGGAATGATAGGGCTTCACACCCAGCTGTGGAGTCCACTATTTGGTCGATGCGGGGCAGAGGTTAGGGAACTTTCGGACATGCCTTGTTTAACCCGGTGTAGTCAACACACATCCTCCATTTCCCACCTTTTTTCTTCACAAGCATAGGGTTAGCTAACCATTCTGGATGGAATACCTCTTTGATGAACCCCGCAGCCATTAGCTTCTGGACCTCCTCACCTATGGCTCTACGCTTTTCTTCGTCAAAACGGCGTAGAGGCTGCTTCACGGGTCGGGCACCGGCTCGGATATCCAATGAGTGCACGGCGGCATCTCTCGGTACGCCAGGCATGTCCGAGGGACTCCACGCAAAAACTTTGGCGTTTGCGCGGAGGAAGTCGACGAGCACTGCTTCCTATTTGGGGTCGAGCTCGGAGCCAATCCGGACTTTCTTGCTGGCGTCGTTGCTGGGGTCGAGAGAGGCGGTCTTAACCGCCTTGGCCAGTTCAAAGTTGCCGGCGAGCCGCTTCGTGTCAGGCGCCTCCTTGGAGAGGCGATCCAGGTCGGCGATGAGGGCCTCGGACTCGGCGAGGGCTTCGACATACTCCACGCATTCCACGTCGCACTCGTAAGCGTGGTGGTACGAGGACCCAATGGTAATGGTTCTGTTGGGGCCCGGCATCTTGAGCTTGAGGTACGTGTAGTTGGGGACGACCATGAACTTGGCGTAGCATGGCCTTCCCAGCACCGCGTGGTAGGTCCCTCGGAACCCAACTACCTTGAAAGTGAGGGTTTCCTTTCGGAAATTGGAGGGAGTCCCGAAGCAGACGGGCAAGTCGATTTGCCCGAGGGGCAGAACACGCTTGCCCGGGACGATCCCGTGGAAAGGTGCTGCGCCGGGCCGGATCGTGGACAGATCGACCCCCAAGAGCCCTAGAGTCTCGGCGTAGATAATGTTGAGGCTGCTGCCTCCATCCATGAGGACCTTGGAGAGCCTAACATTTCCGATGACAGGGTCGACGACGAGTGGGTACCTTCCTGGGTTTGGTACGTAGTCGGGGTGGTCGCCTCGGTCGAAGGTGATGGGCTTGTTGGACCAGTCAAGGTAGACTGGTGCTGCCACCTTCACTGAGCAGACCTCCCGACGCTCTTGCTTGCGGTGTCGAGCCGAAGCATTCGCCACCTGTCCGCTGTAGATCATGAAGCAGTTGTGGACCTCCGGGAACTCTTCTTCCTAATCGCCATTTTTCTTTTTGCCTTGATCCTTGCCACCCTGTGCCGAGGGCCCTGCCTTGTTGAAGTAGCGCCGGAGCATGTCGCATTCTTCAAGGGTGTGTTTGACGGGACCCCTATGATAGGGGCACAACTCCTTGAGCATCTTGTCGAACATGTTGGCTCTCCTAGGAGGCTTCCGAGGATTCCTGTGCTCGACAGCGGCAACGAGGTCCGCGTCAAGGGCATCGCGTTTCGCCTACGCCTTCTTCCGGGTTTTCTTCTTCGCACCCCGCTGGGCGGGCGCCTCGGGGGCGTCTTCCTTCTGTCTTCCCTGAGGCTGCTTGTCCTTCCGGAAGATGGCTTCGACTACCTCCTGACCAGAGGCGAACTTGGTGGCTATGTCCATCAGCTCGTTCACCATGGTGGGAGTCTTGCGTCCCAGTTTGCCCACCAGGTCCCAGCAGGTGGTGCTGGCGAGGAATGCCCCGATGACGTTTGAGTTGGTGATGTTGGGCAACTCGGTGCGCTGCTTTGAAAACCGCCGGATGTACTCTCGCAGGGATTCCCCTAGCTGCTGGAGGCAGCTTCGAAGATCCTACGAGTTCCCAGGGTGTACGTACGTGCCCTAGAAGTTTCCCGCGAAGGCCTTAACCAGGTCGTCCCAGCCGAAGATCTGCGCAAGGGGCAGATGCTCCAGCCAGGCCCGGGCAGCATCGGAGAGGAAGAGTGGAAGGTTGCGGATGATGAGGTTGTCATCGTCCATCCCTCCCAACTGCATGCCAACCGGTAGTCCGGGAGCCACAGCTCCGGCTTTGTCTCCCCTGAGTACTTGGTAATGGTAGTCGGGGCACGGAACCGGGCCAGGAACGGTGCCCGTCGAATGGCTCGGCTGAAGACTCGCGGACCTGGCGGCTTGGGCGAGGGGCTCCGATCCTCGTCGCTGTCGTAGCGTCCTCCGCGCCTGGGGTGGTAGCCTTGGCGCACCCTTTCCTCGAGGCGGGCCCGACGGTCGTGTCGGTGTTGTTTGCTGTCGAGGTGGTCCGGAGCCGCGGGCGTCTCATCCCGTGTGCGCTCGGTGTGGACTGAGGCCTCCCATACGCGCTGAGAGGATGTCGCGCGGAGCTCCGAGGGGCATCCTCGCCTTCGGGAGGCAAAGCTCTCGGCCCGTCGGACGGCGGCGTCTTCCAGGAGGCCCTTGAGCTCGCCCTGAATACGTCGCCCCTCGGTGGTGGATGGCTCCGGCATGGTTCGAAGTAGCGTTGCCACAGCAGCAAGGTCCTGACCGGCCCTGTCGGTGGCCGGGGGCAGCCCTGCCCTGGCCTCATTGACGATACAGCGCTGGACTTCTCGGGCCCGAAGACGCGCTCCTCCGGTGAGTGCCCGGCCTGCCCGCTCCTGCTCGCTGTCCTGTCAGAACTGAACAAGTCGCCCTGTTTCTTCATCGAGCTTGGCCTGCATCTCGCGGAGTTGCTCGAGCTGTGTGCCCTGATCCCCCGCAGGGACTCGGACCACAGCTAGCTCCCATGGGATCTCGACGCGAGACGCAGGCGCAGGGGCGCCGTCATTTCCCGGCATGCCGAGGTGGTCGCCTTCGTCGTGATCCCCCTGGTCGATGTGGAAACATTCGCGACATGGGCCGTAACCTTCGCCGTCCAGGCTGTGGTCATTGTCGGAGCAACCGGAGAAGCAATGGTCGCATGCAAGCATGAAGTCTTGCATGGCACTGGGACCACTGAGTCCGGAGAAACCCTAACCGAAGTCGGGGTCGTCCTCCGCCTCAGAACCCGCGGGTCCAGAGGTTGAGACAGCTATTAGCCGGTCCCAAGTTGACCACATATGGTACCCTGGAAGGTCAGGATAGGCCTTTGCGAAAGCGCTCACTGAAGCAGGGTCGCTTGGCGGATTGAAGCTGAATCTGAAGGGAACCAGGTGGAAAACGGTTGGTACCTCTTGGTCAGCAGGCGGTGGTGAAGCCGCATCAGGGATGGGAGGCACCGTCATCTCAGGTACGAGGCTAACGTCCAACAAGCCCTTTGCGAGGGTGCTAGCGTCATCAGCTCGCTCGGGGTTGGCATGTCGCTAGGAAGCGACACTCGTCGTTGTCTCAGGTGCGAGGACAGTACCCGACATGTCCCCCGCAGGGGTGCCGGTGTTGTCGACTCGCTCTGGTCCGACAGCCGTCGAGGTGCCGCCTCCTGCTTGGCCATGGTTGCCCCGTCTCCCCCTCCTCCGTCGAGGAGGGTGGTGGAGAAAGTCCGGGTGTTCCTCCTTTGCCACGGGGAGATGCCGTCGCCGAGCTCGCCTCCACCCGGCGAGGCGACGACCATCGCTGCTGTCGAGCCATGGGGGGAGGAGTACCATGTCGTAGCCGCCGTCGCGGGACATGAACTCGAGACTCCCGAAGCGGAGCACCGTCCCGGGTCGAAGAGGATGCTGAGGACTACCCATCTGGAACTCTACGGGAAAGTTTTTTGTCAACATGCAGCAGGCCCCTACCTGGCGCGCCAACTGTCGGCGTTTGCTCGACTTACCAGTAAATTTGTCGCTGCGCGTCCCTGCCCAGATGGGTTGGTGCGAGATGGAACACAAGCGAGGCTTATATTATCTTGCACCGGGGGTGCTTGCAGTAGGGGTTACAAGCGTCGCGGGAGAGAGTGGGAGAGCGAGCGAGAGAGTGAGGGAGCGAGCGAGTGGGAGAGAGAGCGAGAGAGAGGGGGTCTAGCCTCGAGGCGAGCTGACCGAGCTAGCTTCCTCTGTGTTTCTCCCTCTTGTCCCTTTTCCCCCTTCGTCTTCCTCCGTTCCTCTCCTTTCTTTCTCCTTCCTCTTCTCCCCTCCTCCCCTCCGAAGGCCCTGGACATCCCCTTTATAGATGCAAGGGGACGGCCTAGCTATACAATGGGGTGTAGCTACATGTTTTCGTGGCCAACGGAGAGGTGCTTGAGCGCTACGTGGCTGGTGGAGAAGTGCCTGAGCCCTGTAGGAGCGTGGCTGGCGGTGCGGCACGTGTCCTGCTGACGTTTCCTTGCTTCCGTAGGGCGCTGAGAGCCACCGACGTCATGGACGCATGCGGGGAACCATCATTGCCTGTCTGACCGGGGTGATCCAGATGGGACACTGGTCTTGTTCCTTCGTAGCCCGAGGCGGCTAGCTAGGGGTAGGGTAATGATGTATCCCCAGTGGCGTGGTCGGTCCGAGGCCAAGGTCGGGTGAGGTGGAGACTTCTCCCGAGGCTGAGGCTCGAGGTCGGGCGAGGCCGAGGCCTAGGGTCGGGCGAGGCCGAGGCCTGGGGTCAGGCGAGGTGGAGCTCCTTGCTGCGCCCGAGGCCAGGGCCGAGGTCGCACATTACTATCGCCATTTTTACCCTGGTTGATATAGTAGCTGAAACAGGGCGAATGGCGTTGTTTCCCTGTCAAATCGGTCAGCGAAGGAGGTCGAAGTGACTGCGGTCACTCCGACCTTGCCGACTGAGACACGCGTGTTATGACACGGTGTCAGGCGATCCCCGCATTGAATGCGCATGCGATACGGTCAGTGGGTGAGGTGACTTGACCGAGGTCGCTGTACGGCGGAGTTTTCCTAGGCGATACCCTTAGACGGGCCGAGGGTGTGCCCTTTGCCTGAGGGGGCCCTCAGGCGAGGCGTGAATCCATCCGGGTCTACTGCTCCTGTCCGAGGCTGGGCTCGGGCGAGGTGAGACCACGTCCCCCAGCTGTTAGGGCTTTATCTTTTGAACTTGCCAGCCCATGTGGTCGGCACTGAGGATGTTTTTCCTGCCGCGATTAGGTGTATTGGGGTACCCCTGATTATGGTACCCGACAATCATATACTACATAAAGAAGTTAGTAAATAGAAGACAATCTCACTCTGCAATGAAGCTTGAAATTAGTAGAGTAAATACTATCTGCAATAATCTGTGCATACTGGCGTTTGACCGAGAACCACTGAAATAGTTAAAGTCAAATCAAACTCTTCCATTGCTAACAAGAATCCATAGAGTTGGAAGCTATGTACCCTACAAAACGACTTAAATCAATTAATAGAAGATGGGTCTAAAAATAAGTAAAAATTCATTTCAGTTTAGGTGACAAGATGTAAGTATTGAAACCTTTATTGTTTCAGTTTTAGAACAACATATCTCATTTTGACCCTTATCATCCTTAAAGTTTATTTGAGATTTATTCTATCTACAAAATCGAAATTGTACTAATGACTAATGAGAATTCTAGGCAGAGTAGGAGATTGATTCAGTACTTCAAAACAAATTATGATTTAGTAGATGAACCGTTGAACTGCCCAAGGTTCAACTCAAATTTGACTTTCTTTTGGATGATTCAACTATCCACGACTTCATCTACTACCCCAATTTATTGGCAAATTATAAGACCATTGAAGGAAACGGGTGACGCCTAAGAGGGGGGTGAATTAGGACTTCTAAAACTTTTACTAAACTAGGCCACAAATAAATCCCTAAAGCAAAACCTATGCAAATAATCAAACTAGAATGTGCAAACTAGGTTTTGTCTAAGTGTTGCTATCTCTACCGCAAAGGCTAAGTTTCAATCTACACTATATAAGTATGTAAGGCAAGATTGAAACTTAAATGCTTAATGTAAATGCGGAAGGTAAAGAGCTAAGTAGAGATGCAAACTCTCGTGGATGACGCCGGTATTTTTACCGAGGTATCTGGAACCGCGCAAGGTCCCGACTAATCCTCGTTGGTGCCCCTACGCAAAGGGAAGCCCACGCGAGGGCCAAGCACCTCGGTCGAGTAACTCCATAGAGAGCCGCGGGCCTTCTCCACGCGCAAGTGGTGCTCCGCTTCCGGCTCCTCTCGGACGCTCCCCGCCGTCTCCACTATCGAGCTTCTGGCCGAAACTCCGCGGGCCTCGTTCCCTCCGGTACACGGTGGCGACCGTGACACAAACGCGGTTGTCACGGTCTCGCAAGACTCTCGCCCCACTCGGTACAATTACAACGGCTCACGCAAGAGCCGAGGGGTTGTGTGGTTTTACAAAACTCACTCAACTAACTAGGGTTCACCTAGAGCAAGCGCTAAAGCGTTCTAACTAACCTAAGCACTTCGCAAAGCACCTACGCTAATCACCGAGTGATTCTATTAAGCACTTGGGTGTTTGAGCTCTTGGAAATATGCACTATGTGTCTTGGTATGTTGCTTGGGCTCCCACACAAGAGAGTGGCCGGTTGGGGTGGTATTTATAGCCTCCACACCCCAAACTAGCCGTTGGACAGAAAGCAGCAACTTTCTGTCGATGGGTGCACTGGACAGTCCGGTGCACCACCGGACAGTGTCTGGTGCACCACCGGACAGCTCCTGTAGAGTGTCCGGTGCACGCCACGTCAGCGGACAGTTGGCAGCTGTAGCAGTCGACCGTTGGATCCGACCGTTGCCGTCTGTCCGGTCCACACCGGACAGTCTAGTGCCGACTGTCCGGTGCTACAGCCCGAGGGCGCCTGTCTGCGGCCCCTCTGCGCAGACTGTCCGGTTGACCCCTGAAAGGGAATTAGGCTTACACCTAGTTCCTAAATAATTTTGGTGGTTGAATTGCCCAACACAAATATTGGACTAACTAGTTTGCTCTAGTGTATAAGTTATACAGGTGCAAAAGGTTCACACTTAGCCAATAAAAAGATCAAGTGTTGGATTCAACAAAGGAGCAAAGAGGCAACCGAAGGCACTTCTGGTCTGGGGGCACCGGACTGTCCGGTGTACACCGGACAATGTCCGGTGCGCCACCGGTGCACCAGAGGACTCCGACTCCAAACTCTTCGCCTTCGGGAATTCTCGGAAGCCGGCGCGCTATAATTCACCGGACTGTCCGGTGTGCACCGGACATGTCCGGTGCTCCAAGGAAGCATGGTCTCCGGAACTCGCCAGCCTCGGGTTCGCGCGGCAGCCGCTCCGCTAAAATTCACCGGACTGTCCGGTGTGCACCGGACTGTCCGGTGTGCCAGCGGAGCAACGGCTATTTCGGCGCCAACGGCTCCCTGCAGCGCATTTAATGCGCGCGCAGCGCGCGCAGACGTCAGGCACGCCCATACCGGTGCACCGGACATCAAACAGTACATGTCCGGTGTGCACCGGACACCCAGGAGGGCCCAGAAGTCAGAAGCTCCAACGGTCAGAATCCAACGGCAGTGATGACGTGGCAGGGGCACCGGACTGTCTAGTGTGCACCGGACTGTCCGGTGCGCCATCGAACAGAAGCCCCCAGCCAACGGTCATGTTTGGTGGTTGGGGCTATAAATACCCCAACCACCCCACCATTCATTGCATCCAAGTTTTCCAACTTCCAACCACTTACAAGAGCTAGGCATTCAATTCTAGACACACCAAAAGAGATTTGCCGTGTTCTTTTGAGCTCTTGCGCTTGGATCGCTTTCTTTCTTTCTCACTTGTTCTTGAGATCAACACTCAATTGTAACCAAGGCAAGAGGCACCAATTGTGTGGTGGCCCTTGCGGGGAAGTTTTGTTCCCGTTTGATTGAGAAGAAGAAAAGCTCACTCGGTCCGAGGGACCGTTTGAGAGAGGGAAGGGTTGAAAGAGACCCGGCCTTTGTGGCCTCCTCAACGGGGAGTAGGTTTGCGAGAACCGAACCTCGGTAAAACAAATCCGCGTGTCTCACTCTTCATTTGCCTGCGATTTGTTTTGCACCCTCTCTCGCGGACTCGTTTATATTTCTAACGCTAACCCGGCTTGTAGTTGTGATTATTTTTGTGATTTTCAGTTTCGCCCTATTCACCCCCCCTCTAGGCGACTTTCAATTGGTATTAGAGCCCGGTGCTTCATTAGAGCCTAACCGCTCGAAGTGATGTCGGGAGATCACGCCAAGAGGGAGATGGAGACCGGCGATAACAAGCCCACTACAAGCCAAGGGAGCACTTCATCGGAAGAGTCCCGCACCAAGAGAAGGGAGAAGAAGAAGAACTCCTCCAAGCGGAAGGAGAAAAGATCTTCCTCTTCTCACCACAAGGAGAAGAAGGAAAAATCTTCTTCTCTCAAGCCGCATCGGAGTGGGGACAAGCACAAGAGGATGAGGAAGGTGGTCTACTACGAGACCGACACTTCATCGACATCCACCTCCGGCTCCGACGCGGCATCCGTCACTTCTAAACGCCAAGAGCGTAAGAAGTATAGTAAGATTCCCCTACGCTACCCTCGCATTCCTAAACATACACCTTTACTTTCCGTCCCATTAGGCAAACCACCAACTTTTAATGGTGAAGATTATGCTATGTGGAGTAATTTAATGCGATTTCATCTAACCTCTCTCCACAAAAGTATATGGGATGTTGTTGAGTATGGTGTACAGGTACCATCTGTAGGGGATGAGGACTACGACACGGACGAAGTGGCCCAAATCGAGCACTTCAACTCCCAAGCCGCAACCATTCTCCTTGCCTCACTAAGCAAGGAGGAATACAACAAAGTGCAAGGGTTGAAGAACGCAAAGGAGATTTGGGACCTACTCAAGACGGCGCACGAGGGTGATGAACTCACCAAGATCACCAAGTGGGAAACGATCGAGGGGGAGCTCGGTCGCTTCCGTCTTTGCCAAGGGGAGGAGCCTCAAGATATGTACAACCGGCTCAAGACCTTGGTGAACCAAGTGCGCAACCTCGGGAGCGCAAAATGGGATGACCACGAAGTGGTTAAGGTTATTCTAAGAGCCCTTATTTTCCTTAACCCCACACAAGTTCAATTAATTCGTGGTAATCCTAGATATCCACTAATGACCCCCGAGGAAGTTATCGGGAATTTTGTGAGTTTTGAATGCATGATTAAGGGCTCAAAGAAGATCAATGAGCTTGACGAGCCTTCCACATCCGAGGCGCAACCGGTGGCCTTCAAGGCAACGGAGGAGAAGAAGGAGGAGTCTACACCAAGTAGACAACCAATTGACGCCTCCAAGCTCGACAACGAGGAGATGGCCCTAATCATCAAAAGCTTTCGGCAAATCCTCAAGCAACGGAAGGGGAAGGATTACAAATCCCGTTCCAAGAAGGTTTGCTACAAGTGTGGTAAGCCCGGTCATTTTATTGCAAAATGTCCTATGTCTAGTGACAGTGACAGGGGCGACGACAAGAAGGGAAAGAGGAAAGAAAAGAAGAAGTACTACAAGAAGAAGGGCGGCGATGCCCATGTTTGTCGGGAGTGGGACTCCGACGAAAGCTCAAGCGACTCCTCCGACGAAGAGGACGCCGCCAACATCGCCGTCACCAAGGGCCTCCTCTTCCCCAACGTCGGCCACAAGTGTCTCATGGCCAAGGACGGCAAAAAGAAGGTAAACTCAAGGTCCTCCACTAAATATGAAACATCTAGTGATGAGGATGATGATAAAAATGAGGAGGATAATTTGCGTATTCTTTTTGCCAACCTTAACATGGAACAAAAGGAAAAATTAAATGAGCTAATTAGTGCCATCCATGAAAAGGATGATCTCTTGGACTCCCAAGAGGACTTCCTAATCAAGGAAAACAAGAAACATGTTAAGGTTAAAAATGCTTATGCTCTAGAGGTAGAAAAATGCAACAAATTATCTAGTGAGGTAAGCACATGCCATGACACTATTACCAACCTTAGAAATGAAAATGTTAAATTAATTGCTAAGGTTGATTCTCATGTTTGCATTGATCCTAGAAATGATAATGTTGATTTGCTTGCTAGGATTGATGAGTTGAATGTTTCTATCACTAGCCTTAGAAATGAGAATGAGAAACTAATTGCTAAGGCTAAGGATTTTGATGATTGCAATGCTACTATTTCCGACCTTAGAACTAAAAATGATATGTTGCATGCTAAGGTTGTTGAACTAAAATCTTGCAAACCCTCTACATCTAATGTTGAGCATATTTCCATTTGTACTAGATGTAGAGATATTAATGTTGATGCTATTCATGATCACCTAGCCTTAATTAAAAAACAAAATGATCACATAGCTCAACTAAATGCTAAGATTAGAGAGCATGACTTAGAAAATGAAAAATTTAAACTTGCTAGAAGCATGCTCTATAATGGGAGACACCCTGGCATCAAGGATGGCATTGGCTTCCAAAGGGGAGACAATGTCAAAATTAATGCCCCTCCAAAGAACTTATCTAACTTTGTTAAGGGCAAGGCTCCCATGCCTCAGGATAACGAGGGTTACATTTTGTATCCTGCCGGCTATCCTGAGAGCAAGATTAGGAAAATTCATTCTAGGAAGTCTCACTCTGGCCCTAATCATGCTTTTATGTATAAGGGTGAGACATCTAGATCTAGGCAACCAACCCATGCCAAGTTGCCTAGAAAGAAAACTCCTAATACATCAAATGATCATGCCATTTCATTCAAAACCTTTGATGCATCATATGTTTTAACTAATAAATCCGGCAAGATAGTTGCCAAAATTGTTGGGGGCAAACACAAGGGCTCCAAGACTTGTGTTTGGGTACCCAAAGTTCTTGTTTCTAATGCCAAAGGACCCAAAACCGTTTGGGTACCTAAAACAAAGAACTAAACTTGTTTTGTAGGTTTATGCATCCGGGGGCTCAAGTTGGATACTCGACAGCGGGTGCACTAACCACATGACAGGGGAGAAAAGGATGTTCTCCTCATATGAGAAAAACCAAGATCCCCAACGAGCTATCACATTCGGGGATGGAAATCAAGGTTTGGTCAAAGGATTGGGTAAAATTGCTATATCACCTGACCACACCATTTCCAATGTTTTTTTTGTAGATTCCTTAGATTACAATTTGCTTTCCGTATCCCAATTATGTAAAATGGGCTACAACTGTCTATTTACTGATATTGGTGTTACTGTCTTTAGAAGAAGTGATGATTCAATAGCATTTAAGGGAGTGTTAGAGGGTCAGCTATACTTGGTAGATTTTGATAGAGCTGAACTCGACACTTGCTTAGTTGCTAAGACTAACTTGGGTTGGCTCTGGCACCGCCGACTAGCCCATGTTGGAATGAAGAATCTTCACAAGCTTCTAAAGGGAGAACACATTTTAGGACTAACCAATGTTCATTTTGAGAAAGACAGGATTTGTAGCGCGTGCCAAGCCGGGAAGCAAGTTGGTGTCCATCATCCACACAAAAACATCATGACTACCGACAGGCCACTGGAGCTCCTACACATGGATTTATTCGGCCCGATCGCTTACATAAGCATCGGCGGTAGTAAGTATTGTCTTGTAATTGTGGATGATTATTCTCGCTTCACTTGGGTGTTCTTTTTGCAGGACAAATCTCATACCCAAGAAACTTTAAAGGGATTCTTGAGACGGGCTCAAAATGAGTTCGGCTTAAGGATCAAGAAAATTAGAAGCGACAACGGGACGGAGTTCAAGAACTCTCAAATTGAAGGCTTTCTTGAGGAGGAGGGCATCAAGCATGAGTTCTCTTCTCCCTACACTCCACAACAAAATGGTGTAGTGGAGAGGAAGAATCGAACTCTATTGGACATGGCAAGAACCATGCTTGATGAGTACAAGACACCGGATCGGTTTTGGGCCGAAGCGGTCAACACCGCCTGCTACGCCATCAACCGGTTATATCTTCACCGAATCCTCAAGAAGACATCTTATGAACTTCTAACCGGTAAAAAGCCAAATATTTCATATTTTAGAGTTTTTGGTAGCAAATGTTTTATTCTTGTCAAAAGAGGGAGAAAATCTAAATTTGCTCCTAAAACTGTAGAAGGCTTTTTACTAGGATATGACTCAAACACAAGGGCATATAGAGTCTTTAACAAGTCCTCAGGACTTGTTGAAGTTTCTTGTGACGTTGTGTTTGATGAGACTAACGGCTCTCAGGTAGAGCAAGTTGATCTTGATGAGATAGGTGAAGAACAGGCTCCATGCATAGCACTAAGGAACATGTCCATTGGGGATGTGTGTCCTAAGGAATCCGAAGAGCCTTCAAGTGCACAAGATCAACCATCCTCCTCCATGCAAGCATCTCCACCAACACAAATTGAGGATGAGGCTCAAGAGGTTGAACAAGAAGATCAAGAAGATGAGCCACCTCAAAATGACGGCAACGATCAAGGGGGAGATGCAAATGATGAAGACAAGGAGGATGAACAACCAAGGCCGCCACACCCAAGAGTCCACCAAGCAATACAAAGAGATCACCCCGTCGACACCATTCTCGGCGACATTCATAAGGGGGTAACTACTCGATCTCGTGTTGCACATTTTTGTGAACATTACTCTTTTGTTTCCTCTATTGAGCCACACAGGGTAGAGGAAGCACTCCAAGATGCGGATTGGGTGATGGCGATGCAAGAGGAGCTCAACAATTTCACAAGGAATGAGGTATGGCATTTAGTTCCACGTCCTAATCAAAATGTTGTAGGAACCAAGTTGGTCTTCCGCAACAAGCAAGACGAGCATGGTGTGGTGACTAGGAACAAAGCTCAACTCGTGGCCAAGGGGTATTCACAAGTCGAAGGTTTGGATTTTGGTGAAACCTATGCACCCGTAGCTAGGCTTGAGTCAATTCGTATATTATTGGCCTATGCTACTTACCATGGCTTCAAGCTTTATCAAATGGACGTGAAGAGTGCCTTCCTCAATGGACCAATCAAAGAGGAGGTCTATGTTGAGCAACCTCCCGGCTTTGAAGACAGTGAGTATCCTAATCATGTTTATAGGCTCTCTAAGGCGCTTTATAGGCTCAAGCAAGCACCAAGAGCATGGTATGAATGCCTTAGAGATTTCCTTATTGCAAATGGCTTCAAAGTTGGCAAGGCCGATCCTACTTTATTCACTAAGACTCTAGACAATGATTTGTTTGTATGCCAAATTTATGTTGATGATATCATATTTGGGTCTACTAACAAATCTACATGTGAAGAATTTAGTAGGATCATGACACAAAAATTCGAGATGTCGATGATGGGGGAGTTGAAGTATTTTCTAGGATTCCAAGTCAAGCAACTCCAAGAAGGCACCTTCATTAGCCAAACGAAGTATACTCAAGACATTCTAAGCAAGTTTGGCATGAAGGATGCCAAGCCCATCAAGACACCCATGGGAACCAATGGGCATCTCGACCTCGACACGGGAGGTAAGTCCGTGGATCAAAAGGTATACCGGTCGATGATTGGTTCATTGCTTTATTTATGTGCATCTCGACCGGACATTATGCTTTCCGTTTGCATGTGTGCAAGATTCCAAGCCGACCCTAAGGAATCACACCTTACGGCCGTAAAACGAATCTTGAGATATTTGGCTTTTACTCCTAAGTATGGGCTTTGGTACCCTCGGGGATCCACTTTTGATTTGATTGGTTATTCGGATGCCGATTGGGCAGGGTGTAAGATTAATAGAAAGAGCACATCGGGGACTTGCCAGTTCTTGGGAAGATCCTTGGTGTCATGGGCTTCAAAGAAGCAAAATTCGGTCGCTCTTTCCACCGCCGAAGCCGAGTACATTGCCGCAGGCCATTGTTGCGCGCAATTGCTTTGGATGAGGCAAACCCTGCGGGACTACGGTTACAAATTAACCAAAGTTCCTCTTCTATGTGACAATGAGAGTGCAATCAAAATGGCCGACAATCCAGTCGAGCATAGTCGCACTAAACACATAGCCATTCGGTATCACTTTCTTCGGGATCACCAACAAAAGGGGGATATCGAGATTTCATACATTAATACTAAAGATCAATTAGCCGATATCTTTACCAAGCCTCTTGATGAGCAATCTTTTACCAGACTTAGGCATGAGCTCAATATTCTTGATTCTAGGAATTTCTTTTGCTAGTCTTGCACACATAGCTCATAGATATACCTTTGATCATGTCTCTTTTATATATGCTATGACTAATGTGTTTTCAAGTGTATTCCAAACCAAGTGAAAGGGAATAGGAGTCTTCGGCAAAGACAAGGCTTCCACTCCACTCCACTACTCATTCTTCGCCATCGCTCCGCATCATCTCTCCAACTTTGGTATAATCTTCACTCATTCATTTCATGACCAAAGGGGGAAAAAGTACTTCATAGGGCTCTAATGATTCCGTTTTTGGCGATTCATGCCAAAGGGGGAGAAAATATGAGCCCAAAGCAAAAGGACCGCACCACCACCTAATTTTATAAATTTGATGATTTTAAATTGGTAAATTTCAAAATTGGTATCTCTTTGTGTTCTAAAGGGGGAGCAAGTAGTATTTTCAAAATTGATGGAAAACCCTCTTGAACGCTAAGAGGAGACCTTATTTAAGAGGGAGTTTTGTTTAGTCAAAGGAAAAGCATTTGAACAAAGGAAGAAAATTTCAAATCTTGAAAATGCTTTGCAAAATCTTATTCATTTACCTTTGACTATCTTGCAAAAGGACTTTGAAAAGAATTTACAAAAGAATTTGCAAAAACAAAACTTGTGGTGTAAGCGTGGTCCAATATGTCAAAAACCAAGAAAACAATCCATGCGCATCATGTAAGTATTTATTGGCTCAATTCCAAGCAACCTTTGCACTTACCTTATGCAAACTAGTTCAATTATGCACTTCTATATTTGCTTTGGTTTGTGTTGGCATCAATCACCAAAAAGGGGGAGATTGAAAGGGAATTAGGCTTACACCTAGTTCCTAAATAATTTTGGTGGTTGAATTGCCCAACACAAATATTGGACTAACTAGTTTGCTCTAGTGTATAAGTTATACAGGTGCAAAAGGTTCACACTTAGCCAATAAAAAGATCAAGTGTTGGATTCAACAAAGGAGCAAAGAGGCAACCGAAGGCACCTCTGGTCTGGGGCACCGGACTGTCCGGTGTACACCGGACAATGTCCGGTGCGCCACCGGTGCACCAGAGGACTCCGACTCCAAACTCTTCGCCTTCGGGAATTCTCGGAAGCCGGCGCGCTATAATTCACCGGACTGTCCGGTGTGCACCGGACATGTCCGGTGCTCCAAGGAAGCGCGGTCTCCGGAACTCGCCAGCCTCGGGTTCGCGCGGCAGCCGCTCCGCTAAAATTCACCGGACTGTCCGGTGTGCACCGGACTGTCCGGTGTGCCAGCGGAGCAACGGCTATTTCGGCGCCAACGGCTCCCTGCGGCGCATTTAATGCGCGCGCAGCGCGCGCAGACGTCAGGCACGCCCATACCGGTGCACCGGACATCAAACAGTACATGTCCGGTGTGCACCGGACACCCAGGAGGGCCCAGAAGTCAGAAGCTCCAACGGTCAGAATCCAACGGCAGTGATGACGTGGCAGGGGCACCGGACTGTCCGGTGTGCACCGGACTGTCCGGTGCGCCATCGAACAGAAGCCCCCAGCCAACGGTCATGTTTGGTGGTTGGGGCTATAAATACCCCAACCACCCCACCATTCATTGCATCCAAGTTTTCCAACTTCCAACCACTTACAAGAGTTAGGCATTCAATTCTAGACACACCAAAAGAGATTTGCCGTGTTCTTTTGAGCTCTTGCGCTTGGATCGCTTTCTTTCTTTCTCACTTGTTCTTGAGATCAACACTCAATTGTAACCAAGGCAAGAGGCACCAATTGTGTGGTGGCCCTTGCGGGGAAGTTTTGTTCCCGTTTGATTGAGAAGAAGAAAAGCTCACTCGGTCCGAGGGACCGTTTGAGAGAGGGAAGGGTTGAAAGAGACCCGGCCTTTGTGGCCTCCTCAACGGGGAGTAGGTTTGCGAGAACCGAACCTCGGTAAAACAAATCCGCGTGTCTCACTCTTCATTTGCCTGCGATTTGTTTTGCACCCTCTCTCGCGGACTCGTTTATATTTCTAACGCTAACCCGGCTTGTAGTTGTGATTATTTTTGTGATTTTCAGTTTCGCCCTATTCACCCCCCCTCTAGGCGACTTTCAACCCCACCGGACTGTCCGGTTGACCCCATCGGACTGTCCGGTGCACACCGGACACTGTCCGGTGCGCCGACAGCCCTTCTTTAAGGTTTCTTTGTTGATTTCTTCGGGCTTCTTTTGTTCCTGAGTCTTGGACTTTTATGCATCTTTTTATGTCTTCTTTTGAGGTGTTGCATCCTCATTGCCTAGGTCCAATCCTCATCGCATCCTGTGAACTACAAAACACAAACACTCGAAAGTTTATTAGTTCACGGATTGTGTTGATCATCAAACACCAAAACTCAATTAGCCAAATGGCCGGGGTCCATTTTCCTTACAATCTCCCCCTTTTTGGTGATTGATGACAACACAACCAAAGCAAGCAAATAATACAAGTATTTGAATGAAAATATGCAAACTACTTGCTAGGATGCATGTTTGTCCCCACAATGTGAAATTATGGACTTAAGCCTCCCCCTAACTCCATAATTCACTTACTTCCTATTTTGGACCAAATAACCAAAACCACTTGCAGATGCAAAAATTTTAAATTGGTGGTGTTTTGTGTTTGATATAGTTTTCATTGCTTTGGTCCCTAAACTTCTCCCCCTTTGGCATCAACCACCAAAAAGGAAGACATTAAAAGCATGTAGGAAGTAAATAAGGCTTGCCCCCATCAAGAATTTTTATCAGATGATACCACTTGAAGAATACTAAATTAAAACATATGAATGGTACCAAGTGAAAAGTTTACTCCCCCTAAATGAGTGTTCTCTTTAGAAAGAAATTTCTCCCCCTTTTTAGAGATGAAGAAATACTCCCCTGACAGAGATCTCCTACTTAGGAAAAAGCATGTGAAAATTAGAGGTGCAAGACATGATTTGAATAGACTAACTTCCCTTATGCATAGGTAACAGAATATGAGTTGACAACATATGCATTTTTAGCAACATGGAAGTATATGATGTGAAATATAGTCTAATAAAAAATTGGAGAAGACATGTAAATGAAACTTAATGTAGTCTCGAAGATAACAATTGAACGTCAATTGCGGACCAATTTAAGACAAATGGCAGGCTTGGAGACATGAGAGTTCTTGGAGTTTTTGCAGTGGAAGATTGTTGTCTTTCTCCGGGGACCTCATTTTCCTTACAATGAGACTATCACATAAAATAGACTTGAAAAGGTGTTAGTCTAAAAGTATTAGATTATAGAGTAACCTCCCCCTAAAGGTGTGCATACAAGTTTTGAATACTTGTAGGAGACAGGCACTTTGATTTGGTATCAAGAGGGGCAAATCATCCATAATTCAAACTTTGGCACATATAAGCTAAATGATACCAATTTAAAGATATAGGATTTTGGAACATTAGTGTCATTTACTTAGGAAAGTTGAATAAGCTATGTGCCGTGCTTAATTAAACATTTTAAGCCATGTAGGTTTGCTTAAGTATATGAATTGATGACAAGCAATCCTACCATGTGAATTTACCTAGTATGCATACAGTTAAACAAAAGTAGATACCAAATGTAATACTAGGCATGAAGGGTAAACTAGATACAAGGAAAATAGATACGCATATCTAAAAACAAGAAATACAATAAATCTAGTTACCTTAGTCATGGGTGGGAAATTTGGGTCCAAAATTTTCACTAACCCACTTGGCAATAAGCTTGATCCAATATGATGTATCCCATGATATACATCCCAACTTTGCCAAGTCTCCAAATTTCCCGTTGTCCTTCGGACAACTCACTTCCCTTTCAGGATCCAAACCTTCTTGGTGCTTTTCATGGTTGAAATTATTTCCTTTGGCACCCAGATGCGTTTGGCCCCTTTTCCTTTGTTGGCTTGCTTGTTGGCCTTGATTGCTATCACCTTTCCATTCTTTTTCTTCTTGATCAAATATGGTGTAGCAACCTTTTTGTCCACCTTTTTGATGTAGGTGTTGGAGATTTTGCTTGTTGGCTTTTGCTTGAGCTTTCGCCTTTGATTATCCCCGATCATCGCCTTGCATTGGAAAGACTTGTGGCCTTCCTTGTGGCATAGCCTACAAATCACAGTTTCTCCCTCCATAGGCTTGTTCACTCCCGCAGTGGTGTTATCCTGTGAAGGTTGGATTTTTGTTTGGCTTTGCCTTTCTTGTCATACAAAGCCTTCCCAAGGCGAGCCACTTCTTGCTTTAATTGCTCATTTTCCTTTGCAACCTCATCCGAACATGTCTCTACAACAATATTCTTAACAAAGACTTGGTTGTAGGAGTTAGAATCATCTATCAAATCAAGGCAAGAAGTAGAAGCATTTTTCTTAATAATTTCAGGAATTTCAATTAAAGATGCTACTGGGGAGCTACCAACGTTTTCTAGCTTAGTAGTTAGCTCATTATTGTGTATGCTAAGAATTTCCATTTTCTCTAGCAAATTTTCAATAGCTTCTTGAGAGCTAGCTAACTTAGCCTTAAGTTTTTCATTCTTTTTAATAAGGTCATCATCGGTAGTAGTGGATGGAGCACTAGATTCTAATAGCTCAATTTTAGTTGATAGCTCACTATTTAAGTTTCCAAAAGTTTCAAATTTTTCTAGCAAACCTTTATAATCATTTTGAGAGCTAATCAACTTATTTTTCAAAGTTTTAAGTTGAGCTTTTTGTTTAGTGCAAACATCCTGGAAAAAGTTAACGGCTTCCGCAAGCTCTTCTACGGAGGGCTTTCCCTCACCTTCATCATCGCTACTGCTTTCATCACTAGAGGATGGAATGCTTTTGTTACCTCTTGCCATAAGGCATTTGTGTGATGACCGTGATGAGCGTGATGAGGACCGGTGGCTGCGCGTCCTTGGAGGTTCATCTTCACTTGAAGAGTCATCCTAAGTTTTGACACTTGTCAGCGCCTTGCCTTTGCTCCTCCCCTTTTTGGGTTCGGCCATATTTGGACAGTTGTCCCTGAAGTGGCCCTTCTCCCCACATGCGAAGCATCCTCTCTTCCTTTGCTTTTTCCTGTCAATGTTAAAGAGAAGATTTTCGACCTGCAGGGGCACACCCATTAGATTAATCTTGCGGATCATCCTCATTACCTTTCCGACGCGTCTGATTGTTTCTTCGTCCTCGGAGGATGATGTGCATGGTTGATTATCTTCATCATCATCACTTTCTTCCTCTTCCTCTTCTTCTTCACTTGAGGAACTTGGAGTAGGAGCCTTCTTTTTACCCTTCCTTTCATCACATGCAAAAGCATATGGCTTTGAGGAAGTTGGCTCCTCTCCCCGACCCATTTTTCGCGACATCTCAAAAGCCGCGATTTTCCCAATCACAATGGTCGGGGTCATGTTGCTCAAGTCCTCCATGTTGTGAAGGATGGTGATGATGCTCCCATATCTTTGTTGTGGTAGTAGGGAGATAATCTTCCTCACAATGTCCGCATCACCTAGCTTATTAATGCCAATAGAGTTGAGCTCATTGATGATTAAATTTAAATGAGAATACATATCTCTAACAAGCTCATCATCTCACATAGCAAAAGAATTATACTCATTTAAAACTAGGCAATGTTTTTGCTCACGGACATTGGATGTACCGTCATGGAGCTCATGCAATTTTAGCCAAATCTCATTAGCAGTTTTCAAGGTAAATACTTGATTCAAAATATCCATGCTAAGAGATTCATACAAGCAATTTTTGGCTCTAGCATTCAAATGAATTTCTTTTTTCTCACTCGTGGTGGGTTTTTCGGGATTCTTGAGGGGTTTCATCCCGTCACGAGTGACTCTCCAAACACCTAGATCAACGACCTCTAGGTAACAAGCCATTCTAGCACTATAATAGGGGAAGTTAGTGCCGTCGAAGTGTGGTGGCCTATGGGTATCCATCCCTTCCTTTAAAAAGCGTCGGCTCTTTTAGCCGTCAAGCTAAAGCGTTTCAAATGAGCCAAACCGGGCTCTGATACCAATTGAAGGAAACGAGTGACGCCTAAGAGGGGGGGGGGGTGAATTAGGACTTCTAAAACTTTTACTAAACTAGGCCACAAATAAATCCCTAAAGCAAAACCTATGCAAATAATCAAACTAGAATGTGCAAACTAGGTTTTGTCTAAGTGTTGCTATCTCTACCGCAAAGGCTAAGTTTCAATCTACACTATATAAGTATGTAAGGCAAGATTGAAACTTAAATGCTTAATGTAAATGCGGAAGGTAAAGAGCTAAGTAGAGATGCAGACTCTCGTGGATGATGCCGGTATTTTTACCGAGGTATCCGGAACCGCGCAAGGTCCCGACTAATCCTCGTTGGTGCCCCTACGCAAAGCGAAGCCCACGCGAGGGCCAAGCACCTCGGTCGAGTAACTCCGTAGAGAGCCGCGAGCCTTCTCCACGCGCAAGTGGTGCTCCGCTTCCGGCTCCTCTCGGACGCTCCCCGCCGTCTCCACTATCGAGCTTCCGGCCGAAATGCCGCGGGCCTCGTTCCCTCCGGTACACGGTGGCGGCCGTGAAACAAACGCGGTTGTCACGGTCTCGCAAGACTCTCGCCCCACTCGATACAATTACAACGGCTCGCGCAAGAGCCGAGGGGTTGTGTGGTTTTACAAAACTCACTCAACTAACTAGGGTTCACCTAGAGCAAGCGCTAAAGCGGTCTAACTAACCTAAGCACTTCGCAAAGCACCTACGCTAATCACCGAGTGATTCTATTAAGCACTTGGGTGTTTGAGCTCTTGGAAATATGCACTATGTGTCTTGGTATGTTGCTTGGGCTCCCACACAAGAGAGTGGCCGGTTGGAGTGGTATTTATAGCCTCCACACCCTAAACTAGCTGTTGGACAGAAAGCAGCAACTTTCTGTCGATGGGTGCACCAGACAGTCCGGTGCACCACCGGACAGTGTCCGGTGCACCACCGGACAACTCTTGTAGAGTGTCCGGTGCACGCCACGTCAGCCGACCGTTGGCAGCTGTAGCAGTCGACCGTTGGATCCGACCGTTGCCGTCTGTCCGGTGCACACCGGACAGTCCGGTGCCGACTGTCCGGTGCTACAGCCCGAGGGCGCCTGTCTGCGGCCCCTCTGCGCAGACTGTCCGGTTGACCCCACCGGACAGTCCGGTGCGCACCGGACAGTGTCCGGTGCGCCACCAGGCGCTGGCTGACAGCCCTTCTTCAAGGTTTCTTCGTTGATTTCTTCGGGCTTCTTTTGTTCCTGAGTCTTGGACTTTTATGCATCTTTTTATGTCTTCTTTTGAGGTGTTGCATCCTCATTGCCTAGGTCCAATCCTCATCGCATCCTGTGAACTACAAAACACAAACACTCGAAAGTTTATTAGTTTACGGATTGTGTTGATCATCAAACACCAAAACTCAATTAGCCAAATGGCCGGGGTCCATTTTCCTTACAAGCATAACATGAGTACACCCAAGTAATAGCTGGTGGGCTGACTGTGGCTCTGGACATGGTGCAACAATAGTAGCTTAGGAATTAATTTGTAGCAGAAAGGGTTGATTGGTTATATGTACCTCCACAGATTTAATGCATATAAAAATTAGACATTTCATAACACGCCTTCCTAGATTCCATCATTATGTTTTTAAAAGGTTTCAAAAATGCATATCAATAACCCCATACAATGTCATTTGTTAAGTTCTCAATGGATAACTTGCAAATAATTCTAAAACAAAAGCAAAAGGAAAGGTCATACCACAGTACGAACATGTCGGGATTAAAACAGTAAAACATTTGAGATTGATTTCAATTTCATGTTTACCACTTAATAGAAATTCTAACCAAATAGTATCAATCTTTCTCACTCAAAAATCAACATCAGAGAGAGATCCGGATCTAAAAATTCAGCGCTTCGTAAGCCATAAATGAAAGGGGGAAGAACAGACCGAGAGAGACGATTCTGAGGATGAGGAAAAATGCAGATATGTTGTTGAAGTTGTCATGAGTGTAGTTGTAGCATCTCATCGCGCTGCTGTCCACGCGGAAGGCGACCGCCGTGGAGCATGGAGGCTCTACTTCTTGGACCCGACGACCTCTGTGGAGCGCGAAGCCGCCACCCCATCATCTTCCAGAGTGTCTCCTCTTGGGAGCGTGAGGTGGGACAGGGCAGCGGGAAGCGCACGGGTGGTGGGGGTGGACCGCCTCCAGTCGAGCAAAGGGAGAAGGAATGGGGAATTGGGGATACCAGCCTTGAGGTAGTAGGGGAAGTTGGGATCGCTGCAGCCGGGCTGGGGGCATGGATCGCGCGGCGAGCCGAGGGTATGGTGAGGCAAGGGGCGTCGGGTGGGGGCACACCCTTGCTGTGCGGGCATCGTGGAGTCGTAGAGAGGGGGCACAGGCATCACGGTGTCGCGGAGAAGGGGCACGAGCATCGCGGCGTCGCGGGGGCGGGTGGACTCCTTTCCTCGTGCGGGGATGGCGGGCGGGGGCGGGCGGACTCCTTTCCTAGCGCGGGAATGGAGGGGCGGGGGCATGAGGGTGTTTGGTTCGAGCTGGGGAACGGGGACGGTTGTTCTTGGCTGATCAGATGGCGGAGGCACGGGGCGCAACGACGAACGGTGCTAATCTGATTGGTATAGATGGACGGTCGAGATTCGCTGAAGGCAGAACCAGGTGGAGGCAGGCTACTCCATTACAGCCTTAATATAGTAGTATAGATATCATACGTAAAAATCTATGATGGAGTTGGAAAATTCATTTTCGAGTAAAAAGGCATTCCACACATGTGATAGCAATGGTCAATGCAGGAGACTTAGAGTATTACACGATTAGTAACACAAAGCAATATTCTTGTAACACGATGGCACAGTACAAAAGCAATTACATACTATAGTAATCAATACTCACATCGAGGACCGCTCTAGCCTGTTCGAAGTCGAAGACAAGTTTGTAGTATCGTTGAAGTTCATAGATGTCACAATACAGATCAACTCGGCAAGCAATCTCGTGATCGCTGGTCAAACCTTATGCACCCCAACTTGTACATGTTCTTTAGTAGAGAGAGGTTTTAAAGATATTATTCTTTCTGTCGTCGTTGTCACATTGACGTTGGGAATGGAGAAGCCTGAGATCGTGCAATATTTAAGACTCTCATATCTAAAACTCTAACTCATAGTAGATTGGTTGTTTCTTGTGCCTTTAGGAGAGAAGATACTCTCTATTAAGGGTGTGGACTCATGATTACCATACATAAAAAAAGAAACTAAAATAAACTTGGTAATGATCTTCAGATATGATGGATTCAGTTCTGAACTTATCACACAAGACAAGTTAAAATTAGAAACGTGACTAAGAATTTTAGATTTATTCTAGAAATTATTGTTAAGAAAATTATGCAATATATTCTAACAATAAAAAGTTAGACAATAAACCCCAACACCAGTGTCATCATTTAAGATCAACCCCTGTTTAAAATTTACCACTGGAAGATAACCATAGGAGCAAGTTTATTTTAAGTGCAACCTATTCTTCCACGTTTTTATTCTTTTTGAAGTTAGTCCATTAAAACTAGCTCCCGTGTAGGACTTATTGCACATATTATGTGCATGACCAATCTCATTGCGGCATCTAGCTTTTATGGGTCCCAAAGATTGGACCAACACCCTTGTATACAAATGAAACAAACCTACTATGCCTCGTGATTATTCACAACAGTAAACGACACAACTTCCGACGGCCAAAGCCGTCGGACATAAGCTGTAAACCGTCGGAGATAGCTTATGTCCGACGGTATTTATTTATCTCTGATGGTATATGGCCGTCGGACATAAGGGGTCGGAAATAGCATAATGTCCGACGGCCGCCGTCGGACATAAGCTACCTCCGACGGCCGCAACCACCCGTCGGAGATAGTACATGTCAACCATTTTACCGGTCACAGGTGGGACCCACATCTCTTATGTCCGACGGCCTGGCGTCAGCCGTCAGACATAAGTACTTGTTATCTCCGACATAACATGCCCTTATGTCCGACGGCTGACGCCAGGCCGTCGGACATAACAAATTTCAGAAATTACACAAAATTCTGTTTTTTTTTAAAAAAATCTGACATTTACAAAAAACCAGATTGCATGCAAATATACACATAGTTCATATACAACCACATATTCACAATCACAAATATATTCACATAAGTATTCACATTCACAAATTTAACATCATGACATATAGTTCCAAATAGTTGCAACAAGTCTTTTACATCAACATATATTTCCAAAATAAAAACTGACATTGTTCGACGGATAGTCTTTGACATGAACAGTAATAGTTCCAAATTAAACACATTTGATGAACTATCACTCATATCCATCGTCTGGTTGGTTCGAGTTATAGCCACTTCCTCCGGCTGGAGTCTGCGTGTTGAAAAGGTTGTTTACCCAAGAATGTGATGCATCGTCTTGACCAGACCCATCTCTAGGTGTGGCAACTGAAGCGGGTGGTGTCTGAAATCCCTATAACACATGCACATGAACTAGTAACCACTCAGTTTTTCATTTAAACACATAAGGCATCTATGAACATGTCACACACGCATATGTGTACATACCATAGGGAATTGTGACGGAGGCGGAGGTGGAGGCGACAGCATTGGCATCGACAGTGCAAAGTCCAGAGGCGGCATCCCATATGTCGGCATCGGGATGCCCGCTTGTTGGGCTAGTTGCTAAAAATTATATACAAGCCATTGTTGAGAAAATAAGATACACAACATGTGTTTTGCAAAATAAGGTACAAAATATTACTTCATCTTACCGAGAGAAGAGCTTGATTTTGGGCCTGGAGGTTTGCATAATACTCGTCCTTCTTCTTCTGGTACTCAGCTTGTTGTCTCTGGTACTCCAATTGTTCCCTCAAAACTGATTGATGATACTCTGCCTGTTGACGGAACACTGCAAGCTCTATCTCTTGGGCGGATGATCGTGAACGGGACGACTGTGAAGACGAGGATGTGGACTGTCGTCCATGGCGTCTCAGCTCCCTAGAATCAATCGCAGAATCAAAAATACCCAACCTACAAGAGTGAACCATGCACTTAGTATAGTAAATCACGGACTCAGTTGAATCGCAAGCATATGAGGATAATTTTGAAATCCAAATCAAATAATCCCACCATCCATGGGCTTGTCCTCCTGCGCTAGCATATGCTGCCTGAGGGTCGATTGGCTGGCTCCTCCAATCGTACTCCTGTCCATGGCGTTGAACCATCTCCTACCCATACGAAGCCTGGAGGCAAACAATATCAAATATAAGTGCATCACCAAATTGATGGACAAACACATAATAGAGTACCAAAAACTCACTAGATGGTCGGTGACCGTCTGAGTGCATAAAACATCAGGATTCCGAGGATCAGAACCCCTATGCCCTTGCATATACACCTCCACATCCGTGGGCGTACGACCGGATTTGACTTCCTGTACATACAAGTTAGAATGACACATTTCTATGTAATTCGAAGTTACAACATACTGTGACATACCATTCGCTTAGCCAAGCGCACATGTCCATCGTCGCCGTAGTTGTGGAACGACTCAGTCCCACGGTTTCCCCTGTTCCTTTCGGAAATGGCACGAAACTCAAGGGAAGCCCACCATCTGCACAAGGCTCGATAACCCTCTGATCGGGTGGCCATCCACGACACCGACACCTACATGAAGTTTTTTCAATAAAGCAAATACATGGATTCGTGCGATATGAGATGCAACAACTTGTTTACCTCAAGGTATTGCTCCTCCGTAAGGTAAATTGATGACCACTCAGCCTTGGTATTCGGCATCGGTCGATCATCAGCACTTGCTCTGTACCATGCCTTTATAGCCTGAATTCATGCATAGTACATTGCATCTGCAATGACATCGTTCGCGTTATACTCAAACACGTAACGAGCGTTCATATCATATGATCCATCGTCCGACAACTTGTACCGTTTCTGCAGAAAATTAGTGTTATCATAAAAGCAGCCATATATGGGATAACTAAATTAGTATAAACAATTCATACCTAGAATGCATCCCAAACTAGTGCCTGTGTGTTGCAAAACGTTCTACAGACACCATAGCGATAATGCTCCCAAGTGGTGGCGGGGACAGACTCGCCACTAGGCAAAGTCACAAGACCAGGCCAGTGCAGACAAACAAGATTACCAAGGACCATGTTCACCTGCCTGTAATGTCCTGTGCCTATGAACGAGTCGTCGATCCAAGTCCTGCAAACAGAAAACAATGTAGATATGAAAACATAACTTTCAATAACAATTAAGCAAAGATATGTCACTCACTTTCCACTAGGCTTTATCAAAACTTGAGATTCGGGTGGAAGCTCTGGAGGTGGTCCAACAAAATGCAGCTTCCTCGTTCTCCTAACTCGAGAAGTTCCAGACCCAGCTGCAGAATCTCCATCAGCCCCAGAACCACGCCTGCAGAATACCCACCAGCATCGTCTCCAGCATCATCTCCCACATCATCTCCACCATCATCTTCATCATCATCTCTCGCATGATCCTCTACCACTGGTTCCTCGATTTCAGCATCATACAATATTAAGTAACTCAAATAATGTAATTTAACAACTAACTTACATCGTGTGGAGGCAAATGTTCTGCCTGTGCTCTGCGTCTGCTCATGGTAGAACCTGTGCCCTAAAAAACTGAATCCTCACCCCTCGAGCTGCTCCTCGTCCCAAGCAAACTACGAGTAAAAGACCTCATTTTCTTTGACATCCTATTTTAACAAAAAACAAGTTAGTACATAAATCGATAATAAAATAATGAAACAAATTAAAAAAAATATATAAAATATTCAATAAAATCATGATCCATACTCGTCAATCGTAATCGTAATCAAAATCAGGATCTAGTTGCTTTCGTCGATTCAATGGACGCCAAGTAGCTTTCTTCTTTCTCGTCACTCGTTTTCTTTTTGGAGGAACCTCTACATCATTTTGATCGCCTAATAAAGATTCTTCCGACATTTCAGTTTGTACATTAAACGTGCTGGTAAGTTCGTCGTCTTGGAAAATTTCAGCAGCCCCCACTTCTTGCTCGATTTGACTTTCAACATAACCAGCATCACCAGGAGCATATAGTCCTTCACGAGGATTAACTTTGTACACTACCCTCTAATCAACCAAACCCTTTTTCTTAGATAGATATTCATGCAAGTGCTGATAATGCTTTCACCCATATTTCGTTCCTGGTGCATCACATCAATGTTATACATTAGAATCAAGACTTTCATATAAGGGAGTTCCCATAGACCACATTTGTGAGTCCAATTATGCTCGGTTCCATAACCTTCAAAATGATTTCCATGTTCGTTTAGTTTCAAATCATTAAGTCTCGTGAGAATCTCTGGACCACTAAGACGCTTGGGTGGTCCCCTCGTCACAATCGTGTCCTTTTTAAAAGCGTTCCTATCGAACCTGAACGGGTGATCCTCTGGCAAAAAACATCTATGGCAATCGAAGTAACATATCTTTCCACCAAACTTTAGTCGAAAGCATAAAGTGTCTTCAACGCATATCAGACATGTCAAAATCCCATGACAACTCTATCCAGCAAAGATACCATAAGCCATAAAATCATGAATAGACCACAAAAACACGACTCTCAAGTTGAACTTCTTTTTCTTGTAACAATCGTACGCCTCGACTCCTTCCCACAAAATTTTCAATTCTTCAATCAGGGGTCTCATCATCACTTCGATCTTTGTTCCAGGATGATTCGGACCATGTATTACAAGACATAAGAAAATAAATTCATATTTCATGCAAAGAGCTGGTGGAAGGTTGTATGGAACAACAAAGACGAGCCAACATGAGTAGGATGTTGCAGTTAGATTGAAAGGCGAGAAACCATCTTTTGCCAAACCGAAGCGGACATTCCGCACTTCATCAGCAAAGCTAGAATCAAAAGCATCTAGTGCCTTCCATGCATCTGTATCAGCTGGGTGCGCCATGACATTTGGATTCTCACGTACCCCTTCTTTGTGCCACCTCATGTGCCTGGTTGTATTCTTGGAGATGAAGAAACGTTTCAACCGAGGTATAAGAGGCATGTAACGAAGCTGCTTACGTGCAATCTTCGTCGTCACGGTCAAACCATCGTCGTTTTCAACCTTAACGAATCTACGCTCACCACATACAGTACACTTCTTCTCACTCGCGGTCTCCTTCCAGAAAAGCATACAGTTATTGTCACAGACATCAATTTTTTCGTAGTCCATACCGAGCCCAGAGAGCAACCTTTTGGACTGATACATGTCCTTTGGCATCTTGTGATTCTCCGAAAGTACATCACTGATCAAGTTCAAAAGCTCCTTGTAGCAGTTGTTTGAGAATGCAAACTTAGACTCAATAGCCATAAGTCGAGTCACAAATACAAGGACGATCACTTTCGTGTGCTCATGCAACGGCACTTCGGCAGCTTTAAGGAGCTCAAAGAACTTCTGAACCTCAGGTGTAGCTGGATCCTCATAATCGGTGGGTTGACCGGGGTTCTCCAAATCGACGGTTAGAATCTCATGGCGTACATCGTCAAGCATCTCTTCCATCCTATCGTAGTCCCCCTCTTCATGTAACTGAACTTCCGATACAATACGAGGAGGTGGGTCCTCACCGTGGTGCACCCACACCTCATAGCCTGGCATATAACCGTTCTTGCAAAGATCTATCGACATAGTCCTCCTATCAAGTAAATAAATATTTTGACACTTGCTACAAGGGCACCTAACATCGGTTCCAGTCTCTGACCAAGCAAAAGCACGGTCGAGAAAAGCATCAGTCTTGGCAACCCACTCACTTGATAGAGCACCTCTTTTCTTCCAACCTTCATACATCCATCGACGATCCTCCTCCATACTAGATACGAGACGTTCACTTAATTAGTTATGATTACTAATGAACCACACTAATACAATATCACTACAGAAAAATCATTTCACGGGACCCTAAATCAAATAAAATAACCTTATTTTCGAGGGCTTAATAATTACCCTGGGAAATTAAAAGTTAAATTATATAGCCACTAGTAAATAAATTAAAACAAGCTAATTTAATTGCATAATTAAATCAAGCCGTCGGACATAACAAAACTAAACATGACTACTAGCAAACAATATATATGCATATACAAAATTATACTAAAAATTATAAAATCGTACTCACTTTGCCGGATGATGAGTCGGTGAAGCGAGCGCCTGTCACACCCGGTTTTAGAAGGCAAACCGAATGTGAACCATGTACGTGCCAGGATCAGCAATTCACGTACACAGTAGTTACATAACTGGACATCATCACACAGTGCTCAAATAATGACATAAAAGGGGGGGTATAATAGTTGATTACATCATGATGTCCAAGACATCCACATAGTCTTTAATAATTATCAAAGTGCGGAAAAGAAATGTAGATACACACGGCCTACACAGGCAGCCGACTGGGGGTTTGCCGCTAACCCACGCCTAGAACTCGTCGTACTCTTGGAACTCCTGGAAGTCCTCCTCCACGACTTCATCTTCACCTGAGCAGTGGTTGCAACACGGACAACCTGGGGGGGGGGGTTGGTGTGTAAAGCAAGGGTGAGTACACATCAACATACTCAACAAATGTCCCGTTTGGCTGTAGTGGACTAGCTTTATGTGGAGTTAAGTCGAGCAATTGCTTTTAGTTGGTCTGGTTATTATTACTAGTAGAAAGCCAGGTTTTAGCGTTAACCCAAGCTATTAACCCAATGTACCCTTTCCAAACGGAAAGAATACCACTTACCATTACCTTAGTCATAACCAAAACCATCATCCTCATCACCACCTGTAAACCATACATCTCTGATCAAGTATCTCTAATCAATGGAGCTCCCTTGGCCGCTCATAACCACGAGCACGGCTGATATATCAGTTTTCATAACACTCTGCAGAGGTTGCGCACTTTACCCACAAGCCATGATTCCCTCTTGCCTCGGGCCGATGAAACCCTTAAACACTACCAAGGTGAATAGGCAGGGTTTCACTACGTAGCCTTTACAAAGATTTCCTGAGGTTGTAGCCACCCATTAGGTTTCCTAAATGTACCGCACTCCTCTCCAAGGGGCAAACCACCCTTGGCAGAGAGAGCCGCATACACCGAGCCCCATTGACGGCACGACAACAAAGCGAACTACACTCCAGTTCCTCTAATTATTCAGCTAAGGGCGTCCCACTCCACCCTCATGGCTGCACTGTTTTCCCGGGCGGTCATCCAACGAACCAGTCCTTACAGAGAGGAACTCGAGAAACAGCTCGAGTCCCCTTAAATGTCACAGTATCATCATCATAACCAAAAGGGAAAACATCGTATCATAGATATTCTCATAATGTTCATTGATTAATGTGAAGCGCTAGCATATAGCTAAACCAAAATAACCCAACCAAAATAGGTAAACAAGGACAAGATAAACAAAAGCTAGTCAATCCTTAGATATAAATTGTGTAAATGCAGGGAGTGAATTATAAAATGAGTAGGACATAGATGGGTCAAGGGACACTTGCCTTCACCAACCGACTGCTGCTCAGGGTCTTCACCTGTAACTCCTTCGGACTCCGCCAACTGACCGTTATCTATACGAGTTTCAAGCATTCATTCCACAAATTTAATACAAAAGAACAGTACACCGAACAATAGAATGTAATAAATAAACAGACGTTCGACGCAGGGCTCACACCTACGACTAAGCGAGAAAGGGAAAGTAACGGTCGAGGTTACGGCCGACGAGCGATCACGTCACACGATTATAAATTAAATACTCATCTAAACATAACGGTATTAATTTAGCCATCGCGTTTAGCATAGGGTAAAGTCATGATCCTTGTTTAATTATTATGAATAGATAAAGGTAAATTAAAAGGATTGTCGCGCGGTGAAACGCGCGACACAAGACTTAAATTGAATTAAGAAATAAACGACTCGTCGCGCGACGGAGCGCGCAACGAGACACTTGCATTAATTATAAAGAGACGTTAAGCGTCGCGCGACGAAACGCACATTGGCATACGCCATCTAAACTGAATTTAAAACGAAACGTCGCGTGACTGGACGCGCGACGCCACACATTAAATAATCTAAAATTAAGATGAATCGTCGTGCGACAAAGCGCGCGATGCAATACGTCAATAGAATCTGAAATCAAACTAATTTCGCCGCGCGACGAAGCGCGCGACACAGCACGTTTGTTAAACTAAATTTAAAAATTAATTAAACCGAGATTCGATCGTCGCAAGCGCTGGGAAGCCGCGAGGGGCCGCGTTGTCAAAGGCTTGGGGCCGCGCGCCGGACAGGGGCCACGCCGGGGACCACGCTGCACGGGGGTAGGGATCACGCACCGGGGGGGGGGGGGGGCGCCGGGGGCCGAGGCCACGCGCCGGGGCCAGGGACTGTGCGCAGGGGCGCCGGGGGCCGCGCCCGAGGGGTCAGGATGGGGCCACGCCGCCGCACAAGGGGGCCGGGTGGGGCCGCGCCGCCACACAAGGGGAACGGGTGGGGCCGCACCGCCGCGCGAGGGGGCAGGGGGAGGGGCCGCGCCGCGCCAAGGAGCCGCGCGCAGGGGCTGCGTGCGCGCGAGGGGGCGGGGGAGGGGCCACGCCGCGCGCAGGGGCCGCGCGCGCACGAGGGTCCGAGGGAGGGGCCGCACCACCGCGCCATGGGGCGTGTGAGGTCGCGCGCAGGGGAGAAGAAGGGGAGGGGGAGGGGAAGAGATAGAGAGGGAGAGGGGAGCTCACCTCGAGGTCCAAATCCGGCGATCACCATCTCCAAAACCTAGGGCACCACAGGGAGAGAGAGAGAGGTGGAGGAGAGGAGGTTGCTGCGCGGGAAAATCAAATGAGAGAAAGGGAGAGAAGGGATGGGAGGGGGCGCGTTTGGGGGAGGAGCAGGGCGCCAGGCGCGCGAGCCAGAGCGGGCCGGGCTGGGCCGCGTCGCGGGGCAAAAACCCACGACACGCACAGCCACAGGTCGGAATCCAATCGTGAAACGAAATCAGAAACGAGACTAAGCAACACACGTGATTAAACGCGACATCAAACAAAGAAATATGCCTCGACATGATGCAACACTCATGTCAACTTAGGTTTTGTTTACACATAATACGGACACTAGTCGCTACACCGCTTTGAAATTGGGAAGAAGGAGCAAAACAGGAAGAGAAAAGAGAGTAATGCCTGAATTTGGTGAGTAAAAAGAAGAAAAAATTCTACCCCATATTCAGGGCGTTACAAACCTATCCCCCTTAAAAGAATCTCGCCCTCGAGATTTAGGTTGGCCAGCAAAGAGTTCAGGGTATTTGGCCATCATATCATCTTGACGCTCCCAGGTTGCTTCTTCCTTAGAGTGGTGATCACATCTGACTTTGCACATTCTGATAGTTTTCCTCCGGGTGACTCTGTCTGCAGTCTCAAGAATCTGCGCTGGCTTCTCTACGTATGTCAAGTCTTCTTGGACCTCCAGACCTTCCACTGGCAACTGCTCTTCTGGCACACACAGACACTTCTTCAACTGAGACACATGAAACACATCGTGCACTGCGGACAAACCTTCTGGCAGACTGAGCTGATAGGCCACTTCTCCACGCTTTGTAAAAATCTGATACAGACCAACATAACGGGGTGCTAGCTTGCCCTTGACTCCGAATCTTCTGACTCCTCTGATAGGCGATACTTTCAGGTAGACAAAATCTCCAACTTTGAAACTCAGCTCTCTCCTTCTTGTGTCTGCATAACTTCGCTGCCTTGACTGCGCTATCTTCAGGTTCTCTCGAACCATATTGATGTTCTCTTCAGCTTCGAGCAAAATGTCTGGCCCAAACACTTGCTTTTCTCTAGGCTGCTCAGGGTCTTCACCTGCAACTCCTTCAGACTCTGCCAACTGACCGTTATCTACAGGAGTTTCAAGCATTCATTCCACAAATTTAATACAAAAGAACAGTACACCAAACAATAGAATGTAATAAATAAATAGACGTTCGTCGAAACCATGGTGAGCCCTCGCTAGTACCCCACTATCCGTGTTTCTCGCGTTCGATAAAATGACTGAACTAATAAATCATGTAATAAACTATGTCGTGCTCGCAGCCCCATGTCATCGTCACGCTTCGTGCATTGCTCCTCGACGAAAAGCCAAAGCCGATGGCCATGCTTGCGCGATTCGAGTTGATTCCGCCAGGTTGATTGATTTATAGTTTAATCTCCATGTATTTCGATCGATGCAGTGAACTAAATGTGTGTGATTTGTAGTTTGTCCTAAATACTATTTGGTTGATGTGTGTCTATGTGTGTGGATATGTATGTGTGAATTCAGTTGTGGAGAAAAGGGAGTTAAATCAAAAAATACTCGGAACATTTCTTATGTTTTCAGGTTTACTAGTCAGAATTATTTTGTGGTATGCATGAGATGTATTATGAAGTAGTTCGGTTGTATGTGGTTGTATGTATGTATTAGTATTCGGAAAGCAGACATCACGTTGATGTGAGATGTGGTGTCTCTCTAATGATGCGCTAAGCAAGATAAAATTTATAAAGTGAATTAGAGGGCTTGCATAATGCGTGAAGCTTGGTCTTGTAATTTAAGTGCAAGTGATAGATAGGTGTGTTATGTGTGTGTTATAATTCTTGTACTCCAAATGATTTGAATGTAATTAGTCAATCGACTGTTGGTTCTCATTTGGTTGCTTGAACTCTAATGAATTATAAAGTGTTGAAGTATTTTAAGTGGCAAAAACATGATAACTATAGAGCCTAAATAGGATAAAAAATTGCATACTCACTGTTTTGGGCTGCACGCCCTATTTTTGCCATACTGTTTGTTTAATAAACTAAACTACATTTGCAATATCAGAATCTGTCTAGATTTTTAAAAATTGCATTGTTTGACCAAATTAAACATAGAATCGGCTCTTAGTAACTATAAAGAAGTTGTAGTACATTTCATAAGCTTTCTAGACAGTTATGGATCACTATTTTTGGTGGTCTGAATCTTTTGTTATAGTTGTTTGAAGTAGGAGGATTGAATCTGTCCAATCGTGGAACCGAGTCATATCATAGGTATGGAGGTGATGATCACTTTCGTTTGGCAAAACAAATGGTAAGTACAATTTAATCCATTTTCGTTGATTGTAGTTGACTTGCTGTAATTTCTGGTTATAATGTTTGTCAAATATACATACAGGAAGCTAGCACTGGTGCAGTGCCCAGTGATGTTGAAATATACCTTAGGGGCACAGAGGACCAGATCTTGCAAATCCAGATGTGTTGTGCAGCCAAAAGGCAACAAATCGTGTGGTGAGTGTTTTGAAATGTTTGGTAGATTCTGTTTATATGGATTTTTGTATGTAAGATTGCATTGTTCTTTTGTATGAGGCTGCATATGGCAAGCGATGTCTAGTCAGCACAGACCAGACTATGACTGGAGGACCTCATCTATTGATCCTCAGGCTGTGTATGCAAGTGGTGGAAAAGCTTATGGATGGTGCGGACTCTACATATCTTATATTGTTTCATTGGTTGAGTGCAATACATGTATTCTAAATCTGTCGTGATGTTACTTGTTTTGTAGGTACACACTCGAGCCAGGTGAGGGTTCAGCGTGGAGGTTCGTCGAGGTCTGCTGCTCGTAGCTCCCGTCGCTCCACTCAAGATCCAGTAGAAGTGGAGCAACTGCGAGAAGAACTTAGGCGACATCAGGATTACTTGAGGCAACAAGCTGCGCAACATGAATACTATGCTACACAGATTCAACAACAACAAACACTCATACAAGTAAGTTCAAAAGATAGTAGCTTTCGCTTTAAGATATGTATTGATTTAAAACGCTGATGTGAATGAGTTCGACAATTCTGTAGCAACTAGCACAGGCCCAAGGGATACACGTCCCAGTGCCCCCACCCCACCACCACCTCCCGTACATTATCCTTGGTCTTCACCTCCACCTACACCTACATCTCCACCTACCGAATATCAGGTATGCAAATTCATCATCATTTACTTGTTGTTAGTTATATTATGGTGTAACTTAGCAAATATCATTTGTACATGTATATTAGACCCCTCCAGCTACCTTGCCGACGCATGAATGAGAAGACGAGTTAGACTTTGTCGAAACCCTCTTCGCTAGTGGAGGTATCGACCATCACTCGTCACTATACCCTAAAAGGGAAATATGCCCTTGGGCAAATTTCTATAATGTTTTGGTGATTAAGTGCCCAACATGTTTAATTGAGTTTTCATGTGCCAAGTAAAGTGAGAAGTGCAAATCAAAGATAAAGGTACATTTCTAGACTTAGTACATTGTTTTGAGTACTAACATACTTTGTCTAAGTGCTAGAAACATGGAGAAAAGAATTGAAAAAAAACTTGGCTCTGTGCAGCCATCTTCAGCTCGGCTTGGTACATCGGACTGTCCGGTGGTGCACCGGACAGTGTCTGGTGTGCTAGGCTGGTCCGCGTGAAAAGGCCGCTCTCGGGACTCGACGGCGGCGTACGGCTATAATTCATCGGACCGTCCGGTGGTGCATCGGACTGTCCGGTGAGTCATCCGCGGCGAACTCGTCGCCCTCGGGAAAAGCAAAGGGGCGACGTGGCTATAATTCACCGGACTGTCTGGTGGTACACCAGACTGTCCGGTGAGCCAACGGTCACCAGCGCAACGGTCGGCCGCGCAATCCGCGGGCGACGCGTGGCCCGCAGCAACGGTCGGTTGGGCACACCGGACTGTCCACCGGACACTCACCGGACAGTCCGGTGTGCCCAACCGACCGTTGCTGCGAGCCACGCGTCGCCCGCGGATTGCGCGGCCGACCGTTGCGCTGGCGACCGTTGGCTCACCGGACAGTGTCCGGTGCGCCAACCGATCCCAAGGACCAACAGTCGGATGTGCCAGAAAAGGAAGGAGATCGCGCACCGGACAGCTACAGGGACTGTCCGGTGGTGCACCGGACTGTCCGGTGCACCACCCGACAGAAGGCAAGTTTGGCCTTCCAAGTTAGCCTCCAACGGCTCCTAGCTGTCTTGGGGCTATAAAAGGGACCCCTAGGCGCATGGAGGAGTCACCCAAGCATTCACTAAGCATCCTAAGACTCCAAGACTCCAACTTCACCCATTTAATTCTTTGTGTTAGCGTTTTGAGCTCCATTTGAGTTGTGAACTCCATGTGTTGCATTTCGAGCTCAAATCATGACTTGTGTGCGTGGTTGTGCTGCGTATTTGAGTCTTGTGTGTGTTGCTCTTCCCAACCTTACTCTTGTGCGTTCTTTGTGATCAATCTTGTAAGGGCGAGAGGCTCCAACTTGTGGAGATTCCTCACAAATGGGAAGAAGACTATAAGCAAGAAAGCCGTGGTATTCAAGTTGATCATTGGATCACTTGAAAGGGGTTGAGTGCAACCCTCGTCCATTAGGACGCCACAACGTGGAAGAAGACAAGTGTTACTTGGCCGAACCACGGGATAAAATCGCGTGTCTCTTGTGTTGCTCCTCTCTGTGATTATTTGTGTTCGCAAGAGCTCGCTTCAAGCTACTTAGCCGTACTAACACTTATAACTAAGTTTTGTGGCTATTAGTATTTGATTTTTACAGGATCACCTATTCACCCCCCCCTCTAGGTGCTCTCATACCCCAATGGTGATCGATGATCGTGAGCTTCCATGTTATGTGTTGTGATACTTGAGACTTTTATTATGACTATATATGAGATATTGTCTCTTATTATGACTGGATGAGATGTGTCTTATTATGACTATGGATGAGACTTTTGTGATGTAATTGATGAGACTATGGATTTAAATATTGTTATGTGATTGTGTGTGAGATGTTTTATGTGAAAATATGTTGTGCTATATAGTTGTTGATATATTTGTTATGTTGTGGAATGTGGTGTAAAATAAAAATAAACAACATTTGTAATGCGGGTCAAATTAACTTCCAAGAGGCTAACTGGGCCATAGGAAGTTAGCCGACTAACTTCTTAGGGGCTACAGTCAGCCGTAGGAAGTTAGTCAGCTGATGGCGCTGACGGCGTGAAGCTACTAACTTCCGAGAACCTACTAACTTCTGAGAGGCTCCTCTGGCTGTAGGAAGTTAGCTAACTTCTGACAAAAAATTTCCTAGAGCCAAACTTCCGACGGGATGGCTTTACTTCCGAGGGTTTAGCTAACTTCCTAGAGTTTAGGCTCTAGGAAGTTCACTATTTTGGTGTAGTGTGATTTTGGTGCTTGATGACCATCACAACCTTTCGAACTAACTAGTTTGCCTAGACTTTGATTCACAGGTTCATAACCTTAAGAATTCAGTTTATAAGTCGAAATTATCTCAATTTCTACCACTGGATTGTTCGGTGTGCCGCAGAGAGCAGCAACTTTTCTCCAATAGCTAGTTTTGTGTTGGGGCATACATATACTTCACCCAACCTATCATTTAAAGGGGTGGGAGCCCAAACAACATATCAACACATGTTATAAACGTTTCCAAGTGCTCATACGCCCAAGTGCTTAATAGAATAACTTTGTGATTAGCGTAGGTGCTTTGTGAAGTCCTTAGGTTAGTTAGACCGCTTATGCGCTTGTTCTAGATAGTTCCTAGTTAGTTGAGTGAGTTTAGAAAACCCCTCAAAACCCATCGGCTCTTGTGCGAGCCGTTGTAAATGTACCAAGTGGGGCGAGTGTGACACCCCAGGTGTCTATTTCGTGTTATGTTGGGAGATTTATTTCTAATCTCGGATGCTCAGTGAATATTTCTATTTCTCGATCGTATCTATCTCCATTTATCAAGCTACTCATGAATGTTTCACCAAGTTTGAAATTATTCGATCTCAAGAACAGCCAAATTTGGAGCCTGTTAAAACTTTTTATTTCTTGAAGCAAACACAAATTCTAAAGTCAATATCGTCTCACAACTCTTGTCCAGACTCATTTATTTGGACTCTCGATAGTTGTTATGTTATCCAATCGGTGTCCGAATCCGCTTTCTCGATAGTTGGTCTACGTCCAAATACTTAATTCGAATCTGCATTCTCCCGCATAATCTCTTTATGTCAACCTCTAATTAATTTTTATGCAAATCAGCTTTTTATCTTTATGTCACCATTCATCTCTATCTATCAAGTGTATCTAAAGATTTCTAGAAGTTTGAACCAAATACACACATGAAAAGATAAATCCTATACATGTTTGAAATTGCTCGTCCGAACAAATACGAATTTTGAAATTCAACAAAACCTTGTCATCTTGCTGAAACAACTCTATATCAACTCTACAACAAAATTTATTAAGGGTTCATGTGGAGAAAATTCCAAGCAAATGTCGAGAAACCACCCCAATTGCCTTAAAATATAATTTGAAGCCTTATAATGATACTACTTTGACCAAAGTGACACTTTAATTTATATTCAAGATATGAGATTTGACCTTTAATAAAAGTTGTAGAACCTGTGTTATACAACAAATTTTATATTTATACCAAGCCTTGATTCAATCTCTAAGTATCTCAAACAGTGCCATCAAGACAGAACAAAAATCTGATTTCAGGATTCGAATTCTTCTAAGTCTAAAATCAGCGTCGTTCGGGTTAACGTCTCGCGTTCCTAAATTTTTGTTGAACAACTCAAGTTTCCTCAAATATAAAAGTTGTTAATAACTAATAGGGGCTCAAAATATTAAAAGATGGCATTCATCCGATTTAGTTTGACATGCTTTGACATTCAGTTTTCACAAGTTTCCACTCATTTCTAACCCACTAACAAACTAATGTTCGTGGGTCTATAACTTTCTAACCAGTGCCCGAATCACCTCAATCTCTATACAAGATTTGTAGAGTATATATCAAGGAACATATCTTCTGCAGTAATCCGTGTCCGATTCCAAGCAGAAAATACCAAAAATGTCCATCCAAAGTTGCTCTACCATCACCTGCCAGCAGTCTGACTGACCAGAGCTCTGCAGGCCACCGCCCATGCCAACAATGGCTAAAGCTCGCTCCCTCCTTTTATACCCCAAGCGCCCTGCTCCCTCCCTTCCCCTCCACACTATTGTATGCTCCAGCCGGCCTTCTTCCTCCTCCACTCGATGCAGCCACCCATGTCACCTCTTCTCTTCCATGGCGTGCTCTCCTCCTCAAACCGCCAGCCCCTTCCTATGGCGTCGCCATGGCTTTCCCCTAGCCGGATCTCATGCTCCCAAGCCTCAACTCATCTCCCAGCAGCGCCCAACCTCTCCCAAGTGGCACTTGGCGCTGACGCTTGGAGCTCGCCGCAGCACCCTGGCTGTGCGTCCTTCCCTCTCAGCCACGGCAATCAGCCTCTGCTGTGCATGCGTCCAGCACAAGGTAGAAGAAGACTCATCCCTCTATGACATATGGGTCCCAAAAACATTTGCATCTTGTACACAAAATTCCAATTTTTTGCTATTTCTTAACAAATTCATATCTCGAGTTTTAGAGCTCCTAAAATCACGAAACTTATTTTGTTGCCTTCCTTATGAAGTTCTCTGTCTATTAGATCTATATGTTGGCATGTTTTAGTGGAAACGTTTTTCTGTAGAAATTTGTATTTAAAAACTGGTTTAGAGAACAAATGAACTTGCTTCTCCCCATAGTTTTAATTATAAAAATCCAAAAATGATGAAACTTGTTTTGTTGGTTAGATGTTGTCATACTCTAGCTAAGAAAAATATAAAAAATATATGTTGTTCACTGTTTTCTTGGTGTGTTAATTAAAACATGTTAAATAGGAAAAAGATGATTGTTTTGCTTGTTATTTTTGGATCTGTAGCTCTAGTGCCCCAAATGGATGGAACTTTTTACAGTAGATCCTCTGTGTGATTCTTAGGGACTAGTAAAAATTTCATGATTTATGGTCAATGTATCACTGAGTTAGTGATTTAACTTGTTTGATGCATATTAAGTAGTTTTAAATGGTTTATAAATAATATATGCATGTAAAAATGAAAAATGGTGTTCCACTGTCCTTGCATGATATTATAGTAGCCTAAGAAAACTTAATATGGTCATGCATCCACAGAAAATAATTAATTTAAGATTTAACTTGCTCTCACATGCTTTATTGCGTTATAATTTGTTATTTTTGTATTAAATAAAATATAAAACCTGGGCATGTGAAATTTATACATTGGTCATGATTTGTTATTACCTATGTTTTATAAAAATTCCAGCCCCAAATTAGATAATTTCATATGATGCTAAAATGACACACATTTTATAATTATAAGAAGAATTAGAGACAAATTAGAAGTAAACAAAAGTGTGCATGTTTCTTGAAATGATTAAGTGTATTAATATAAATTGAAACTTGATAACTAAGTTATAATGATTTAAACTTGAGAAATTGGTGGTAGAATCTCTATGATTTTGCTTGGTAATTTAGTTGAGTGCTCTCGTGCTTGCAAACCGAAATTCCTGCGTGAACAGTGTTGGTTGTGCTCTCGATTTCGAGTAGACACATCGAGTGGTCAAGTAGGCTCGTAATACAAGTTATGTAATGAAGTTAGTTCATTTTAGAATTATTGTTGAAATGCTCCATCCATGAGATGAACATGTAGGGTTATTTTGAATCGAGTCAATGTGGTGTGATGATGATATTCGTGATTAAACTGGAAGTCATGTATTTGCGTAGTAAAGCTTAGTTTTAAGTTGCAAGCGATGCAGGAAAGGTTTTAGTAAAGATATATGTGAAATGTGAATGAGTTGTTCTGAGTATGCGGTATGTGGTGTAGTGGTGGTATGAAAAATAGGTTAGCACGCAATTGGCTAGTTGGCGAGTTCGATTGGAATTGTTTAGTTAATTTGAATTGTAAGGTGAAGTGACGGCATGACTTTATAACCATCACGCTATCGGTTAAATAATTATAATTAAGTGTTAAAAACAGCTAGAGTAGCAAGTGGATGGTAATTGTAAAGGCTAGGTGGAAAATGAAGTGAAATATCGTCGTAGTTAGGACTGCACACACTGTTTTCGTCGTGCTATTTGTTTAATGAACTAAATTGTATTTTCTGTAGAAAAGCCATATATAAAGTTGTAGATAACTTTATTATCTTACTTGTGTTAAAATTTGACAGCCATAAGTCTGATCGTTTAGAAGTTGTGCTGTTCACAAATTCAGTAACTGAATATGTCCAATTTCTGTACAGATTTCAGAGAGTGAATTGTTTGCTTAAGTTAATGTTACAATCTATTCATGGTCATTATAAGAAAGTTGTAGATGCTTTTCTTATCTTCCTTGTGTTAAAATTTCATAACCACAGGCCTAATATTTTAAGAGTTATGAATTTTACAAACTGGTTGTTGTGTTCTGTCCACTGTCAGAACAGATTTCGAAAACTGAATTGTTTGACTTGGTTAAACATAGAATCACTTCTTGGTGATTATAAAAGTTATGTAGTAATTTTGCTAAGCTTTCCAAAAAGTCTTGGATCACTCTTTTTGGTGATCTGAAGATTTAATTATGGATGTTTAAAGTGTGAAGTCTGAATCTGTCCAGTTCTGGATAGCAAAGCCTTCTAATGTCTTTTATCCTAAATTGCATATTGAATAACCTTGAGATGTTTATAAATGTCCAATTTGTTTATAAATTTCATTATCTTTTCAGAAAGCCTAGGATCACTTTGTTTGGATGTCTAAATCTTTAGTTGTGAATTTTTGAAGTCGCAAGTCTGAATCTGTCCAAATCTGAACAGAGCTATCGTTATCACTATTTAACCTTGTTAAGTATCTAATCACCTTGAGACGAAAATACCAAAGTTGTAGAGTGTTTCTTATGCTTTCCAAAAAGTATTTGATAACTATTTTTGGATAAATATCTGGTATGTTATAACTGAAACAATCAACTGTTGTGCTACTGTCCTAATCAGGTTGATTGTAATTGATTGCTCTACTCCATTGTGTTTGTCTTGAGTCAACCGCGGCTTATTTTGGGTTTTAATTGAACATGAGTAATAATGATAGTGACTAATATAATTGGAGTTATATATAAGTAAGTAGTACATATCTCACTAAGTTAGTAAACTAAATTGGTTAAGGTCTAATAAGTAGCTTAGCTTAATCAACAGTTAGCAGATGCAGTTATATATTAGGGAAACAAAATGAATAATGTCCTGTCTTTGGCTTTCTGCTAATACTACTACGTAACCAACATCATTAAAGTAGTATAACATGTAATGATGATTAAACTATCTCATCATGTGTGTTTTCTTGGGTGTGCTTGCATAAGAATGTTGTGAATAATTGTAAAACCCTGATTGAATGACTATCCCTTTCTATCTAAGTCTGTCTAAATATATAAGTCATAGAGAACTTGTGTGTACTTAAGTAGTTTAATTATAAGTAACTAATAAATGATTAAATGAACATGGTAAATGCTTGTACGTGTGATGTCGTGTTCGCGTTGGTTAATTATAGGTAGCAAATCGTCGTATTTCCACTAGTGTTGATCTTGTGTTCCCGATAACATGTAGATAGCCAACTCTAGCATGTGGTTGTTTACGGTGTCTTATAATTTAATGTTTAGTTCGCTACCGTGTATTTGAATATCTTGTGCTATTTTCATTATATTCATACATATGCATCCTGCATCTCATTTAGGACCGAGAGATGATGATCATGCAAGTGATGTGGTGCCAACCACAAGATGCAGTTGGTGGACGACCCAAAGAAGGATGGACTTAACCAGTGGATGCTCGCCAAGTGAGTTCCCACTAGCAAACACTAACTAGTGTTGAATTCCAGGCAAGCCCCGATTTTATGCATAACCAAGTTATATATATGCTACTTTACTACACTTAATGTTCGTAGGCTTGTAATGTGCACTTAAGTGTAGGAGTTGCTTGAAACCCTTAGTTGTATGAATTCAGGATTCCTTTTTGAGATGGATACTAGTATGCTAGGTTGAGTAGCTGCTATGCTAAATCAGGACCTCGGTAGAAGTCGAGTGATTTTTCTAGCACTCGCGCGAGGTCAAGAATTGGTTGTATCCATTTTTGATAACAGAATGATAACGATATATGGACACGGATCCATGGGGATGCATTGTCTATGAGACGAAATTGGAATAAGGATTAACGTGCGGATACCTGTGTCAAGCATTTGAATGTACTAAACACATGTCGGGAAATATGGTAATCGGTAAGCCTAGTACTTGAGTGAAGCCGGGCGCGGACTTTACCCCTCACTTGTCATGAGACTGGGTCTCCCATTCTAGATATGGTGGGTACAAGTGAGGTCACTGCACGGTGGCAGCCGGGGTCAGTGGAGCATTGTGTGCCAAGGCGGTGAGGCCTGGCCGTGAACGGGGAATCGATGGGGACGGTTGACGTGTGTGGGGACGGAGTGCCCTTACATGTCGTGTGTTTAGGTTTACCTTGCAAGGTTAAAACTCGATTCGAATTGTCTGCTTCTCGCAACTAATGAGACTGCTTGATCCATTGTACTACATTGAGTAATACGTGGAAATGAGATACTGGCAAAAGATGTTGATTGATATAATGTTTGATACCATGTATGAATAGATAGGTTCTAATCTAGTATAAATTATTATTCTAGAACTTGAAAAGCTAAAACTTGTTTTTAGACTCAGCTAGTGCTTTTGGCAAACCAAACCCCTCAGCCAAACAGTTGCATGGTCTAGAGGTAGAGGAGTAGACTCCTCACACCAGGTAAGTCTAGCTGAGTATTAGTATACTCAGCCTTGCTTGTGGCATAATTTTTGCAGGTACCTCCTTTTTTGGATGATGGTGTGACTTGGCCCTCATCCCTACCACCGGGATAGATGGTCGAGAGGGTTACTGCTTCCACAGGAGAGGACCAGGAGGAGTAGCGTGGCCAGGCTTCGCCATGTTACTCGGTTTTCTCCGTTAGTTATTTCTGCTACATTAAAACTTATTGTTATTATTTCTAATGATACTTTCTTAATTTATGGTATTATGCTTTATTGTATTTCTCTGTGCCTCGCCTTCGAGTGAGCTAGTGGTATTCGATCCTAGATAAGTGGCTTTATCGGACTAGATCCGAGGGACTGACGAGTTATTCCGATTTAAGTGTGTTGCTGCCTTTAAGGGTGCGACTTGGGCACTTAAGCTGGAATAATTCAGGCGGTTTCGCCATAGCGAGAGTCTTGCAAGACCATGACAACAAAGTTTGTGTCACAGTCGCCACCGTGTACCGGAGGGAACTAGGCCCACGCCATTTCGACCGGAAGCTCAATAGTTGAGACAGCGAGGAGCATCTGAGAGGAGCCTGAAGCGGAGCACCACTTGCGCATGAAGAGGCTTGTGGCTCTCTATGGAGTTACTCGACCATGGTGCTTGGCCCTCGCGTGGGCTACCTTTTGCATAGGGCACTAATGAGGATTAGTCAGGACCTTGCGCGGTTCCATTTACCTTAGTAAAAATATCGGTGTTATCCATGAAAGTTTGCTTTCTCTACTAGCTCCTTAATCTTCCGCATTTACTCTCTCTACTTAAGTTACAATCTTTACTATTCTTAGTGCAGAATATTTAGGATTGGAACTCAGGTTACATAATTCCTTTTTGCGGTAGAGATAACAACACATAGACAAAACCTAGTTTCATATTCTAGATTGCTTATTTGCATAGGTTTTGTTCTAGGGATTTATTCGTGGTCTAGTTTAGAAATAAGTTTTAGAAGTCCTAATCCACCTCCCCCCGATTAGGCGTCACTTTTTCCTACACTAGCAAACACTAAAACTGATCATATGCACAAGACGATTGAAGTGTAAGCATTTTGATTCAATTTTAAGAAATTCAAAAGAGAAGTTCACCACTAAAGACAGCACTAGGCATAGATTAAGCAGGAAATCAACTAAGTGCAAGTCAAGGTAAAACAGGTGAACTACCCCAAACAACAGTCACTCATCATACTAGAAACATATCTGAAATTGATATCATTTGAAATTTTTAAGATTTATCAGATTTTACAGTGGATTCCAAATTTCATTGAAAAACATGAGTGTGAGAGGTTGTAAGCATTGTCTTTGTCTAACTTTTCAACCGGGTGTAGCCTATGCAGAACATCAATCAGAAGCTAAAAACACCGGTTTCGATCATCCACTACCCTGTTCAAGTTCATCCAAAGGTGCAAATGGAAGCAGTCTCGATACATAGATGTGGGGAAATGCAAACCCATCTCAATCTTTCTGAATTTTCACTTATCTTGATATTGATTTGAAGTACATAATTTATGATTCAAGACAGTAAATGACTTAGAGCATGAGACATAGCCACCTAGCATACTAGAGACATCACAAAAGATTTCAAAGACTTCCTACACATGCTAGGTGCCAATCCCACATGGTGAACATGTTTTGTATTCAACAAGTAATAGTCAAGTTCACAATTATGAAAACAAGCTTAGCTCAACAAACTTGTATCTATATGAGCAAAAAGGGTCTAAGCCTGCCATAGCATCATCATGTACACAAAGAACATACTACTAGGAGCATAATCACAATATAGCAATTATACAATTGAAGCTCAAAGTGCTACATGAGATGCAGATATAATGCAGGAATCAAAAGGAAAGACTAAAATCTATATGAAAAAGCAGAAGATAGAAATAAAAACTAAAAGGGAGCCCTCGATCAAAAAGGGAAGCAAACACCCAATTCCCCTCTCAAATGTGCAAAAGTTGACTGGTCAAGTGGTTTGGTGAAAATGTCAGCCAGCTGACGATGGGTATCGATGTGGCGCAAATCGATGTCGCCTTTCTCTGAATGGTCACGAAGAAAGTGATAGCGAACATCAATGTGGTTGGTCCTCAAATGCAGCCCAAGATTCTTGGCAACACTTATGGCACCCATGCTATCGCAAAGCAGAGGCACATGATGAAAATCCAATCCAAAATCCCGTAAAGTAGATATCATCCATAACAACTGCGAGCAACAACTAGCGGCAGCGACATATTCTGCCTCTGTGGTTGACTGAGCCATGCTAAACTGCTTGCGTGAAGACCAGGAAACCAACAAAGTCCCCAAAAACTGGCAAATCCTAGAAGTAGACTTGTGCTCCAAACGACATCCCACAAAATCAGCATCGGAATAACCGCATAAATACAGAACGGAAGACGAGTACCACAAACCAAACTCAGGAGTGAAGCACCGTGTTGGGGTCTTCTTCTCCGTCGAAGGTCCTCTAGGCAAAAACACCTTCGGTAAGAAAGTACAAAGGCAGGTGTGAGATGAATATATAAGCCGAAGATGATGCGGACAAAGCCAAAGCTACGATTGAAAGAGCTTCGGCTTTGTGTCATGATAAAGACGAAGGACGATACCAACTTAAAGAGGAAAAGACTGTATAGTCCTTAATAGTTTGTATTATGATCATAATTAGTTATCAGGGACATGGATGTAATTTCGTCTGGGCTGTGTCCCGTGCCTATAAATAGATGAACAGTACCCCTGTACTGTTCACGCTGGATTGTAATCACTCCCACGTCATTCTCACATCCTCACCTTCTGACAAGCCGAAGGTATCAATGTAATATTAATATCATTGATGTTTATTTATGTTTATAAATTGAGAATATAAATAACCCAATGATTCGTAATGATTATTCATATTCTTTTGTGTTTCATGTATTCTTATTTATATTCGTTCATTGAGATGATGAAGGTATGCCCTTCTTGACCTTCGTCTGAAGATCATTATATCCCAAAGGAGATAATGCTTCGAAGGACGAAGGTCTTTAATCATTAACTATTGTGTTGTCTTGTTCTTGATGTATAGCATTTGAGAACAAGGACCAACATTGGTGCCCACCTCCGATGAACTCACTTCCACAATTGTGACGATGGCTTTGCACAACAATCAAGTTGTAGCACCTTCGGCCACGAAGCTCGTGCTCCCAATCACTGGCGGCTCAAGTTCTGAACCAGCCAACAAGAAGCAGAAGAAGGAAGCACAAAGAAGGGTATAGCATGTTGGAGTGCAAGGACCCTTCATCAAATCCAAGTGGTCTCACATTCCAATTACCTTCTCTCAGGAAGACCTTCAGCTAAAGAATTATCCTCACAATGACGTAATGGTCATATCTTGTGTCATCAAGGGATTTCTGGTCCACAATGTCCTGGTAGACACGGGTAGTGCAGCGGATATCATCTTTGCAAAGGCTTTCAGGCAAATGCAAGAGCCAGAGGATAAGATAAATGATGCAACACACCCTCTTTGTGGCTTTGGAGGAAGACAGATTGTGGCACTTGGCAAGATAACAATGCCAGTTACCTTCGGATATGTGCACAACACAAGAATAGAACAAGTTGTCTTTGACATTGTTGATATGGAATATCCATACAATGCAATCGTTGGTCGAGGGACACTCAATGCCTTCGAAGCAATACTTCATCCAGCATATCTTTGCATGAAGATACCTTTGGAACAAGGGCCCATTGATGTGCATGGGAGTCAAGAAGCGGCCAGGAGAGCTGAAGGGAGTTGGACGGATTCGAAGGATATTCATAACATAGATGAAGCCGAAGCTTATCAACAGTATAAGGATAAAAGAGAGAAGGCTGCTTCAGCAGATCAGCCGAAGCCTATGCTCTTGTGTGAAGACATAGCAGAGTAAAAAGTATTGTTGGGATCACAGTTATCTGATGAACAGGAAAACACTTTGCTAAGATTCTTATTCAACATTAAAGATGTCTTTGCTTGGACAGCTAATGATCTCTGTGGTGTCAATAGAGATGTTATTGAGCATTCACTTAATGTGGACCCGTCCTTCAGACCAAGAAAGCAGAGGCTTCGTAAAATGTCCGATGATAAAGTTGAACGTGCACGAAATGAAGTAAAGAGACTTCTAAGTGCCGGTGTTACCAGAGAAGTAACATATCCAGAGTGGCTGGCCAATACCGTCATGGTGAAAAAAGCTAATGAGAAATGGAGAATGTGCATCGATTTCACAGATCTCAACAAGGCATGTCCGAAGGATGAATTCCCACTACCAAGAATAGATTCCCTTGTAGATGCAGTAGCTTCTTCAGAACTCATGAGTCTATTGGACTGCTACTCGGGTTATCACCAAATTTGGATGAAGAAAGAGGGTGAGCCAAAGACAAGCTTCATAACTCCTAGCGGTACCCATTGCTACCTTCGGATTCCTGAGGGGCTTAAGAATGCTGGAGGAAGCTTCAACAGAATGACTGCCAAGGTTCTTCACTCTCAAATAGGAAGGAATGTGCTGACTTATGTCGATGACATCATAGTGAAAAGCACAAAACAATAAAATCATGTTGCCGATTTGCAAGAGACGTTTGCCAATTTCAGACAAGCTGGTCTCAAGTTAATCCAGAAAAATGTGTCTTCGGAGTGAAGAAGGGCAAGTTTCTTGGTTGTCTGGTATCAACAGAAGACATCGAAGCTAATCCAAGCAAAATTGAAGCTATCCTTCGGATGGAGCCACCAAATTCAAAGAAGGGGGCTCAACGGTTGGCAGGAAGGCTGGCATCATTGAATAGATTTATATCAAGATCATCAGAGAGAAATCTACCATTCTTTGAAATATTGAAGTGAGCCGATGTCTTCTAGTGGGGTTCAGCTCAACAGAAAGCCTTCGAAGAGCTCAAGCAGTATTTGATAGATTTGACAACTCTAACCCCACCTTCTTCAGGAACTCCGCTACTTCTATATGTGGCTGCTTCCCATGCTGTGGTTAGTGCGGCACTTGTACAGGAGAAACAAGATGGCCAAATAAAAAAGCAAGCACCGCTATACTTCGTCTTCGAAGTACTCAGCCCATCAAAGAAAAATTACACAGAATTGGAGAAGGTACTGTATGCTATATTGATGGCCTCCAGGAAGCTTTGGCATTACTTCCAAGCATATCACATAATAGTGCCTTCATCACAACCCCTGAAAGACATAATGAGGAATAGAGAAGCTACAGGAAGGATCAGAAAATGGGCCGCGGAACTTAACGAATTCACCATTGATTATGTGCACAGATCCTCAATTCAATCCCAGGCATTAGCAGACTTCATCGCTGATTGGACGCCAGGGGCTCAGGGTGAAGAAGCGACTAAAGATGCTGAAGCTTGGACGGTATTTTGTGATGGATCTTGGGGGACCTTCGGCGCAGGAGCAGCTGCTGTCCTAGTGGCACCCTCTAAAGTTAGAACATGTTATGCAATAAAGTTAGACTTCAGCTGTACAAATAAAATTGCCGAGTACGAAGCTCTTCTTTTAGGACTTCGGAAACTAAAGGCAATGGGAATAAGAAGGGCAATCCTTAAAACCGATTCGCAAGTTATTTTTGGCCATGTGGATAAGAGTAGCAAGGCAAGAGATCCGAAGCTTGAGAAGTATTTGGATGAAGTCCGAAGATTGGAAGCTTCTTTCGAGGGATTTTCTGTAAAGAATATCCCAAGGGGAGAGAATGAGCATGCAGATTTATTAGCTAAGTCAGCGGCACAGGGGCTCCCTTTGCCTTCGGAAGTATTTTTTGAAACAATAAAAGCACCCTCAATCGAGCTCATGGAGAGAGCAGTGCTCACAATCTCACTTGTACATAGTGAAGACTGGAGGACCGAAATAATATCCTTCCTCCAAGGCAACTGTCTCTCAGACGACGAAGCTTACAACAAGAGAATGGAAGCAAGAACCAAACCTTATGTAATAATTGAAGGGGAGTTATACAAGCATGGAGTTTGTTCCCCTTTGCTTAAATGCTTATCCAGGAATGAAGGACAGGAGTTAATGAAGGAAATACATGCAGGACTGTGTGGAGCCCATATTGGATCCAGACCTCTACTGGGAAAGGTCTTTAGACAAGGTTTTTATTGGCTGAAGGCAGCTTCGGATGCAGCGGACTTGGTCCAGAAATGCGAAAATTGTCAGAAGTGTGCTAGATACCAGAAACAACCTTCGTCTCTAACACAGTTGATTCAACCTACTTGGCCATTGCAGAGATGGGACCTAGATTTGTTAGGACCGCTTCCACCAGCACAGTGAAACTTGAAATATGTTGTAGTAGCAGTGGAATATTCCTCAAAGTGGATCGAAGCTAAACCTCTAGCTACAATAACTTCGACCATAGTCTAGAAGTTCTTCTAGCAAAATATTGTTTGTCGCTTCGGTGTGCCGAAGGCCATCACAGTTGACAATGGAACTCAATTTGATGCTGAAACGTTCAAGGTTTTTTGTGACAAAATTGGTACAAAAATACATTTTGCATCAGTAAGGCATCCAGAATCAAATGGGTTAGTATAGAGAGCAAATGGAATTATAATGACAGGAATAATGAAGTTAATCTTCAATCAGCCCAGAGGAAAGTGGCCAGATGAATTAATAAAAGTGGTGTGGAGCCACAACACTGTTGTCTCAAGGTCAATAGGTTTTACTCCATTCAAACTCTTGTTCGGTGACGAAGCAATAACACCGGAAGAAGCAAGAACAGGATCAATAAGAACCAAAGCTTCAGTGGAGGATGAAGCTGATTGCCAAATAACAAAGGACACCATAGAAGGGACCAGACTTTAGGCCATAGAGCACATCAATAAGTACCAGGCCAAAACAATAAAATGGCGTGATAGAAAAGTTCGATTGAAAAATATCAAACCAGGCCATTTGGTGCTTTGAAGGATAGCCAACCCAGAAACAGTGGGGAAGCTTCAGCTGAAGTGGGACGACCCTTTTCTGGTAGTATCTTCGTCAAGACCCAGTTCTTACATATTGAAGGATATGGACGGCAACGGCATACCCAGATCTTGGAATGCAGATGAGCTTCGACGATATTATGTGTAATTGATGTAATCTTTTTATTTTTTCCAATGGCACCATTTTCCTTTCAGGAGGGGAGAAAGTTTTTTAATGGGGCCATAGTTTGTAATTTTCATTTTTTTCAGCCCTATGCAATACAAGGGCCAAATTCCCCCAAAAATGTAACATGTAATATCAGAATCTCCACCATCGAGTGCGAAGAGAACAGGGAAAAACTCAAAAGTCATCCCTAGGGGGATGCAGAGCTGTAATCACTCCGAAGGTGACGAAGCTACAAAAGTCGTTCCTAAGGGAGCAGAGTAAGTTCCAAAGCTACAAAAGTTGTTCCTAAGGGAGCGCAGAGTAAGTTCCGAAGCTCAAAAGTCGTTCCTAATGGAATGCAGAGCCAAAATACCACCGAAATAGAAGGTGAAGAAGCTCCAAAGTCATTCCTAAGGGAATGCAGAGCTTAAATACCACCGAAATAGAAAGTGAAGAAGCTCCAAAGACGTTCCTAAGGGAATGCAGAGGTTAAATGCCACCGAAATAGAAGGTGAAGAGACTACAAAGTTGTTCCTAAGGGGATGCAGAGTCTGGGTATGGTTTTGTGTGTGTTCGGGTCATACATTTGCATATTTCATCGCATCATTCTTTACATTCATACAAACATTCATTAGACATTTGTAGGATCATCATTATCATGACATGAAGCACGAATGATAATATGAAAGAGTTGCCCGGCTTTAGCGACAAAATGCTTCGTTGAATACGAAAAACCTTCATCTCAGACAAGAACACAGAGGCATTTTATACAATGAAATGCTTCGATGTGCACGAAAAGAAGGGAAGGTGTTTTTTGCATTCGGCTCAAAAGCTGCACCGGTGGGTTTCGTCCACAACAAAGAAATTCATACATGGACGAAAAGGTAAAATTATATTACAAGGTTTGGACAAATATGTATAATGTTGAGTTCAGCTCTCAACTACAAATTTTTGCAAAAATAATGCAAAGAGATCATGAGCTCTATACAGGAAGTTATAAAAAACAAGCTTCAACCCAGCAACCATCGGAATGTGCTTCGGCTTACTGATCTTCGGCGCCACCATCCTATAGACAGACAACGGTATAAGGTAAACGCAATGGTAATAAAGAAGAATCAAGGTAAGCAACAGTTACAAGCTTCGTACCGAGTTAAGTAATTTTCGAGCTTTGTCTACAGCTAACTCCCGCCCTCCTTTAGCCCAAATTTGAGTAATAAATCTATTTCCAATGCTTCGAGCTTCACCAGGGATATTGATTAAGTTTGATGGTGATAGGCTGAAGTTTGGCTTGTTCACTATTTTGGCATGCGTGCATCCAGCCTTCAAAAATCCAGCAGCCATGCCACGAGAAGCTAACAAAGCACAGAAATCACCATGCCTAGTTATTACTTCGTCGAGCGCATCAACTTCATTTTTGATATGCTCGAAGGCTTTTGGTATATCTTCAGCCGAAGGGGCAATTTCTTCAGAGCTGGTGTTGGGGACTTGTTCTCAAATGCTATGAATCAAGAACAAGGCAACACAGAAAAGGTTATTTGTTAAGGTCCTTCGTCCTTCGAAGCATTATTTCCCTTGAGATATAATGATTCTCGGACGAAGGTTAAGAAGGTCTTACCTTCATAAACACCAGGAAAAAAACATATGAAACATAAAAGATAACATAAACAGCCATGAATTATTATTATTATTTCATTTCTATTTTTGTTATCATAAAATAGAAATGAAAACAAGTTACAAGTGTACCTTCGGCCTAGAAGATAAAAGTACAAGCGTGACGTAAGAACAAATGCCAAGTCAGCGTGAACAGTACGAGAGCATTGTTCATCTATTTATAGGCACAAGACGCAGCCCATGCAAAATTACATCCATATCCTTTACATTTGCTAATAACTCTATATTAATCCGTCGAGGTCTAAACAACCTTTTCATCTTTAAGTCGGTTCCCCTTTCTGTTATCGTACCGAAGCTCCTCTGAGCACAGCTTTGGCTCTGTGTCATCCTTCGTATTCCTTTAGTGCTTCTTCACATTGTGCCTTCAACTCAAGTCCGAAGATACCTGTTCAAGCATTATACTTCCAGAAACATTGTTACACCATGTTTTTGAGGACCTTCGGAAGCCGAAGGCCCCCAACAGTAGCCCCTCGCAATATTAATTTGTTAGAATAATAAATTCAGATTGCGATATGGACGAAGGCCTTAAGCCGAAGGTCCGAAAAAACACCTTCCCTTTGCTAGAATAGCAACAGTCAATGACAAGCGGGCCCCACCAGTTTGGAGCGTGCCGAGCATATAAATAAGAACTCACCCCAAGCATATTTGGTATGCTTTCTTTGCTTTGCTTAGTTTTCTAGCTGCTTCTTTCCAATAGCTGCTTTGTTTCTTAAGCTTTCCGAGCTTCGGACTAAGGTCACATTTTCGTCAGTTACGAAGATAAAATGTCTCAAGACAAGGAAGCAGCTGCTGAGATGAAGCTGAGCCTTTCTGAAGAGCAGAATCTTGGCTTTATTGAATCAATAGCGAAGACAAACACAGAGAAAATTATTAGAGAGACTTTAGAAGGTTTGTCCGAAGACACTGGTGACAGTGACAGTTATGATGTGGAAAGTGGGGGCGAAGACTCCGAAGATCGACCCTGGCGACCAAGCCATACAGTTTTTGGAAAGTCAACTATCAAACATAGTCATCTTGACAATATGAAAGGAAAATACTTTCGAGATGTATCCATCGTGAGGGCGGACGACGGAGACAAGACCTCTCCTACTCCTGAAGAAAATGAAGTCGTAATTTTCCAAAGCTTCTTCAAGGCTGGACTTCGGTTCCCGCTAAGTAGTTTCGTGATTGAGGTTCTGAAGATATATCAAGTCTACCTTCATTAACTTACTCCCGAAGCAATCATTCGAATAGGAATCTTCGTATGGGCCGCGAGGAGTCAAGGCTTGGAGCCGAATGCAAAAAGTTTCTGCAGTATACATGAACTATTATATGAGACGAAACCCTGGGGTAAAGAGCAGTATCATAATAATTTTGGCTGTTATAGCTTCGTTGCTCGTTCTGGCTCAAGCTGCCCGGTGCCAACCTTTTGGAAGAGATGGCCAGGAGACTGGATGAAAGAATGGTTCTATGTGAAAAATGATGTAAAGGCCCAAGAAGACGTTAAAGGGATAATCATGCGTCCCATCTAGCAACGCTTCGGCCTCCGGAAACCGAAGGTAGAGATTGATGAGACAGTGGAAGAGTGCCGAAGAGCCTTCAGCATAGTCTGCTCCTTCGTTGGAATGAGGGACTTAGTCCAAGAACACGTGGCTTATAGGATATGGCCATTGTTAGCCAACTGGGAGATGCCAAAAGAAACCATCAGCAATCCCAACGAAGGCGGTCTGGTTCGATTAAAATATACCTTCAGGTTTGGAGACCAATTCATCGAACCAGACGATGACTGGCTGAACAGCGTCGAAGCTACAAGTGACGAATTGCTGGGGCCGTACTCGAGAGCAGAAGATAATGCACTATCTGCAGCCTTCGGAGGCCGAAAAAAGAAGAGACTGAACAGAGTTTTTGAAGCTATTGGGTTCGTGTATCCTGACTACCGCTACCCGACCCGGGGGCAAAAAAGAAAGAGTGCGATCTCTGGAAAAGATGAAGTTTCAGCTGCTCCAAGCGAGCCTGCGCCGATGAGGAAAAAGATAAAAGTGCTTACTCACCGACCGCGCTTTATTGAGACGGCCATAGTGCCCGAATTTGGCGGTGAGACCTCTTCGGCTACCAAAGCCGAAGAACCTGTGGTTACACAGAAGACTGAAGAGCCGGCTGCAATGCCGAAGTCTGACAAAACTGAAGAAATAGGGGTTGAAAAAACAAAGATATTAGAAGTTTTAACCTCTTCGGCATAAGTGTCAATGCCGAAGGCGCAAAAAGATCTTACAACGACCCCAAAAAGAAAAAGGATGGTCAATGTATTGGATGTGCTGGAAACAATAAAAACCTCAAGCTCTACTCCGAAGAGAACTGCTGAAACTCCAAAAATACTGATTGAAGCAAAACTGTTCGGAGCTGAAGCTGCTAAGAGCCAGGCCAAGGCCGAAGGTGGGCCTTCAGAGCCCGCCAAGGAGAAATCCTTGGAAGTCGAAGAAGGAACGCAAAAAGAAACTGCAGAACAAACTCTGTCTGAAAAAACTGCCATTCCTATTCCAGAAGCTTCTTCCGAAGCTCTTGATTACATTATACGACATGCTTCGGGAAAGAGGTTATCTGCAGAAGAGAAACGAGAAGCCCAATGTTATGCCTAAAGGCTAAAATATCCGAAAGGGGCATTGATATTCAACAGCAGTGGAGAAGAAGACTTCTTGTATTGTCTCCCGGACAACAAAGAGATTTCTGTCTGCCGGGAGATGAGCAAGAGCTTCGGATTCCCGAAATTAGAAGAAGGGCTTTCGGTGCTGTCAAAAGATGAGTTAGCCGACAGCCTAGCATATAACAGTTTAAAGGTGAGAGAATGAGATTTTTGTATTTTGAAAACACATCTTTTTGTTTGCTTGTACTTAATGCCATACAGCTTTTGTAGGGCCTAATTCTTAGCAACGCCCTCAGGGCGCAAAAGAGTGCTGAGGACGAAGGATACTCGATGGCTTTAAACAACCTTCGTTCTGAAGTAATTGAACTAAGGAACGAAGGTCTTGAAAAGGACAAAATATTAAAGTCTTTGTTGAGCAAAATAAAAGAAGATGAAACTATTTTTAAAGCCCAAGCTGAAACTCAGAAGAGCGAAATTGAGGATCTTCGGAAGCAATTATTTGAAGCTAAAGAAAAATGTGGTTTAGCAGAAGCCAATCGAGATATGAGTGAATATTGGAGAAACCATTTACAAAAGACAGTTGATGAGCTTCGCGCATCCAAGGAGCGCTGCTATACAAAGTCTATAAACTGCATAGAGAAAATAAAAGCTAGCTTCGCCAATGTTGGCACATTTTCAAGTGAAAGTAACTTCATACTAGGCGATCCCGAAGGGCTAATTGAATGGATTAGCAACGAAGCTGAGGCTTTTGAGGAGATTTTGAGTGGCCGAGGAGACGTCTGTGCCTTTTCGGGCGCCAGGGGGATTGCGGCTATTTTGGAGAAGTCAGGCTGTGACCATGTGAAAACTTTGGCCGAAGCCGAAGCTACCTTGTCTATTGATGACACAAAGGATCCCTCGGCTGAAGCAACTTTAATTGGTGGAAAATTCTTTACCGACATCTGGGAGAATGGCGGCCGAGGGATGGCTCATGAAATAATAAAGAAGAGCGAAAAAGATTCTCACGATGCAAGAGAAGCGGCAGAGGCAGCTGAAAAAGCTACAGAACTCGAAAGACGGATAGGTATTGCCTAATTGCTTTTAACTTTATTTTCTAATTTTGTGACTTTAAACTTATTTTATGTATTTATTTTTATCGCAGCTGAACTATCTCCTCCCCCAGAGCCCTTCGAGCCAACAGCCGACCCCGAAGCAAAGAAAGAAGATGAAATTACTAAAGTGGCCGAAGCTATTATGGACGAAGCTGTTACTCGGCTACTAAACGAAGCTGCAGAAACAGTTTTAAAAGAATAATAGCTATTATTGTAAAAACATTTGAAATGTAATATTTACTGAACAAAGTATGTAATATTTCAAAATTTTGAATGTAATATACAAGCTGTTTGTAATCCAATTCTTTACGATGCATGAAACTTTATGTACATACCGTTTTTGAGCCTTCGGCGAAAAAACACCTTCCCTTCTTTTCATGCTTCGTAAAGAAGAGTTTTTATAATCCTCAAAATGTTATAGAAACATTGAAGCTTCGTCAGTAATAGACCTTCTTCCTTGATATTGGAGCATAAAAAATGCTTCAAGTTTTGTCGTAACACTGGTGCTTCAGCAATAATAAAGTTTTTCCTTCACTTCAGAGCTGATGAAACTATAACTCTTTGAAATTTATTTTGTGCCTTAGCATAATTTCACTTTCTCGAAGCATTCTCCGAAGGTCAATATTGTGTCCCCTTCTTGTGCTATTGATGCGACATGATGTATGATGTTATGCTATGCGAATGATGTGATAATGTTATGCTATGTGTTGGGGACTTGTTCTCAACTGCTTCGGGTTAAGAACAAGGCAACATAGAAAGTGTTAAATGTTAAGCTCCTTCGTCCTTAAAAACATTTTATCCTTTCGAATATAATGAATCTTGGACGAAGGTTGCAAAGGAAAAATTTTCCATAAGATTGATCAGCGATAAAAAGGACACATATATAAAATACAAATAATGGCTCGAGTATTATTATCAACTTATCTTTATCGCCAAATTCATAAGAACAAATTACAAGTGTACCTTCGGATTGTTGGAAAGTAAGGATGCAGACGTAACGTGAAAAAGTGTATGCCCAGTCAGCGTGAACAGTACGGGAGTGCTGTTCATCTATTTATAGGCACGGGACGCAGCCCGTGTAAAATTACATTGATGCCCTTTACATTTGATAATAACTTTATGGCAATCCTTCGAGGTTTAACTTGACTTTTCATCCTTAGGTCGGTTCCTCCTTTCCTTCGTCATGCCGAAGCTTTTCTGTACGTAGCTTCGTGATCGTCCTATCTTTCGTTGTGATCGCTTTACACCCCAGTCAAGCTTCGTCCTGACCATGCTCTTGTACACCTGCAACCTGACTCCAAAGATCCCTGTTCACATGTTTCACTCGGAAAATATTGTCAAATCATGTTTTTGAGGAGCTTCGGAAGCCGAAGGCCCCCAACAGTAGCCCCTCGCAATATTAATTTACTGTAATGATGAATTCATATTGCGACGTGGACGAAGGCTTTGAGTCGAAGGTCCGAAAAAACACCTTCCTTCTACTAGAATAGCAGCAGTCATTGACAGACTGGGCCCTCCAATTTCCGACACACTGGTTGTATAAATAAGGGCTCGCCACAAATTTATTTGGCACGCTCTCCTGCCATCCGCTTTTAGTCACCCAAAAAATTTCTAGCCTGCACGCAACAGCACTTGCTCGGTTTTAGATTTTTAAGCTTCGGTTTCGAGTGTGTTTTGCCAGCATTTTCGAAGATGCCCGAGGATAAGAAAGCCGTTGGTGGTTCGAAGCTAAGCCTTTCTGAGGAAATGCACCTGGGTTTTCTTGAATCAATGTCGAAGACTAATACAGAGAAGATTACCAGGGAGACTTTGGAGGGTTTATCTGAAGATACTGGCGACAGTGACAGTTACGATGTGGATAGTGGTGGTGAATATTCCGAAGATCGTCCGTGGCGACCAAGCCATGCAGTTTTTGGTAAGTCCAGCATTAAGGAAAACCATGTTGTCAATATGAGAGGGAGATACTTTCGGGACTTGTCTATTGTGAGGGCTGACGAAGGAGAGAAGACTTGTCCAACTCCCGAGGAAAATGAGGTCGTGATATTCTGAAGCTTCTTGAAAGCTGGATTATGATTTCCCTTGAGTAATTTTGTCGTAGAAGTATTGAAGATATTTGAAATCTACCTTCACCAGCTTATCCCCGAAGCAATCATAAGGATGAACATTTTCGTGTGGGCCGTGAGAAGCCAAGGTTTGGAGCCTAACGCAAAGAGCTTCTGTAACATACACGAGCTATTGTATGAGACAAAACCCTAGGGCAAAGAGCAGTACCATAACAACTTTGGCTGCTACAGCTTCGGCGCTCGGTCGGGGTCAAGCTGCCCTGTGCCAACCTTTCGGAAGAGGTGGCCCGGCGACTGGATGACAGAATGGTTTTACGTGAAAAACGACCTGAAATCTCGTGAAGATATCAAGGGTATCATTATGCGCCCTATCTGGCAACGCTTCGGCCTCCGAAAGCCGAAGGTGGAAATGGATGAAGCAGCCGAAGAATGCCAGAGAGCCTTCGGCGTGGTTTGTTCTTTTATTGGGACAAGGGATTTGGTCCAAGAGCATATTGCCTTCAGAGTTTGGCCACTTGTAGAAAAGTGGGAAATGCCGAAAGAGACCGTCAAGGAACCTGACGAAGGCGGGCTAATTAGGCTAAAATACACATTCAAATACGGAGATAAGTTCGTTGAACCAGATGATGACTGGTTGAAAAGTATTGAGGCCATAAGTGATGAATTGCTTGGGGTGTACTCGAAGGCCGAAGATACTGCACTATCAGCGGCCTTCGGAGGCCGAAAGAAGAAGAGGCTTAACCGAGTATTTGATGCAATTGGGTTTATCTACCCTGACTACCATTACCCATCGCGAGGCCAAAAAAGGAAAAATACTTCTCCTGCAAAGGAAATTGCTTTAGTTGCTCCTAGTGAGCCAGCGCCGAAGAGGAAAAAGGTAAAGGTGCTCACACACCCTCCACGTTATATTGAGCCGGCCACAGTGCCTGAATTTATTGGTGAGGCCTCTTCGGCCACCGAAGCCAGAGAACCAACTCCAGTGGCAAAAATTGAGGAAATGGCCGAAGTACCAGCAGCAGAGAAAACAAGAGAACCGAGGACTGGAGAAGCAAAAACATTAGAAATTTTAAGTCCTTCAACAAAAATCCAAAAGAGTCGAGCAGCGACCCCGAAAAGAAAAAGGATGGTTAATGTGCTAGATGTTTTGGAAACAATTAAATCTTCGAGCATAACTCCGAAGAAAACTGCTAAAGCTTCTGAAGTGTCTACTGAAGCTTTGAAGCAACAATTTGTAACTGAAACTGGGCCTTCAGAGCCCACCAAGGTAAAACATTTAAAAGCTGAAGAAACAAAATTGACAGAGGCAACTTTGGAAACCGAAAAAACAAAAATGACAGAGCCAATTTTGGTTGAGGAAATTTACACTACCGTCCCCGAAGCATCTTCCAAAATACACGATTATATTGTGCGACATGCTTCGGGAAAGAAATTATCTGAAGAAGAGATCTTTGAAGCTAATCACTATGCCCGAGAACTGAAGTATCTGAAGGGGGCCGTAGTGTTTAATGGGACAGACGAAGATGACTTCCTGTACTGCCTCCCAGACAATAAAGAATTATCTGTCTGCCGGGAGATGGCTAGAAGCATGGGATTCTCGAAGCTTGAAGCTGGCCTTTGCGCCATGACGAAGGAAGATCTTGCAGATAGTCTTGCATATAATAGTCTGAAGGTACAAAGATTGTAAATTTTGAATCTTGTGAATTTTGAATTAGTCCTTTACTGTTATGTTAATCCATTCATTCTTTTGAATAGGGCTTAATACTCAGCAATGCCTTAAGGGCACAAAAGAATGCTGAAGACGAGAGTTGTACTATTGCTCTTAACAACCTTCGAACAGAGGTTATCAGGCTAAGAAACGAAGCCTTGGAAAAGGACAAGATTCTAGTTACATTGGTGGATAAAATGAAGGAAGACGAAGCTAGCTCTAAAACTCAAGCCGAAGCTCAGAAGCGGGAAATCGAAGATCTTCGGAAACAATTAGCCCGAGCTAAAGAAGAACGCATTCTTGAAGAAACAAAACGAGAACTAAGTGATCAATGGGCAAATCATTTGGAAATAAATGTTGAAGAGCTTCGTGCTTCGAAGAAAAGGTGCTATGATAATCCATAGAATGTGTTAAAAAGATAAAATCCAGCTTCGCCAGCGTCGGCGCATTTTCTAGTGAAGAAAATTTCATAAGAGGGAATCCAGAAGGCCCGATTGAATGGATCAGTCACGAAGCTGAGGCCTTCGAAGAAATCTTGAATAGTCGCGGGGACATTTGTGCTTTTTCGGGTGCCAGAGGAATTGTTACTATTTTGGAGAAGAAAGGATGCGAACATGTGAAATCTTTAGCACAGTCTGAAGCTACTTTATCCTCTGAAGATATCAAAGACCCTTCAGCCGAAGCAAGCCAGGTCGGTGGAAAATTTTTCACCGACATTTGGGACAATGGCGGCTGAGAAATGGCTCAAGAAATCATTCAGAGAAGCGAAAAAGGTATCCATGACGCTAGGAAGGTAGCGGAGGTTGCTGAAGAAAGCACAGGGCCCGAAGGGCAAATAGGTATTAGTTAGTGGCTTTTATTCTGTTGTGATTTTTGATTTTAAACTTTGTTCGCGATTCTGTAATAGTAATATAGTCGTATCCTCTCCTCCCTCAGAACCTGCTGAGGCAGCTCCGGACCCCCCCCCCCCCCGAAGGGGGACGACGAATTTAGACAAATGGCCGAAGCCATCATGGACAAAGTTGTCAATCAGCTACTAAACGAAGCTGCAGAAGTAGTACTTAGGGAAGATTAAGTGCTAATGTAAAAACACTTGGAACATGACATGTGTAAAACTTTGTAACTTTGAATGTAATATATAATAAATTTACAGCTCAATTCTTTACGATGCATGAAATTTTGCATACATACTGCTTTTTGAGCCTTCGGCGAAAAAACACCTTCCCTTCTTTTCATGCATCGTGAAGAAAATCCTTTATGTATCACAAGAATTTTCATACTTTCCTTGATGAAGAATATCCAAGCTTCATGCAAACATTCTTCGAAGCTATAAAAAGTTTTATGTTGCCTCTCTGACGAAGCTATACTTCTTCTCAATTTATCTTATGCTTTAGCACGATTTTCTCTTTTTCCAAAACATTCTTCGAAGATCAATACTGTGTCCCCTTCTCGTTCTTCATGCAATATGATGTATGATGCTTATGTTATGCAAAATGGTGCGATGATGTTATGCTATGCAAAATGATATTTATGCCGAAGATACACACATCTCTGCAATAGAGCACATAATCTTTTTATCTCAGCGCTGACTTTTCGCTGTAAGCCTCCCTTAGGAGCTTCTTCGCCTTTTACTTTCAGCGGAATCAGCGTTTATTTTTCGCTTTAAGCCTCTCTTAGGAGCTTCTTCGCCTTTTACTTTCAGCGGAATCAGCGTTTATTTTTCGCTGTAAGCTCTGCATTCCCTTTGGAACGACTTTTGAGCAGAAAACTTACACTGCGCTCCTTTAGGAACGACTTTTTACTACTTTGAAGAAGTTACAGTGTGTTCCTTAAAACAAGTTTTTGATAATTCGAAGGTTCTCCGTGCCACCATGAGTTCTTATGCCTCAGTAACTCAAGCCTATGGAAAAGATATATTTTCATTATGATAATAAGCTAAACTTTTACAAGAATTTGAAAGACCGATAAAAGACATTTAAACTGCTACAAAGAAAGTAAAACTGAATGCGAAAATGCAAAAAGCTGCTGTCGAGGTAGGATATTTTTAGTAGATGTGCTTTGACTCTGGCACAGTGCTATTGACTGTACGAGCTTCGGACTCCTCCCTGAAGTCCCTCTGGGGATGAGAGTGCTGGCTCCCTTCTGGCTGCGGAGCTCGTTGTATTGGTGGTGGTGGTGGAAGCTGTTGCCAGGAAGCTTGGGGTTGGCTTGCCGAAGCAACAGAGGCTGCAGGGTGATTGCCTACATATTCTGGAATGTAAGGCGAATGATACGAAGCAGTATGCATGACCTGCTTCGGCTGACTCTGTTGTGCAGCAGCTTCTGCTAGCTCCTTTTGCTTCTGGATGGTAATGTGACACATCCTGGTGGTGTGGCCCTTGCCTTCACCATAGAATAGGCAGTATATTTTTCTTGGTTGATCTCCAAATCTTCCCCCGAAGCCCCTGGCGCCTCTGCCCCTTGGCGCTGGCGGCCGGAAGGAGCTTTGCTGTTGCCCCGAAGCTTGCGAGGAGCACTGTGGCCTTTGCTATTGACTCCCTTTGTCGTCATTTTGAGTAGAATTGTGAATTGACCTGACGTGCCTTGGATAAAATCTTCCTCCGAAGCCCCTAGTCATTTCAGAGAACCTGAGAGCTTCCTCCCTTCTTTGGCAAAAATCATTGTCAGCTCGAACGTACTCGTCCATCTTCTGGAGCAGCTTCTCCAGAGTTTAAGGAGGCTTTCTGGCAAAGTACTGAGCTGCAGGTCCTGGCTGAAGCCCCTTGATCATGGCCTCAATGACGATTTCATTGGGCACTATTGGTTCCTGTGCCCTCAGACGTAGGAACCTTCGGACATATGCCTGAAGGTATTCTTCGTGATCCTGGGTGCACTGGAATAAAGCTTGAGCAGTGACTGGCTTCATCTGAAACCCTTGGAAGCTGGTTATCAACATATCCTTCAACTTTTGCCATGAGGTGATTGTCCCTGGCCTAAGGGAAGAGTACCAAGTTTGTGCAACGCTCCTGACAGCCATGACGAAAGACTTTGCCATGACCGCCGTGTTGCCGCCGTACGAAGATATAGTTGCCTCATAGCTCATCAAGAATTGTTTCGGGTCTGAATGACCGTCGTACATGGGGAGCTGAGGCGGCTTGTAAGACTATGGCCAAGGAACAGCCTGCAGTTCTGTTGACAAGGGAGAAGCATCATCAAAAGCAAAATTTCCATGATGGAAATCTTCATACCAGTCGCCGTCGTTGTAGAAGCCCTCTTCATGAAGCTCTCTGCGTGGGGGCCTTTGGTTCTGGTCATCTTGAGCAAGATGTCGAAGCTCTTTAGAGGCCTCGTCTATCTGTCTTTGAAGATCAGCTAGACGAGCCATCTTCTCCTTCTTCCGTTGGACCTGTTGATTGATCATCTCTAAATTTTGGATTTCTTGATCCAATTCGTCCTCCGGAGGCGTTGGACTAGTGACCTTCCTCTTCTGGCTTTGGGCCTCCCTAAGAGAAACGACATCTTGATTGGGGTCCAGCGGCTGCAGAGTGGAAGCCCCTGTCGCTGAAGCTTTTTTAGGCGGCATGACGAAGGTGACACTTGCCGAAGGTGTTCAGAACTTCGGAAAATGGGCGTGAGTTCACCGGAGGTGGGCGCCAATGTTGGGGACTTGTTCTCAACTGCTTCGGGTTAAGAACAAGGCAACATAGAAAGTGTTAAATGTTAAGCTCCTTCGTCCTTAAGAACATTTTATCCCTTCGGATATAATGAATCTTGGACGAAGGTTGCAAAGGAAAAAAATTTTATAAGATTGATCAGCGATAAAAAGGACACATATATAAAATACAAATAATGGCTCGAGTATTATTATCAACTTATCTTTATCGCCAAATTCATAAGAACAAATTACAAGTGTACCTTCGGATTGTTGGAAAGTAAGGATGTAGACGTAACGTGAAAAAGTGTATGCCCAGTCAGCGTGAACAGTACGAGAGTGTTGTTCATCTATTTATAGGCACGGGACGCAGCCCGTGTAAAATTACATTGATGCCCTTTACATTTGATAATAACTTTATGGCAATCCTTCGAGGTTTAACTTGACTTTTCATCCTTAGGTCGGTTCCTCCTTTCCTTCGTCATGCCGAAGCTTTTCTGTACGTAGCTTCGTGATCGTCCTATCTTTCGTTGTGATCGCTTTACACCCCAGTCAAGCTTCGTCCTGACCATGCTCTTGTACACCCGCAACCTGACTTCGAAGATCCCTGTTCACATGTTTCACTCGGAAAATATTGTCAAATCATGTTTTTGAGGAGCTTCGGAAGCCGAAGGCCCCCAACACTATGCAAAATGATATTTGTGCCGAAGATACACAGACATGTCCACAATAGAATACTCAACCTCTTTGCCGCTTATTTTTCGGCTTCACCGTTTACTTTTCGGTGTATCAGCGCTGACTTTTCGCTGTAAGTTCTGCATCCCCTTAGGAACGTCTTTCGAACTTCTTCGCCTTTTACTTAGGCGGTATTCGCGTTGACTTTTCGCGCTTCCCCTTTTACTTAGGCGGAATCAGCGTTGACTTTTCGCTGTAAGCTCTGCATCACCTTAGGGACGACTTTCGAGCAGAAAACTTACGCTGCGCTCCCTTAGGAATGACTTTTTGTAGCTTCGTCGTGCTCTGCATCCCCTTAGGGACATCTTTCGAGCTTCTCCTTGTTTTTCCTTTTTCTCTTTGCACTCGATGGTGCGTGCTCAGTTTTTACATTTACATCTTTGGGAGATATTGCTCTTGTAGAGCTGGAATAAAAAGAGAAATTACAAGCTATGGCCCCATTAAAAACTTTCTCCCCCTTCGGAAAGGAAAAGGGTGCCATATGAAAAATAAAAAGATTACAATAAACTGACAAATGCAAAAACTGTTTGAGGTAGAATATCTCTTAGTAGATATGCTTCGATTCTGGCACAGTGCTATTGACTGTGCGAGCTTCGGACTCCTCTCTGAAGTCTCGTTGTTGGTGAGTGTGCTGGCTCCCTTCTGGCTGCTGGCCTCGTTGCATTGGTGGTGGAGGTGGAAGCTGCTGCCAGGATGCCTGAGGCTGGCTTGCCAAAGCAACTGAAGCTGCAGGATGGTTACCTACATACTCTGGAACGTACGGTGAATGATACGAAGTAGTATGCATAACTTGCTTCGGCTGGTTCTGCTGAGCTGTAGCTTCTGCTATTTCCTTCTGTTTCTGAATGGTGACATGGCACATTCTTGTAGTATGGCCCTTGTCCTCACCACAAAATAAACAATAAATCTTCCTAGGTTGATCCCCGAACCTTCCTCCGAAGCCCCTAGCGCCTCTGCCCCTTGGAGCTGGTGGCCGAAGATGGCTTTAATGCTGCCCCGAAGCTTGCGAGGAATATTGCGGCCTCTATTGTTGACTTCCTCTGTCTTCGCTCTGGGTGGAGTGAATCGACCTGACATGCCTTGGGCGGATTCTACCTCCAAAGCCCCTGGTCATTTCGGAGAACCTGTAGGCTTCCTCCCTTCTTTGGCGAAAATCGTTGTCAGCACGGATGTATTCATCCATCTTTTGGAGCAGCTTCTCCAAGGTCTGTGGAGGCTTTCTAGCAAAATACTGGGCGGTAGGTCCTGGACGAAGCCCCTTGATCATGGCCTCAATGACAATCTCATTGGGCACAGTAGGCGCTTGTGCTCTTAAGCGCAGGAACCTTCGGACATATGCTTAGAGATACTCCTCATGGTCCTGTGTACATTGAAAGAGGGCCTGAGCTATGACTGGCTTCGTCTGAAATCCCTGGAAACTTGTCACCAGCATGTCTTTAAGCTTCTGCCATGAGGTAATAGTTCCTGGCCGAAGAGAAGAATACCATGTCTGGGCCACATTCTTGACTGCCATGACAAAAGATTTCGCCATGACTGCAGTGTTGCCTCCATATGAAGATATGGTTGCTTCGTAACTCATCAGAAACTGCTTCGGATCCGAGTGCCCGTCATACATGGGAAGCTGGGGTGGCTTGTACGACGGGGGCCATGGTGTAGCCTGCAGTTCTGCTGACATAGGAGAAGCACCATCAAAAGTATAGTTTCCATGATGGAAATCCTCATACCATTCATCCTCGGTGAAGAAGCCTTCTTGGTGAAGCTCCCTGTGCTGGGGCCTCCTGTTTTGCTCATCTTGAACAAGATGGCGAACTTCTTCAGTGGCTTCATCATTCTTCCTCTGAAGGTCGGCTAACCGAGCCATCTTTTCCTTCTTGCTTTGTACTTGTTAATGAAGCATCTCCATGTTCCTGATTTCTTGGTCCAACTCGTCCTCCTGGGGTGTCGGACTAGTGGCCTTTCTCTTCTGGCTTCGGGCCTCCCGAAGAGAAAGAGTCTCCTGGTTCGGGTCCATCGGTTGCAGAACGACAGCCCCTGTCGCTGAAGCTTTCTTCGGTGGCATGACGAAGGTCAATGCTTGTCGAAGGTGGTCGAAGTGAGTTCACCGGAGGTGGGCGCCAATGTTGGGGACTTGTTCTCAAATGCTATGAATCAAGAACAAGGCAACACAGAAAAGGTTATTTGTTAAGGTCCTTCGTCCTTCGAAGCATTATTTCCCTTGAGATATAATGATTCTCGGACGAAGGTTAAGAAGGTCTTACCTTCATAAACACCAGGAAAAACATATGAAACATAAAAGATAACATAAACAGCCATGAATTATTATTATTATTTCATTTCTATTTCTGTTATCATAAAATAGAAATGAAAACAAGTTACAAGTGTACCTTTGGCCTAGAAGATAAAAGTACAAGTGTGACGTAAGAACAAATGCCAAGTCAGCGTGAACAGTACGAGAGCACTGTTCATCTATTTATAGGCACGAGACGCAGCCCATGCAAAATTACATCCATATCCTTTACATTTGCTAATAACTCTATATTAATCCGTCGAGGTCTAAACAGCCTTTTCATCTTTAAGTCGGTTCCCCTTTCTGTTATCGTACCGAAGCTCCTCTGCGCACAGCTTTGGCTCTGTGTCATCCTTCGTATTCCTTTAGTGCTTCTTGACATTGTGCTTTCAACTCAAGTCCGAAGATACCTGTTCAAGCATTATACTTCCAGAAACATTGTTAAACCATGTTTTTGAGGACCTTCGGAAGCCGAAGGCCCCCAACAGCTGGCCCCAACCGAGTTGAAGATTCCTTTTAACTGACGCACGCAACGGGTGGCAAACTCCGAGCACTTATTCCGAAGGTCTTTTAATGATTCTTGTAGCGTCGTATTCTTCTCAGCTTCGGCTTCAGATTTCGCTTGCAGTTCTTTTCTCTCTTGCTCGAAGCGCTCTGATTTCTCCTTTAAAGTTGTTTTAGCCTTGAGAAGATCCTCGTTTAATTTGGCATTTTTAGCTTGTAATTCCGCAAGGGAACCTTCGGTTGCTTGAAGCAAGAAATCTTTCTTTTCAAGAGAAGCTTCAAAATCTTTAATTTTGTTTTCCAAGCCTTCAATTATTAACTCATTTTTCTTATCTTCGAGATCTTGCTGCATTCTCAACGCCTTGCTTAGCAGCATGCTCTGCGAAAACAAGTTAAGTTTAGAATATTTTACTCCATCACTCAAATGACAAAGAATCTAGGCAAAGATTTCACTTTGAAATTGGAGTAAAATAGGCTGCCGACGATATGTTGCCGTCGGTAACCACTTATGTCAGATTCTAGCTTCAGGAAACCAAACTCTTGGATAGAGTACCGATTATATTTGCCCCGGCACGATCACAAATACATCCCAAAACTCCTTCGTCAATCCCACCGAAGAGCATAGATCCCGGCTGATAGCCACATGATATTCCATATTCCTTTAGTTCCTTTTCTCTGCTTTGGACAATTCTTGACCTCACAGGTGCCGAAGGTCGAAATCTTCTTCTGAAGAAGAAGCATCAGCAACCTCTTTTCCTTTGTCAGGCACTACGGCCATGTCTTCCTCTGCAGTCACAACTGCCTCTTCTGCGACCATATCTAATACGAGCTTGTCAATTCCTGACATTGTGCTCACAAGTTTAGCTGCTTTGGCAGCGGCTTCGGCTTCAGCACTTGTAGTAGGCACCATTCTAGACGTCGAGGCTATAAGGTGGTGTTCGCTCAATAGCTTGCATTATGTTGACAATTCTCTGTTTCTTTTGACCTTCAGCCTTCTCCTTTGCGTCCGAAGGTTGATCCTTCTTCTATAAAAATTTCATCAGTTCCGGCCCCAGGGGACTTAGCAGCTTGATGGGCAAAGAATCAGTCATTACCTTTAAAATTTCTGCTACTTCAGCAGCAAAGGGCGTTGAAGGAGCTTCTTCTCCTGTTTTATCCACCCTCGGCTCAGCAGAGGGAGTCGTGTCAAGCTTCCGCTTTTTGGAGATTGCCACTTTCGGCTCAGGAGTTGATTTTGCCTTCTTCAAAATATTATCATCCTCCTTTACTAGCCTGACAGCTTGCCTGTTTAGGATGCTGACAATCCTTTTCCTTTTCAACCCTTAAGCACCTTTGTCAAACCTTTCATAGTCTGGGTAGTCAAAATTTAACGCATCCATCACTTGATTCAGCCTTCATTTTGGCCGGGTGCCGAAGGCAGCAGTCATTAACTAGTCCTCCTTCTTGGTGTAGTTGCCAAGAATTTCATTGCACATTGTTTCAATCATTTCTAACCACTCTTGGCATGGCTTCTTGAATTCTTTCTCAAATTTAAATTGGTAAGGGAGCCGAACAAGTTCGTGCTTTTTGCCCCCATCTTTCTTCTTGGGCATACCCCAGCCACTAGAGGTTGGAAATACCCTATTTGCCAAGTATTCCTGCACTAGATCTCTCGTGCTGACTTCGGTCGCTACCACTCTGAATTCTACTTCGGCTACCTGGCATGGAGAGCCAAGTTGCATATGGCACAAGGGCCTTGTCATCCCGAAGCTCAATTTCAGTGGACTCATGACCATAGTCATCAGCTTCTCCCTCCTTTTCTTGTCTGCCTTCGTATAAAACCATTCACTTTTCCAGCCAGTCGGCCACTTAGTACGGTAGCTAAGAACTGGAGCCTTCGTATCCTTTCGATACGCAAAATTGTAGCAACCAAAATTCTCATGGAGGCCATCTGCTCTGGCCTTCGTTTGGTAATGAAGCTCGTGCACCCGACAGAAAGCTTCGGCATTAGGACTCATACCCTGGCTTCAGAGGGCCCATATGTAAAAACCAAGCCTAACAATTGTATTGGGTGTCAGTTGATGAAGGTATATTTCAAAGTTCTTCAAAACCTCTCCTATTATATCATATAGAGGGAACAGAAGCCCTGCTCTGAAGAAACTTTTAAAGACAACAACTTCATCATCCTTCGGCTCCGGAATCACCTCCTCGCCAGCAAAACGAATAAGTTTACTTTCAGCCTCCCCAAAGTAGCCCAATTTCTTCATCATAATCATATCGTCTGCTGTCACATTAGATTTACCAAATTCGATGTGGCTGGGCTTTGCTGGGCTCAGAATACTATAATCTTCTTCATCTTCGTCCTCACTCCCTCCAACTGTGATTTGTTCAGCTTTAGCAGTCGAGGTACCTTCGGCAACAGGCTCCTCTGGCACGACAAGACCCAATTGCTTCATCAGTTCTGATATTGGTGCCGTCTCAGTTACTTCGGCCTCGTCTCCCTCACGAGACACTCTGGCAGTGGATCGTACTCTGGCCATTTCAGTGTTTACGTCTTTTTGAAACTAAGCTAATCTCAAGTGCTGAAGCGTTTGCTTGAAAATGCAATACAGAAAGCTTTGGCTATGGTTAAATTTTTTAACAGCGCAACAGTGCGATGGCAATTAATGCTGTGGTAACTCCTCACCAACTCGTCTGTTTATATAGCACTGTAGGGGGAGAAGGCGAATTGCCATGCCGCTCGAACTGGCTGAGCGGTGGACTGCCCGGCGTCTGGAATATTATAATCGTTTCTCAGCAACGAGCTCAGGGAAGGTGTTTTTTGGACCTTCGGCATTCCGAAGCCTTCGTGTTTTTTGTGGATCGAGCTCGTTACGAAAAACGATCTAGCACCGCAAAGGGGCTACTGTTGGAGGTCTTCTTCTCTGCCGAACGTCCTCTAGGCAAAAACACCTTCGGCAAGATAGTACAAAGGCAGGTGTGACATGAAGATATAAGCCGAAGATGATGCGGACAAAGCTGAAGCTACGATTGAAAGAGCTTTGGCTTGGTGTCATGATAAAGACAAAGGACGATACCGACTTAAAGAGGAAAATACTGTATAGTCCTTAATAATTTGTATTATGATCATAATTAGTTATTAGGGACATGGATGTAATTTTGTCCGGGCTGCGTCCCGTGTCTATAAATAGATGAACAGTACCCAAGTACTGTTCACGCCGGATTGTAATCACTCCCACGTCATTCTCGCATCCTCACCTTCTGACAAGCTGAAGGTATCAATGTAATATTAATATCATTGATGTTTATTCATGTTTATAAATTTAGAATATAAACCCAATTATTTGTAATGATTATTCATATTCTTTTGTGTTTCATGTATTCTTATTTATATTCGTTCATTGAGATGATGAAGGTATGCCCTTCTTGACCTTCGTCTGAAGATCATTATATCCCAAAGGAGATAATGCTTTGAAGGACGAAGGTCTTTAATCATTAACAATTGTGTTGTCTTGTTCTTGATGTATAGCATTTGAGAACAAGGACCAACACGCGGGTACCTCATAATCCGCTTCATAGCTTGTCTGTGAGATGTGCGTGGGGAAGGCTGGAAATGAGCACATAGACACACAATGAAGTGTATGTCCGGCCTTGTCGCAGTCAAGTACATGAGAGAGACAAGCATGCTCATGTACTCCTTCAGGTTCACGGGCTCGCCATCCTCATTGGCATCAAGTGTCATCGTGGTGGACATGGGTGTCGAAAGAGGTTTGGCCTTGCCCATGTGGAACTTCTTCAAGACGTCCTTTGTATACTTGCCTTGATGCACAAAGGTCTTGTCTTGGGTCTGCTTGATTTGCAGCCCAAGAAAGAAGTTTAGCTCACCTATCATGCTCATCTCAAACTCCTTGCTCGTGAGATATGAAAATATGAACACAAGACCATGAGATGAACCACCAAAGATGATATCATCCACGTAAATCTAGACTAAAAGGGTCTCACTGCCATGCTTTAGGAGTAAAAGAGTTTTGTCTATAGAGCCTATTTTAAATCCCTTTGCAAGCAGAAAAGGTTTCAAATGTTCATACCAGGCTCTATGTCACACCCGGATTTAAGGGATAAAGCAGGGTGCATCTCATATGTGCGCCAAAGAAGAACATCACATATAACGACAAAGTGTATAGACATAAATGTCACAAGTATCATTATTACATAGCGGAAGTCTTATAAAAATAAATGATAATAATAAAGCAAACTAAACATCCATCCTTGGTGCCATAAAGCTGACTGGGAGACGCCACCTATATCAACTCGTACTCCTCATTGTATGGCTCCTCCTGGACCACCTATTCTTCTCCTATGGGGGGTTATATATCACAAGTGTGAGCTCACAAAAGATCATAGCTCAACCAGTTGTGGGGAATAAATGTGCATGAACACACCAAAGGTGGGAGTTCATGTGAAGTGTAAGGCTGATCAACAAATAAGGGTTAAAGCTGAGCATTGCTTTTAATAAGTTGGTCAAGTTTTATTAGCAGTTACTAAATGTAAGTAGATACCAAACCAGAGTAATAGTAGATCAACATTAATAATAAATCCCAATGCAATGAAAATGACAAATTGAATTTAATTCCATAAATTAATCATGCAAGAGTCTTGAGCTGCTCATGACCGTGAGCACGGCTAGTAAACCAGTTTTACACTCTGCAGAGGTTGTACCCTGTACCCACAAGTTGTGTATCCAATGTCGCCAGGGTTAGCTAGACCCTTAGACACTACAAAGGTGAATGGCTAGGGATCCACTACGAGGCCTTTACAAAGTTCCACTAGTTTCAGAAAACCCGCTACAGTTTCTAGGAAGAGCAATGCAGGAATCCCCCATCTAACCGCCATCGCAGCAGAATCAACCCAAGAACCTCCCTACACGCCTACTCCCCTACTGCCCTTGCCCATTTCGGGTAAGGTAGTCCTCCACTAGCTTTCCTAGTTAGTCAGCCAAGGGCGTCCCATTCCACCCTTGTGGTGGCACGTGTTTCTCAAGTTAAGTTCGATGTTCCAATTAACATAGTTGTCTTATCATGAACAGAAATAGAACAGTAATAAAGAATGATCAAGTGTAATAGTTATCTCAACACCCAAAAACATATATAGCAATAGCAAAGACTACCCAAAAATTCAGGGGTAAACAAGGTGAAAAGATAACCAGACTAGGGTGACCTATTGGGTCCCATCAAAATTAAGACTATCCATGATAAAATGAGTATAAAGCACATTATTGGGTAAATAAAAGTGGTCAAGGGCACAACTTGCCTTCAATGAGCTCCTTCTCAACAACTTCTACCTGCTGAACACCTGGATCCTCAGCCACTGGCTCTTCTACTCGCCACAATACAAACAAACATGGCACAAGGATAAATTAACATCACATCATACATAAATACAAAATACATAATAATAATCTACATGTCGTAACGAGATCGTAGGAAAAATAATCACTAAATTCGGAGTTACGGATTGCGAGTTATGAATTTCTGAAGTCATTAAGTGCTTGGTACAGAATAATTCAAGTGAACAATTTTAATACAAGTTTCATGGCTAGACAAATTTACTAAGTGATGAATAATATTAATACAAAATTAATGCCACTAGAATGGATCAATTTGGACTTAATATGAATTTTCTAGGAATTAAATGAGTTTCTGCAATTATTTTTATAACCAAAATCAATTTCTAAATTCCTTTTCTCTATATTCTCTATCTCTTCGACTGCGCGCAGAAAATAGAGAAACGCAGGGCCTCTGCATAAAATATCCTAAGACTCGGGGCACACCTCTGATGTACCGCGGGTTGATTCAATATAAGCGCAGGGGTTATTTCGCATATTTACATGGCCGAAGAGGTACGAGATAAGATCTGTCGTCCGATCATAACCTGAGTGCCCGGATCTGTCCCATACATAACCCGTACCGGTATGCAATGCTGCCCACCAGATCGGAGATCGATGATCATGATTTAATGAAGCCAGATCTAATCTGTGCTGAAGGATACTAGATCGACGGTCACGATCTGCTATAGCTAAGAGTTACTCGTTGATTGACTCTACACCATCCAAATTTGGATCAGACGACACAGACGCTGTCTTCCTCCCCCCGGATGACACCGGCGACCAAAAGTGAGGTCACGGCGGCGTGCCATGGCTAGGCTACTCCCTGCTGATCTATGGTGCATGATTGATCGAGTCGCTAGGTGCAAAACGGAGCTAGTACGACGACGAACTTGGCAGAAGGATTGTACTCACAATTAGTTTGGTGATGAGTCTGCCCACGGAGCGGGGTGGCTACGCGGTAGAGGGTGAGGGCTGGTGAGCAATTCCCGCCGTTCAGGTGCAAGCCTCCTCGGTCCAAGTGTGTGCACGGCTTCCCCACGGTTCGGCGAATACCCTATCTCACCAACCCGACCCTAGAGCGGCGGCACGGGCCTTGGCAACGGAGGTCTCCTCCCCGAGCTTGTGGTGGCGATGGTTGCGGTAAGGTTCAGCCGACGAGGGCGTGAGTGGGCGAGAAGATGGGACTCAGTCGCGTGAGCTATGGTTTTATAGCGCCAGGGGAGGTCGATTCCGGGGCGCCAGCAACTAACCCCGAAATCCATGGCGGAAATCCGAGCTTCACGGAGTTGTGCGCCCGTGGGAGGCAGACGAGCTGATAGATTGGGTCCACAATCTAGAGAAAGCGAGCTGTGAAGCGCACGATCGAGTGGGGTCCTAGTTGTCAGTGATGGGCGGCGTGCGAGTTGGCATGGTATGACTGCCTCGTGGGCCAGAGGTGTCAGTGCCAATCTCCTGGTGTTGGGCTCGCGGAGAGGGAGGATTAGTGGTAGTGGGTCGAGCATCGTTCACTATGGGCCCAATACAGGTTTTCCTATTTTTCTTTTCTTTTTCCTTTTCCTGATTTCAAATTTGAATTCAATTTTGTTATGAGCTTCACAATTGAGCTAAAAGTACAAAGTCAATTATAAATAAGGATATATTTAATTATATAATTATTTTCTTTATCTGATATGGTATTTTCCTTCTCCTTCTCCGAATTCCAAATTATAAATTAGGTCTTAATTCCTAATTTGGTCATTAATTCTTTTCCATTAATATCTTTATTATTATTATAGAATGCGCACACAAATAAACCTCAACATGATGCATATATTATTTTAGGTGTCATTAGCTAATTAATAACTTTAGATGTGGTTGTTCACATGTTATAGTAAATAGAGGCAAAAACATATAGGTAAATCAACTATATTTTCTTTTTTACACTTTTGGGTATTGCACTATAGGGCTTGTTTCAATCCATACAAAGCTTTTTGCAATTTGAACACATGGTTCGGAAACTTGGCACTCTCAAAGCACTCTCAAAAACAGGGGGCTGCCTCACATACACCTCTTCCTCTATATACCCATTTAAAAACACTTTTGACATCCATTTGAAAAAGTTCAAAACCCATCAAAGCAGCAAAAGCAAGAAGGATCCTAATGGCTTCTAAACGGGCAACAGGAGCAAAGGTTTCCTCATAATCTATTCCCTCCTTTTGACAATACCCTTGGGCAACCAACCTCGCCTTGTTTCTTACTATCAACCTATCCTCACTCTGTTTGTTTTTGAAAACCCATTAGGTACCTATGGGATGGCAGCTAGAAGGAGGTGGCACCAAAACCTAAACCTGGTTTCTCTCAAAATTTTCAAGCTCCTCATGCATAGAATTAACCCAATTAGGATCAGATAAAGCATGTCCAACATCCTGGAGTTCAAAAGTAGCAACAAAATCTGAGCGTGCAAAGTGAGACATCTCATGATACCTGGAGCGAGTGACTCGCTCATTGATCTCACCAGTCATTTATTGAGGAGGGTGGTCGCGCTGGACATGTCGCGAAGCCGTCCTCGAAGAGGTGGCCTCCCCCTCAATAGCAGCCTCAACTCCTGCAGTCTCAGCAGGAACTGGCTTAAGCGGACCCCATGTGGTGGAAGAAGTGGGATCGAGTCTGTCAATCGAAGTAGTAGAAGCAGGCTTGACTAGGGCAGCCAGTGGAGTCGGCTCGGGATCACCCCAATCGGCGCCGTCATGCTCCTCCTTCTCAAAGATGTCCCATCTGATCTAGACTTGTAGGCACAAAGATAAGGGATGGACAAGGTGCAGTCTCATTGAATGTAACCTCACAAGTCTCCATAACACAGTTAGTCTCCAGGTTAAGAACACGATAAGCACGAGAATGTAATGCATAACCTAGGAAAACCCCATTAGAAGAATGAGACTAAAATTTGTCCAAATTCCCCTATTTCAGCACAAAGCATCTGCAGCCAAACACCTTGAAATGACTAATAGTGGGTGGTCGTCGAAATCGCAGCCCATAAGAAGTTTTGTTCAGAAAAAGCCCAAAGAAAGATGTGTTGGACACATGGCAAGCAGTGTTGATCGCTTTGGCCCAAAAACGCCTAGGAGTCCTAAGCTCATCAAGCATCATCCTGGCCATCTCAACGCTGGATCTGATTCTTGCGTTCAACAATGGCATTCTGTTGTGGCATATACGGAGAGAAAAACTGATGCTCGAGTCCTAAAGAAGCACAAAAGGTTTCAAAATGAGTATTTTTGAATTATGTGCCATTGTCATTGCGTATAGCTCTAATGGCAATCTTACGAAACTCATTCTGCAACCGAAGAATCAACTCCCGAGCATGGGTAAAAGCCTCATCCTTCGCCGCCATAAATAATACCCAAGAATAGCGAGAAAAGTCATAGACAACCACTTCCCCACAAAAGAGAATACCCTGGCTGGACCAACAGTGTCCATATGAAGCAATTTGATAGGATGCAAGGTCATATCCTTGGTGACTAGGGGATGGGAAGTGGCAACAATTTTGCCATGACGACAAGGGTGATATACAAGATCCTTCTCAAATTTCAACTTAGGCAATCGTTGGATGAGGTCAAGTGAACTCATCCAACACAAAAGATCAAAGCTCAAGTGACCTAGCCTCCTATTCCACTTCCAAAGACAAGAGGAAGATCCTACAAACAAACATCAAGAAGGGCCAGAAGAATGTGAAAAATCGGCATTGAAAACTTGACCATAAGGGGAAATCTGGCAAACAAGATCCCCACGGGCATCTAAAACCCGAGACAAGCCCTTTTTAAAGTGCACTTCATAGTCATCCTCAAGGAGTTGCGAAACAGAAAGTAGATTGAAATGCAAATTCGAAACCAAAGCAACATCCTTGAGAAAAAATCTCGTTCACTCGAACGGAGCCACGAGAGATAACCTTACCTCTCGACTTATCCCCGAATGTGATATATTACTTACAAATCACAAGGTCGAGACTGGAGAACCATTTTTGCTTCCGGTCATGTGGCGCGAACAGTCGAAATCCATGAGTCATATGTTCTCCAAGCCTATGCCCTGCATCAATAGTAAGACATGGGGTGAGCAAATAGTACAACATTGGGGTTAGGATACTGATAAGGAAACCAGTGTTGCGACATTTGCCTCTGAAAAGTATTAGGAAAAACACTAGTCATCCCTAGTCCCATAGGAGGATAGCGATCATCATAAGAAGGAAACTGTGCTACGCTCGGGAAGTAAGAACCAAAGCCACTACCATGGGGTCCTTAGCAATATGGCACACGGCTAGTACCCCGTCGGACATGACCACCACGTGGTATCTCCTCATGAGGCCTAGCATCAAGAGGCAAAGCACCTCTAAGCCTCGCAGGACGTGTATGAATAGGCTAAGCATGAACACCATGAGAAGGGTGGTTCATGTTCTTCCTGCTCGACTTAGAAACCTGCTGCTCATCTCTCTTCCTCCTGAAGCCAAAAGAAGCTAGATGCCCATCCCTCTCACAATACTCACAATGGAACCTCACCTCTCTCTTGGGTGGATTTTGCTTGTGGGAGGGGGCTTTCTTTTTGGGTGGCTGAGGAGCTATAGGAAGGGGATCACTAGAGATGTCACAAAGGGTGTCAAATGTGTTCCTGAGATGGTTGTATTTTTGAATCCACACTTGTTTCTAAGGAGGGGTTCTCATAGGCTCCTCAATCACACCATTTCTCACAGGGATGATAGGCTTAGGTGGGGTGATTTTGATAAGCATGGAAGTGGGTGTAGGCTTCTCTGATGGTCTCAAACCACTGCACTCACCAACCTTTCCAAAGCAAGCGACACTCCCATGCTTAGCAGCAAAGCCTAACCTTGGTTCGCTAGTTCCCCTCTTGAATTGATAGACCATCATGCTCAATTGGAGCTCACTGTATGACACCTAGCTCAAGATAGATCGAAGGTTTGTGTTTTATTACTCAATTCTTATCTTTGTTGTGTCTATAGGACTCAAGAAGACTGCAAATTCTCATAGAGTGTACACTACAGAGGTATAGGGGCACTCACAGATCTAGCCTTCACAAGCAAGGCTATCCAAGCGTCTCTCTTTGCTAGCTCAGTCTGTAAGCCAGGACAAACAGTACATGCACCCAACAAGCTAGACCTTGATCTCAACTCATTTCACACATCTAGTAAGGTGGCGTACATGGTCTACAAATTGGTGATGATCGACATGTGAAGATCACAATCATTATATTTAGTCTCATCGGACACCACGACTGTAGCTCGAGTAGACTCAAGTTCCCTCCTCTCATGCTCAACCTGCCTAAGCAACTTATCCAGACTCGCTAATGCAGAGTTTAGATCTTCTACCTCAATGGCGAGATCATCAGAGGAATGAGATACCTCAGAAGCAGAGCCTTCATTGATGTCCTAGCCTTTGCCGCCCACCGCATCATCACCAAGGGCCATGGTACAAAGGCCGCCTATGGTATCAGAGATGAAGAAGAGTCCATTCAGCTTGTCCTTGACTCACATGTCGGTGTCCTCATCGCTCGAGGAAGATGCTATGTCATCGGAGTCGTGGTCGAGGTCACTCACGGAGGCAATGAAGGCACGCTCCTTGATCTTGGCCTTCTGGAGGTACTTCTTCTTGAGCGCCTCCTTGTCAATCCTCCCTTGGATTTGTGCTTGCCGAAGGTGTACTCTAGCTTGCCCTTGCATCGACCAAAGTGGTGGTCACATGTGCTAGCCTCCTGCTTGCCATTCTTGGAGCAACTAACGATAAAGTGGTCGGGGTCGCCATAGTTGTAGCATCCATCGTTCGACCCACCACGCCACCGACTCATACAGTTGTTGTGGAACCACGTGTAGTCGGCCACAAGCGCCAACACCTCATCCCCAAGGCTCTCCACCTACTCCTCTATGGTGGTCAACATCAGGGCCATGGTGTGTGCACCAAGGTTCTCAATCTTGGCCTGGGACTCGTGGTCAATCTCAGTGGACTTGAGCTTGCTGAACAACTCATCCACGATGAGAGTCTCATAGTTGGGCGACTCGATGATCGTCGAGACCTTCACGTCTCAAACCCTTCGATCTCTAGCATGTAGCAATTTCAGCGCTCTCCCATGATCGTTATAGGGAAGTTGTGCCTTGTTGGCACGCTTGTTCACAATGGATTGGAACCGAGAAAAAATAGTGTCTATGGTCTCTCCAGCCAATGCAACTAAACAAAGTTCTCATACTCTCATCGGTACGTCTCAAAGAGTCTGGTCTTTACATGATCATTACCCTCATGGAATTTCTCGAGGGTGGACCAGATCTCGTGAGCCATTGCCAAATGTCCAACTCACTCAAACTCACCCGGCGAGAGGCACAAGAACAAAGCGTTGCGAGCTTCATTCTTAGAATCATGGAACTCCACTTGAATTGGAGTGATTCGATCACTTATATCATTGAACGAAGTATCAAGGCAAATCTCCCAAACTATGTACCCTATGCTATGAAGATATGCCGACATGCAGATCTTCCAGTATGGGTAGTTCGTTCCATCAAAGAACAGTGGCTTGCCAGAACCACGTTCCATGCTGCCTACGTGGATTTCAAACCGATTAGGGAATGGAAATCGTTAACCGGCTCTGGTACCAATTATAGGACCAGTGAGGCGACCGGAGGGGTGAATGGGAGCCACTAAAAATTCTCATCTTGAGAGCACGTGACATTGATCCTAATGTTCAACCCAAAAGCCCTCAAGGGATTTAGAGCAGCAGAACAGGGTGTAACACAAATAGTGTCGTTTGTATGCACCAAAAACCTAAGAATTACACACCTACCTTTTTGGAAAATATTAGAGTCAAAATCACAAGGAAGTCTGAGTGGAAGTGTCAGCCTGAGGTCCGGCACTGCCGGGGTCCAGCAGTGCCGTGCAAACAGGTGGCAGTGCCAGGCAAGCAAAAATGCCCAAAATGATCTCAAATTTGACAAAACGTTTGCGTGGGGTAAAAGAAGTTTTGTGGTGAAGTATGAACCCGAACAAACAAGAAATCGAATCGTAGATCAGAAATCCCGAGAGTGATGTGGTTTTGTTGGGGGTTTATCAAAACAAACTCAACTTGGATCAGGACCAAGAACTACACCGTGAGGGCATATGCAATAATACAAAGAGTCTATCTCCACACAAATCAATCCCCAATAGTACCCATAGCAAAAGAACTCACAGGTTCTCCACAAAACCACAAGAGAATGGGACGGGAGAAACCATGAAACACTTCAGAATTTCAGCAAGGGTGCAAAAACTGAGATTGAGAAGTGACCAAAACCGATGGGTTGTACCGGCGACCCATCCTCAGATTAAACTTGAAGAACACAAACACAATCAAAGTACAAAATTGTTGTGGATCCTTGACTAAAAACTAGAGACGTCTAGAGATAGAAAATATGAGTACTAAAACCCTAAGCCAAAACAAATGGCAGCCAAGTGATACTGAACTAAACAGCCTACCCCACTATTTACATAGAGCCTATCCACTCCACCGGGGCGAAATGGACCAACTCCTAGGTTTTTTATCTGATGACCACACACTCCATACAATGTTGTTTCGCCTTGACGCACCCTTCGCTTTGATGCCATGTGCTGCCACCGGTTCCCTCCGGAATCGCCGCCGAAGAGTTTTGAGGCCCAAACTCAGCAAAAACCCGCCATCCGTAGCGCTAGGTGGTTTTGAGCCCCAAACTACCAAACATGTCGTGAGTACCACACCTCGTGCGTGTCCTCCACGACCAGATGCATGTCCCTCCAGTCCTCGACCACACCAACGACAGGGTCCACTCCATGACGTCCTCGAGTGAGTGAGTATCCCAAGTGTCAGCCACCACGGCTAGTCACCTGGCTGCTCTAGTCCATCAGTCAAGACCCAACACTTGCCCTTCATTTCTCTCAATCCATCAGCACAAGCCCACATGACCTTCACCTCATCCGTCGACCAGCGTCTCTATGCTCCACACCTGCACATTACAAGCTACCAACATGGTTGCACAAGCATAATATCACACTCTGGTCAGTCCATTGACTACCCCAGAGTGCTACTTATTGCCAATCACTCATCATCAACCCGAACCACAAGGGACAAGTCGACTTTATTTTTGCATTCTCCAATCTCCACTGTGAGATCTCTTTGGGGCGACGAACCCTTTCTTCTCTAGGCCAAGGAGGTGACTATCTCGGAATAAACAAGCAGGGAACGACGCCATTAGCACAAAACCTCTAGGACGGGCACAAGAATGCAAGAAACTCTCCAGAGAAAGGGGTTGCGGACGCACATGCAAGAAGGCACGGTAAGCAGAACCGACCCCAAACGCCTCTGTGTCCTTTTTGTGCTTAGAAAAAGGGACGCAAAGTGACGCCCGAAGGGTGGGCCCCTCCGCAGGTGACACAGGGGGATCTGTCGCGTCAGCATTCCCCAACCTCGGACGTCGCAAGGGACACTATACACTTGGTGGCCCCTCCACAGGCGACACATGGGGATACGCCGCGTCGGTATTCCCCAAGCCTCAGGCGTCATAAGGAAGACTGTACGTTTTGTAGGGCTCGTGTCGCTTCGGACGATGCGCCGGGGAGCACGTGGGAGGAAAGGTGTAAGTGACGGACATGGTGGTTAACCACACCATCACGCCACCCGTGCATGATACCGTGAGTAGGACGTTTCGCATCCCGTCAAGCCACCCACACTGTAATACCCAACTTCTATGCAATAAGAAAGTGGAGTTAATATTTTTATATAAAGGTGTTCTTCCTTTATGATCATATGCAAAGTAATATATATATATATATATGCATATCATGCTGATTTTTCTTATGTGGTGCATCTTAATGGAAACCTAGAGATCCAAACCTTACTTGAATTCAAATTCAAAGGGAAGGAACATGAGATCAAAGTTAAGAAAGGAAGACAAAGCAAAAAGGAAAATAAAATTTTAGTTAAGTCAATTATTCCTTCCATAATTAAATAATAGGAAGAAAAAATAAATAATGTTAATGCAAATAGTAGGTGTTAAATTCACATTGGGATTTCAATTTATATTTGGAAATCTGAAGTTTACAACTGGAATTTAAATTTTGTTTGAATCATTGAATTTGGAAAATATAAAAGAAAGGATAAAAGAAAAAAAGAAAAGAAAAGGGGAAGGCTTGGATCTCGGTTTGGGCCAAGTGGCCATTTCGGCCCAGTATGACCGCAGCCGCGGCCTGCTGTCACACCCACGCGCCCGCGTCATCTAGCAGGCGGGTCTCGCTTGTCAGCGTCTTGCGCGCGCCTCACACTCAGCCCTAGGACCCACTCGTCAGAGCTCGAGCCAGCCTCACTTGTGCGCTCGCGCGCGCATGCTAGAACGGCCCGGGAATCCATGGGATTCGGTTGAAATCCAGCCGTGCTCCAGCTGGCCGGTTGTTGCGGCCTCCAGGCTATATCACTCGGGTCCCCAGTTGTCCAGGGCGAATTACGCCGAGCTTTGAACCAAACTATGTGGGTGAGGGAGAGATCGGGCCGCCGCCGCGATTGCTCGTCTACACGGTCCGTTTGTGACCGAGGTTGGGTGTAAAAGGGTCGGCGGGTAGCAAGGGCAACGTCCGAGGAGGTTGCGAGCGCAGAAGAGCGGGGAGTGACCGGGAATTTCTCATTGAAGTCGCTTTGCCGCGGACTCCGCATTCCCGCCGCGACCGGGGATCTTCATAGAATTGTTCCCTGGTTCCTCTATTTGCGTATCGCGGGTTAACATGGGATATGACACCTTAACTTCGGGATGGGGGCCTCACCGGCGTCGGCATGCGCCATGAGCCGCTGCTCGCCGTGGATAGGGGTTTGTGTAGGGTTACCCATGACAATTGATAGGCCAATGTACTCGAGATGGCTTGGGCTTCGTGTCAAAGTCGCCGGGACCCGGGATTGTGACTCGGGTGCCGGGTTCGTTTTCGGCGGTGGGCTCACCACCGCGGGGGTGGCGCTGCGCCACCGTATGGTCGCGTCGAAGGTGGGTGATGACGGACGACCGTTGGATTTGTAGCCAACAGTTGATATTAGATAGGAAAATAACCCTTCGCACTTTAAATTCGGGCCGTCGGATCGGTGTCGTACGGCTCGAACTAAGTCCCTGCGCAACTTTCGTTTCGGCTGTAGATCGTTGATTCCTGTGGCCAGTGCCACGTACCAGTTCAGATGTGATCTATGGTTGTCCAACTCTAATCCAACGGCCCATCCAACGTACCTATTGGCATGGTTATAAAAATCTAATCTCATCCACTGGGATCCAATCAGACGGCTCCCATGCGTCAGTACCTCTTTGGTGTGGGCAAAGTTGTAAAAGGGACCTTGTAATCTCACAAAATCAACCTGCCATCCACAGTGAGTCAGTGACAGTAGAATCATTACCAACAAGTCCCAATTCTTATAAGACGACCCCTAGAATTTCTGGAATTAATGCCACAGCCCAGAGGTTAAATAAATTGAGTAAAATAATATAGGGATGGATTTCTAGTGTAGAAATAATTCCATAATCTTGATTAATCCATAATTAATTCATTTTAACTCCTTTTTGATCCATTATAGTTGCATTTAACTCATATTAATATTATTCATCACCAGTAACCCTATTTTAGTATGAAACATATGGTTAAAGTTATGCACTTCATTTGTTTTATGTCTAACACCTAAATCTTCAGAAAATCATAACACTTTAACCGTAACTCTGATTTTAGTGGTTCTCGAACCTACGATCTTGTTACGATGCATAGATAATTATTATGCATTATATTTAATCCTTGATGTGATGTTAATTTCTCCTATACCATGTTTATTTGTATTACTACGAGTAGACGAGCAAGTGACCGAGGACCCCGGTACTCAGAAGGTGGAAAACTCTGAGCAGGAGCTCATTGAAGTTAAGTTGTGCCCTTGACCACTTTTATTTACCCAATAATGTTCCTCTTAATCATTATGATCTGCATATGTTAAATTTGATGGGACCCAATAGGTTACCCTAGTTTGGTCATCTTTATACCTTATTTACCACTGAACTTTTGGTTAGTATATGCTATGCTTTATGTGGTTTTGGGTGTTAAGATACACATTATTCATGATCATGCTATTTATTGTCAATGAGTTATTTAGTGTTCATGATAAGATCAGTATGCTAATTGGAACATGGAGAACCACCCAATAAAACAGTGCTACCACAAGGGTGGTATGGGACGCCTTGGCTGACTAATTAGGAAAGCTATCGGAGGACTACCTTACCCGAAAGCGGCAATGGGGTAGGGGAGTTATCGATTTTGGGAGGTTCTTGGGTTGATCATGCTGCGATGGCTTTTCAGACGGGGGTTCCTTTATCGCTCTCCTCAGAAACTGTAGCGGGTTTTTTGAAGCTAGTGGAACTTTGTAAAGGCCTCGTAGTGCTACCCTACCTCGCCTTCTCGGTAGAGGTGTGTGGGGTCTGTACAACCCCGTGGCAGATGGGTAACATGACTTGTGGGTAAAGATGCGCAACCTCTGCAGAGTGTAAAACTGGTATATCAACCGTGCTCACGGTCATGAGCGGCTCGGACCCTCACATGAGTAACTTGTGGAATTAAACTTAATTGGTCATTTGCATCGCATTGTGGGTTTTATTATTAATTATGATCTCTCATTTATTTGGGTTGGTATTTACGTATACTTAGTAACTGCTAATAAAATTTGACCATCTTATTAAAAGCAATGCTATGCCTTAACCATTATTTGTTGATCAGTCTGACACTATACATGAGACCCCACTATGGTGAGCCCATGCACATTATTCCCCACACTTGTTGAGCGATGAAGTTTTGTGAGCTCACTCTTGCAATAAAACTGCCCCCACATAGGTGAAGAGCAGGTGGCCCCGGAGGAGGCCTACTACGAGGAGTTTGATGAGATCTAGGAGTCGTCTCCCAGTCGACTTAATGGCATCAAGGAAATAATATTAGTTCGCTTTATTTATTCTTAGTTCTTTTCTAAGACATTCTCATTATGTAGTAATGTTTATGACATTTATCTCTATACACTTGGTCATTGTATGTGTTGTTCTTCTTTGGCACACATATGAGACGCACCCGGATTTACCCCTTAAATCCGGGTGTGACAGAAGTGGTATCAGAGGAAATGTTGACTTTAGAACAAAACCTAGATATAATTGTACGAGACCCCTGTCTACTTATCTTTACTCTGATTCTTTCTATACTTTTCTTGATCAGGTCTCACCTTTGGTTGTTCTATTCTGACTACTCTTATCTTTTCTACTCTAGAAAGATAGAAAGGATTTCACACCTTGGAATCATATATTTACGAATACCTAAAGAGATAGGAGACCTAATACAAAAAGAAAATAATATATTTTTCTTTATTTAAGTGTTTGAATGTTTGTGTTGATGATAAATGCTTGATTTGCTTCTTTGATTGAGTGAAATAGTATAGTAGCACATTCTAGCATGTACCATCATAGGGTAATGTACTAGTATTAAGTAGTTGACACTCTAATCTACTGAGCTATGATGACCCAAAAGATCATGACCTAAAGGTTGGGTGTCTCATACTTATTCGTCTTATCTGCAAACCTATCCTACCATGTGTTCCTAACCTAGATGGTCAATACCAGGAAGGGAGGCGGTATTGATCTACCTACTCGTATTCGTCGAAGGAGGGTAGTTGTCCAACCACAACCGGAGATGAATCCTCCTCCGAATCCTCCACCGGCTGGGACACATACTGTGGTTGCCGCTCAGATGCAACTACTGCAACAGATGGCTAACACCATGGTGGAGATGCAAGCGTAGATCCATCAGGATCGTCAAGATCGACAACAGCCACCACCAGCTCCACCCAAGGATAAGCACCGAGAGTTCATGAGGGTAACAACCTAAATATGTCAATTAAAAACAATCCAGTTTAAATTATTAATTTCCAATGGAATAGAAAATATTTGTATTTTTAAATAATTAAAGTAGTAATATAACTGAGTTTAGCAATTTCGTGAATAACTAAAATCTACCAAGTGGTTTAATCCATTCCTTATCGGAGCATGAATTTTATTTATATATATATTTTGAATTATCTCTACTACACCTTAAGGACACAGTGAGGGCGTCCACCGTGCCCCCGCCTGGCCGAGATGCCGCGCGTGTCTTCCTTCCCCGGCTGTCGAGATGCCGCGCGCGATCCCCCCACCAACGGTGCCCTTCCTCCCCCAAATGCTGCCGAGTCCCCCACCAACGACACCCTTCCTTCCCCGCTGCCGAGATGTCGCGCGGCCTTCAACGCCGGATCTCGCCCCATGGCCACCAACGATGCCCTTCCTTCCCTGGCTGCAAGGATGCGCCTACCCACCAACGACAATGGCGCCCTTCCTCCCTCACATGCTGCGCACGACCTTCAACGCCGAATCTCGCCCCATGTCCACCAACGGCGCCCTTCCTTCTTCGACTGCCGAGATGCAACCACCGTCGCTCCTCGAGGAGGTGGTGCCAATGTACCTGCGACCTGCTCCTTCCACCTCCTCGCCTTTCTCTGAGAACGCCGCCAACCTGCTCAACCTGGCACCGTCGCCTCCATATCAGCCGTCTCCTGCATGGTGTCTCGACGTCGTCCCTCGCTGAGCACCCCCTCGTCCTTGGCCATGAGCGGCGGCGTGCTGAACTCGCGTTCGTTCGGTTCATCGCTCGGTGGAAGCGTTGTGGCGGAGCTCGGCAGTAGACCTCACCGTGGACTCAGGAGACCGGCATCCCCAATCGTAGTGAGAGGGATGACCAGCGGGACATAGTCCAAGCGGCAAGGCTTCCCCATGGTAGATACGAGGCGATTTTTAGAGTTCAGTTTTCTTGAGGTATGGATCTTGCTCCATTCATCCTCGATTTGGAAATCAACATGGTTATCCAACTAGAATCAAAGCCTTCAACCTAACTGTGTTGGCTCGATTAGTCCTTTATGCATTTAGGGTTAGCTTGATACATATTAGATTTAAGTTTTGGAAATGTTTTTTTGGAAAAGTAAGAATACAAAATGCATGACCATATTGTTAATCTGTTCTTGTGATTTTGCAAGAAGCATATGTTGTCGATTTAATTTAAAATTAACACGACCAAATAATATAGACAACAAAGGTGATAGATGTCCTTTTCAATTATACTCCGATCCATTTCTCACTGCAATTTTCAATTTTAGTCTACTTTGATATGTAGCCTTCGGTTGATCTTATTGCAATTTTGTCCATTTACTTTTTTCCAGATGCTTAGGTATTTGCTGCGTGAAAATCTTCCTCTCCTTTCAAGCTCTCAGGTTGATTCAGAACAAGATTTTTTTAGTCTGGAATAAAAAGAGTTTGTACAAAGTATGTACAAACTTTATCAACTAAATCACTCACTTTCCCAAGTAAAGCTTGGGACTTCCTGATCAACAGTAAATACCATTCCTATTACTGCAAAAGGGCGCTATCACCTTCCAATTCTTTTTTGCATGTGTCATATAATACGTGCAAAACTGCTTTTAATCCATTTCTCTATGATGGCAGTTAAAATGTGTATAAAATTCGATTCATGAGAGAAACATTGGAGATATTCCAGTGTGCTTTTATATGGAATGACCCGACCTGCAGCACAACTGTCTAATACTCTCATAGTTCATTTCTATTATATTTATATTTTTAGTATTTCTTATTTCATTTGCAGTTCAGTTTGTTTGTCCATAAAACTAGATCCCAGACTGCTTTGCACTCATCTCAGACCAAAGCCCCACTCTACATGGACCAATGTGTAATCTTTCTATATGCATCATCTCTCTCTCATGTAATTTATCTCTATCACACATGTAGGTTGTGGTTACGCAACCCATATGGTTAGTTCATTATCCTGGAGTTGCAGAATTTATTGCAGTAATTTTTTACTTAGGGTGTTGAGCGCACACTTTTTTCTTCTATATGACTGTATCTATAATGCCAGCAGCATCACAAACAAAGAATGCACGATCAATGTGGCAGTGCCCAATTTTTGTCATTATTATATGTCAAGGAATCATCTTATTTGCTTGTGCTTCCCTGTTTGCAAATGCCTAAGTCCTGGAGCAACTGCTGGCATTGTTTGTTTGTTGCTTGAGGTTGATGGCCGTTTGAGGCATTATTTTTATACTGTTCATTTGTTGATACATTCCATTGCTAGTATGTCAAGGAATCATCTTATTTGCTGAAAAAAGTTGTCTGATCTGTTGAAAAAAGGACCAGATGTCAAGTGTTGCATGAAGAAGTTTAGTTTCAGAATTTTTGTTGATTTTGAGTAGGCTGAAATCTCTTGTAGAGAATTTGAGTGAACATCAGTCCCAGGATTGTGTGTTTCATTTTAAAATAGTGATATTTTTCTTATTTGCATTGAAGCAATGTGTGTTGTGGACTTGTTTGAAAGAACTTTTGTGCTTTGCTCACCTTTCTTCTCTCATGTTGACAAGTTGCAATGGTTTTTCCCGCTCATTTTCTTAATTCTTGCGTTCATCCCCAAGGAACTTCTATGGCCTCTATCTTTTTATAGTCTGGTGGGCAATCTCTTCCCACGCCCACACACACTGTTATGCAAATTATTTTAAAATAGTATGCTTCTATTTTGCTTGCAATCCATTAATAGGCTGAAGTTCGAGCCTTCCAACATGGTGGATCTCTGCGCCTACACGCAAGGAGTGAAAAGTATGGAAAGGTACGTGTCAGTTTAGATAACATTATTTATGCTACTGTACCGTTGTACTATTATGAGTATGTCCCTTTTAATACCTCCAATCTAACCTTTTGTTATCTGTAAAAGATAGAGGCCTTTAATGTGATTGCAAAAATGGACTGTGTTTATGTTGTTTACCATTTCTCTACTAATTCTATCATGTTTTAAGTTCTTTATGCCCCATAGTGTCTTCTGTGTTTAATAGATACATTATGAAATGTTCTTCATGGAACATTAATGATGGCCAATTGAAGCTAGAGGAAACATCTCTTACAAAATCCATGCTTGAAAGTACCAAATGTTTCTTACTTGACTGTGGGGCTAAAATATATGTATGGGTTGGATGTGATTGATCATTATTCTGTAAGTAATGTTATTTTCAAACTGTTTCCGTCGTCATGTTCATTATACTGGATATTATTGTTTAGCAACAAAGTTCTCAATTGAGTAACTGACTACTTTATGGTTGTGAATTGATTTTTTTAGTTCTAGAATGACTTACCTCATCAAGCACGACAGCAAGTCTTCCACCCCCAAACCCTCACACCACCGCCGCAGCTATCTTCGGTCTCCCGTGCTTCCCTTCGAGAGATCAAGGTGCATGTCCTCTCCTTCTCCAAGCAGTCTCCATCCCCATGCAGTCGCTGATCTGTTGCTTATCCATCCTCGCACATGTGCCTGATTATTCGGCAAGGGCTCCCGTCGTTTTGTTTATTGCTACCTGAGGACACATCGTTTTGTTTGCTACTACCTGCTAACATATCAACTATCATGATTTTGAGCCTATCTAAATGCCCTTTAGATTCTTGAAATTATATTAAAAAATCCTTATCGTCGCCTCCAAACTTTACCGACCCACGCCGATGACGCTTGCTGTCAAAGGTGACTGACCCATTTTTACTACACAGTCTGGTGCTTTCTCTAATCAAAATAGACTCACTTGCATAAAAGTTGGCTCCATATGAGGCTAATACATCAACAACTGAATTAGAAGCCCTATGTCATTTAGAGATTTTACAACAAGAGAAATCAAAGTTGATTCTAGATGTTTGCTAATAGCTCTATGTTCTGTATCCAACTATTACTTAAATGGAAAATATTCAGCCAAATAAATAAATTTTCCCTACAATCACCTGTCCTGGAACAATTGACATTTTACGCAAAATAGGTTGGAACTTGATCAATATGAAGTATTGTTTACAAAATTTCTAGTTAGTTTCATCTAATGTGGGTGTCCACCCCTGACTTCACCACGCCTCTGCCCGAGCCCTTGGCAGGCGCCCTCACCCCAAGGCAAAGTCGGGCCCTCGGCAAGCTCTCCGCGGCAAGCGCCCTCTCCCCACGGCAATCTCCCTCAATCCGCAGCAATCTCGACACGCCCTCACTGAGGATGTCGCGGCAAGCTCCCTCCCCCGTGGCAATCTCCCTCGCGCCCTCGGCAAGCGCGTCCACCTCGGATCCGCGTCCCAGCCATCTTCCACCCCGGATACGCGTCCGCATCCATGCTCTCCATGGAAGGTGTCCGTGATGCTCGTGTCATCCATAAACCCCGCTCGGTCTCCATGGAAGGATCCTCCACCCGCGGACCTCGCCCCCACTGACTGGACTCTCTATACGGGGGAGAAGTTTCCATCCAAATATCTGGGGCAGACCTCCTCGCCCCGCATCTCCCTTGCCATCCATAGATCTGGCCTCGCCTCGTATTCTGCTCGCGTGAAGGGCCAGTACTCGACGCGAGCGACCCAGAGCGCGGCGCTGGTCACGTACTGGTGCCTTAGCGGCAGCCCCAAGAACCGGCCAGACATGTCCACCGTCGTCCAGGCGCTGGAGCCCCTGCTCGACCTCGATGATGACGTGCCCATGGCGTCCCTAGGCCACGCCGGCCCCGTCGTGCTGTTCATAGAGGCCACCTCGGAGGAGAAGGAGCGGGCCCTGAGGAAGGACGTTGAGAGCACCTAGAGGGGGGTGAATAGGTGATCCTGCAAAAACTTAAAACTTAAAGCCACAAAACTTGATTAAGTGTTAGCACAATGAAATTAAGTGACTAAGGAGAGCTCTTGTGAGACACAATAGACACAGTGAGAACAAGCACAAGAGACACGAGGATTTATTCCGTGGTTCGACAAGTACAACACTTGTCTACCTCCACGTTGTGGCGTCCCAATGGACGAGGGTTGCAATCAACCCCTTTCAAGTGGTCCAAAGACCTACTTGAATACCATGGTGTTTCTCTTTCTTTCACTATATCCCGTTTGCGAAGAATCTCCACAACTTGGAGCCTCTCGCCCTTACAATTTGATGATCACAAAGAAGCACGAATGTAAGGGAGGGAAAAGCAACACACACAAGTCTCAAAAGCATGAACACACACACACACACAAGTCACAACTTGAGCTCTAAGTTCACACACGGAGTTCTCGACTCAAAAGGAGCTCAAATTGCTATCACAACGAATCGAATGCGCTAGAATGAAGACTTGGTGCTTGGAGATGATCAAAGAATGCTTGGTGTACTCCTTCATGCGTCTAGGGGTCCCTTTTATAGCCCCAAGGCAGCTAGGAGTCGTCGAGAGCAATCCAGGAAGGCAATCCTTGCCTTCTGTCGGGTGGTGCACCGGACAGTCCGGTGCACCACCGGACACTGTCCGGTGCTGATTTCTTTCCTATTCTGGTGCAGCCGACCGTTGAGAATTTGGAGCCATTGGCGCACCGGACACTGTCCGGTGCACACCGGACAGTCTAGTGCCCCAATCAGACCGTTGGCTTGGCCACGCGTCACGCGCGGATTGCGCGACCGACCGTTGGCTCGACCGACCGTTGGCTCACCGGACAGTCCGGTGCACCACCGGACAGCCCGGTGATTTTTAGCCGTATGCCGCCGACGAATTCCCGAGAGCGGCCTTTTCGCCAGAGCCAGCCTGGCGCACCGGACACTGTCTGGTGTACCACCGGACAGTCCGGTGCACCCAGACTAAGCAGTAGTTGGCTGTTCACAGCCAACTCTTTTTCCTTTTGTCTTTTCTCTGATTCTAGCACTTAGACAAATGTGTTAGTACATAAAAACCAATGTACTAAGTCTAGAATCATACCTTTGTGTTGATTTGCACTTCTTCCACCATTTGGCATAGTTTCACACTTAAACCATTTGTGTTGGCACTTGATCACCAAAATACTTAGAAATGGCCCAAGGGCACATTTCCCTTTCAATCTCCCCCTTTTTGGTGATTTATGCCAACACAACACAAAGCAGCTAAAAGAAGTGCAACATCAATGCAAATGAGAATACAAAATTGTTTTTGATTCAAATTTGGCATATTTGGATCATTCTTTGCCACCACTTGGTTTGTTTTTGCAAATCAAACTCAATTTCCTATCTCTAAGTCAAATTCACTTGTTGAGGCATAGAGAGAGGTATTCCATGAGAAATTGATCAAAGATTCAAAAACTCCCCCTTTTTCCAAAAATCAAACATTCTCCCCACAAGAGACCAACTTTTGACAAAAAGAGGATTTTGACAAAACAAAAGCTCTAACTCTACTATTTTCAAAACTCTCAAGTGGTAGCTGATCCATTTCTTGCTTTGGCCTTAATTTCTCCCCCTTTAGCATCAAGCACCAAAACGGGATTATTTTTGGCCCTTAAACCCCATTGCCTCACCAAAATCTTCAAATAAGAATAACAAAGGCAATAAGAGCATGGAGATGAACTTGGAATTAGTTACCCTCTCATCGGAGTGCAGTGGAAGTCTTTCATGGTCCAAGTCCATCTTTCCCTTTCAATCTACCTTTGAGACTAAATCAAGCAAACTCAAGCACACGATTAGTCTTAAAGGGTTAAGTTGTAGCATGCCTCCCCCTAACTAAGTGCATCACTTGCAAATGGACTTGTGAGGTCCGGGGATCATGAGTACAACTGGAACACCACAAATATCAATAATATGCATAAAAGAACATGATCAAAGTCATGAAACACATGTATGCTATAAATCAATCCAAGTTCCACGAATCTAAGACATTTAGCTCACTACGCAGCCTGCAAAAGGTCTTCTCATCTAGAGGCTTGGTAAAGATATCGGCTAGCTGGTTTTCGGTGCTCACATAAAACACTTCGATATCTCCCTTTTGCTGGTGGTCTCTCAAAAAGTGATGCCGGATGTCTATGTGCTTTGTGCGGCTGTGTTCAACAGGATTATCCGCTATGCGGATCGCACTCTCATTATCACATAGGAGTGGGACTTTGCTCAGATTGTAGCCAAAGTCCCGGAGGGTTTGCCTCATCCAAAGTAGTTGCGCTCAACACTGTCCTGCGGCAACATACTCGGCCTCAGCGGTGGATAGGGCAACAGAAGTTTGTTTCTTTGAACTCCACGACACCAGGGACCTTCCTAGGAATTGGCACGTCCCTGATGTACTCTTCCTATCGACCTTGCATCCGGCATAATCGGAGTCTGAATATCCAATTAAGTCAAAGTTAGACCCCTTTGGATACCAGATCCCGAAGCAAGGCGTAGCGACTAAATATCTAAGAATTCGCTTAACGGCCACAAGGTGACACTCCCTTGGGTCGGATTGAAATCTAGCACACATGCATACGCTAAGCATAATATCCAGTCTACTAGCACATAAGTAAAGCAAGGAACCTATCATAGACCGGTATGCTTTTTGATCAACGGACTTACCTTCTTTGTTGAGGACAATGTGTCCGTCAGTTCCATTGGAGTCTTTGCGGGCTTGGCGTCCTTCATCCCGAACCGCTTGATCAAGTCTTGTGTATACTTCGTTTGGGAAATGAAGGTGTCGTCCTTGAGTTGCTTCACTTGGAACCCAAGGAAGTAGTTCAACTCGCCCATCATCGACATCTCAAATTTTTTAGTCATCACCCTGCTAAACTCTGCACAAGACTTTTGGTTAGTAGAACCAAATATTATGTCATCGACATAAATTTGGCACACAAATAAGTCACCATTACATGTCTTAGTGAAAAGAGTTGGATCGGCTTTCCCAACCTTGAAATCATTAGCAATTAGAAAGTCTCTAAGGCATTCATACCATGCTCTTGGGGCTTGCTTAAGTCCATAGAGTGCCTTAGAGAGCTTACACACATGGTCGGGGTACCGTTCATCCTCAAAGCCAAGGGGTTGCTCCACGTACACCTCCTCCTTGATTGGCCCGTTGAGGAAAGCGCTCTTCATGTCCATTTGGAACAATCTGAAAGAATGGTGAGCGGCATAGGCTAACAAAATACGAATCGACTCTAGCTTAGCCACAGGAGCAAAGTTCTCCTTAAAGTCCAAACCTGCGACTTGGGCATAACCTTTTGCCACAAGTCGTGCCTTGTTCCTTGTCACCACCCCGTGCTTGTCTTGTTTGTTGCGGAACACCCACATGGTTCCCACAACATTTTGCTTGGGACGAGGCACCAGTGTCCAAACTTCATTTCGCTTAAAGTTGTTGAGCTCTTCCTGCATGGCCGACACCCAGTCCGGATCTAGTAAGGCCTCTTCTACCCTGAAAGGCTCAATAGAAGAGACAAAAGAGTAATGCTCACAAAAATTAGCTAATCTAGAGCGAGTGGTTACTCTCTTGCTAATGTCACCCAAAATCTGGTCGACGGGATGATTCCTTTGAATCATCGCTCGAACTTGAGTTGGAGGGGCTTGTGGTGCTTCTTCCTCTTCAACTTGATCGTCTTGTGCTCCCCCTTGATCACACGCATCTTCTTGATGAACCTGTTCATCATCTTGAGTTGGGGGATGCACTATTGTTGAGGAAGAAGGTTGATCTTGCTCATTTTGTTCCTGTGGTCGCACATCTCCAATTGCCATGGTGCGTATTGCGGCCGTTGGAATATCATCTTCATCTACATCATCAAGATCAACTTGCTCTCTTGGAGAGCCATTAGTCTCATCAAATACAACGTCGCTAGAGACTTCAACCAAACCCAATGATTTGTTGAAGACCCTATATGCCTTTGTATTTGAGTCATAACCTAACAAAAACCCTTCTACAGCTTTGGGAGCAAATTTGGAATTCCTACCTTTCTTCACTAGAATGTAGCATTTACTCCCAAATACCCGAAAATAAGAAACATTGGGCTTGTTACCGGTTAGAAGTTCGTACGACGTCTTCTTGAGGAGGCGATGAAGGTAGACCCGGTTTATGGCGTGGCATGCCGTGTTCACAGCTTCCGACCAAAACCGCTCAGGCGTCTTGAATTCTCCATGCATTGTCCTCGCCATGTCTATGAGCGTCCTGTTCTTCCTCTCTACCACACCATTTTGCTGTGGTGTGTAGGGAGCGGAGAACTCGTGCTTGATTCCTTCCTCCTCAAGGTACTCCTCCACTTGAAGGTTCTTGAACTCGTACCCGTTGTCACTCCTTATCTTTTTCACCTTGAGCTCAAATTCATTTTGAGCTCTCCTTAGGAAGCGCTTGAGAGTCCCTTGGGTTTCGGTTTTATCCTGCAAAAAGAATACCCAAGTGAAGCGGGAAAAATCATCGACTATAACAAAACCATACTTACTTCCTCCTATGCTGAGATAGGCGACGGGTCCGCAGAGGTCCATATGCAGCAGCTCCAGAGGTCTTGATGTGGTCATCACATTCTTGCTGTGATGAGCACTTCCCACTTGTTTACCTGCTTGACAAGCTGCACAAGGTCTATCTTTTTTGAAAGTTACATTTGTTAGACCTAACACATGTTCTCCCTTTAGAAGTTTGTGAAGGTTCTTCATCCCCACATGTGCTAGACGGCGATGCCATAGCCATCCCATGCTAGTCTTAGCGATTAAGCATGCATCTAGATCGGCCTCCTCCTTCGAAAAATCAACTAAATAGAGTTTGACGTCTAGTACACCCTTAAAGGCTAATGAACCATCACTCCTTCTAAAGACAGACACATCTACGTTTGTAAATAAGCAATTGTAACCCATATTACATAATTGACTAACAAACAACAAATTGTACCCGAGCGATTCTACTAAAAACACATTAGATATGGAATGCTCGGAAGAAATAGCTATTTTCCTAGTCCTTTAACCTTGCCTTGATTCCCGTCACCGAATATGATTGAGTCTTGGGAATCTTTGTTCTTGACGTAGGAGGTGAACATCTTCTTCTCCCCCGTCATGTGGTTTGTGCATCCGCTGTCGATAATCCAGCTTGAGCCCCCGGATGCATAAACCTGCAAGGAAAATTAGGCTTGGGTTTTAGGTACCCAACTCTTGTTGGGTCCTACAAGGTTAGTAATAATAGCCTTAGGGACCCAAATGCAAGTTTTATCTCCCTTGCATTTTGCCCCTAATTTCCTAGCAACCACTTTCTTATTTTTACATGAAAGTACAAAATCAGTGTTGCAGGCATGAAAAACAGTAGCAGATTTATTTTGCATTCTCTTAGGTACATGATGAACAACATTGTTCCTAGACATATTTCTACCATGCGCAGAGGAAGAACTTGAACCAAACATGGCATGAGAATCATAAGCATTAAAACTCCTATTATAATGAACATTTCTAGAAAATCTCCTATCATGATACATGAAAGCATGATTTTTATGAACACTATTAGCCATAGGGGCCTTCCCTTTCTCCTTGGTGGAGATGGGAGCCTTATGACTTGTTAAGTTCTTAGCTTCCCTTCGAATGCCAAGCCCATCCTTAATAGAGGGGTGTCTACCACTAGTGTAGGCATCCCTTGCAAATTTTAGTTTATCAAAATCATTTTTGCTAGTCTTAAGTTGAGCATTAAGACTAGCTACTTCATCATTTAATTTAGAAATGGAAATTAAATGTTCATTGCAAGCATATATATTGAAATCCTTACACCTATTGCAAATTACTGCATGTTCCACATGAGAATTAGTCCTATTAGCTTCTACTAATTTAGCATTTAAATCATCATTAATGCTCTTTAAACTAGAAATAGTCTCATGACAAGCAGAAATTTCACATGAAAGCATTTCATTTCTTTTAACTTTTAAAGCAAGAGACTTTTGCACATTTACAAATTTATCATGCTCTTCATATAAAAGATCCTCTTGCTTTTCTAACAATCTATTCTTCTCATTCAAAGCATCGATTAATTCATTGATCTTTTCTATCTTAGTTCTATCTAATCCTTTGAACAAGCTAGTGTAATCAATTTCATCATCATCACTAGAGTCCTCATCACTAGACGTAGAGTACTTAGGAGTTTCTCTAGTGATTACCTTCTTTTCCTTTGCCATTAGGCAAGTGTGGCGCTTGTTGGGGAAGAGCGACGATTTGTTTAAGGCTGCGGTGGCGAGTCCTTCGTCGTCGGAGTTGGACGAAGAACAATCCGAGTCCCACTCTTTGCTAAGGTGTGCCTCGCCCTTAGCCTTCTATACGCCTTTTTCTTTTCCTTCTTCCCGCTTCTCTCTTGTTCCTGGTCACTATCATTATCGGGACAGTTAGCAATTAAGTGACCAGTCTTACCACACTTGAAGCAGGAGCGCTTTCCCTTCGCGTTGTTCTTTTTGGGATGCTCCTTGCGACCCTTTAGCGCCGTCTTGAAGCGCTTGATGATGAGATCCATTTCTTCCTTGTTGAGCCCGGCCGCCTCAACTTGCGCCACCTTGCTAGGTAGCGCCTCCCTGCTACTTGTTGCTTTGAGAGCAACAGTTTGAGGCTCGTGGATTGGGCCGTTCAACGCTTCATCAACGTATCTTGCCTCCTTGATCATCATTCGCCCGCTTACAAACTTTCCAAGTATTTCCTCGGGTGACATCTTGGTGTACCTAGGATTTTCACGAATAGAGTTTACAACATGTGGATCAAGGACAGTGAAAGACCTTAGCATAAGTCGGATGACGTCGTGGTCCGTCCATCTCGTGCTTCCATAGCTCCTTATTTTGTTGACCAGGGTCTTGAGCCTGTTGTATGTTTGGGTTGGCTCCTCCACCCTGATCATTGTGAACCTTCCTAGTTCGCCCTCCACCAACTCCATCTTGGTGAGCATGGTGACATTATTTCCCTCATGCGAGATCTTGAGGGTGTCCCAAATTTGCTTGGCATTATCCAAGCCGCTCACCTTGTGATATTCTTCCCTGCACAAGGATGCTAAAAGAACAGTAGTCGCTTGTGCATTTTTGTGAATTTGTTATTGATAAACATGGGATTATCCGTACTATCAAATTGCATTCCATTCTCTACTATCTCCCATATACTTGGATGAAGAGAGAACAAGTGGCTACGCATTTTGTGACTCCAAAATCCGTAGTCCTCTCCATCAAAGTGAGGAGGTTTACCAAGAGGAATGGAAAGCAAATGTGCATTTGAATTATGCGGAATACAAGAGTAATCAAAAGAAAAGTTTGAGTTGACCGTTTTCTTTTTCTCGTAGTCGTCGTCGTCTTTTTGGGAAGAGGAAGACTCGTCGCTGTCGTAGTAGACTATCTTCTTGATGCGCCTCTTCTTCTTCCCGCCTTTCCTTTTGTGACTCGAGCCAGAGTCGGTGGGCTTATCATCTCTTGGCTCGTTGAAGGTGGAAGCCTTCTCCTTATCAGTGACCACCATCCCCTTTCCCTTAGGATCCATCTCTTCGGGCGATTAGTCCCTTTCATGAAGAGAACGGCTCCGATACCAATTGAAAGCACCTAGAGGGGGGGGTGAATAGGTGATCCTATAAAAACTTGAAACTTAAAGCCACAAAACTTGATTAAGAGTTAGTAGACTAAATGGCGAGCTCTTGTGAACACAAGTATCATAGAAAAGCAATCACAAAAGACACGCGAGTTATCCCGTGGTTCGGCCAAGTACAAAACTTGCCTACTCCACGTTGTGGCGTCCCAACGGACGAGGGTTGCACTCAACCCCTCTCAAGTGATCCAAAGATCCACTTGAATACCATGGTGTTTCTCTTTCTTTCACTATATCCCGTTCGCGAGGAATCTCCACAACTTGGAGCCTCTCACCCTTACAATTTGATAATCACAAAGAAGTACGGAAGTAAGGGTGGGAAAAGCAACACACATAAGACTCAACCCAAGAGCACAAACACGCACACTAGCCAACAACTTGAGCTCTAAGTTCACACACGGAGTTCTCAACTCAAGAGGAGCTCAAATTGCTATCACAATGAAACAAATGCGCTAGAATGAAGTCTTGGTGCTTAGGGATGATCAAAGAATGCTTGGTGTACTCCTCCATGCGCCTAGGGATCCCTTTTATAGCCCCAAGGCAGCTAGGAGCCGTTGAGAGCAATCCAGGAAGGCAATTCTTGCCTTCTGTCGGGTGGCGCACCGGACAGTCCGGTGCACCATCGAACACTGTCCGGTGCTGATTGCTTTCCTATTCTGGCGCAGCCGACCGTTGAAGATTTGGAGCCGTTGGCGCACCGACACTGTCCGGTGCACACCGTACAGTCCGGTGCCCCCATCAGACCGTTGGCTCGGCCACACGTCACGCGCAGATTGCGCGGCCGACCGTTGGCTCACCGGACAGTCCGGTGAACCACCGGACCTGCGATTTTTAGCCATACACCGCCGATGAATTCCCGAGAGCAGCCTTTTCGCCAGAGCCAGCCTGGCGCACCGGACACTGTCCGGTGCACCACCGGACAGTCCAGTGCACCCAGACTGAGCAGTAGTTGGCTGTTCACAGCCAACTCTTTTTCCTTTTGTCTTTTCTCTGATTTTAGCACTTAGACAAATATGTTAGTACATAAAAACACATGTACTAAGTCTAGAATCATACCTTTGTGTTGATTTGCACTTCTTCCGCCATTTGGCATAGTTTCACACTTAAACCATTTGTGTTGCACTTGATCACCAAAATACTTAGAAATGGCCCAAGGGCACATTTCCCTTTCAGAGAGCAATCTAGGAAGGCAATCCTTGCCTTCTGTCGGGTGGTGCACCGGACAGTCCGGTGCACCAGCGGACACTGTCCGGTGCTGATTTCTTTCCTATTCAGGCGCAGCCGACCGTTGAGAATTTGGAGCCGTTGGCGCACCGGACACTGTCCGGTGCACACCGGACAGTCCGGTGCCCCCATCAGACCATTGGCTTGGCCACGCGTCATGCGTGGATTGCTCGGTCGACCGTTGGCTCGGCCGACCGTTGGCTTATCGGACAGTCTTGTGCACCACCGGACAGTCCGATGATTTTTAGCCGTATGCCGCCGACGAATTCCCGAGAGCGGCCTTTTTGCCAGAGCCAGCCTGGCGCACCGGACACTGTCCGGTGCACCGCCGGACACTGTCCGATGCACCACCGGACAGTCCGGTGCACCCAGACTGAGCAACTCTTTTTCCTTTTGTCTTTTCTCTGATTCTAGCACTTAGACAAATGTGTTAGTACATAAAAACCAATGTACTAAGTCTAGAATCATACCTTTGTGTTGATTTGCACTTCTTCCACCATTTGGCATAGTTTCACACTTAAACCATTTGTGTTGGCACTTGATCACCAAAATACATAGAAATGGCCCAAGGGCACATTTCCCTTTCAGACGTCCATCGACGCAGGCCCATGTCGCCCAAGGCGAGCCCCAGGAAGTGCCCCGACGCCGGCACCAAGGAGGAGTTCTGGGTGTGGCATTTGCCGGCCGGCCAGAATACACGTACGAGCTTGGGGCGGCGTTGTGCAAGCGTGTGCGTGAGGCAAGGTGGCGAGGTGCTATTGGGGCTGAGATTATGCCTTGGACCAGATTGTTGTTTTTCAGTCTGCTGTTACAGTGAGATGAGATGTAGAGTGTCTCGAGAAAATTGTACACCGGAAGCCATCGTTCTCTACTCCAGTATGCTTGTATTCAGATGAAGCTACGATGGCAATTCGAGGATCTAGGGGAGAAGTTTCCATCCACGACATCATCGGTCCGATAAAATGTCAAGTGTGGACGACACAACAACCCCCCAGATCATTCTCGGCGCTCTCCCAGGTAATTTTCTCGTCTCTTCATTCAAACTCATACCAGTATGCACACAAGTTTTTCTTGGTCAGTGGTATACTCAGGTCTGCGGTACACAAACTTAAATCACACAATTAAAAGAATACAATGCAGTGAGTTATATTCAGTTTAGCACTAAATTTTTTCATGCAATGTGATCCAAACACTCTTTTAAATAGTAGACTCGGTCAGCCATGTTGTGATCCTACTTGCAAGTCAAAGGTTCTCTGGTGAACTGAAAGGTTCCAGCATCTTTGGATTACACTGGGTAGTACCGACTGACGGTGGTGCTAACTGGTTGTAAATCCTCAAACTTTTGAGGTCTTGTTTTCATGACCAAGTTGAACTATTGAACTGGTTTTCAGGTGAACCCAGACGACCTTGTGTTTGGAGGCTGGGACATCAGCAGCATGAACCTGGAAGATGCCATGACCAGGGCCAAGGTGCTGAACATTGACCTGTAGAAGCAGCTTAGGCCCTTCATGGAGTCCATGGTGCCACTTCCCGGTGTCTATGATCCAGACTTCATCGCCGCTAACCAGGGCTCTCGTGCCAACAATGTCATCAAGGGCACCAAGAAAGAACATGTGGAGCAGATCATCAAGGATATCAGGTATTCGGACATGGATGCTAACATGCCTTTGTGCAATTAAAGAAGTGTCCTCAGTGCAACCTAACATGCGTTTGTGCAATTAAAGAAGTGTCCTCATTGCAACCTAAAACAAAGAAATACTGCTATGAATTTAGTACATATACATACATATCATAACATATTGTTTCACTGGTGCATGTAGAGGTCTCTATGGTATGTTAAACAATTTGACATTGTATACAGTAACCACTCACACTTCCATGAGGACTCCACAAAGAACTAAAACTACTTAAAAGTTAACAAACTATCCACGATTAATGATGTATTTCGGTGGACATGGTTTGGGAATCTAGATTAACATGGTTGAAGCAACATGGCTCACTGGTATAAGTAATCGGTTATAGAAGTTATGGCTTATATGTAGCCAATGAAACATGGAGTTTAAGGAGAAGAACAAAGTGGACAAGGTAGTCGTGCTGTGAACTGCAAACACTAAAAGGTACATCAATGTTGCGCTGGTCTCAATGACACAATGGAGAATCTGTTAGCATCTGTGGACAAGAACGGGGCGGAGATCTCGCCATCAACACTATATGCCATTGTCTGTGTCACGGAAGGGGTGTCGTTCATCAATGGGAGCCCCTAGAACACTTTTGTGCCTGGTGTGTTTAGTTTGGTGTGTTTGCAAAGTTTTATGGTGTTGCATTTCTATTCAAAGACTTATTATACTTGTTGCATGTTTGTAGGGCTGATTGATCTTGCTGTCAAGAACAATTGCCTGATCGGTGGTGACGACGTCAAGAGTGGGCAGACCAAGATGAAATCGGTCCTAGTTGATTTCCTTGTTGGTGCTGGAATAAAGGTACAATTTATCAATGAAACCTGATATGCCCCCTTCGAAATGTTTTTGGCAGACGACATACTTACAATAATTCTTGTATATGTTCATGCAGCCCACCTCGATTGTGAGCTACAACCACTTGGGAAACAACGATGGCATGAACTTGTCTGCCCCTCAAACATTCAGGTCCAAGGAGATCTCCAAGAGCAACGTGGTGGATGACATGGTCTCAAGCAATGCCATTCTCTATGGGCCCGGCGAGCATCCCGATCATGTTGTTGTCATCAAGTTCTATTAGCTGATCTTCCACCTCTTTAAAAAGCTGGCACATGCAGCAGTTTAAATGTAGATTTACATTGAAACTTGCCACTCCTTTGCTGCATGCAGTATGTGCCGTACGTGGGAGACAGTAAGAGGGCTATGGACGAGTACACATCAGAGATCTTCATGGGCGGCAAGAACACCATCGTGCTGCACAACACCTGCGAGGACTCGCTCCTCGCTGCACCGATCATCCTTGATCTGGTGCTCCTGGCTGAGCTCAACACTAGGATCCAGCTAAAACCTAAGGGAACGGTAAGAGCCCACCAAGTGAATAACCTGAAGCATGCTAGGTGATTCAGCGCTTCAACACCATCATCTAATGTCTCTCTCATTATGCAGGACAAGTTCCACTCCTTCCACCTGGTGGCCACCATCCTTAGCTACCTCACCAAGGCTCCACTGGTAAGCCTTTTCACCTGCATTAATTCTGGCATCGCTGCACCACATCTTGCTCCAATCCAGCCGATAATCTTCTCCTACAAAACCTAAACGACAGGTTCCACCTGGCACACCGGTGGTGAACGCTCTAGCAAAGCAGAGGGCGATGCTGTAGAACATCATGAGGGCCTGCGTTGGCCTAGCCCTAGAGAACAACATGATCCTGGAGTACAAGTGAGCGAAGTGGTGTGGCCTGCAGCTAGATATGCAGGAGGCTGCACGAAGGGAACTAGAGAGGCGAGATTAGCTGTGGGATTGTGTTGGCTTCTCGTGTTTTCTTTTGCGTTCTTTCCTGGTCATCGCTGTCGCACCGTTGTATTTTATTTGTTGGACCCGTAACTATCAGGGCTCTCCTATTCTCTAGGACTTATTAAGGTAGTAAGGGTAGTAAGTGGTAGGCTGACATTCCGTGTTCTGTCATTCTCATTCTCTGTTATGCCTTTCTCATTCCCCTAACTACCACTACACCATATGTGTGTTTATGTCTATATCTAAAATAGTAAAAACATCTACTACATGTCTCCCGAAGCCCACCTGCTACTCTTGCACAATGTGTGGTAGTAGATAAGTATCACCAAGATTCTTAAATTATATTTTTGGATGGAGGGAGTAGTATTTAAAGAAGAGCCTTGCATGCAATTTTTTTGTTTGAATAATGATTTCAACTTAAATTCCTTTTTGCATGTGCGACATTTATTCTCCATAAATTTTTTTTCCATGGATCTAACTCGTGAGTCATTTTCATAAACCAACGCCAAAAATGAATCCATGTTTCTTACTTGGAAACCTTGAACAAATACCACTAGCAGGAGGCGCTCACGTTGGCATCATCGACGATGAGAAGAAACTTGGTGACTGCCAGTTCGACCTCTTCAAGCAGTCCTATGTGGTCGCATGCGCCGCTGTGTATGGCAAGCTCCGGCGCAGCCGCCGCTTGGACGCGATCTAGAGCGGCTGCACCGCGCTGTCCATCGTCAAACAGGGGACCTCATGGTCATCGCCAACGCCGACGACTCTCGGGTTGTTCTGGGCACCGCATCCGACGACGGCGCCATCACGTCGTCCAGCTCATCATCCACCTGAAGCCCAACCTGCCACATAAGTCGCTAATGACCAGCCATGAATTCTTGTGCGCTGGGACGACAGTCGTTGCTAACGTTGTGTGAGTGTCCTCGAACAAGATGTTTGTAGAGGAGTAGCACATCTGATGGTGCAGCGGCCAGGTGTACTACCTCGCTGATGAGCCCGGGGTGCACTTCGTTTGGCAGCCCAGCCAAGAGTCATCGGTACTCGCCATGTCGCGTGCATTCGATGACTACTATATTAAGCATGTATGGTGGTGTGTTCCTAAGACTGAAGATGTACGAGGGAACTTCTACAGACAAGTGTGACACATACTCTCCAATGATGAGACAATGCAAATCGTGGCATATATCGAAGTCTGCATGATAATCTTTAATACTATTAAGACGGTAAGGAGTAGGCTACCATTCCTGGTTCTGCCATTCCCATTCCCATGCCCCCTGACAAGTCGGTCCCACACCGTGGCATTTCTCATTCCCACACATGTGAGCCAACTGTGACCCGTTTCCTATTATTCCCAAACATGTGTTCCACGCACACACCCGTGGCACGTGGTATTTCTCATTCCCATGCATGTGCGTCTCTCTGACATGTGGGTCCCACAACTATGATCCGTTACCATTCCCAAACCTGTGTTCCGCGCATGTGACCAAATTTTACCAAAAAAGCTAGCTGTGTGGGGTCAAAGCTCGTGCCCAACCAAGACTACACAGGATGTGTGCGCACTAGAACTTATAAACAGGTGTGTGCACAGTTTAGTGGCTGATGTGGTACTAATTTTAGCTTGCCAATACGAAATGCACGCTTCCTGGGAGGCCCATCTGCTTGTTGTGGCCCAGATCAAGGCCCACTGTCGACACAATCGCCCTAGGTCAGCGCCTCAGCGGACTCCCCCACCCCGCGCGCTGTCTCTCCTGTCTACACAGCACGATCTCCTCCTCCAGCTGTCCCGCTTCCACGTTCTTTGCCCCTCCCCCCACCCCCGCTCGCCATCTCTCCCGTATGCACAACCTTCTCCTCTAGCTCTCCCTGCTACCACGTTCTGTGCCCTCTCCCTCCAAACCGCCCCACTCCCTCCACTTCGATTGAGTGCCTCAATGATGAGGATAAATGTGGGCGCGACGTATACAGAGCAGGTTGAGCAGACGCATGACAGACATAGTGCGTGGAAGAGAGCTCGCGTTCGTGGAAGAAGAGAGGGAACGAGGTCGGCGCCGCCATCGAGCAGACACAAGCGACAAGCAGCAGCCGCCGAGAGAGGGAACTGCTTGTGGAAGGTATGCTCCTCTCCTCATCCCCTCTTGCTTGTGATTTTAGCCATCTTCCTGGCGACGTCAAAGTGTACGATTCAGATCTGTGAACTCCTGGATGGAAGTAATTGTTTCTACTGTTATAACGGCCAACTTAGATGCGAACTTCTTTGTATTGTTCACCAATTTGCTCTTACCATATTACTCCTTGCATATCAGGTTGCACATACTGTAGTGCCACTTTAAAGTAACAACAACTGTTAGTTAAGATTATACAGTTAGTAATAATAATTTTCTTTCAGGATCAATCAGGTAGATGCGCCAGTTTAAAGCTAATGTTCTCTTGTAACACTGACCTGAAATATTTTTAGTCATGACACATATTTCTTTTATTTTTTATTTCCACCAAGTGAACTAATTTAGATAAAGCTTGTGTTAAATGGTTAAATAATTCATACGTAGTTTAAAGCTTTCCTATCTTTTATTACTTTCCATCTCATCAACTGGTATTCAGTTTGATGCTCCAAGTGTGTGTTGCATAATGCTTCTTTCATGTTGAAAAGTGTAGTTTGATCACACTATTAGATCTAGAACGCACTTGCTATATTAATTTAAAAAATAATTTTTAATCTGTCTCAACAATCATTAACACACATCAGTTTTTGCTGATCGAGCGAGAAAAGGAATGCACATCATAACACTCCCATTTGGACTTATAGATCAATACATGGATGCTTTTTCTCTCTTTGTCTGTGTGGGTGGGGATGAATTTTGAGCCTGCACCTATCTGGTTTATACATCCACCTGTTTTTAGGTTCTAGCCATATTAAGATAGCTTCAGACTTCACATGTTATACTGATCCTGTATATTTAGACCACTTCATATATGTGCTCATATGCTCTACTAAGTATCTCAGCAAGTTACATTAGGCCACATGTTTTGCTTTAGTTAAGTTGCTTCGTATGCATACTCCTACCACTATTTGTTTCCGTGAAACCAATATAACTTATCATTACTATTGAGTGGAGTCCTGTGCAGCTGCAATATATCAAGTTATCAAATTTTGATGTGAGATTGCAATGTAGAAAAATTGAGTGCAGTACTATTCGGTTGCTATTAGTGACCTTTGTATTAATTTATCTATTCTATTCTTAAGCCTGAAAACTTTTCATGAAGATCATGAAAAAAGGATACCCACTTAAAAGCTTAGTACCTTGGACTGTTATTAAATTTTTTATTTCACTCAAGTTTCAATAAATATAACACCAACTCTCACTACTTCCCACAACGCACACACCACTCATCCCAGTGACCATTTGTAACCTGCGTATTTATTGGTTGTTGCTGAACCTGCATATAAGGGCATAGAATCTTTTTTGCAAAGCACCACAAAATGCATGCAAAATCGAAGTAGAGAGTATGGGATAGAGATTGTTATATGATCTAAATAAACAGAGAACTAGCATCCAATATTTTACACAACTAAGTGCAGGCCATGGTCTGAATTAAGGTGTTCTGCTGTGTCTTAATTATTGTGTACAAAGCTAATGACACATGATTATGTTCCTGCAGTTTATCGAATTTATTCCTTTTGTTTTTATCTCTGTTGCATTGAACTATTTGATATATTAGGGGGGTTCTATGATAGTTCAGGTCCACTTCTTTGAAAGGAGACAATATAGTTGTTTTAATACTTTTAGCTGTTTTCTGCCTTCTTCAGGATCTTTGCTACTCTAAGAGCTGATTTTTTGATATGACCATCCACCTCCCCTTTTTCAGTCTTAAGTACACATCGTGTTCACTCCTTTTGATGTTGGAATTAGTATTCAAGTATGCTCACAATAGATAACAACATGAAAATTATGCATTGCATATGAAAATCAATCGTTGTCAATTCTTTTTATCTCCAGCTTGATGGTCACTGCTGGCTCACTGGTTGCAAACTGTTGGGTGCTCCAAGGTAGCAATAGGTTTTGTCTATAAAGTGTGGGACTGGACATACATAAGGCAACTTCTCAATCCTGATTAGGTAATATAGTTTCTGCTCATGGAATTCATTTTTATCATGTATATTGATTTGTGCTAATGTCAAACACTCCCTATAACTATTTGATATTCATGTTTTCTAACTAAGTGTGAAATAGGATAAAGTAATTAAGTATATGCATGTGTTGCAAATTAGATTTGCCATAATGCTTGAAAATATTATGTTAATTAGATTTCCAAAAAATCTCTACTATCTCACCTCTTGCTGCTCACCACTAAGGCGGGTGTACTTCTTGTTGTGACTATGCATATAACCTTCCCTACTGACATAGATTACTTCTTGAAAGCTACTTAGACACCCTTGATCATATATATTCTGATTGCCATTTGATATTTACCAACATATTTGTCGGCGTTTCGAGACCGGGGGGTCCCTAAGCCGACGAGTGAGTGTGCCGCGTGCCCCAGCCCAGATGGGTCGAGCGCGTGGGCGAGCGCGAAGAGGGGAAAGCGAGGTGGCCGGAGACGGGTCGAGAGAGAGGTGGAAGTCCCGCGGCCTTCGTGTTCGTCCCGCGCCCAGGTCGGGTGCGCTTGCAGTAGGGGGTTACAAGCGTCCACGCGGGTGAGGGAAGCGAGCGGCCCCAAGAGAGCGCGTGCCCCGTCCTTGTCCCCGCGCGGCCAACCTTCTCTAAGAAGGCCCTGGTCCTTCCTTTTATAGGCGTAAGGAGAGGATCCAGGTGTACAATGGGGGTGTAGCAGAGTGCTACGTGTCTAGCGAGGGAGAGCTAGCACCCTAAGTACATGCCAATGTGGCAGCCGGAGAGATCTTGGCACCCAGCTGGTGTGGTGTCGTGGCTGTCGGAGGAGCAACGGAGCCTGGCGGAGGGACAGCTGTCGGAGCGGTTGGGTCCTTGCTGACGTCCCCCTGCTTCCGTAAGTGAGCTGAGAGCCACCGTCGTCACAGGGCTAGCGGGGCGCCATCATTGCCTATCTGGCGGAGCTAGCCAGATGGGACACCGGTCTTGTTCTCTGCGGCCCGAGTCGGCTCGGGGTAGGGTGATGATGGCGCTTCCTGTTGATGTGGCGGGCTTGTGCCCTAGGTCGGGCGACGTGGCGGCTCCTCCGAAGCCGAGGTCAAGTGTGTCTTTCGTGGCCGAGGCCGCGCCCGAGCTCCTGGGTCAGGCGAGGCGGAGGTCGTTCGGCAGAGGCCAGGGCGGAGTCCGACCCCTGGGGTCGGGCGAAGCGGAGTTCGTCGTCCTCTGGGGCCTAGCCCGAGTCCGAGCCCTGGGTCGGGCGGAGCGGAGTTCGTCGTCTTCCGGGGCCTTAGCCCGAGTCCGAGCCCTGGGTCAGGCGGAGCGGAGTTCGCCGTCTTCCGGGGCCTTAGCCCGAGTCCGAGCCCTGGGTCGGGCGGAGCGGAGTTCGCCGTCTTCTGGGGCCTTAGCCCGAGTCCGAGCCCTGGGTCGGGCGGAGCGGAGTTCGCCGTCTTCCGGGGCCTTAGCCCGAGTCCGAGCCCTGGGTCGGGCGGAGCGGAGTTCGCCGTCTTTCGGGGCCTTAGCCCGAGTCCGAGCCCTGAGTCGGGCGGAGCTTCCTATGGCGCCTTTGGCAAGGCCTGACTGCCTGTCAGTCTCACTCTGTCAAGTGGCACTGCAGTCGGAATGGCGCAGGCGGCGCTGTCCTTCTGTCAGACCGGTCAGTGGAGCGGCGAAGTGACGGCGATCACTTCGGCTCTGCCGGGGGGCGCGCGTCAGGATAAAGGTGTCAGGCTACCTTTGCGTTAAATGCCCCTGCGACTCGGTCGGTCGGCGCGGCGATTTAGTCAGGGTTGCTTCTTAGCGAAGGCAAGGCCTCGGGCGAGCCGGAGATGTGTCTGCCGTTAAAAGGGGGCCTCGGGCGAGACGGAAACACCTCGGGGTCGGCTGCCCTTGCCCGAGGCTAGGCTCGGGCGAGGCGTGATCGAGTCGCTCGTATGGACTGATCCCTGACTTAATCGCACCCATCAGGCCTCTGCAGCTTTATGCTGATGGGGGTTACCAGCTGAGAATTAGGCGTCTTGAGGGTACCCCTAATTATGGTCCCCGACAGTAGCCCCCGAGCCTCGAAGGGAGTGTTAGCACTCGCTTGGAGGCTTTCGTCGCATTTTTTGCAAGGGGACCAGCCTTTCTCGGTTGCATTTTGTTCCGGTGGGTGCGCGCGAGCGCACCCGCCGGGTGTAGCCCCCGAGGCCTCGGAGGAGTGGTTTCACTCCTTCGAGGTCTTAATGACTTGCGTAATGCTTCGGCCGGTCTGGTGGTTCCCTCATGCGAACTGGCCGTAGCCCGGGTGCACGGTCGGGGCCCAAGTTCTCGGGCTGGTATGTTGACGCTGTCAACGGTTCGGCTGGAGCCGGGTTTGCGAGAGCAGCCCCCGAGCCTCCGCATAGGGCGAGAGGGCGATCAGGGACAGACTCGGCTTTTTTACATACGCCCCTACGTCGCCTTTCCGCAAGGAGGAGGGGGGGAGAGCGCCATGTTACCCTCGATGGGCACCGAACATGGTGTCTCCGGTGAGCTGCAAGCGGGTAATCCGAGTGGACGTCCGTGCCCCGTTCGTTGGGGGTCGGCTAGGGGCCCAGAGGCACGCCCAAAAGTACCTGCGGGTGATCTGCCGGACCCGGTCCCCTGGCGACGGGGTCCGAGGGCTCGATGCCTCCCTCCGATGGGATTCCGTTACAAAATCGCTCCCGCTGGTCTCGGAAATGTCCTAGGGTACCTCGGGAGCGCAGCCCGAGCCTTGGTTATGTATCGAACGTACCCCTGGTCATCCCTCGCTCGGTGTTTGAGGCGACTGTGAACCCTTCGGTGGCCAGCCTTCGAACCCCTGATCAGTAATGAGCGCGGAGCCTGAGTAGCCTGAGGCGGCCGTGGAACCCTTCGGGGGGCCGACCTTCGAACCTCTGACCAGTAGTGGGTGTAGGGCCCACGCGATCTGAGGCGGCTGTTGAACCCTTCGGGGGGCCAGCCTTCGAACCCCTGATCAGTAAGGAGGCTCGGAGCCTAGTTCCTTCGCGGGGAAGGATCCCTTTCGGGGTATCCCCCTTTCCCGGTCCCTGTCGCAAGAGATAGAGAAAGAGAAAAAAAGGAAAAAGGATACGAAACCGAACGACGCGGCGTACCTTTTTTGGCGCGGTTGTTTCGGCGAAGGCGAAGCGTCGCCCGCTGCTCCTGCCAGAAGCGCCGCCTGTCCAGCCGCGGAGTTAATGCGACGGGGCGAGTTGTTGGTAGGGCGGCCGTTGCGCGTGCGCGAGCCGTTCGAGGAACGGATCACGGGCGCGTTGTCTTCACGCCGTGAGAGGGGGTTCTCTCGCTGCCTCCGGATGGGACGTGAGCTTGGCTGACGACGTGACCGCTGCTCCCGCGCGCCTGCCACCGTCATCACTGCCGGCCCACTTTTGACCGTGTTGACCGCTGCGTCAGGCTGGCGCTGCTGGGTCGCGCGCTGGGTCGCCTCGAGTCGTGGTATTGGTTCCGCAATCGAGGAGGTGCGGTGGTGGCATAAGTGGTACAGTTGCTTGCATGCAGCATACGGCGCGCCGGTCGCGCGACGCGTGGGCCTGGGCCTCCATGCTTGCGTGTCGGGAGTCAGAGAAGCGCGTCCACTTGGCGCGGCTGCATGCCGCCTGCATGGCTGCCCGCCCCTTTCGCCCGTTGGTCTGGGCAAAAGTGGAGGGTCACTTGTAACCGCTGGGCGGTTGCGTGCACCACGCGCGGCGGTTTGGCTTCTTCGGCTCGGAGCCGGTCTGCATGACACGCGGGACCCAGCCCCCGCGCCGCAGGGGTGGGCTTTGGAGCGCGTTGGAGAAGACTCAGCCCGTGACGGTTGGGGGCGCAAGCAGGGAGAGTCGCCTTTAAAAGGAGGGCGACCCCTTTCGTAAGGCGACCATGTCTTCTTCCTCCCTTACGCACCGTGTCTTTCCACCTTTCAAGCCCCCGGATGGGGGAAACCGCCGTCTTTTCGCCTCGTCGTTGGAGGAACACAACTCCGTGGGAGTTGGTACCTTTCAGCCATCGTTCGGCTTCAAGGATTTTCATCACACAGCCCGGTTACTCCCCTCCGCTGGTGGTCACCCAAGACGGTGACCTCCAGCTCCTGGATGGGGAGAGGCAAACCGGGTTGTGGTCTCGGCCCCGCCCTCAGTGTTGAGGGTGTTCGTCATCCTCGCCGGGGCGGGGAGCGAGGCGAGCCGGGGCTCCACCTCCTGCGCGGGTCGGCGGTCAACTGTCGGCGTTTCGAGACCGGGGGGTCCCTAAGCCGACGAGTGAGTGTGCCGCGTGCCAACTGTCGTCCTTCGGAGCAGAGACCCTCGGACCGCGTCGCCGTCCGAGGCTAGGTCGGGCCTCGCCGAAGGTGCCGTCGATGCCGAGGGTGTTGCTGCCCCCTTCCAGCGTCAAGACCCGAGCCTGCAGGATCAGATTGTCTTGTAGCGTGTGCCTTGTGCGGCCGTCGAGGCCAGAACACACACCCTCGCTGCGTTGTAAAGCTACGTCTCTTTTCCTCTTGTTTCGAGTATCTGGACTTTTTGTCGGTAACAGGGATGTTTGTGCGAGCGAGAGTTGCTTCTCGCGGGAGGTGATGAGTGAGGTATCCGTATCCCGGAGGCGTGGGAGTCCCTCGGCTCGGTCGGCCTTGTCGCTTACGCGTACTTTCACCCGTCCATGAGGCCCTGTCACCGACTCGGTCGAGAAGGCTCGAAGGATCGCTTCGACAGAAAGGCTTCCGAACGTAAAGACTTGTTCGATCCGCGGAGCCACTTTGTCCGAACGCGAGTTACTTATCGCAGAAGGTGATGAGTGAGGTATCCGTATCCCGGAGGCGTAGGAGTCCCTCGGCTCGGTCAGCCTTGGCTGCTTACGTGTACTCCATCGTTTCCAGGACCCACTTTTCGAAGTAGTCAAAAAGCACGAAAGATATTCTGGTAGAAGAGATTTTTTTTCGAGGAAAATTTTGACGCAGAGGGGGTTTCCCCCCTTTTAGCCCCCGAGGGAGGGTCGGGCTTTGCCGAGGCGAGGCCGACCCTTCCTTGTTGACTAAACTACGTCAGGCGAGGCGGAGGTCGTTCGGCAGAGGCCAGGGCGGAGTCCGACCCCTGGGGTCGAGCGAACGGAGTTCGTCGTCCTCTGGGGCCTAGCCCGAGTCCGAGCCCTGGGTCGGGCGGAGCAGAGTTCGTCGTCTTCCGGGGCCTTAGCCCGAGTCCGAGCCCTGGGTCGGGCGGAGCGGAGTTCGCCGTCTTCCGGGGCCTTAGCCCGAGTCCGAGCCCTGGGTCGGGCGGAGCGGAGTTCACCGTCTTCCGAGGCCTTAGCCCGAGTCCGAGCCCTGGGTCGGGCAGAGCGGAGTTCGCCGTCTACGGCAACGCTTGGAACATCCAACAGCTACGTCGCTTCTACCCTTAAGATGTTTCCAAGTTGTTCATATACCTCGCACCCACGCAAAGTTTAGTCAACAAGGAAGGGTCGGCCTCGCCTCGGCAAAGCCCGACCCTCCCTCGGGGGCTAAAAGGGGGGAAACCCCCTCTGCGTCAAAATTTTCCTCGAAAAAAAAATCTCTTCTACCAGAATATCTTTCGTGCTTTTTGACTACTTCGAAAAGTGGGTCCTGGAAACGACGGAGTACACGTAAGCAGCCAAGGCTGACCGAGCCGAGGGACTCCTACGCCTCCGGGATACGGATACCTCACTCATCACCTTCTGCGATAAGTAACTCGCGTTCGGACAAAGTGGCTCCGCGGATCGAACAAGTCTTTACGTTCGGAAGCCTTTCTGCCGAAGCGATCCTTCGAGCCTTCTCGACCGAGTCGGTGACAGGGCCTCATGGACGGGTGAAAGTACGCGTAAGCGGCGAGGCCGACCGAGCCGAGGGACTCCCACGCCTCCGGGATACGGATACCTCACTCATCACCTCCCGCGAGAAGCAACTCTCGCTCGCACAAACATCCCTGTTACCGACAAAAAGTCCAGATACTCGAAACAAGAGGAAAAGAGACGCAGCTTTACAACGCAGCGAGGGTGTGTGTTCTGGCCTCGACGGCCGCACAAGGCACACGCTACAAGACAATCTGATCCTGCAGGCTCGGGTCTTGACGCTGGAAGGGGGCAGCAACACCCTCGGCATCGACGGCACCTTCGGCGAGGCCCGACCTAGCCTCGGATGGCGACGCGGTCCGAGGGTCTCCGCTCCGAAGGACGACGTCATCACCACGCCCGGGCAATCGCTCCCAAGGACTTCTCCGTGAATCCGGCCCGAGCAGGCGGCTCGGCCGGTCACCCCAGGGGCCTCGGCCAACCATCTTCCGAGGGCGCCAGCCCGATCCGAAGCCTCGGCTGATCAACTCCGACGTTGATCCTGCCAACGGACAACCCGGCTAGGCTCCGGCCAACCAGGTTTCATTTTCGAGCCAACTCCGCCTCTGTTCATACTGATATCGCTACCCCTGGCCTCGGCTCGTCGAAGAGCGGCCGAGGGGTCTCTTTAACTAAGCTAGAGGAACCTCGGACAGCAAGGCCGACCGAGCCGAGGGACTCCTACGCCTCCGGGATACGGATACCTCACTCGTCACCTTGACACGGGGCGACTCATGCTTGGTGAAGCGGTTCAAATAGTCAACAGGCGAGTCTTAGTGCTCAAAAATGAGGAAAAAACACGGCTCTGTGCCGAAGTTACATACATGTTCAGGCCCCGAAAGCCGAAACGAACAAAAAACCCTGGCATTCGAAGTGCCATTACAAACGGAACTCCGGTTCCCCCTCCGCAGGTACGAACAACCCCACTCGATAGGGGTGGGCCTGCGGAGCAACAGAAGACCGACGAACGGCTTGTCATCGCCCGCCCCAGTAGCGGCGACGATGAAGACTTCTGCCCCGGGGGGCCAAACAGCAGCAGTGATGACCTCAGGGCGGATGCTGCTGCCAGGAGGCCCCCGCCCATGCCCAAACTCGAGAGGCAAGGACGGGCAGAAGGCCGTAGAGTTGGAGGTCGGTCCGTGGCCAGCCTTGGCTGTCGCGCCGGCGGAAGAACCTCTTCCAGCTGCCGTGGCAAACGCCGGCGCCGCGAGCGGCTCCGAAGCCACTCGCGTCCGAAGGCTAGGCACGCTGCAGATGCCAGCGCCATGGACGACAACCGCTCCTCCCTCCGATCACTGAGTGAAGGAGCGGGCCGCCGCCCACGCGGGGGCCGACCTCAACTCGGCACACTCCCCTCCTCAGCCCTGGTGATGAAAATCCTTGAGGCTGAGGGAGGGGCAGAGGCTGCAGCCCGGCTCGCTTTCCCCCACCATCAAGCCGGAGGTCACCATCTTGGGTGACCGCCGGTGGAGGGGTGCAGCCGGGCCGCATGATGAAAATCCTTGAAGCCGAACGATGGCTGAAAGGTACCAACTCCCACGGAGTTGCGTTCCCCCAACGATGGGGCGAAAAGACGGCGGTTCCCCCATCCGGGGGCTTGAAAGATGGAAAGACACGGTGCATAAGGGAGGAAGAAGGCATGGTCGCCTTGCGAAAGGGGTCGCCCTCCTTTTAAAGGCGACTCTCCCTGCTTGCGCCCCCAACCATCACGGGCTGAGTCTTCTCCAACACGCTCCAAAGCCCTACCCTGCGGCACGGGGGCTGGGTCCCGCATGTCATGCAGGCCGGCTCCGAGCAGAAGAAGCCAAACCGCCGCGCGTGGTGCACGCAACCGCCCAGCGGTTACAAGTGACCCTCCACTCTTGCCTAGACCAACGGGCGAAAGGGGCGGGCAGCCATGCAGGCGGCATGCAGCCGCGCCAAGTGGACGCGCTTCTCCGACTCTCGACACGCCAGCATGGAGGCCCAGGCCCACGCGTCGCGCGACCGGCGCGCCGGATGCTGCATGCAAGCAACTGTACCACTTACGCCACCACCGCACCTCCTCGATTGCGGAACCAATACCGTGACTCGAGGCGACCCAGCGCGTGACCCAGCTGCGCCAGCCTGACGCAGCGGTCAACACGGTCAAAAGTGGGCCGGCAGTGATGACGGTGGCAGGCGCGCGGGAGCAGCGGTCACGTCGTCAGCCAAGCTCACGTCCCATCCGGAGGCAGCGAGAGAACCCCCTCTCACGACGTGAAGACAACGCGCCCGTGATCCGCTCCTCGAACGGCTCGCGCACGCGCAACGGCCGCCCTGCCAACTACTCGCCCCGTCGCATTAACTCCGTGGCTGGACAGGCGGCGCTTCTGGCTGGAGCAGCGGGCGACGCTTCGCCTTCGCCGAAACAACCGCGCCAAAAAAGGTACGCCGCGTCGTTCGGTTTCATATCCTTTTTCCCTTTTTCCTCTTTCTCTATCTCTTGCGACAGGGACCGGGAAAGGGGGATACCCCGAAAGGGATCCTTCCCCGCGAAGGAACTAGGCTCCGAGCCTCCTTACTGATCAGGGGTTCGAAGGCTGGCCCCCCGAAGGGTTCAACAGCCGCCTCAGATCTCGTGGGCCCTACACCCACTACTAGTCAGAGGTTCGAAGGTCGGCCCCCTGAAGGGTTCCACGGCCGCCTCAGGCTACTCGGGCTCCGCGCCCATTACTGATCAGGGGTTCGAAGGCTGGCCCCCGAAGGGTTCACAGTCGCCTCAGACACCGAGCGAGGGATGACCAGGGGTACGTTCGATACATAACCAAGGCTCGGGCTGCGCTCCCGAGGTACCCTAGGACATTTCCGAGACCAGCGGGAGCGATTTTGTAACGGAATCCCATCGGAGGGAGGCATCGAGCCCTCGGACCCCGTCGCCAGGGGACCGGGTCCGGCAGATCACCCGCAGGTACTTTTGGGCGTGCCTCTGGGCCCCTAGCCGACCCCCAACGAACGGGGCATGGACGTCCACTCGGATTACCCGCTTGCAGCTCACCGGAGACACCATGTTCGGTGCCCATCGAGGGTAACATGGCGCTCTCCCCCCCTCCTCCTTGCGGAAAGGCGACGTAGGGGCGTATGTAAAAAAGCCGAGTCTGTCCCTGATCGCCCTCTCGCCCTGTGCTGAGGCTCGGGGGCTGCTCTCGCAAACCCGGCTCCGGCCGAACCGTTGACAGCGTCAACATACCAGCCCGAGAACTTGGGCCCCGACCGTGCACCCGGGCTACGGCCAGTTCGCATGAGGGAACCACCAGACCGGCCGAAGCATTACGCAAGGCATTAAGACCTCGAAGGAGTGAAACCACTCCTCCGAGGCCTCGGGGGCTACACCCGGCGGGTGCGCTCGCGCGCACCCACCGGAACAAAATGCAACCGAGAAAGGCTGGTCCCCTTGCAAAAAAATGCGACGAAAGCCTCCAAGCGAGTGCTAACACTCCCTTCGAGGCTCGGGGGCTACTGTCGGGGACCATAATTAGGGGTACCCTGAAGACGCCTAATTCTCAGCTGGTAACCCCCATCAGCATAAAGCTGCAGAGGCCTGATGGGTGCGATTAAGTCAGGGATCAGTCCATACGAGCGACTCGATCACGCCTCGCCCGAGCCTAGCCTCGGGCAAGGGCAGCCGACCCCGAGGTGTTTCCATCTCGCCCGAGGCCCCCTTTTTACGGCAGACACATCTCCGGCTCGCCCGAGGCCTTGCCTTCGCTAAGAAGCAACCCTGACTAAATCGCCGCGCCGACCGACCGAGACGCAGGGGCATTTAACGCAAAGGTAGCCTGACACCTTTATCCTGACGCGCGCCCCCTGGCAGAGCCGAAGTGACCGCCGTCACTTCGCCGCTCCACTGACCGGTCTGACAGAAGGACAGCGCCGCCTGCGCCATTCCGACTGCAGTGCCACTTGACAGAGTGAGACTGACAGGCAGTCAGGCCTTGCCAAAGGCACCATAGGAAGCTCCGCCCGACTCAGGGCTCGGACTCGGGCTAAGGCCCCGGAAGACGGCGAACTCCGCTCCGCCCGACCCAGGGCTCGGACTCGGGCTAAGGCCCCGGAAGACGACGAACTCCGCTCCGCCCGACCCAGGGCTCGGACTCGGGCTAAGGCCCCAGAAGACGGCGAACTCCGCTCCGCCCGACCCAGGGCTCGGACTCGGGCTAAGGCCCCGGAAGACGGCGAACTCCGCTCTGCCCGACCCAGGGCTCGGACTCGGGCTAAGGCCCCGGAAGACGACGAACTCCGCTCCGCCGACCCAGGGCTCGGACTCGGGCTAGGCCCCAGAGGACGACGAACTCCACTTCGCCCGACCCTAGGGGTCGGACTCCGCCCTGGCCTCTGCCGAACGACCTCCGCCTCGCCTGACCCAGGAGCTCGGGCGTGGCCTCGGCCACGAAAGACAGACTCGACCTCGGCTTCGGAGGAGCCGCCACGTCGCCCGACCTAGGGCACAAGCCCGCCACATCAACAGGAAGCGCCATCATCACCCTACCCCGAGCCGACTCGGGCCGCAGAGAACAAGACCGGTGTCCCATCTGGCAAGCTCCGCCAGATAGGCAATGATGGCGCCCCGCTAGCCCCGTGACGACGGCGGCTCTCAGCTCACTTACGGAAGCAGGGGGACGTCAGCAAGGACCCAACCGCTCCGACAGCTGTCCCTCCGCCAGGCTCCATTGCTCCTCCGACAGCCACGACACCACACCAGCTGGGTGCCAAGATCTCTCCGGCTGCCACATTGGCATGTACTTAGGGCGCTAGCTCTCCCTCGCTAGACACGTAGCACTCTGCTACACCCCCATTGTACACCTAGATCCTCTCCTTACGCCTATAAAAGGAAGGACCAGGGCCTTCTTAGAGAAGGTTGGCCGCGCGGGGACGAGGACGGGGCAGGCGCTCCCTTGGGGCCGCTCGCTTCCCTCACCCGCGTGGATGCTTGTAACCCCCTACTGCAAGCGCACCCGACCTGGGCGCGGGACGAACACGAAGGCCGCGGGACTTCCACCTCTCTCTCGACCCGTCTTCGGCCACCTCGCTTTCCCCCCTTCGCGCTTGCCCACGCGCTCGACCCATCTGGGCTGGGGCACGCGGCACACTCACTCGTCGGCTTAGGGACCCCCCGGTCTCGCCCGAGGCTAGGCTCGGGCGAGGCGTGATCGAGTCGCTCGTATGGACTGATCCCTGACTTAATCGCACCCATCAGGCCTCTGCAGCTTTATGCTGATGGGGGTTACCAGCTGAGAATTAGGCGTCTTCAGGGTACCCCTAATTATGGTCCCCGACAGTAGCCCCCGAGCCTCGAAGGGAGTGTTAGCACTCGCTTGGAGGCTTTCGTCGCACTTTTTTGCAAGGGGACCAGCCTTTCTCGGTTGCATTTTGTTCCGGTGGGTGCGCGCGAGCGCACCCGCCGGGTGTAGCCCCCGAGGCCTCGGAGGAGTGGTTTCACTCCTTCGAGGTCTTAATGCCTTGCGTAATGCTTCGGCCGGTCTGGTGGTTCCCTCATGCGAACTGGCCGTAGCCCGGGTGCACGGTCGGGGCCCAAGTTCTCGGGCTGGTATGTTGACGCTGTCAACGGTTCGGCCGGAGCCGGGTTTGTGAGAGCAGCCCCCGAGCCTCCGCACAGGGCGAGAGGGCGATCAGGGACAGACTCGGCTTTTTTACATACACCCCTACGTCGCCTTTCCGCAAGGAGGAGGGGGGAGAGCGCCATGTTACCCTCGATGGGCACCGAACATGGTGTCTCCGGTGAGCTGCAAGCGGGTAATCCGAGTGGACGTCCGTGCCCCGTTCGTTGGGGGTCGGCTAGGGGCCCAGAGGCACGCCCAAAAGTACCTGCGGGTGATATGCTGGACCCGGTCCCCTGGCGACGGGGTCCGAGGGCTCGATGCCTCCCTTCGATGGGATTCCATTACAAAATCGCTCCCGCTGGTCTCGGAAATGTCCTAGGGTACCTCGGGAGCGCAGCCCGACCCTTGGTTATGTATCGAACGTACCCCTGGTCATCCCTCGCTCGGTGTCTGAGGCGACTGTGAACCCTTCGGGGGCCAGCCTTCGAACCCCTGATCAGTAATGGGCGCGGAGCCCGAGTAGCCTGAGGCGGCCGTGGAACCCTTCGGGGGGCCGACCTTCGAACCTCTGACCAGTAGTGGGTGTAGGGCCCACGCGATCTGAGGCGGCTGTTGAACCCTTCGGGGGGCCAGCCTTCGAACCCCTGATCAGTAAGGAGGCTCGGAGCCTAGTTCCTTCGCGGGGAAGGATCCCTTTCGGGGTATCCCCCTTTCCCGGTCCCTGTAGCAAGAGATAGAGAAAGAGGAAAAAAGGAAAAAGGATACGAAACCGAACGACGCGGCATACCTTTTTTGGCGCGGTTGTTTCGGCGAAGGCGAAGCATCGCCCGCTGCTCCTGCCAGAAGCGCCGCCTGTCCAGCCGCGGAGTTAATGCGACGGGGCGAGTAGTTGGCAGGGCGGCCGTTGCGCGTGCGCGAGCCGTTCGAGGAACGGATCACGGGCGCGTTGTCTTCACGCCGTGAGAGGGGGTTCTCTCGCTGCCTCCAGATGGGACGTGAGCTTGGCTGACGACGTGACCGCTGCTCCCGCGCGCCTGCCACCGTCATCACTGCCGGCCCACTTTTGACCGCGTTGACCGCTGCGTTAGGCTGGCGCTGCTGGGTCGCGCGCTGGGTCGCCTCGAGTCACGGTATTGGTTCCGCAATCGAGGAGGTGCGGTGGTGGCGTAAGTGGTACAGTTGCTTGCATGCAGCATCCGGCGCGCCGGTCGCGCGACGCGTGGGCCTAGGCCTCCATGCTGGCGTGTCGGGAGTTGGAGAAGCACGTCCACTTGGCGCGGCTGCATGCCGCCTGCATGGCTGCCCGCCCCTTTCGCCCGTTGGTCTGGGCAAGAGTGGAGGGTCACTTGTAATCGCTGGGCGGTTGCGTGCACCACGCGCGGCGGTTTGGCTTCTTCTGCTCGGAGCCGGTCTGCATGACATGCGGGACCCAGCCCCCGCGCCGCAGGGGAGGGCTTTGGAGCGTGTTGGAGAAGACTCAGCCCGTGACGGTTGGGGGCGCAAGCAGGGAGAGTCGCCTTTAAAAGGAGGGCGACCCCTTTCGCAAGGCGACCATGCCTTCTTCCTCCCTTATGCACCGTGTCTTTCCATCTTTCAAGCCCCCGGATGGGGGAACCGCCGTCTTTTCGCCCCATCATTGGGGGAACGCAACTCCGTGGGAGTTGGTACCTTTCAGCCATCGTTCGGCTTCAAGGATTTTCATCATGCGGCCCGGCTGCACCCCTCCACCGGCGGTCACCCAAGATGGTGACCTCCGGCTTGATGGTGGGGGAAAGCGAGCCGGGCTGCGGCCTCTGCCCCTCCCTCAGCCTCAAGGATTTTCATCACCAGGGCTGAGGAGGGGAGTGTGCCGAGTTGAGGTCGGCCCCCACGTGGGCGGCGGCCCGCTCCTTCACTCAGTGATCGGAGGGAGGAGCGGTTGTCGTCCATGGCGCTGGCATCTGCAGCGTGCCTGGCCTTCGGACGCGAGTGGCTTCAGAGCCGCTCGCGGCGCCGGCGTTTGCCACGGCAGCTGGAAGAGGTTCTTCCGCCGGCGCGACAGCCAAGGCTGGCCACGGACCGACCTCCAACTCTACGGCCTTCTGCCCGTCCTTGCCTCTCGAGTTTGGGCATGGGCGGGGGCCTCCTGGCAGCAGCATCCGCCCTGAGGTCATCACTGCTGCTGTTCGGCCCCCCGGGGCAGAAGTCTTCATCGTCGCCGCTGCTGGGGCGGGCGATGACAAGCCGTTCGTCGGTCTTCTGTTGCTCCGCAGGCCCACCCCTATCGAGTGGGGTTGTTCGTACCTGCGGAGGGGGAACCGGAGTTCCGTTTGTAATGGCACTTCGAATGCCAGGGTTTTTTGTTCGTTTCGGCTTTCAGGGCCTGAACATGTATGTAACTTCGGCACGGAGCCGTGTTTTTTCCTCATTTTTGAGCACTAAGACTCGCCTGTTGACTATCTGAACCGCTTCACCAAGCATGAGTCGCCCTGTGTCAAGGTGACGAGTGAGGTATCCGTATCCCAGAGGCGTAGGAGTCCCTCGGCTCGGTCGGCCTTGCTGTCCGAGGTTCCTCTAGCTTAGTTAAAGAGACCCCTCGGCCGCTCTTCGACGAGCCGAGGCCCAGGGGTAGCGATATCAGTATGAACAAAGGCGGAGTTGGCTCGAAAATGAAACCTGGTTGGCCGGAGCCTAGCCGGGTTGTCCGTTGGCAGGATCGACGTCGGAGTTGATCTGCCGAGGCTTCAGACCGGGCTGGCGCCCTCGGAAGATGGTTGGCCGAGGCCCCATGGGTGACAGGCCGAGCCGCCTGCTCGGGCCGGATTCCCGGAGAAGTCCCTGGGAGCGATTGCCCGGGCGTGGTGATGACGTCGTCCTTCGGAGCGGAGACCCTCGGACCGCGTCGCCGTCCGAGGCTAGGTCGGGCCTCGCCGAAGGTGCCGTCGATGCCGAGGGTGTTGCTACCCCCTTCCAGCGTCAAGACCCGAGCCTGCAGGATCAGATTGTCTTGTAGCGTGTGCCTTGTGCGGCCGTCGAGGCCAGAACACACACCCTCGCTGCGTTGTAAAGCTGCGTCTCTTTTCCTCTTGTTTCGAGTATCTGGACTTTTTGTCGGTAACATGGATGTTTGTGCGAGCGAGAGTTGCTTCTCGCGGGAGGTGATGAGTGAGGTATCCGTATCCCAGAGGCGTGGGAGTCCCTCGGCGGTCGGCCTTGCCGCTTACGCGTACTTTCACCCGTCCATGAGGCCCTGTCACCGACTCGGTCGAGAAGGCTCGAAGGATCGCTTCGGCAGAAAGGCTTCCGAACGTAAAGACTTGTTCGATCCGCGGAGCCACTTTGTCCGAACGCGAGTTACTTATCGCAGAAGGTGATGAGTGAGGTATCCGTATCCCTGAGGCGTAGGAGTCCCTCGGCTCGGTCAGCCTTAGCTGCTTACGTGTACTCCGTCGTTTCCAGGACCCACTTTTCGAAGTAGTCAAAAAGCACGAAAGATATTCTGGTAGAAGAGATTTTTTTTTTCGAGGAAAATTTTGACGCAAAGGGGGTTTCCCCCCTTTTAGCCCCCGAGGGAGGGTCGGGCTTTGCCGAGGCGAGGCCGACCCTTCCTTGTTGACTAAACTTTGCGTGGGTGCGAGGTATATGAACAACTTGGAAACATCTTAAGGGTAGAAGCGACGTAGCTGTTGGATGTTCCAAGCGTTGCCGTAGACCTCGCCTTGACTGTTGGCCAGCTTGTACGTTCCGGGCTTCAGAACTTTGGCAATGACGAATGGCCCCTCCCAGGGGGGCGTGAGCTTGTGCCTCCCTCGGGCGTCTTGCCGCAGCCGAAGCACTAGGTCGACCACCTGGAGGTCTCGGGGTCGGACCCCTCGGGCGTGGTAGCGTCGCAGGGACTGCTGATACCGCGCCGAGTGTAGTAAGGCCCTGTCCCGAGCCTCTTCCAGCTGGTCCAGCGAGTCTTCTCGGCTAGCTTGGTTGCTTTGATCGTCGTAGGCCCTCGTCCTCGGGGAGCCGTATTCCAGGTCAGTGGGCAAGACGGCATCGGCCCCGTAGACCAGGAAGAACGGCGTGAAACCCGTGGCTCGGCTCGGCGTTGTCCTCAGGCTCCAGACCACCGAGGGGAGCTCCTTCATCCATCGCTTGCCGAACTTGTTGAGGTCGTTGTAAATCCGAGGCTTGAGCCCTTGTAGAATCATGCCGTTGGCACGCTCTACTTGCCCATTCGACATGGGATGAGCTACGGCAGCCCAGTCCACCCGGATGTGGTGATCCTCGCAAAAATCCAAGAATTTTCTGCCGATGAACTGGGTGCCGTTGTCGGTGATGATGGAGTTTGGGACCCCGAAGCGATGGATGATGTTGGTGAAGAACGCCACCGCCTGCTCAGACCTGATGCTGTTCAGGGGTTGGACCTCGATCCACTTGGAGAATTTGTCGACGGCGACCAGCAGGTGCGTGTAGCCCCTGGGCGCTTTCTGCAGAGGGCCGACGAGGTCCAGACCCCACACAGCAAAGGGCCAGGTGATGGGTATCGTCTGCAGAGCCCGAGCGGGCAGGTGGGTCTGCTTCACATAGAATTGACACCCTTTGCAGGTGCGGACAATTCTAGTGGCGTCAGCCACCGCCGTCGGCCAGTAGAAGCCTTGCCGGAAAGCGTTCCCGACGAGGGCTCGAGGCGCTGCATGATGGCCGCAAGCCCCCGAGTGTATCTCTTGCAGGAGTTCCTGACCTTCGGCGATGGAGATGCATCGCTGGAGGATGCCCGAGGGGCTGCGGTGGTAGAGCTCCTTCTCATCGCCCAGCAAGACGAACGACTTGGCGCGTCGCACTACCCGCCGAGCCTCGGCTTGGTCGAGGGGTAGCTCTCCTTGGCGGAGATATTGCAGGTACCGGGTCTGCCAATCTCGATCAGGCGTGACCCCGCTCCGCTCCTCCTCGATGCGCAGCGCCTCGCCCTCGGGGGCCGAGGGTACCTCGGGCTGAACCGAGGACGCCTCGGGCTGGGCCGAGGACGCCTCGGGCTGGGCCGAGGGTACCTCGGACTCGGGCGTGTCGTTGATCTTGACGGAGGGTTGGTGCACATCCCGGGAGAAGACGTTCGGGGGAACCGTCGTTCGCCCCGAGGCTATTTTTGCCAGCTCGTCCGTAGTCTCGTTGTAGCGCCGGGCGATGTGGTTAAGCTCGAGCCCGTAGAACTTGTCTTCCAGGCGTCGAACCTCATCGCAGTAGGCCTCCATTTTCGGGTCGCGGCAGTGGGAGTTCTTCATGACTTGGTCGATGACGAGCTGCGAGTCGCCGCGAGCGTCGAGGCGTCGGACCCCTAGCTCGATGGCGATTCGCAACCCGTTGATCAGAGCTTCGTACTCAGCCACATTGTTGGACGCCGGGAAATGGAGGCGCAGCACGTAGCGTAGGTGTTTCCCGAGGGGCGAGATGAAGAGCAGGCCCGCGCCGGCTCCCGTCTTCATCAGCGACCCGTCGAAAAACATGGTCTAGAGCTCCGGTTGGATCGGAGCCGTCGGCAGCTGGGTGTCGACCCATTCGGCTACGAAGTCCGCCAATACCTGGGACTTGATGGCCTTCCGAGGGGCGAACGAGATTGTCTCGCCCATGATTTCCACCGCCCACTTTGCGATCCTGCCCGAGGCCTCTCGGCACTGGATGATCTCCCCCAGGGGGAAGGATGACACCACAGTTACCGGATGAGACTCGAAGTAATGTCGCAACTTTCGCCTCGTCAGGATCACTGCATACAGTAGCTTCTGAACTTGTGGGTAGCGGACCTTGGTTTCGGACAGCACCTCGCTGACGAAGTAAACTGGCCTCTGAACGGGCAATGCATGCCCCTCTTCTTGCCTTTCGACCACAATCGCGGCGCTAACCACCTGAGTGGTCGCGGCGACGTAGACCAAGAGGGCTTCTCCATCAGCTAGGGGTACCAAGATTGGCGCCTCGGTGAGGAGCGCCTTCAGGTTCCCGAGAGCTTCCTCGGCCTCAGGGGTCCAAGTGAAGCACTCGGCCTTCCTTAAGAGGCGGTACAGAGGCAGGCCTCTTTCGCCGAGGCGTGAGATGAAACGGCTCAAGGCTGCGAGACATCCCATGACCCTTTGTACACCTTTTAAGTCCTTGATGGGCCCCATGTTGGTGATGGCTGCGATCTTCTCCGGGTTGGCTTCTATGCCCCGCTCGGAGACGATGAACCCCAGGAGCATGCCTCGGGGCACCCCGAAGACACACTTCTCGGGATTGAGCTTGACGTCCTTTGCCTTGAGACACCGGAATGTCACTTCAAGGTCGGAGAGGAGGTCGGAGGCTTTCCTTGTCTTGACTACGATGTCATCGACGTAGGCCTCGACCGCGCGACCGATGTGTTCGCCGAACACATGGTTCATGCACCGCTGGTACGTCACACCCGCGTTCCTCAAACCGAACGGCATGGTGACATAGCAGTACATGCCGAAGGGCGTGATGAAAGAAGTCGCGAGCTGGTCGGACTCTTTCATCTTGATTTGATGATACCCTGAGTAGGCATCAAGGAAAGACAGGGTTTCGCACCCAGCAGTGGAATCCACGATTTGATCGATGCGAGGTAGAGGGTAGGGAACCTTCGGACATGCTTTGTTGAGACCAGTGTAGTCTACACACATCCGCCATTCCCCCCTTTCTTTCTCACAAGCACAGGGTTGGCAAGCCATTCGGGATGGAATACCTCTTTGATGAACCCTGCTGCCATTAGCTTGTGGATCTCCTCGCCTATCACTCTGCGCTTCTCCTCGTCGAATCGGCGCAGAGGCTGCCTGACCAGTCGGGCTCCGGCCCGAATATCCAGCGAGTGCTCGGCGACATCCCTCGGTATGCCGGGCATGTCCAAGGGACTCCACGCAACGACGTCGGCGTTTGCGCGGAGAAAGTCGACGAGCACTGCTTCCTATTTGGGGTTGAGCCCGGAACCGATCCGGATCTGCTTGGAGGTGTCGCCACTGGGGTCGAGAGGGACGGCCTTAACCGTCTCCGCTGGCTCGAAATTGCCGGCGTGTCGCTTCACGTCTGGCACCTTTCTGGAGAGGTTTTCCAGGTCGGCGATGAGGGCCTCGGACTCGGCGAGGGCCTCGGCGTACTCCACGCACTCCACGTCGCATTCGAACGCGTGTTTGTACGTGGGGCCGACGGTGATGACCCCGTTGGGGCCCGGCATCTTGAGCTTCAGGTAGGTGTAGTTGGGGACGGCCATGAACTTCGTGTAGCATGGCCTCCCCAATACCGCGTGGTAGGTTCCTCGGAACCCGACCACCTCGAACGTCAGAATCTCCCTTCGGAAGTTGGAGGGCGTTCCGAAGCAGATAGGAAGGTCGAGCCGTCCGAGGGGCTGGACACGCATCCCAGGAATGATCCCGTGGAAAGGCGCAGCGCCTGCTCGGACGGAGGACAGATCGACGCGCTGGAGCCTGAGGGTCTCGGCGTAGATGATGTTGAGGCAGCTGCCCCCATCCATCAGGACCTTGGTGAGCCTGACGTCGCCGATGATGGGGTCGACGACGAGCGGGTATTTCCCCGGGCTCGGCACGTGGTCAGGGTGGTCAGCTTGGTTGAAGGTGATGGGCTTGTCGGACCAGTCTAGGTAGACTGGCGCCGCCACCTTCACCGAGCAGACCTCCCGACGTTCTCGCTTGCGATGCCGAGCCGAGGCATTCGCCGCATGCCCTCCGTAGATCATGAAGCAGTCGCGGACCTCGGGGAACTCTCCTGCTTGGTGATCTTCCTTTTTGTCGTCGTCGCGGGCCCTGCCACCCTCTGCGGGTGGCCCGGCCTTATGGAAGTGGCGCCGAAGCATGACGCACTCCTCGAGGGTGTGCTTGACGGGCCCCTGATGGTAAGGGCACGGCTCCTTGAGCATCTTGTCGAAGAGGTTAGCACCTCCGGGGGGGCTTCCGAGGGTTCTTGTACTCGGCTGCGGCGACAAGGTCCGCGTCGGCGGCGTCGCGTTTCGCTTGCGACTTCTTCTTGCCTTTCTTCTTGGCGCCGCGCGGAGTAGACGCCTCGGGTGCCTCTTCCGACGGGCGGCCCTGGGGCTGCTTGTCCTTTCGGAAGATGGCCTCGACCGCCTCCTGGCCAGAGGCGAACTTGGTGGCGATGTCCATCAGCTCGCTCGCCATGGTGGGGGTCTTACGACCCAGCTTGCTCACCAGGTCTCGGCAGGTGGTGCCGGCAAGGAACGTGCCGATGACATCGGAGTCGGTAATGTTGGGCAGCTCGGTGCGCTGCTTCGAGAATCGCCGGATGTAGTCCCGAAGAGACTCTCCCGGCTGCTGCCGGCAGCTTCGGAGGTCCCAGGAATTCCCGGGGCGCACGTACGTGCCCTGGAAATTGCCGGCGAAGGCTTGGACCAAATCATCCCAGTTGGAGATCTGCCCCGGAGGCAGGTGCTCCAACCAGGCGCGAGCGGTGTCGGAGAGGAACAGGGGGAGGTTGCGGATGATGAGGTTGTCGTCGTCCGTTCCGCCCAGTTGGCAGGCCAGGCGGTAATCTGCGAGCCACAATTCCGGCCTCGTTTCCCCCGAGTACTTTGTGATAGTAGTCGGGGGTTGGAAACGGGCTGGAAACGGCGCCCGCCGGATGGCCCGGCTGAAAGCCTGCGGACCGGGTGGCTCGGGCGAGGGACTCCGATCCTCCCCGCTGTCGTAGCGTCCCCCACGCCTGGGGTGGTAGCCTCGGCGCACCCTTTCGTCGAGGTGGGCCCGACGGTCGCGACGATGGTGCTCGTTGCCGGGGTGGCCCGGGGCCGCAGGCGCGGTGTTGCGCGTGCGCCCGGTGTGGACCGAGGCTTCCCGCATGAATCGGGAAGTTGCGGCATGAGGTTCCGAGGGGTACCCCTGCCTTCGGGAGGCAGAGCTCTCGGCCCGCCGGGCCGCAGCGCCTTCGAGGAGATTCTTGAGCTCTCCCTGGATTCGCCGACCCTCGGTGGTTGATGGTTCTGGCATCGTGCGGAGGAGCATCGCTGCGGCTGCCAGGTTCTGACCGACCCCGCTGGATGCGGGTGGCGGCCTGTCCCTGACATCGTTGGCGACGCGGTGCTGGAAACCCTGGGGCAGGTGACGTATTTCTCCGGCCGGGGGTTGGCCCGCCCATACCTGTCCGACGTTCCGGCGGATCGACTCGAGCGCTCCTGCTCCCTCGTCGAGCCTGGCCTGCGCCCCGCGGACTTGCTCGAGCTGTGGGTCGTGACCCCTCGCCGGAACGGGGACCACAGCTAGCTCCCGCGGGATGTCGGCGCGAGGCACCGGCCTAGGGAGATCACCGTCCTCCGGCATGCCGAGATGGTTGCCTTCGGAGGGATCCCCTAGCTCAACGTGGAAACATTCGTGGCTTGGGCCGCAGTCCTTGTCGTCAAGGCTGCGGCTGCCGTCGGAACAGTCGGAGAGGCAGTAGTCACATGCGGTCATAAAGTCCCGCATGGCACTGGGGTTGCCAAATCCAGAGAAATCCCAATAGACGCTGGGATCGTCATCTTCCTCGGACCCAGAGGGCCCGTAGGTCGAGACGTCCGTCAATCGGTCCCAAGGCGACCGCATACGAAACCCCAGAGGGGTTGCACTCGCCTCAACGTGAGCGCCCGCCAAAGCGAGGTCGCTAGGCGGGTTGAGGCCGAGTCGAAATGACGTAGGATGGGAATCAGTCGGTACCTTTTGGTCGACGAGGAGCGACATAGTCACGTCGGGGACTGATTGCGCCGTCGTCTTGGGTACGAGGGCGACGTCCTGCAGGCCCTCCGCGAGCGTGCTGGCGTCGTCCACTTGCTTAGGGTTGGCGTGTCGCGGGGGGACAGCGCTCGCCTTCGTCTCAAACGCGAGGTCGACGCCCGACGCGCCCTCCGTTGGGGCGCTGGGGACATCGATTCGCTCGACAGCCGATGGAGCGCGGCCTCCCGCTCGGCCTTGGTTGCCCCGCCTCCTCCTCCGATGGCGGAGGAGAGGACGGGGCGAGCTCGAATGTTGTTCTTCCACCACGCGGGGAAGACGTCGTCGATTCCACCGCCGGCGGGCGGGCTGTCGGCCGCCATTGTCGTCGTCGCGCGGCGGTGGAAGGAGTATCATGTCGTAGCTGCCGTCGAGAGACATGAACTCGAGACTCCCGAAACGGAGCACCGTCCCGGGTTGGAGAGGTCGTTGGAGACTGCCCATCTGGAGCTTGACGGGAAACCGCTCGTCAACACGCAGCGTGCCCCTACCTGGCGCGCCAACTGTCGGTGTTTCGAGACCGGGGGGTCCCTAAGCCGACGAGTGAGTGTGCCGCGTGCCCCAGTCCAGATGGGTCGAGCGCGTGGGCGAGCGCGAAGGGGGGAAAGCGAGGTGGCCGGAGACGGGTCGAGAGAGAGGTGGAAGTCCCGCGGCCTTCGTGTTCGTCCCGCGCCCAGGTCGAGTGCGCTTGCAGTAGGGGGTTACAAGCGTCCACGCGGGTGAGGGAAGCGAGCGGCCCCAAGAGAGCGCCTGCCCCGTCCTCGTCCCCGCGCGGCCAACCTTCTCTAAGAAGGCCCTGGTCCTTCCTTTTATAGGCGTAAGGAGAGGATCCAGGTGTACAATGGGGGTGTAGTAGAGTGCTACGTGTCTAGCGAGGGAGAGCTAGCGCCCTAAGTACATGCCAATGTGGCAGCCGGAGAGATCTTGGCACCCAGCTGGTGTGGTGTCGTGGCTGTCGGAGGAGCAACGGAGCCTGGCGGAGGGACAGTTGTCGGAGCGGTTGGGTCCTTGCTGACGTCCCCCTGCTTCCGTAAGTGAGCTGAGAGCCACCGTCGTCACGGGGCTAGCGGGGCGCCATCATTGCCTATCTGCGGGAGCTAGCTAGATGGGACACCGGTCTTGTTCTCTGCGGCCCGAGTCGGCTCGGGGTAGGGTGATGATGGCGCTTCCTGTTGATGTGGCGGGCTTGTGCCCTAGGTCGGGCGACGTGGCGGCTCCTCCGAAGCCGAGGTCGAGTCTGTCTTTCGTGGCCGAGGCCGCGCCCGAGCTCCTGGGTCAGGCGAGGCGGAGGTCGTTCGGCAGAGGCCAGAGCGGAGTCCGACCCCTGGGGTCGGGCAAAGCGGAGTTCGTCGTCCTCTGGGGCCTAGCCCGAGTCCGAGCCCTGGGTCAGGCGGAGCGGAGTTCGTCGTCTTCCGGGGCCTTAGCCCGAGTCCGAGCCCTGGGTCGGGCGGAGCGGAGTTCGCCGTCTTCCGGGGCCTTAGCCCGAGTCCGAGCCCTGGGTCGGGCGGAGCGGAGTTCGCCGTCTTCCGGGGCCTTAGCCCGAGTCCGAGCCCTGGGTCGGGCGGAGCGGAGTTCGCCGTCTTCCGGGGCCTTAGCCCGAGTCCGAGCCCTGAGTCGGGCGGAGCTTCCTATGGCGCCTTTGGCAAGGCCTGACTGCCTGTCAGTCTCACTCTGTCAAGTGGCCCTGCAGTCGGAATGGCGCAGGCGGCGCTGTCCTTCTGTCAGACCGGTCAGTGGAGCGGCGAAGTGACAGCGGTCACTTCGGCTCTGCCGGGGGGCGCGCGTCAGGATAAAGGTGTCAGGCTACCTTTGCGTTAAATGCCCCTGCGACTCGGTCGGTCGGCGCGGCGATTTAGTCAGGGTTGCTTCTTAGCGAAGGCAAGGCCTCGGGCGAGCCGGAGATGTGTCTGCCGTTAAAAGGGGGCCTCGGGCGAGACGGAAACACCTCGGGGTCGGCTGCCCTTGCCCGAGGCTAGGCTCGGGCGAGGCGTGATCGAGTCGCTCGTATGGACTGATCCCTGACTTAATCGCACCCATCAGGCCTCTGCAGCTTTATGCTGATGGGGGTTACCAGCTGAGAATTAGGCGTCTTGAGGGTACCCCTAATTATGGTCCCCGACAATATTCATCACTGATTCTGCTCATCCCCATCAATACATAGTTTAATAGGTGGTCAAAACTAAAATTTCAAAAGATAGTGCAAGTAGCATTTCTACAATGTTTAACAGGCATGCATGGAAGCCAAGAGGCTGCTAGAAGGGCCGAAGGGAATTGGATAGATTCTAGGGCCATTCACAATATAGACAAAGTCGAAGCTCACCAGCAGCATAAATACTTAAGAGATAAAGCTGCTTCGACGGACCAACCAAAGTCTATGATTTTGTGTGAAGACGTAGCTAAGCAGAAAGTGTTGTTTGGATCCCGGATGTCTGAGGAACAAGAAAAGGCTTTGTTAAAGCTTTTGTTCAACAACAAGGATGTCTTTGCTTCATCAGCCAATGATCTTTGTGGTGTCAATAGAGATGTTATCGAGCACTCTCTCAATGTAGACCCAACCATTAGACCAAGGAAGCAGAAGCTTCAGAAGATGTCAGATGACAAAGCTAAAGGTGCGAGAAATGAAGTCAAAAGACTCCTGAGTGCCGGAGTGATCAGACAAGTGACATATCTAGAATGGCTACCAACACTGTGATGGTGAAAAAGGCCAATGCAAAGTGGAGAATTTGTATTGATTTCACAGATCTCAACAAGGCATGTCTGAAGGATGAATTTCCTTTGCCAAGAATAGATTCTCTCCTAGATGTGGCAACCACTTCGGAGCACATGAGCTTGCTGGACTGTTACTCAGGCTATCATCAGATTTGGATGAAAAAAGAGGATGAGCCCAAAACAAGCTTCATAACCCCCAATGGAACTTATTGCTATCTTCGGATGCCTGAGGGGCTCAAAAATGCTGGAGGAAGCTTCAGCAGAATGACTTCCAAGGTTCTCTGCACTCAGATTGGCATAAATGTTTTGACATATGTTGATGATATCATAGTCAAGAGTACAAAGCATGAAAATCATATTGCTGATCTACAAGAAACATTTGCCAATTTCAGAAAGCCTGGCATCAAGTTGAACCCGGAAAAATGTTTCTTCGGGGTGAAGGAAGAAAAATTCCTTGGATGTCTAGTATCAACAAATGGGCTTGATGCTAACCCAAATAAAATAGAAGGTATTCGAATGGAACCACCAAAGTCAAGAAAAGGTGCTCAGAGATTGATAGGCAGGCTGGCATCATTGAATAGGTTTATTTCAAGATCAGCAGAAAGGAATCTGCCATTCTTTGAAGTACTAAAACCAGTCGAAGTCTTTCAATGGGGGCTGGTCCAACAAAAGGGCTTCGAAGATTTGAAATAATATTGTTGGGGGTCTTCGTCCTCCGAAGGTCCTCAAAAACATGATTTAACAATATCTTCCAAGTGTGACATATGAACAGGAACCTTCGGAATCGAAATGAAGTTGTCTACAATATGAAAAGCATGGTTGGGATGAAGGTCAAACCAGTTCCGAAGCTATGCGCAAGGGAGCTTCGACTCAGTAGCAGAAAAGGAACCGACTTAAAGAGGAAAAGGCTTTTTAGTCCTCGATAGATTGTCCTAATGTCAATAGTAAACATGAAGGGCATGAATGTAATTTTGCACAGGCTGCGCCCTGTGCCTTTAAATAGATTCACGCTCACTGGTATTCGCTTTTGTGTCACGCTTGTACTTTTACCTTCTGTCAAAGCGAAGGTACATTTGTAATTCAATATTTTTTCTGTCTTCCCAGAATAATAGAATGAGGATGGATTAATAATGTTATATAATTATTTATGTTGCTTTCCATATTTTATATGCTTCTCCTTTTATTAACACATATTCCATTGATGAAGGTATGTCCTTCATAACCTTCGTCTGAAGATCATTATATCCTAAGGGAAATAATGCTTTGAAGGACGAAGGACATTAACTATTAACATTTTGTGTTGCCTTGTTCTTAACTCATAGCATTTGAGAACAAGTCCCCAACATTGGCGCCCACCTCATCTGAACTCTTTCGACCACCTTTGGCAAGCACTGACCTTCGTCATGCCGCCAAAGAAAGCTTCAGCGCCAGGGACTGCTGCACTGCAGCCGCTGGACCCAAACCAGGAAACTCTTTCTCTCCGAGAAGCTCGAAGCCAGAAGAGGAAAGCCACCAGTCCAACACTCCAGGAGGAGGAGTTGGACCAAGAGATCAGGGACATGGAAATAATCCATCAGCAAGTACAAAGGAAGAAGGAGAAGATGGCGCGGCTGGCTGATCTTCAAAGGAAGATCGACGAAGCTACTGAAGAAGTGCGTGATCTTGTTCAAGATGAACAAGATCGAAGGCCCCAACACAGGGAGCTTCGTCAAGAAGGCTTGTTCAACGAGGATGGATGGTATGATGATTTTAATCATGATACCTTTACTTTTGATGATGCTTCTCCGTTGGTAGCAGAACTGTAGGCTACCCCATGGCCCCCGTCATACAAGCCACCTCAGCTTCCCATGTATGATGGGCACTCAGATCCAAAGCAGTTTCTGATGAGCTACGAAGCAACTATATCTTCGTATGGGGGCAATACTGCAGTTATGGTGAAGTCTTTCGTCATGGCAGTCCGGAATGTAGCCCAAACATGGTATTCTTCTCTTCGGCCAGGGACTATCACATCGTGGCAGAAGCTTAAGGACATGCTGGTGACTAGTTTCCAAGGTTTTCAGACGAAGCCAGTCATAGCTCAAGCCCTGTTCCAATGCATGCAAGATCATGAGGAATACCTCCAGGCGTATGTCCGAAGGTTCTTGCGATTGAGGGCACAAGTGCCCATAGTGCCCAATGAAATTGTCATTGAGGCCATGATTAAGGGCCTTCGACCAGGACCTACGACTTAGTACTTCACCAGGAAGCCCCCACAAACTCTGGAGAAGCTGCTCCAGAAAATGGATGAGTACATCCGGGCTGACAACGACTTTCGCCAAAGAAGGGAGGAAGTTTACAGATTCTCGAAAATGACCAGGGGCTTCGAAGGAAGAATCCACCCGAGGCATGTCAGGTCAATCCATAATTCCACTCAGAGTGATGACAAAGGGAGTCAGCCTCAGAGGTCGCAATACACCTCGTAATCTTCGGGGCAATAGCAAAGCTCTTTCAGGCCACTAGCTCCAAGGGGTAGAGGCGCCAGGGGCTTTGGGGGAAGACTTGGGGATCAGCCTAGAAAGATCTATTGCTTATTCTATGGTGAGGACAAGGGCCATACTACAAGAATGTGCCAAATCACCATTCAGAAGCAAAAGGAGATAGCAGAAGCCGAAGCTTGGCAGAATCAGCCGAAGCAGGTCTTGCACACTGCTTCGTGCCATTCTCCCTACATACCAGAGTATGTGGGCAATCATCCTGCAGCTTCTGTTGCTTCGGCTAGCCATTCACAGACTTCTTGGCCACAACTCCCACCCCCACCACCACTACAACCGACCTATTCCCGAAGCCAGCAGCCAGAAGGGCACAAGCACTCTCAACAGCAACAGGAATTTAGGGAGGAATCCGAAGCTCGCACAGTCAACAACACTGTGCCGAAATCAAAGCACATTTATTGAGAGATATCCTACCTCTGAAAAATTTCTTACATTCTATGTCTTTTTTGTTTTTCAATAAAGAACAAGTAATGTAAATCTAGTTTTAATTCCTTGTAATAGTTTCGTTTCTATTAAAATGAAATATATCTTCTTCACAGATTTACGAAGCTCAAAAATTGCCGAAGCTCAAAAGTCGTTCCTAAGGGAATACAGAGCTAGATAAATACTGAAGCTATAAGAAAAAGACGTTCCTAAGGGAGCGCAGTGTAAGTTTTAACGAAGCTACAAAAAAGTCGTTCCTAAGGGAGCGCAGTGTAAGTTTTCTGCTCAAAAGTCGTTCCAAAGGGAATGCAGAGCCAAATACCACCGAAATATAAGGCGAAGAAGTTCAAAAGACGTTCCTAAGGGAATGCAGAACTTACACCGAAAAGTCAATGGTGATACCGCCGAAATAGAAGACGAAGAAGTTCAAAAGACGTTCCTAAGGGGATGCAGAACTTACACCGAAAAATAAGCGGTGAAGCCAAAAAATAAACGGCAAAGAGATTCCGATAGTTCCTAAGGGGACGCAGAGATGGTGTGTTCCAGTGTGGGCGTGTGGGTGCGTATCTTCAGCATTAGCATCATCCTTCGCATCATATCATCACATCATCCCGCATAGCATCACATTATACATCATATTGCACCAATGACACGAATTGAATACGAAGTCGACCTTCGGAGACTGCTTCATAAAAAATGAAAATGTGCTAAGGCACAAAGTAAGCTAAGAATACAGCTTCGTCAGCTCTATTGCAAAAGAAGGGATCCTTTGTTTACGAAGCTGGGATGTTTTTATGAAGCATGGATATTTTCACGAAGCACGGGTTTTCTTCTTTACGAAGCATGAAAAGAAGGGAAGGTGTTTTTTCACCGAAGGCTCAAAAAAGGTATGTATGTAAAGTTTCATGCATCGCAAAGAACTGAATTACAAATAATTTACATATTAGATTCAAAAATATGCACATCGAATGTTACAAGTCTTGATACAGCAAAACTACATTGATCATCTAAAAATGTTTTTACAATAAGTACTAGTCCTTTTTTAGGACCTTCTCCGCAATTTCATTTAACAACTTGTTAACAACTTCGTCAACAATGGATTCGGCCATATTGATGATCTCTATTGCTTTCTTCATTTCTGGGTCGGCCAGGGGGTCGAATGGTTCCGGTGGAGGAGATAGCTCAGCTACAGTAGAAAAAATTAATCATTTCGAAGCCACGAAAACAAATGCCGAAGCTAGATGCCGCGAAACAATACCTATGCGCCTCTCGCGCTCTGCAGCTTCTTCAGCTTGCTTAGCTTGTACTCGAGCGTCATGGATGTCTTTTTCACTCTTCTTCATAATTTTGTGAGCTATTTCTCGGCCACCATTTGCCCAGATGTCAGTGTAAAATTTCCCGCCCATTAAGCTTGCTTCAGCTGAAGGATCCTTTGTGTCATCCACGGAGAAGGCAGCTTCGGCTTGGGCCAGGGTCTTGACATGATCGCAACCTGCCTTCTCCAGGATGGCTGAAATTCCTCTTGCACCGGAGAACGCGCAGACATCCCCGCAATCACTTAAAATTTATTCAAAAGCTTCGGCCTCTCCGCTTATCCATTCAATAACACCTTCAGGGTCGCCTCGTATAAAGTTATCTTCATTGGAATAGGCGCCCACGTTGGCGAAGCTAGCCTTTATCTTCTCCACGTAGCCCAGGGATTTTTCGAAGCATCTTTCTTTGGATGTGCGTAGTTCTTCAACTGTTTTTTCTAAATAGTTTTTCCAATATTCACTAATATCTTGGTTGGCCTCTGCGAGCCCACATTTTTCTTTGGCTTCGGTCAGCTATTTTCGAAGGTCTTCGATCTCATTCTTTTGAATTTCAGCTTGAGCCTTGAAACTTGCTTCATCTTCTTTTACTTTATCCACCAATGAAAGTAGAATTTTGTCTTTTTCTGTGGCTTCGTTTCTCAGCCTGATAACCTCTGTTCGAAGGTTGTTAAGAGCTATAGTGCAGCTCTCGTCTTCAGCATTCTTTTGCGCCCTTAGGGCGTTGCTAAGTATCAAGCCCTGCAAGAAAGAATAAAAGGATTAACATGAGAGTAAAAGACTTCATTCCAGAGTTCATAAGCTTCAAAATTCACAATTTCTGTACCTTCAGACTGTTGTATGCAAGACTATCTGCGAGATCGGCCTTTGTCATGGCGCAAAGGCCAGCTTCGAGCTTCGGAAAGCCCATAGTTCTGGCCATCTCCCGGCAGACGGATAATTCTTTATTGTCCGGGAGACAGTACAAGAAATCATCTTCATCCATACCGTCAAACACTAAGGGCCCCTTCGGGTACTTCAATTCCCGGGCATAGTGTTTGGCTTCAAAAATTTCTTCTTCGGACAATCTTTTTCCCGCAGCATGTTGAATGACATAATCAAAATCTTCAGAGAATGCTTCGGGAGTAAGGGATTCGGCTTCTTTGGCCACACTTTTCTCAAAAGCTATATTAGTATCTGGAGTTATTCTTTCGACCCCCAGCTCGGTTGTGGCAAGCTTCGTCTCAGCAGGCACTATGGGCCCTGTCTCGGTTTCAGCCTGGGTTTTTGTAGCTTCAACTTCTATTTGCTTAGTATCAGCTTTGGGTTGCGTTTTGTCAGCTTTGGCAACCTTCCCTGTGGGAGCAAGATTTATGGAGTCGGTCGTTTCCAATACATCTAATACATTTACCATCCTCCTTCTCTTAGGAGTTGTGGCAGAGCTCTTTTGTGCCTTCAGCGCTGTTGTTTCTATTGAGGGACTTAAAATCCCTGGCATCTTTGTTACTTCTTCAGTTTTTGACCTTTTAGCCTTATCTTTTTCAACCTTCGTTTCAACTACCTCAACCGAAGGTACCTTCGGCATTGTAGCCGGCTTTTCAGTATTCTGTGTAGTTGAAGCAGTTTCTTTTCTTTCGGCAGCAGAAGATGTCCCTGCACCAAACTTAGGAACCACGACCGGTTCAATGTAACGCGACCGGTGGGTAAGAACCTTCAATTTTTTGCCTTTTGGCACAGGCTTATCCGGGCTGTCCGAAGCAGAAGTTTTCCTCTTTTTCCCTTGTTCCCGTAGCGGGTAGCGGTAGTCAGGGTATACAAAGCCGATGGCGTCGAAAACTATGTTTAATCTTTTCTTTCTGCAGCCACCGAAGGCTGCGGACAAGGCATTGTCCTCGGTTTTGGAGTACACCCCAAGTAACTCGTCGCTAGTAGTTTCAATACACTTCAGCCAATTATCATTTGGTTCATCAAACTTATCTCCAAACCTGAAGGTGTATTTCAGCCAGACCAAATCACCTTCACTAGAATCATTGATGGTTTCCTTCAGCATTTCCCAGCCTTCCGCAAGCGGCCACACCCTGAAGGCTATGTGCTCTTGAACTAAATCTCTTGTGTCGATGAAGGAGCAGACAGTACTGAAGGCCTTCTGACACGCTTCGGCGGCGTCATCAATTTCGACCTTCGGCCTTCGGAGGCCGAAGCGGGACCAAATGGGGCGCAAAATGACTCCCTTAATATCTTCCCTCGCTGACAAATCATTCTTCACATAGAACCATTCTTCCATCCAAGCCCTGGGCCATCTCTTCTGAAACGTTGGCACTGGGTGGCTTGCGTTGGAGCGAGCGATAAATCCATAACAACCAAAGTTGTTGTGGTACTGTTCTTTACCCATGGCCTCCTTCGTCTCATACAGAAGTTCGTGCATACTGCAGAAGCACTTCGCACTTGGCTATATCCCTTGGCTTCTTACTGTCCAAAGGAAGACTCCCGTCCTCAATATGGCTTCAGGGGTCATCTAATGAAGGAAGATTTGGTAAGTTTTCAGCACTTCAACTACAAACCTGCTCAGTGGGAACCGAAGCCCAGCTTTGAAGAAGCTTCGGTAAATCACAACTTCATTTTCCTCGGGGGCAGGGACGTTGTTGTCTCCACCAGCTCTTACAATAGACATATCTCGAAAGTACCTTCCTCTCATATTGTCAAGATGACTCTGTTTAATTGTTGATTTCCCAAAGATTGTATGACTTGGCCTCCAGGGCCGATCCTCAGAATCTTCGCCCCCGCTTTCCGCATCATAACTGTCACTGTCACCAGTATCTTCAGACAGGCCTTCCAGTATCTCCTTAGTAATCTTCTCTGTATTTGTTTTTGCCATTGACTCGATAAATCCAGCAATGTAGGGATTCACAGCATTCTCCTCAAAAAGCTTCTCCTCTTCAGTCAGCTTCATCTCAGCAGCAACCTTCTTGTCCTGAGACATTTTTCCTTCAGGAAGGATGAAAATGTGTCTTTTTAGCTGAAGCTCAGAAAGCTTGAAAAACCAGCAAGCGTTAGTGAGCAAGTGCAGCGAAATTGAGGAAGTAAAACAAATGGCACAAGCAGTGTATCAAATATAGCCGGTGTGAGTTCTTATTTATACGCTCAGCATGCTCCAAATTGGGGGGCCCGTTTGTCATAGACTGTTGCTATTCTTGCAAAGGGAAGGTGTTTTTTCGGACCTTCAACTTAAGGCCTTCGTCCATGTCGCAGTCTGAATTCGTTATCTTAAACAAACTAATACTGCGAGGGGCTACTATTGGGGGCCTTCGTCCTCTGAAGGTCCTCAAAAACGTGATTTAACAATATCTTCCAAGTGTTTCATATGAACAGGAACCTTTAGAATCGAAATGAAGTTGTCTACAATATGAAAAGCATGGTTGGGACGAAGGTCGAACCAGTTCCGAAGCTATGCGCAAGGGAGCTTCGACTCAGTAGCAGAAAAGGAACCGACTTAAAGAGGAAAAGGCTTTTTAGTCCTCGATAGATTGTCCTAATGTCAATAGTAAACATGAAGGGCATGAATGTAATTTTGCACAGGCTGCGCCCTGTGCCTATAAACGCTGACTGGTATTCGCGTTTGTGTCACGCTTGTACTTTTACCTTCTGTCAAACCAAAGGTACATTTGTAATTCAATATTGTTTTTGTCTTCCCAGAATAATAGAATGAGGATGGATTAATAATGTTATATAATTATTTATGTTGCTTTCCATATTTTATATGCTTCTCCTTTTATAACACATATTCCATTGATGAAGGTATGTCCTTCATAACCTTCGTCTGAAGATCATTATATCCTAAGGGAAATAATGCTTTGAAGGATGAAGGAAATTAACATTTAACATTTTGTGTTGCCTTGTTCTTAACTCATAGCATTTGAGAACAAGTCCCCAACAAACATCTTATACAATTAACAACTTTGACTCCACGTTCATCAGAAGCCCCATTGCTATTGTATGTAGCTGCTTCCCACGCAGCAGTCAGTGCAGCGCTGGTGCAAGAAAAGCAAGATGAACAAAACAAAGAAACAAGTCCCAATTTACTTCATCTCTGAAGTATTAAGTCCATCGAAAAAATTACACAGAGTTGGAGAAGGTACTGTATGCTGTACTGATGGCCTCCATGAAGCTTCAGCACTATTTCCAGTCCTACCATATCATAGTACCTTCGTCTCAACCTCTAATGGATATGATAAGAAACAGAGAAGCTATAGAAAGGGTTGACAACTGGGCTACAGAGTTAAACGAGTTCACCATTGACTTTGTTCATAGATCTTCAATTCAATCTCAAGCACTAGCAGACTTCATTGTCGATTGGACGCTTGGGGCTCATGAAGAAGTGCAGCCAACAGATATCGAAGCTTGGACAATATTCTGTGATGGATCATGGGGAACCTTCGATGCAGGTGCAGTTGCTATTCTAATTTCACCATCAAAAATCAAAACCTGCTACGCAGCCAGATTGGAGTTTAATTGCACAAACAACATCATAGCATACAAAGTTGTCCTTTTGGGACTACGAAAGCTTAGGGCCATAAGAATAAGAAGAGCAGTGCTCAAATCTGACTCTTAAGTCATCACGGGCCTGGTTGACAAAAGCAGTAAGGCAACAGACCCGAAGATTGAAAAATATCTTGACATAGTTCGAAGGATGGAAGCCTCCTTCGAAGGATTCTCAGTGAAAATATCCCAAGAGGAAACAATGAGCAGGCAGATTTGCTAGCTAAATAAGTGGCACAGGGGCTCCAGCTTCCCCCCAGAAGTATTCTTTGAAACTCTCAAAGCACCTTTGGTTGAACTCATGGAAAGAGAGGTGCTTACAATTTCACATGTGCATAGCGAAGACTGGAGAACAGAAATTGTATCTTTTCTCCAGTGCAACTATCCTTTGGATGATGAAGTTTACATAAAAAAGATGCATGCCAGAACAAGGCCATATGTGATTCTAGAGGGGTAATTGTTCAAACAAGGAATATGCTCCCCATTACTAAAATGCCTATCCAGAGCTGAAGGTCAAGAATTGATGAAGGAAATACACTCAGGAATATATGGAGCCTACATTGGATCCAGGCCACTCCTTGGCAAAGTTTTATACAAGGGTTCTATTGGCCAAAGGCTGCTTCGTATGCAGTGGATCTAGTACAAAAAATGTGAAAATTGTCAAAAGTGTGACAGGGATCAGAAACAACCTTCATCCCTAACGCAACTGATTCAGCCCACTTCCACCAGCCCAAGGGAATTTGAGATATTTTGTGGTAGCAGTGGAGTATTTTTCAAAATGGATCGAAGCTAAACCACTAGCTACGATAACTTCAACCACAGTCCAAAAGTTTTTTTGGCAGAATATCATTTGCCTCTTCGATGTGGCGAAGGCTATCACAGTTGACAATGGAGCACAATTCGACTCTGAAGCATTTAAAACCTTTTGTGATCAAATTGGAACGAAGATACACTTTGCATCAGTGAGACATCCAGAATCCAACGGTTTGGTAGAGCGAGCAAACAAAATCATCATCACAGGGATAATGAAATCAATCGTTAATCTGCCAAAGGGAAAGTGGCCAGACGAATTGGTAAAGGTAGTGTGGAATCATAACACTGTTGTTTCAAGGCCAATAGGGTTCACTCCATTTAAGCTTTTGTTCGGAGACGAAGCAATAACACCGGAAGAAGCAAAAATAGGATCGCTAAGGACTCTAGCTTCGGCAGGGGACGAAGACACTTGCAAAGTATCAAAAGACACAATAGAAGGGGTCAGACTTCACGCAATAGATCATATCAATAAATTCCAAGCTGAAACAATAAAATGGCGGGACAGGAAAGTGAGATTAAAAAATATTAAGCCAGGACATTTGGTGCTTCGAAGAATAGTCAACCCAGAAACAGTGGGGAAGCTACAACTCAAGTGGGAGGGCTCCTTCTTGGTAGTATCTTCGTCAATACCAGGATCATACAAGTTAAGGGAGATGGATGGGAATGATATTCCAAGATCCTGGAATGCAAACGACCTTCGAAGATACTATGTGTAACATCCATGTAATTTTCTTTCTTTTTCCTACTGTACTCTTTTCCTTTCAAGAGGGGAGAAAAGTTTTTAATTGGGCCATAGGTTGTAATTTTCATTTTCTTTTCGCAACCCTGTCTAATACAAGGGCAAATTTCCCCCATATGTAAAATATAAAAGATCTGAGATTACACCATCGAGTGTAAAAATATGAAAAAGCTCCAAAGTCATACCGCAGAGCTAAAATGCCACCTAAGTAAAAGGTGAAGTAGCTCCAAAGTCGTTCCTACGGGGATGCAGAGCTAAAATGCCGCCTAAGTAAAAGGTGAAGAAGATCCAAAGTCGTTCATAAGAGGATGCAGATCTTAGCTCCAAAGTCGTTCCTAAGGGGATGCAGAACTAAAACACCACCTAAGTAAGATGTGAAGAGACTCCAAAGTTGTTCCTAAGGGGATGCAGAGTCTGGGTGCGTATTTGTGTGGGTTTTTGTCATTTTCGGCATGCACTTGCATATTTCATCACATCATATTTTGTATTCATACAAACATGCATTCAACATCTATAGCTTCATCGCATCGTGGCGCATCGCATAAGACACTAATGGAAAAGAAGGGAAGACAGTTTTTTTGCCATTGGCGCGAAAATGCTTCGTTATGAACGAAAAGGCGCTTTTTGCCTTTGGCTCGAAGATGCTTCGTCATGAATGAAAAGGATGCCTTTTGCCTTCGGCCCGAAGATGCTTCGATGTGAACGAAAAGAAGGGATGGTGTTTTTCGCCTTCGGCTCAAAAATCTGGGAGCATTGGTTTCGTCCACATCAAAGCAAGAAACAGTGGAACAGAAGTAAGGTAATATTACAAGGTACCCATAAATATTTACAAAGATTTTACATTCTTTGACATTTTTTGCGAAATATAATGGTTTTTACAAAGAGCTTTAAGAGCACCTTTTAGCCACTAACAGAAGAAAGAACAGCTTCAGAAGTATTCTTCAGAGTCCTCGAATAAGCTTCGGCTTATCAATCTTCATCAACATCGCCCTGAAAATAATGAGACAAAAGTATTATGAAGCATAATGAGAGAAAACTCGAAATAGTATGAAAGTAAGTAAATCTTCGTACCTTGTAAATTAATGCCCGTGCTTCGTCTCTAGCAATTTCCCGGCCACCCTTAGTCTAGATCTGAGTAATAAATCTATTACCCACACTTCTGGCTTTGCCTGGGATGTTGACTAAATCTGATGACAAAAGGTTGAAGGTTGGTTTATTAACAGCCTTAAGGTGATTGCATCTAGCCTTGGCGAAAGCAGCAGCTGTCCCACGTGCGTGGCTACTAGTGCGCAAAAAATCACGATGGGCAACTATGACTTCGTCGAGATCTTCAATCTCCTTCTCAATCCATCCGAGTGCCCCTAGGATATCTTCGGCAGAATGGCTGGCTTCCTCAAATGTAGCTCCGATAGAATTGAAGATATTTTTTAGCCGAGCAGAGCATTGCTTTGCAAAGCTGAAGCATCTATCCTGAAGATCTTTCAGTGTGTCGCTTAGCTTAAGATTTTTCTCGGCTTCAGTCTCGATTGTCATATTTAAAGCTTCGGACTCACGACTAAATCAGCTTGTATTTTCTTCCAAAGTTGTCTTTGTTTCCTTCAACTCTTTACTCAAATTCTAAATTTTACATCTTGATTTGAAACTAGAATTTACTGCTTCTCATTTTGAAGTCGAGCTTCGGCGAGTGAGCCTTCTGCTGAGCTGAGCAAGGCGTCTTTTTCCTTCAAAGAATTTTCAAACTCTTCAATCTTCTTCTCCAAGCCACTGATAATAAATTTGTTTTTCCTATCTTCATCATCTTGCTGCAATTTCAGAGCTTTGCTCAGTAGAAAACTATATGTCAAAAGATGAAGTTGAATTAGACATTCACTGATGAAACGTTAAAGCTGACCCGACGAAGGAAAAACAGTAGAAAATCATACCTTAAAATTTGAGTAAAATAAGCTGCCTATGATATGTTGTCTCCTATATCTGCTATCGTCTTTTTCCAGCTTCGGAAATCTGATAATCTTCGACAGCGTACTCACAAATTTCACCCCAGCACGATCACGAATGCATCCCAAAAATTCTTCTTCTACACTGCCGAATAGAACAGATCCAGGCTGGTAGCCGCGAGGCACAACAAATTCTTTTAATTCAGATATATGCACTTCGGAAAGCTGTTGGCCCCCAGGTGCAGTATGTCGAAGCTTTTATCTTCCGAAGAGGCTTCTTCAGTTCTTTTTCCCTTTGACACTAAAGTATTAGGAGCAATCGCCCCCTCGGTTTTTTTCTCGATCACAACATTAGCAATAAGTCTATCAATTTCTGATAAAGTTGTCCCAAGGGGACCACCACTGCTCTTAGTTTGTTGAATCCCTTCATCAGCCACATAGGGCGCAGTCTTCTTTTGAATTACCGGTGGCGATGTGTCAAGAACAGCCCTCATCACATTCATCATCCGACGTTTTGTCTATGCGGTCACCCCACTGGGTGACGAAGGCTCCTTGTCTACCTCTGCTTCGGTAGTTCCCCTAGCATTTTTCTTCTGTGGATGTAATAAGCTTGTTAGCTCTGATCCTAGAGGACTTAGCATCGTGAAAGGCAAGGATTCAGTCATTACCTCTAGAATTTCTGTCACGCCAATAGAAGTCGCTGAAGGAGTCTCTACAGAATGCTTCGGCAGAGAAGGTTCTTCTTCTTCTCTACGGCTAGATGACATAATCCTTCTTTTCTTTGGCGCCGAAGGTTCTGGTGTCAACTTCGAATTATTTGTTAACCTTTTCTTCTTGTCCTTCTCGACAAATCTTTGCGCTTGCCTTTTTAGAATACTCACAACCCTTTTCTTTTTACTCCCCCGGCCTCTTCATCAAATCTCTCATAGTCGGGATACTCGAAGCCAAGAGCATCCATCACTAGATTTAGCCTTCGTTTCTCTCGTGTGCCAAAGGTAGCGGTCATTAGTTGGTCCTCTTTCTTAGTATAATTTCTGAGGATTTCGTTACACATTGTCTCGATGACTTCCAACCATTTGGCACAAGGGTTGCTGAAGGTTTTCTGAAATTTAAAACGATATGGAAGTCTTACAAGTTCAAATTTCTTTCCTTTGTCTTTCTTCTTCGGCATTCCCCATCCACCCGATGTGGGGAAAGTTTTATACGCCAAGTATTCTTGAACCAGGTCCTGAGTACTCATATGTTCAGCCACAACCCTGAACTCTACTTCAGCTAGTTGGCATGGGGAGCCAAGTTGCATGTTGCATAATGGCCTTGTCATGCCGAAGTTCAACTTCAGGGGACCCAACACCATAGTCATAAGCTTCCCCCTTCTCTTTTCATCAGCTTTCACATAAAACCGTTCACTTGTCTAGTTGTCTAGCCGGTCGGTCACTTGGTGCGATATCCAAACACAGGGGCCTTAGTATCCTTTCAGTATTCAAAAGTATAACATCCAAAGTTCTTATGGAGACCATATGTTCTCGCTTTAGTTTGGTAATGGAGTTCATGGACCCTACAAAATCCTTCAGCAGTAGCACTCCTTCCCTGGCTTTGGAGAGCCCATATGTACATGCTAAGCCTGACTATAGCATTCTTCATACAGAGGGAACCGAAGTCCCACTCTGAAGAAGCTCTTAAAAACAACGACTTCATCGTCTCTTGGCTCTGTAACTACTTCATCTCCAGCAAACCTTATCAATTCATCATCATTTTTCCAAAATATCCAAGCTTCTTCATTAAAATCAAATCTTATGTCTTTACAGTGGATTTTCCAAATTCAATATGGCTAGGCTTGCTTAGAGTCAAGATGCCATCATCCTCTTCATCAACACTAGCAGCTTCGGCAATAGTTTGTTCACCTTCGGCAATAATGTCATCTTTGTCGGGAACATGCCCTTTTCCCTCTTAGATAACCAACCCAGAACGTCTCATTACTTCTGAGATTGGGGCTGTCTCAGATGCCTCAGTCACTTCACCTTCGTTTGTTAGCCTAGCAGTAGACCTAATCCTAGCCATTTTAGTTCTTAAAGATGAAGCTAAATTTCAACTAACTTCACGATTGTTCGAAGGTCACACAGCAAGTGCAAAGATGACAAAAAACTTTGGCTCCAGTAAAATTTTTCAATAGCACAACGTTGCAATAACAATGAATGTTGTGGTAACTTCTCACCAAATCATCTGTTTATATAGCCCTGCAGGTGATGAAGGCAAACCGTCGTATCGTTCATATATACTGATCGGTGGACCGGCACAGGCCAAAACCTTTTTATTCGATTTTTAATAACAAGCTTAGGGAAGGTGTTTTCCGGACCTTCGGCATTCATAAGCCTTCGTGTTTTCGCGGATCAAGCTCGTTATGAGAAAAATGACCTAGCACCATGAAGGGGCTACTGTTGGGGGTCTACTTCTATGTCGAAGGTCCTCAAGACGAAGAAATCGCCTACAACCAACTAGCATACGTGCTGAAGCTGCAACAAGCACATGCAAAGCGCCGAAGAATTACACCTTCAGCTCAGGGTGGTTACGAAGGTCAAAAGTGATAATAAACCAAAGAGAAAAAGACATGTTAACCCCTGATGATTGTATTAGCATAAAGTATACATGCCAGGGTCATAAATGTACTTTTGCTTGGGGTGCATCCCTTGCCTATAAATAGATGAACAATACCCCATGTACTGTTCACACTGGATTGGGATTGTACTTTCATTTTTGCCTTCAAGCAAACCGAAGGTACAAATGTAATCTATATCATGTATCATTTTGTCAACATATGATAAATACTTTGGTGTTATTTTATATCTGATATGATTTAAATGATTATTAAGATGTTACATCCATAAATACATTTTTGTATTTATGAATTATGAAGACTTGTTCTTCATAACCTTCGTTCGAGAATTATCAAGCCCAAAAGGATTTGATACTTTGAAGGATGAAGGTCCTTTACATTTAACATTTTTGTTGCCTTGTTTTGTGATTCAGCAATAAAAAACAAGATACCAACAGGTCCTACATGCATCGGGCCATCTCACTGGCCCCGCTGCAGACTGGTGGGACACATACTGTGCTGCTCACGCCGCTGCTGATACTATCACCTAGGCAAAGTTTGCAGCTAATTTCAGAAATTATCACATACCTGCTGGGCTGATGAAGATCAAGAAGGAGTTCCTGTCACTCAAGCAGAGAAACATGACAGTGATTAAATATAGAGATAAATTCATTCAGCTGTCAAGGTCCGCTCCAGAGGAAGTTGCTGATGATGAGAGGAAATAGGAGCAGTTCTTGGAGGGACTTATTAGGCCATTCCAGTACTGGCTGATGTCACACACCTTCCCATCTTTCTAGAAGCTTCTAGACAAGGCCATCACACTTGAACATAAACGTGTTCAGCATGGCGACATGAAGAGGAAGGCCATCACACAAGGCCAAGGGAGATGCTGCATTTGTCCTTGCTTTGCTCCACCCCAGGGTACACCAACGCGTTCTAGAGGAGGGCAGCAGTCTTACCAGCGTCCTGCTCGACAGACATCTCAGGGCCCCACTCAGACTCCGTGCCCTCGTCAGGCTGCCCCACTGGCACCCCGACAAGACCTGCTAGCTAGAACACCGCTACAGGCACCACATGCTTCAAGTGTGGTGAGGTTGGATATTATGCCAATGCCTGTCCTAAGAGGAACCCCAACACACCAGCTCGATGCAGTACTCATGGGAAGCATAATCAGAGTCCGGCTAACAACAAGGGGTTCAGTATTGCTAGAGTCAACCAGATCAGTGCTGAGGCTACCACTGATGGTTCTGACATTGCTATTGGTACGTTCCTTATTAATTCAGTTCTTGCAACTATATTATTTGATTCTGGAGCTACACACTCGTTCATTTCTGCTTGTTATGTCAATACACATGAATTGCCTCTTCACACTATGCAAAAATCCATGGTAGTAATCACCCCTAAGGGACCTATGGAAGCAAATTTTATGAGCAACAGATTAACAATAACAATCATGGGGAGGGAGTTCTAGCCCATGCCCATAGTATTAGAAGAGAGCAGTATAGACCTGATTCTTGGCATGTCGTGGTTGAGGAAGGCAAAGGCAATTATACATTGTGCTAAGGGAACCGTAGAACTCACTAGTCCAAAAGGAGAGAGATTCGAAGTCATGATTACCTTAACCCCATCCACCAAACCTGCCATTTATCTAGTAGATGGTAAATTTGTGGGTAGACATATCCATGTGGTTAGATAATTCCCAGCTGTCTTTCCAGAAGAGTTACCCGGAATGCCAAGGGAAGTGGAGTTTGTTATTGTTCTCTTACCTAAGACCGCTCCTATTTTTAAAAGGCCATACATAATGCTAGTTGAAGAATTAAAAGAACTTAAGAAACAACTAACCGAGTTGCAAGAGTCGGGATATATTTGTCCTAGTTCCTCATCTTGGGGAGCACCAGTTCTATTTGTTCAGAAGAATGATGGTTCCTAGAGGATGTGTGTTGATTACAGATCACCTAATGATGTCACCATCAAAAATAAATATCCCTTGCCACGTATCGAAGATTTGTTTGATCAAATGAGAGGTGCCAGGGTATTCTCTAAGATTGATCTTAGATCTGGTTATCATCAAATGAAGATCAGGCCTTTGGATATTACCAAGACAACTTTCTCTACCTGATACGGGCTATATGAGTTCATTGTCATGTCATTTGGCTTAACTAATGCACCAGCCTACTTCATGAATCTGATGTATACGGTGTTTATGGAGTATCTCGATAAGTTTGTCATGGTATTCATCGACGACATTCTGATTTATTCCAAGAATGATGGTGAACATAAGGAGCATCTGCGGTTAGTGTTGCAGAAGTTGAGGGATAACAATCTCAAGTTTAGTAAATGTGAGTTCTGGCTTGATGAGGTACCATTTCTTGGGCATGTCATTTCCAATGGTAGAATATCAGTGGACCCGGCTAAAGTGAGGAAGATAGTAGTATGGAAGATACCGAGTTCGATCACTAAAATCCGAAGTTTCCTGGGACTCACGGGTTATTACCGGCATTTTATTGAGTGATTATCCAAGATAGCCAAGCCTATGACCTCACTATTGGAGAAGGGAAAAGAGTTTAAGTGGACACATGCTTGTCAAGAGAGTTTCAACCAGCTGAAGTTTAAGTTGATGTCACCACTGGTGTTGGTAATGTCAAATATGCAGAAGGGATTTTACAAATATTGTGATGTGTGCCGCCTAGTCTTGGGATGTGTTCTTATGCAAGAAGGACATGTTATTACCTACGTGTCTCACCAGTTGCAGAAACATGAGCTGAACTACCCCACCCATGACTTAGAATTAGCAACCGTAGTGCATGCTCTCAAGATTTGGAGGCATTATATAATGGGGACAAAGTGCCAAATCTATACTGATCATAAGAGCTTGAAGTATATCTTTACCCAAAAAGATCTCAACCTTAGGCAACATCATTGGTTGGAGCTCATCAAAGATTATGACTTGGAGATCCACTACCATCCGGGCAAGGCGAATTTGGTTGTCGATGCCTTGAGTCGGAAGGAACATGCCCACGCAGCTATAGCTACCTTGTTACCTGACGAGTTGGCAGATGACTTTGAAAGGCTCAACCATGGAATAGTTGCTCACATGGAGGGAGTTACCATAGAAGTAGAACCTACCTTGGAGCAAGAGATACGAAAAGGTCAGGTTGGTGATGCTAAAATCCAAGAGATCAAAGATCTGAAGGCAGAAGGAAGAGGTTCAGACTTCATGAAGGATGAGCAAGACACAATTTAGTTCAAGAACAGGATGTGTTCTTGAGATTGACAATCTCCGTGAAACCATACTGAAGGAAGCTCATGACTCATCCTACTCCATTCATCCTGGTAACACCAAGATGTATCAAGATCTTAAACAAAAGTATTGGTGGTATGGTCTAAAAAGGGATGTAGCTTCACATGTGGCAGTGTGTGATGTTTGCTAGAGGGTAAAAGCTGAACATCAGAGACCAGCTAGATTACTTTACCCTTTAAAAATACCCGAGTGGAAGTGGGAAGAAATTGGTATGGACTTCATTGTTGGTCTACCCCGCACTCCTGCTGGGTACAACTCTATTTGGGTGATTGTGGATAGACTAACTAAAGTGGCTCACTTCATTCTGGTGAGAACTAATTACACGGGAGCCAAGCTAGCTGAGTTGTATATCTCCTGCATAGTCTGTCTACATGGAGTACCTAAGAAGATCGTGTCTGACTGGGGATACCAGTTCACTTCTCGATTTTGGCAGAAGTTACATGAGTGCCTGGACACGAAGTTGAATTTCAGATCGGCGTATCATCCCCAAACTGATGGGCAGACCGAGAGAACCAACCAAGTGCTAGAAGTTATGTTAAGAGATTGTGCTCTTAAGCATGGTGGCAGTTGGGACAAGAGTTTACCCTATTCAGAGTTCACTTATAATAACAATTATCATGCCAGTTTGAAGATGTCCCCATTTGAGGCATTATATGGGAGGAAATGTAGAACCCCGCTGTATTGGGATCAAACCGATGAGAGGCAGATTTTTGGGCCAGAAATTATACAAGCGGCAGAGGAACAAGTTCAGATAATAAGGGAGAACTTGACAACTACGTAGTCCAGACAGAAAAGCTATGCAGATACCCGAAGGAGGCAGTTAGAGTTTGAGGAAGGTGATCATGTGTATCTGAAGGTGTCACCGATTCGGGGTATGAGGAGATTTAAAGTTAAAGGGAAGTTGTCCCCTCGCTTTATCGGACCCTTCAAGATCCTAAAGCGAGTGGGGGAAGTTGCCTATCAGCTGGAACTACCCGAACATCTAGTGTATGTACATGATGTCTTCCATGCATCCCAGTTGAAGAAGTGCCTCATGGTACTAGAAGAGAAACTACCTATGGAGGAACTTAGTGCACAAGGTGATCTAACTTACACTGATTATCCTATCAAGATCATCGATACCCTAACTCAAGTTACGAGGAAAAAGATTGTTGGTACCCTGAAACTAGGGTACCCCTTACTACTGTATGAAGACGCAGTACCCACGCGGCTATCTTTAGTCGCGTGGTAAAGGAGCTGTAGTGGGACTAGACCATGACTCGCCCCAGCCTCGGGCGACTACTCTGGGCCAGCAACAGCGCCTGACCCCACCACGTGGGCGGCTCTGGGGCCGCCACGTGGCCAGAGAAAGTGATATACTCCAAGACGTCAACAGTGAGTCCAGACCCCCATGGGAAAGTGCTGGACCCCTGGATATACAGTCCGGACCTCCAAGTTGGTCCAGGACCCCCACGTGTACGGATCGGATCCCTAGAATGGGATCCGGACCCCCCCTGTATGGGGTCCGGATCGCCCACAGTGGGGTCCCAAGACCTTACTTAAGGCCCAGGTGGGGGTCCGGAGCTGACACATGTCCAGACCTGCTCTGGTGCGCTCCGGACCTATCCGCATACACTCCTGCTCCCCGCTCAGGCGGAGCCCCGATGCTGCCACGTGGCATACTACGCGCGACATAAGCCAACGGGCAGAACCCGGCGTGATGCCTCTAGGCTACGCGCGCCTTCATGACGGATAAGACGTGCGCATGTCCATTCCACTGATAGGCGGCGTGCTCAGTCCACGATATGTGGACCGCACAGTTACTCACCACTACTCCCGCATTACTCGTACGGTAACTGCCCATCAATGCAGCATGGATTGCGGACATCAAGTCTCCCGCTGATTACTCATGCGTTACTCTATCAGCATTAGTTGTTCACATAATGTAATTATTCCATTATGCTCCTAGGCCCACATGTCGGGGCTCGGCATCCTTGTATGTGCCTCCCTTAAACTATAAAAGGGAAGGCACACAACGTTACAGGGACAGACTCAATCACACTCTCAATACAGCTTCCACATAGTGGAGGTAGGGTATTATGCTCCAACAGCCTGAACCACTCTAAACCCGCATGTCCTCGTGTGTTCTTCCACCTTCCAATAGACAGGCAAACCGCTTAGGCCCCTCCTCATCTTAGGATTAGGGCGGGTGCGTTCCGCCACCCGGCCGGTGGAATTCTCCCACCGACATTTGGCGTGCTAGGTAGGGGCTTTGGCTTTAGGTTTTTCCGCCTGTTCTTCTTGCTCGACACGATGGTTCAAATCGTCGAGCATCGTGACTTCATTCCCGAGGACTTCCCGATGGAGGAAGAGGCAGCATCCTCCATGCCACGAAGCTCCAACTGCCCTGCCACCGGTGTTGCTGCTATGCACGCTGCGCACCAGCACACGCATGTGCAGACGTCCAGGGCATCAAGGGCTGCTCCTAGGGCCTTGTCTGTAGCCAGGGAGTTGCTGCGCAACCCCCAAGTTCCACGGCCTCGCCGGGGGCCATGAGGTAGTGGTGTGACTATGTGAGGATGTCGACCGTCTCCTCGGCATGGCACATTCTGGCTCGGCCAGACCCAGGCCTCGGTCATTCTGGCGTCAACGTGAGGCATCGGCATCGGTGCACTCACCCTCAGTGAGGGGTGCACGGACTAATGACCTGCGGGCAGAGCTCAACCGCAGGCGTGCGGGCGAGGATGCCCGAATCTCTCTGGAGAGAGATGATGACCTACAAGCAGAGCTCAACCGCCGGTGTGCGGGCGAGGATGCTCGGATCTCTCTAGAGAGGGCACATGAGCGCCGGCAAAACTTCGAGGGTCACAACCTCGACCAGGACTTCGGTCCAGTTTCGCCATAGACTCCAAGGGATGCCCGAATCCAGACGAGCGTCCCATTGGTCGGTGTTAGCTATTCCGCACTTGCGGATCATCTCCGCACAGTGACTTGGCCACCCAAGTTCCGGCCACACCTGCCGGAGAAGTACGACGGGACATCAAACCCGTCGGAATTCCTGCAGGTCTACATCACCGCTATTACGGCAACTGGTGGAAACACTGCCGTGATGGCGAGCCACTTCCATGTAGCCTTGACCGAGCTGGCCCGGACCTGGCTCATGAACCTCACCCCGGGGTCGGTATTTAAAATAGCTTAAAACATTGGTTCTGGATTTTTAGAAAATAGGTAATAATTCCAAAAATGCCCAAACTTTTTAGTTGAACTCTAAACATTATTTAGAAGCTTTGGGTAGAGTTTGGTATGGATTGGACTTTGTTTGACACCTAAACCCCAAAACCCTCCCCCTGCTCTTTAAATTCCTTTACTGACTCCGGAAACCCTAGTTTCTCGGAGGACCGTGAAGGAAAGTTGTATTCAAGACTTAGATAGTAAACTTTTATTATCTTTGCACTCTCATGAGCATCCCATGGGCATACATTCTTATATATACATATGTGATTATGTTTAGAAAACGAAGAAGAAGTTGAAGTAACAGAAGAGAAGACACCACCACCTTCGGAATCTCAGGCAGGAAATTGTTTCTATTTTGACATCTGCGGATCTGAGCCTGACTCACCTATAAACGAAGGCAAGCCCGGTGCATTTGCCACCACCCTTGATATTTAAAATCTTTCTCACTTGCTTGCTGCACTAGGTGATAGGAGTTGATTGGTAAAACAATTCCTGCATTACCTTCCTTGAATTTACTTATCTTCCTTGATACCCTGTTTTACAAAAAGGTTTCTACTATGCTTAGTATTGCTCTAGGAAACAAAAGGTTTTGTTTTACAAAAGATGATTGGCAAAGTGGGAGGGATGTTTTTGAAAATAAAACTTGATGGTGGATCCATCATGGCCATGATGGGTCCAACATCGGAAAAGATGTACCTCTGCCAGGTACCAAGTTTTGGGTTTAAATGATTAAGTTGAGACCGGGTGGGTGACTTGCACGAGAAGAGAGTCTCGGTGTAGTGTCTCCGTCTGAGTCGATTAAGGATCGTGTCGATGTAGGCCTGCTGACCGGGGACCTTTTAACTGGTCACATGCCTCGTCATGGGTAAGCTTTGCCTCGGGCAGACTAAGGCCAGAATAAGATACCACGCAATGGGAGTGGAGAGATGGCGAGAGTAGCGTGTACCCTCCATGGCAAGAGGCTGGACGGTGGTGTATCTGTGCTCTCGGTTGGTGTGAACCTGATCTGGTCTTAAGAACCCCGGTGGCGGGTTGACATATGCAAGGGTTAAGTGCTACATATGCGTGTGATCGGAGATCCTCAGCTGAGTATAATCGATTTGGATCGCCGTACCTTCGCGGTTATGAAGACTTGGTCACTGACCTATACGTAGAACTCCAGTAAAGATGAAAGGTTTGTTAAGAAATTAGCTAGTATAGGACAAGTGATTGAGCTAGGGTAGAAAGAACTCTAGTTATAGGTAACTTCACTTAACTTGATAAATAAAACTGGATTTTTAAGGATCCACATTAGTAAGCATTTCTGCAAACAGAGTCATTGATTATTGAGAAAACTTACCTTGACTCCATTATAACCAGCATACCCTTGAGAGTCTTTTCTTTAGTCGGGTAAGTCTTGCTGAGTAATTCCATACTCAGGGTTTATTCCCTAATGTTTTTAGGTGAGGAAGCAACAAATTATTGTTGTTTTTGTTCCAAGGTGGTCTCAAATGAAGAAAAACAAGAGTAAAGCTGCGGGAGGACCAGGTCCTCCATAAAAACTTTTGTGTAAGAACTTATCGGGAGGAGTTTTTACCTCCCTTGGTCTTGTAATAATAATACTGTGCACTCATATGTTTTGTATTCTGGTCTGTAATATAAAACTTAATCTTACTTCCAAATAAAGGTAAGTTTATGTAATTGCTTCCGCATTCTCGTAACTTCGATGCTTATAATGTCTGCGTGACGGGTAAAACGCTCTTGGGAAAGGTGAGAAAAGCAGATACCGAACTTGTCAAGTGATTCAGGAACACATGCAGGGTTGTCTGAGGTCTGTTGGACAAGGACAACTGTAGGTGGGCCTAGTGACTTGGGAGGTTCTGTCACAGACACAGTACTAAATAAGGGATAACGAGATGAAAGTATAACATGAACTATAACATAAACTTACTTTCTTTGGAAATAGATTATTATTTCTCTAAGTGTTACTCACAAATACATAACATAGTTCAATTTATTTTATTGTGACCTAAAATTTAGACCAGAGATGATTTCATGTAATACACATTATTAATCTCACAAGATTAAGCATGTTTTAATCTCTAGGGTTTTTCTTTTTTTTATTTTATTAAATACACCAAATCTATACATATACTAGTTAATAATTATCCATAAAATTAGGAAGCACATGGTGTAAATGGAACTAATTTATTTGAACAGAGAAAAATACTATGAACATTTTGTAATTTGAATCAACTAATTTGGAGTTCATATGCAAATGATATGAAATAAACAAGTTTGAGAATTCAAAATATGAAATTAGGTCTAATTCTGTGAATATTTAAAAGTCCGGGGGTTCAATCTGCAAGAATACAGGGGCCTGCGCGTGAAAACCAGGGACGGCGGGTTGATTCTAAACAAACCGAGGGTCTCTTTAATAAAACTACCGCGCGAAGGGGTATCGGGTGATTCTAACCGTTAGATCAGAAACTGACGGCCGAGATTAGATTTGCGGCCGAGGGCGCGCGTGCAGGGGCGGGAGAGCGCTGACAGGCGGGCCAGGGGGTGTCAGCGACAGAGGGGGAGGGCGCACTGACAGAGCAAGCCTAGCGCCAGGGAACATGGGCGCTGACAGGCGAGCCAGGGGCACAGGGCCATGAGATCAATATCGGACGGAGGGGATCAGATGGGGGGGTGAACGGCTGCGGGCGGCGCTACTCCTCTCAGCGGCGGTGAAGTCGTCAGAGTTGGGGCAGGCGCGTGCTAGGGGGTTCTGGGGTCGCCGGAGTTGGTCAGAGAGGGAGAGAATGCCACGCCGAACTCAGTGGCGGGGAAAAGGCCATGAATCCACGGACAGAGGGGGAAGAACGGCGGGGAGGAGGCCTCGGGCGGACCGAAGGAACTCCGATGAGGGATTCCGGCCACAGGGAGGGGGCTTGAGGCGCGCTAAGGCCTGGGTGTGGCGGAACTGCCCGAATTATTCCAACTTAAGTGCCTAAGTCCTGCCTGAGAGGCTAGACCACACTTAAATAGGAATAACACGTCAATCCCTCGGATCTAGTCCGACAGGGCCACTAACAGGATCAAGTACCACGTACTCACTCGATGGTGAGGCACAGAGCAAACACAATAAAGCATAAAACCATACATTAAAGGGTACTAGAATTATTACATCATCATTGGAGTTTTAGCAAAAGTAACCATCAGTGTTCGGAATGCAGCGGAATAAAACTAACGATAAATAAACTGAGAGATGGGGAAGCCTGTCCCATCACTCCTCATGCTCCTCCTCAGCCGAGGTAGGGTCCCACTCGACTGTCCAACCCTGTGGCAAGATGGACGGCCAAGTCACTCCAGCAACCATGTCCTCCAGAGAACCTGTAAAATTATGCCACAAGCAAGGCTGAGTATACTAATACTCAGCTAGACTTACCCGGTGTGAGGAGTCTACTCCTCTACCTCTAGACATGCAGCTGTTTGGCTGTGGGGTTTGGTTGCCAAAAGCACTAGCTGAGTTTATAAATCCAGTTTTAGCTTTGTCAAGTTTAAGTGTGACTCTCTTAAGGCAAAATGTGTACTATCTACTCATACATGGTATCAAACATATTTAGCAATCAACATCTTGTGTCAACTCATCACATTTCCACTTGTTACTCAATGTAGCAGCATGGATCAAGCAGTCTCATTAGCTGCGAGAAGTAGACGATTCGAATAGAGTTTTTAAACCTTGCAAGGTAAACCTAAACACACGACATGTAGGGGCACTCCGTCCCCACACACATCAACCATCCCCATCGATTCCCTGGCAACAGATCAGGGCTCACCGCCTTGGCGCACAATGCCTCACTGACCCCGACTGCCGTCGTGCAGTGACCGCACTTGTACCCACCATAACCGGAATGGGAGACTACGTCTCAGGTCACGTGAGAGGTAAAGTCTGCGGGCAGGTTCACTCAGGTACTAGGCTTACCGATTTACCATATTTCTTGGTATGTGTTTAGTACGTTCAAACGCTTGACTCACGGTACCACACCTTAATCCTTATTCCAATTTTTAGCCCGTGGACAACCAATCCCCATGGATTGTTGTCCACAAACCAGCATCATTATGATAAGAAAGTGGATACAACCAATTTCCTGACCTCGCGCGAGTGCTAGAAAAATCACTCGACTTCTACCGAGATCCTAATTTATAAAGCAGCTACTCGACCTAGCATACTAGTATTCATCTCAATAGGATTCCTGAGATCATGCAACTAGGGTTTCAAACGACTCCTACACTTAAGTGCACATTCAATCCTACAATCATTAAGTGTAGTAAAATAGCATAAATACAGGTTATGCATAAACCGGGGCTTGCCTTCCAAAGCTGTGGCAGGCAGATCCTCTGGTGCAGGCTCTGGTGCTGGATCCAGGGCTACCTCCTGAGCAGCTCCTTGCTCCGGCACGAGGACGTACTCTCCATCGGCGAGGTTGCAATCTATCGAATGCAATGAATAAGAATATGCATGCCATGATTATGCAGGATTTGGTAAACATTATGCTAAGTAAAAGAAAACTAAGTTAGTTTAGTAACTTAGGGTTTCTTGGTCTTACTTGGCTCTTGGGGGTGTATGCTTATCAACTTAAGTTTGAAATTTTGTTAGGGATAAGCATAGTGGATTTGTATTTCCCTTATATATTTTAGTGGGCAATTTAAAAGGTTTGGCTGGTTGGGCTAGGGTGACACTAATTTCCATTATTAATTTTCCCCTCTTTCATTTTCTATTTATGAATTCTAGTGTGGATTTGAACTACAACAGTGGTTTAACATTTTCCAAAAATCCTGTAAAAATTACAGTGGGTTACCCTTGGTCACTTTAGTCTGTTCTATGAATTTGAGGTCCAGAATAAAAAGAGTATGCTTTTGTCAAAAATAACAAAAGTTGGGCAAAGGGGGTCACTTTGCACTACAACTCTTAACTAGGGGTGGGTTCTGTCCTAAGGGTCATTTTTGTTTGTATCTAACAGTAATCACAAGCCTCTGTGCCAAAAATCACAGAAGGTTAATTTGTGGTTATTTAGTTGGAATTTTCTAAAAATTAATGTCAAAAAGGCACTTTCTACTATCTTGTTATTTGAAAAATGTTAAACAGCAGATTTCATATTTTTCCTATGATCTTAATAACAAAACATTAAATATCCCAAGGTTTGGGGTGTTTTCACCTTGGGGTTATTTTTCTAGGGTTTTTCTAAGTTTTCCTTGTTTTCTTAAAATAAAAGGTATCCCAATTATTTTTTACTAAACCAGAGTATAATAGATTTTTCTAGTGAACTATACTGAATAAGTAGACTAACAAAAATATGGGGGCTCCCTAGTTCTTTATTTAACCCTCCATTAATATTGTCTTTAACTTTAAGGACAAAGTAAAATAAATGGCAAACTCTACCTTAAAGGGGTGTATAGAGGGGTTTATCATTTTTAAACAGGTTAGTAGGTGAACAAGTACTTCTCTAAATTTTCTTAACCTTAGTTAAATAGTGTAACTATTTTTTCTTATTTCTTTTGGCTTTTGGTCAGTTAATTATTTAATTCAAAACTCTAAAGCTTTCTGTCACATTGAGGGGTTTTATATTTTTCTTAAGTGGTTTACATTATTTAAGATCTGGCAAAATTGGTTTGACTCGATTTGGGTGAACAAAACAGAAGATATGAATTATTCAAGTTCTGTTTGAATTTGAATCAGATTAAATAAAAGGTTTCCTGGAAAAACCACTTTGCACCGAAGACCTCGGGTTCTTTCCAAACTAATCCTCGCAGTTATACCCCTGTGCTACTATTCCCCTGAGTCGCTGACAGTTCAACCCCCCCCCCCGACCTTTCCTTCTTCCTCCCCGAGGTCCCTCCCCTGATGCAAACAGTACCCGTGGGAAAGAAAAGGATGGCGCGGCTTACCGGTGGTGAGAGAGGTCTGGCGAGGGGCGGGGTTGGCTTCGGGAGGTCCTGACGGTCACAACGGTGTATGGCTCGACGGCGGTGGTGGCCGGAATCGGCCGGTCCACGTGTGCAGGCGGGTGATCTCGTCGGCGGCGGTTGTTCCGGCTGAACCACGGCGATCTAGTTCAATCAAATGGCACGATGAGCTCCACGGGAGGACGTAGAGGCTGTGTGCACAAGGAATCGAAGAATGGGGCAGAGATTTACCCGGTCTACGTTTGCCGGCGATCGTGTGAAGTCCGGCGACCGCGGACTGGCTTCTCCGGCGAAGCAAAGCCCGATTCCTTGCTCGGGGAGCTTCACCGAGGCATGCACAGTCTCTTCCAAGGGTCGGACGCGGCTGGGACGGGCTCGATTGGCCGGTCTACGGTGGCAGGGGCTCGGGCGGCCGTGGGCACGCCGTGCGCGGGGCAAACGCCGGTGGTTTCGGGCTCCGGTGAGGTCGGGCGTGCGCGGAGGAGTACGGTCGACGCCTGAGGGTGATTTATAGGCGCGGGCGCGAGCAGGAGACACGGGCGCGGCTCGGTGCGGCGCGGGGTCGGGCGCGGGCATGCTCTGGAGCGCGCAGAGCACGTCGAACACGTGGAAGTTTTCTTCTGCCCGTGTTCAACAGCTCACCTAGGTCGCAAGCATGCGAATCTCAGCATAAATCCGGCGTAGACCTCCTCCTGGCACCTAGGGCTGTCTCTCATTCATGAGTCCCCATGGCAGATATGCCCTAGGTAGGGAGATATGGGGGCGCCAAATCTGGCTTGTCCCTTTGCCCACCTCGCGACAAAAGCCATGCCAAATCATGTCAAATGTCAAGGGCTCGGTTCCAACTTTTTCCAGGGGGTGCCTTAGGTGGTATGCCACATTTTTGGTATAGAACTTAGGTGGTTTTGGTGCCCTCTTCAAGGTGAACACGGTGGATCTTTAGATTAGGTGTACATTTTGACTTAGAGAGAATTAGAGAGCTCTAGCTCTTTCTCTACTTAAGGAATGGATTTGGGGTTTCTTAAGGGGTCTTTTTGCAATGTTTCCTCTCCATATTTGTTGATTAATATGTCACTTAACTTTAGCCAAAGGTTAGGTCATGATTTTGTACATTTGCTTAATCTCTCCCCCCCCCTTCATCCATGGTTTTAGGAGATAGGGGTTCAAGAGGGGTCTAGGGTTTACTCCCCTCTTGTCCAAGGTGATAAGTGCACAAAAGCTTGGGTAATGCTCTTGGTCATTCACATTTCTTGGTTAACACATGGTCTCCAAGATTCTTATGCTCTTCTCCTTAAGTTTCTCCCACATGTGATCACAGTCATCAGTGCATAGATGTGCCATAGCCATGGTAACACTTGGGGTGTTACAACCCTCCCCCCTTAAAGGAATCTCGTCCCGAGATTTTAGGTAGAGTCCTCTGGAGGGGTGCCATGAAGGTGTGTTAGTGCGTTGCTCCTTCTTTTATTCAAGTTTCTCTAGTTAACTGCTCTTTGCAACTTCAGAAGGAAGTCCTTTTTGAGTCATTCTCAGAGCTTACACTACTGTTGGGGGCCTTCGGCTCCCGAAGGTCCTCAAAAACATAGTTTGACAATGTTTTCCGAGTGTAATATGTGAACAGGCACCTTCGGAGTCAGGTCGCGGATATACAAGAGCAGGGTTAAGACGAAGCTTGACTGGAATGAAAAACGATCATGACGAAGGATAAGACGATCACGAAGCTATGTGCAGAAAAGCTTCGGCATAACGACAGAAAAGAGGAACCGACTTAAAGATGAAAAGCCAAATTGGACCTTGAAGAATTACTATAGAGTTATTGATAAATGTAAGGGGCATCAATGTAATTTTACAAGGGCTGCGTCCCATGCCTATAAATAGGTGAACAGTACTCCCGTACTGTTCACGCTGACTTGGCATGCGCTTTTTCGCATCACGTCTATACCTTTACTTTACATCAACCTGAAGGTACATTTGTAATTCGTTTTTATGAATTCAATAATAGAAATACATTGATGATAATACCGTTGTCATTATTCGTGTATTATATATGATTGCTCTGTTTTACCATTTATCAACCTTACGCAGGTCTTTTCTTTTGTAACCTTCGTCCGAGATTCATTATATCCAAAGGGGTATACTGTTTTTAAGGACGAAGGAGTTTTACATTTAACACTTTTATGTTGTCTTGTTCTTAATTCATAGCATTTGAGAACAAGCCCACAACATTGGCGCCCACCTCCGGTGAACTCATTCCACTTTTTGAGTTTTGAAAACCTTCGGCAAGCATCACCTTCGTCATGCCGCCGACAAAAGCTTCAGCGACAGGGGCTGCCACTCTGCAGCCGCTGGACCCCAATCAGGATGTCGTTTCTCTTAGGGAGGCCCGAAGCCAGAAGAGGAAGGCCACCAGTCCAATGCCTCCGGAAGACGACTTGGACCAAGAAATCCAAAAAATGGAGATGCTCCATCAACAGGTCCAACGGAAGAAGGAGAAGATGGCTTGTCTAGCTGATCTTCAAAAGCAGATAGATGAAGCCTCTGAGGAGCTTCGACACCTCGCTCAAGATGACCAGAATCAAAGGCCCCCGCGCAGAGAGCTTCATCAAGAGGGTTTCTACAACGAGGACGACTGGTATGAAGATTTCCATCATGGAAATTTTGCTTTTGATGACACTTCTCCCCTGTCAACAGAACTACAGGCTACACCTTGGCCACAGTCTTATAAGCCACCTCAGCTCCCCATGTACGACGGTCATTCAGACCCGAAGCAATTCTTGATGAGCTATGAGGCAACTATATCTTCGTATGGTGGCAACACAGCGGTCATGGCAAAGTCCTTCGTCATGGCTATCAGGAGTGTTGCACAAACCTGGTACTCCTCCCTTAGGCCAGGAACAATCACTTCATGGCAAAAGCTGAAGGATATGTTGATAACCAGCTTCCAAGGCTTTCAGACGAAGCCAGTCACTGCTCAAGCTTTATTCCAGTGCACCCAGGATCACGAAGAATACCTTCAGGCATATGTCCGAAGGTTTCTACGTCTGAGGGCACAGGCACCAACAGTGCCCAATGAAATTGTCATTGAGGCCATGATTAAGGGGCTTCGGCCAGGACCTTTAGCTCAGTACTTTGCCAGGAAGCCTCCTCAAACTTTGGAGAAGCTGCTCCAGAAGATGGACGAGTATATTCGAGCTGACAATGATTTTTGCCAAAGAAGGGAGGAAGCTCTCAGGTTTTCAGAAATGACCAGGGGCTTCGGAGGAAGGTTTTATCCGAGGCATGTCAGGTCAATTCACAATTCTACTCAGAATGATGACAAAGGGAGTCAGCAGCAAAGGCCACAGTGTTCCTCGCAAGCTTCGGGGCAACAGCAAGCTTCGGGGCAACAGCAAAGCTCTTTTCGGCCGCCAGCGCCAAGAGGAAGAGGTGCCAGGGGCTTCGGAGGAAGATTTGGAGATCAACCAAGAAAAATTTACTGCTTATTCTGCGATGAAGGCAAGGGCCATACCACCAGAATGTGTCATGTTACCATTCAAAAGCAAAAGGAGCTAGCAGAGGCTGTAGCACAACAGAGCTAGCCGAAGCAGGTTATGCATACTGCTTCGTACCATTCGCCTTACATTCCAGAATATGTAGGCAATCACCCTGCAGCCTCTGTTGCTTCGGCAAGCCAACCCCAAGCTTCCTGGCAACAGCTTCCACCGCCACCACTAATACAACGAGCTCCGCAACCAGAAGGGAGCCAGCACTCTCACCCCCAGAGGGACTTCAGAGAAGAATCCGAAGCTCGCACAGTCAATAGCACTGTGCCAGAGTCGAAGCACATTTACTGACAAAATATCCTACCTTCACAGCAGCTTTTTGCACTTTCACAATTCAGTTTTACTTTCTTCGTAGTAAAGAACAATTATGGGAAGTTTAAGTGTTTTTTATCGTTTTTCAAATTCTTGTAACAGTTTAGCTTATTATCATAATGAAAATATATCTCCTCCATAGGCTTGAGTTGCCGAAGCACAAGAATTTATGGAGGCGCGGAGAACCTTCAGATTATCGAAAACCTGTCCTAAGGAACGAGCCGCTTTTTCGAAGTAATAAAAAGTCGTTCCTAAGAGAGCGCAGTGTAAGTTTTCTGCTCGAAAGTCGTTCCAAAGGGAATGCAGAGCTTACAGCGAAAAATAAACGCTGATTCCGCTGAAAGTAAAAGGCGAAGAAGCTCCTAAGGGAGGCTTACAGCGAAAAATAAACGCTGATTCCGCTGAAAGTAAAAGGCGAAGAAGCTCCTAAGGGAGGCTTACAGCGAAAAATAAACGCTGATTCCGCTGAAAGTAAAAGGCGAAGAAGCTCCTAAGGGAGGCTTACAGCGAAAAGTCAGCGCTGAGATAAAAAGATTGTGTGCTCTATTACAGGGATATTTGTATTTTCAGCATAAATGTCATTTTGCATAACATAACATCATTACATTATTTTGCATAACATAAGCATCATCCATCATTTCGCATGTAGAACAGGAAGGGGACACAGCATTGATCTTCGAAGAATGTTTTGAAAAAGAGAAAATCGTGCTAAGGCACAAGATAAATCGAGAAGAAGTTTAGCTTCATTTGAGAGGCAACATAAGACTTTTTTATGGATTCAAAGAATGTTTTCACGAAGTTTGGAGATTCTTCATCAAAGAAGTATGGCAATTCTTGTGATACATAAAAGATTTTCTTTACGAAGCATGAAAAGAAGGGAAGGTGTTTTTTCGCCGAAGGCTCAAAAAGCGGTATGTATGAAAAAATTTCATGCATCGTAAAGAACTGAACCATAAATAGAATATATATTACATTCAAAGTTACAAAGTTTTACACGTGTCATGTTCCAAGTGTTTTTACAATAGCATTTAATCTTCCCTAAGAACTATTTCTGCAGCTTCGTTTAGTAGCTGATTGACAACTTCGTCCATGATGGCTTCGGCCATTTGTCTGATTTCGTCGTCCCCCTTCGGGGGAGGGTCCGCAGATGCCTCAGCGGGTTCTGAGGGAGGAGAGGACACGGCTATATTACTATTACAAACTACGAATAAAGTTCAAAATCAAAAATTATAGCAAAATAAAAATCACTAATTAATACCTATTTGCCCTTCGGACCCTGTGCTTTTTTCAGCAGCTCTCGCTACCTCCCTAGCATCATGGATGCCTTTTTCGCTCCTCTGAATGATCTCTTGAGCCATTTCTCGGCCACCATTGTCCCAAATGTCAGTGAAAAATTTTCCACCGACCTGGCTTGCTTCGGCTGAAGGATCTTTGATATCTTCAGAGGAAAAAGTAGCTTCAGACTGTGCCAAAGATTTCACATGCTCTCACCCTTTCTTCTCTAAAATAGTAACAATTCCCCTGGCGCCCGAAAAAACACAAATGTCCCCGCGACTATTCAAGATTTCGTCGAAAGCATCAGCTTCGTGACTAATCCATTCAATCGGGCCTTCTGGATTTCCCCTTGTAAAATTTTCTTCACTAGAGAACGCGCCAACGCTGGCGAAGCTGGATTTTATTTTCTTAACACACTCTATGGATTTATCATAGCATCTCTTCTTCGAAGCACGAAGCTCTTTAACATTTACTTCCAAATGATTTGCCCATTGATCACTTAATTCTCGTTTTGTTTCTTCTAGAATGCGTTCTTCTTTAGCTCGGGCTAGTTGTTTCCGAAGATCTTCGATTTCGTGCTTCTGAGCTTCGGCTTGAGTTTTAGAGTTAGCTTCGTCTTCCTTCATTTTTTTCCACCAACGTAAGCAGAATTTTGTCCTTCTCCAAGGCTTCGTTTCTTAGCCTGATAACCTCTGTTCGAAGGTTGTTAAGAGCAATGGTGCAGCTCTCATCTTCGGCATTCTTCTGTGCCCTTAAGGCATTGTTGAGTATTAAGCCCTATTCAAAAGAATGAATGAGTTAACATAAGAACAAAAGACTAATTCAAAATTCATAAACTTCAAAATTCACAATTTTTGTACCTTCAGACTATTGTATGCCAGGCTATCCGCAAGATCGTCCTTCATCATGGCGCAAAGGCCAGCTTCGAGTTTTGGGAACCCCATGCTTCTAGCCATCTCCCGGCAGACGGATAATTCTTTATTGTCTGGGAGACAGTATAGGAAGTCATCTTCGTCTGTCCCATTGAACACTACGGCCCCCCTCGGATACTTCAGTTCTCGGGCATAGTGATTGGCTTCAAAAATCTCTTCTTCGGATAGTTTCTTCCCCGAAGCATGTCGCACAATATAATCACGTATTTTGGAAGATGCTTCAGGGGTGGCAATGTCGATTTCCTCAATCAAAATCGGCTCTGTTGTTTTTGTTTTTTCAGCTTCTAAACTTGCCTCTGACATTTTTTCGGCTTCCAAAGGTTGTATCTTGGTGGGCTCTGAAGGCCCAGCTTCAGTTTCAAATTGTTGCTTCGAAGTTTCAGCAACAAAGGCTTCAGTAGGCACTTCAGAAGTTTCAACGGTTTTCTTTGGAGTTATGCTTGAAGATTTAATTGTCTCCAAAATATCCAGCACATTAACCATCCTTTTTCTTTTCGGGGTCGCTGCTGGCCCCTTTTGGCTTTTAGCTGCCTCAACTTTTGATGAAGGACTTAAAATGTCTAATGTTTTTCCTTCTTCAGTTCTCCGTTCTTCAGTTTTCTCTATTGCTGGTGCTTCGGCCATTTCTTCGGATTTTGGCGCTAGAGTTGGTTCTCTGGCTTCGGTGGCCGAAGAAGTCTCACCAATAAACTCATGCACTGTGGTCGGCTCAATACAGCGTGGAGGGTGGGTTAGCACTTTTACCTTCTTCCTCTTCGGCGCTGGCTCCCTAGGAGCAGCCGAAGCAATTTCCTTTGCAGGAGAAGTATTTTTCCTTTTTTGGCCTCGCATTGGATAATAGTAGTCAGGGTAGATAAACCCAATTGCATCAAATACTCGGTTGAGTCTCTTCTTTTTTCGGCCTCCGAAAGCCGCTGATAATGCAGTATTTTCGGCCTTTGAGTATGCCCCAAGCAATTCATCACTTACATTCTCAATGCTTTTTAGCCAATCATCATCTGGTTCAACGAACTTATCTCCATACTTGAATGTATATTTCAGCCTGATTAGCCCACCCTCGTCAGTTTCTTTAACGGTCTCCTTCGGCATTTCCCAGTTATCTGCAAGTGGCCACACTCTGAAGGCAATGTGCTCTTGCATTAAATCCCTGGTCCCAATAAAAGAGCAGACTACGCCGAAGACTCTCTGACATTCTTCAGCTGCTTCGTCCATTTCTACTTTTGGTTTCTGAAGTCCGAAGCGCTGCCAGATAGGGCGCATGATGATATCTTTAATATCTTCTCGAACCTTCAAATCGTTCTTCACATAGAACCATTCCTTCATCCATTCCCCGGGCCATCTCTTCCAAAAAGTTGGCACGGGACAGCTTGACCCAGAGCGGGCACCGAAGCTATAACAACCAAAATTATTATGATATTGCTCCTTACCCCAGGGCTTCGTCTCATATACTAGCTCGTGTATATTGCAAAAGCTTTTTGCACTTGGCTCCAGGACCTGCCTCCTCACGGCCCAGACGAAGATTCCCAATCTTATTACTGCTTCAGGGGTAAGTTGATGAAGGTAAACCTGATATATTTTCAGAACTTCTACCACAAATCTTCTTAGAGGGAATCGTAGCCCAGCTTTAAAAAAGCTTCGGAAGATCACGACTTCATTATCTTCGGGAGTCGGCGTAGTTTTCTCTCCGTCATCTGCCCTCACGATGGATATATCTCGGAAATATCTCCCCCTCATATTTTCAAGGTGACTCTGCTTTATAGTTGATTTTCCGAAATTTGAGTGACTAGGCCGCCACGGGCGATCTTCGGAATCCTCCCCACCACTATCCACATCATAACTATCACTGTCGCCAGTATCTTCAGATAAACCCTCTAAAGTCTCCCTGACAATCTTCTCCGTATTGGTCTTCGACATTGATTCAAGAAAACCCAGGTGCATTTCCTCAGAAAGACTTAGCTTCGAAGCACCAGCAACTTTCTTATCCTCAGACATCTTCGCGAATGCTGGCAAACCAGACTTGAAACCGAAGCTTAAAAATTTAAAACCGAGCAAATGCTGTTGCGTGCAGGCTGAAAAGCTGGGTGAGTAAAAAGCAAATGGCAAAAGAGCGTGTCAAATAAACTCGTGGTGAGCTCGTATTTATACACCCAGTGTGTCGAAAACTGGAGGGCCCCGCTTGTCAATGACTGTTGCTATTCTAGCAAAAGGAAGGTGTTTTTTCGGACCTTCAGCATAAAGCCTTCGTCCATGTCGCAATACGAATTTATCATTACAGTAAATTAATATTGCGAGGGGCTACTGTTGGGGGCCTTCGGCTCCCGAAGGTCCTCAAAAACATAGTTTGACAATGTTTTCTGAGTGTAATATGTGAACAGGCACCTTCGGAGTCAGGTCGCGGATATACAAGAGCAGGGTTAAGACGAAGCTTGACTGGAATGAAAAACGATCATGACAAAGGATAAGACGATCACGAAGCTATGTGCAGAAAAGCTTCGGCATAACGACAGAAAAGAGGAACCGACTTAAAGATGAAAAGCCAAATTGGACCTTGAAGAATTACTATAGAGTTATTGATAAATGTAAGGGGAATCAATGTAATTTTACAAGGGCTGCGTCCCGTGCCTATAAATAGGTGAACAGTACTCCCGTACTTTTCACGCTGACTTGGCATGCGCTTTTTCGCATCACGTATGTACCTTTACTTTACATCAACCTGAAGGTACATTTGTAATTCGTTTTTATGAATTCAATAATAGAAATACATTGATGATAATACCGTTATTATTATTCGTGTATTATATATGATTGCTCTGTTTTACCATTTATCAACCTTACACAGGTCTTTTCTTTTGTAACCTTCGTCCGAGATTCATTATATCCAAAGGGGTATACTGTTTTTAAGGACGAAGGAGTTTTACATTTAACACTTTTATGTTGTCTTGTTCTTAATTCATAGCATTTGAGAACAAGCCCACAACAACTACCTTTAATATCTAAGTTTTTCTTATATTTAGATTCAAAGGGCAGGTGGGGGTGGGGTTTTGGGTTACGTACGAACTCCTTTGGGCAGAAAGTCGGGGAAGCGAGAGCGTAGAAAATCCTCAGTCTCCCATGTAGCTTCTTCTACTGAATGGTGACTCCACTGAACCTTATACATTCTGATCGACCTTGCCCGCGTTGATCTCTCTTTCTGATCCAATACCTTGACGGGGTACTCTTGATAAGATAAGTCTGGTTCTATCTCAATTTCTAGTTCAGATAGCACTTCAGTGGGTAAGCGGACACATCTCCGCAGTTGAGATACATGGAACACATCATGAACCGCTGACATGTGGGGTGGCAACTTCAATTGATATGCTACGGGTCCACAAGTTTCCTTGATCTCGTAGGGCCCAATGTAGCGAGGAGCTAACTTACCCTTGATTCCAAATATCTGAACACCTTTGGTGGGTGACACCTTAAGATAAACATGATCTCCTACATTAAACTGCAGAGGTTTCCTCCTCTTGTCATGATAGCTCTTTTGCCTGGCCTGAGCAGCTTCTAAGTTCTTCTTAATGACTCTGACCTTTTCCTCCGCTTCAAGTACCAAATCTGGCCCAAATATTTCCCTCTCTCCTGCTTGAGACCAATTCAGCTGTTGGGGACTTGTTCTCAAATGCTTCGGATTAAGAACAAGGCAACATAAAAAGTGTTAAATGATAAGGCCCTTCGTCCTTTAAAACATTACTTCCCTTCGGGATATAATGTGTTCCGGACGAAGGTCACAAACAGCATATCTTCGTAAGCACAATAAACTATGACGAAGAACTTGCATAATATAAACATTTAAATATTACCACAACGTCATTTCTATTTTATTATCATATAAGAATAGAAATGACTTCAAATTACAAGTGTACCTTCGGATTGCAGGAAGGCAGAAGTACAAGGATGACGGAAAGCAAATGCCAAGTCAGCGTGAACAGTACGGGGGTACTGTTCATCTATTTATAGACACAGGACGCAGCCTGTGAAGAATTACAATTATGCCCCTCATAAAAGTTTACAACATTGACCCAGACCTTTATGGATAAAAAGGTCATTCTATCTCTAAGTCGGTTTGTAATACCGAAGCTTCATGAAGAGGGACCTTCGGTCATCTCCTGGGGACAACTTCAGCCGAAGCTGCTTCTTCTTACAAGACCTTCGGCGCCACGAAGCATGACCCCAACAGTAGCCCCTTTCGCGGCGCTAGATCGTTTTTCGCAACGAGCTTGATCCGTGAAAAAAGCCTCTTCAGCTTCGGGAAGCCGAAGGTCCAAAAAAACACCTTCCCTGAGCTCGTTGTCAAGAAACGATCCAGTTTCCGAGCGTGTGTCAGGCCCACCTTACAGAGTTACTGTTTAGTTTCTACGGTCCACCACGCAGCGAGTGCTAGTGATTGTCCGCCTGGTGAAAAAATCCTGGCGTTTCGCCTTCTTACCTGCAACACTATATAAACAGACGGGTAGGTGTGAAGTTACCACAGCATTCATTGCTATTTGCACTGTTTTGCTGCCAAAATTTTTAACCATAGCCAAAGCTTGACTCTCGGAAACGAATGAAGGTCCAACTCGAAGTCTGCTTCGTCAGAAAGAAAGGCTTCGAGAGAAAAAAGTATTCAATTTCCACAAACTCAATTAAATGGCCAGAGTGCGATCTACCGCCAGGGTTGAGCGTGAAGGAGACGAAGCTGAAGGTTCGGAGACTGTTCCCATCTCTGAAGCAATGCAACGATCCGGACTGGTAACCTCGGAGAAAATCCCCACTGTTGAAGCAGTACAAGCAACTGCCGAAGCTGAAGATGAGAACATTGAAGAAACTGATCCCGAAGATGATTATCGCATTGCCATGCCAAGTAAGCCCAGCCACTTGGACTTCAGAAAGTCGACTGTTTCGAAGGCTGATCTCTCCAAGATGGTGAAATCAGGTTATTTTAGTGAAAATCAGAAGAAGCTACTTCGCTTCGGGGGAGAAGAAACTACCCTGAAGCCAGAGAAGGATGAGATAGTCATTTTCAAGAGCTTTCTAAAGGTTGGGTTAAGATTCCCCCTTCATGGGATTATTGCAGATGTATTGAAGAAGTTTGGTATCTACTTTCACCAGTTGACTCCTAACGCTGTCGTTAGGCTTAGTGTTTACATCTGGGCCCTCCGAAGCCAGGCGGTGGAACCGTTTGCCGACAGTTTTTGTCGAGTTCATGAGCTACATTACCAGACGAAGGCTAGAAAAGATGGATTACATGATAACTTTGGTTGCTACAATTTTGCCTATCGGAAAACCACAAAGTTTCCTGTTATTAGCTACCGAAGCAAATGGCCGGCAGGCTGGAAGTCAGAGTGGTTTTATGTGAAGGTTGACGAAGACAAAGAGAAGTTGGTACAAAGCCCACTTGAATTGATCTTCAGAGAAACAAGACCACGATGCCATATGACATTAGAAGGTCCCACCTGGGCTGCACTGGGTGAGTTTAAAATTATCTCAGAGCATATCAGTACTAGGGACCTGGTTCAAGAGTTCTTGGCCTTCAGGGTTTTCCCTACTTTAAAAGAATGGGAAATGCCGAAGCTGGAAAGGGAGAAGAAAGAAGGGGAACTTGTCCGGCTTCCTTACCATTTCAAGTTCAAGAAATACTTTAAAAAACCTTGCCAAGAGTGGCTGGACACAGTTGAAGTAATGTGCAATGAAATTCTTGGGAATTATTCCAAAAAAGAAGATCAGCTAATGACTGCGGCCTTCGGCACCCGTCCGAAGCGAAGACTAAACCGAGTGTTTGATGCCCTGGGTTTCGAGTACCCTGACTATGAACGGTTGAATAAGGGTGCTGAGGGCCAAAAAAGGAAAAGAGTGGCCGAAACTTTGAACAAAGATGAGGAAGAACCACCAAAAGAGAAGAAAATTCCAAAGAAGAGAAAAATATCATCTGCGAAGCGAAAATTATCCGATGAAGAGGGGACTCCTGCATCACCCTCTACCACCGACGTGGAGGAAATCTTAAAGGTAATGACTGAAACCCTGCCCGCGAAGCTAAGTCCATTAGGGCCTCAACTGACGAAGCTTTTTCGAAAGGTGGAGGATCCAGAAAAAACGAAGAAGATAACCAAGACAAAGAGACAAAGAATTATTGCAGTGACCGAAGTCATTGACAAGACGCCACCGAGGGCTTCAACTCGGAAGGCGCCAGCGGTTGAGGGCACAACAAATGTCGAAGTCGCATCTTCGGAGGTTGCGGCTACCAAAGCCGCTTCAGCCAAAGATTTGAACTTGGAAACTACAATTGAAGACATCGACAAAATACTGCTAGACATGGCCGCAGAAGAAGCTACTACTGCTGCCGAAGAAACCATGGCCACATTGCCTGGGAAGGGAAAGGAAATAGCCGAAGATACTTCGGAGGACGAAGCCTTCAAATTTCAAAATTTAGTTGGGCAAGAACTGTCGAAGGCCGAAATAGAAGAACTTAAAGAATATGCCAAATCTTGCGGATATAAACCAGGAGCTCTTCTTTTCGGAGGTATTGACGATGAGAAATTGAACTGCATCCGGGATCAAACTGGAGCTAAGGTCATCGGTACTCTATCAAAGAGTATCGGTTTTCCGAAGCTGGAAACGGATATCAGCCGCTACCGACGACAACATATCGTTGGTAGCTTATTTTATTCCAATTTCAAGGTAAACAATTTTTCTCTGACTTTTATTGTTTTTAATAATGAAAGTGTTTCTAACGAAGGTTGTTTATGTGCAGAGCATGCTACTGAGCAAAGCTTTGAAGATGCAGCAAGATTTAGAGGATAAGAAACACGAAATTATAATTGAAAATTTAGAGAGCAGAATAAAAGAGCAATCAGCTATTATTGAAAAGAAAGACTTCGAACTCCAAACAACTGAAGGCTTATTGGCAGAAACTGAAGCTAAAGTAGCAGAATTGAATTCGAAGCTTCTCTGCCAATCAAAACAATTTAAACAAGAGAAGCTAGAGCTTAACTCAAAATTTGAGGCCGAAGTCCAAACAAACTCAGATTTGAAGAAATCATTGACAAGCCTTCAAGACAAATGTTTGAAATTTAGTAACAACTGTATTCAACAATTAAAAAAGATCTTTTATTCAGTTGGAGCCAGCAGTGGAAAGTTCACCCCTTCAGCTGAAAATTTGCCAAGAACCTTCGACCATATTGAAGCTGAAATTGATGAGCTTGACGAAGTTATAGCCGGGCACGGTGACTTCTGTGCCTGGGTAGCTTCTCGGGGCACCGCTGCAGCATTTCTGAAGGCCGGCTGTGATCATGGAAAAATCGTCAACAGGCCCAATTTCACTCTATCTTCGTCAATGCTAGACGATATTCCTGACCTCGCCTGAAGCATTTCAAACAGATTTATAAAAATGATATGGACCAAAGGTGGGCGGGAAAAAGCTGGAGACGAAGCTCGAAGTCATCTTGAACCAGTAAGAAATCATACCTTGTGCTTACCTTCTCCCTCGAACTTGATTTTTACTCACAATACCTTGATTCATGTAGGATGACGAAGCTGAAACTGATGCTTAAAGAATATGCCGCCGAAGCTGAAGCCCGATGAAGATTAGTAGGAGTAGACTAGAAAAACTCAAGAGACTTTTGTAACAACTTTTGTAAATACAGCTAAACTATTCTTAATGAACTTTGTTCATACCTTGTAATATATCCTTACCCTTCCATTGAGGTGCTTTGATGTGGACGAAATTAGTATTTTGAGCCGAAGGCGAAAAAACACCTTCCCTTCTTTTCGTACACAACAAAGCATAAAAGACCGCTTCTTCTTTTTTGCCGAAACCTCTCTTTTTTATACACAACGAAGCATAAAAGACCGCTTCTTCTTTTTTGCCGAAACAACTACTTATGCCATGAATGAATGTTTATGAATGCAAATGCTATGATGTAATGTGATGTGCGAATGAATGTCCAAACACATATCCGAAGCCATACCCTCAGCCATTATTTCCTTAGAAACAATCACACATTAGCTCTGCATTCCCTTAGGAACGACTTTGGAGCTTTTTCGCCTTTTACTTTCGGCGGAATCAGCGTTGACTTTTTGCTGTAAGCTCTGCATCCCCTTAGGAACGACTTTGGAGCTTCTTCGCCTTTTACTTTCGGCGGAATCAGCATTGACTTTTCGCTGTAAGCTCTGCATTCCCTTAGGAACGACTTTGGAGCTTCTTTGCTTTTTCAGTTTTCGGCACTCGATGGTGCGTTCTCAGCTTTTACATTTACATTCCTTGGGGGATCTTGCTCTTATAGAACTAAAAAGAAAATTACATATGATGGCCCCATTAAAAACCTTTCTCCCCCTTTAGAAAGGAAAAGGGTGCCATGAAAAAAGAAAAAACATAAAAAAGGTTACATCAAATTACACATAATATCGCCGAAGCTCATCCGCATTCCAAGATCTTGGAATGTCATTGCCGTCCATGTCCTTCAATCTGTATGAACCAGGCCTTGACGAAGATGCTACCAAGAAAGGTCCCTCCCATTTCAACTGTAACTTGCCCACTGTGTCTGGGTTGGCCACTCTTCGAAGCACCAAGTGTCCTGGCTCGATATTTTTTAGCCGAACTTTTCTATCTCGCCATTTGACTGTTTCAGCTTGGTATTTATTGATATTCTCCACAGCCTGAAGCCTGATCCCTTCTAAGGCATCTTTTTCCACAAAACAAGCATCTTCAGGGCCTGATTCTGCCGAAGCTACTACTCTTATTGATCCAGTTTTAGCTTCTTCCGGAGTTATTGCTTCGTCACCGAATAATAACTTGAATGGGGTAAAGCCTGTAGACCTTGATGTTGTTGTATTGTGGCTCCACACCACTTTAGTTAACTGATCTGGCCACTTTCCCCTGGGTTGATTGAAGATTAACTTCATTATTCCTATCATTATAATGCCGTTGGCTCTTTCAACGAGCCCATTTGACTCCGGATGCCTGACTGATGCAAAATGGATCTTCGTACCAATTTGATCACAGAAATTTCTGAAGGCCTCGGAGTCGAATTGTGTTCCATTATCTACAGTGATGGCCTTCGGTACCCCGAAACGACAAACAATATTCTGCCAGAAAAACTTTTGGACAGTGGCCGAAGTTATTGTGGCTAGTGGCTTTGCCTCAATCCATTTAGAAAAATACTCCGCAGCCACTACAACATATCTTAGATTCCCTTGAGCCGGTGGCAATGGACCTAACAAATCAAGGCCCCACCTCTGCAATGGCCAGATGGGTTGTATGAGCTGTGTTAAAGACGAAGGTTGTTTCTGATCTTTTGCACATTTCTGACAGCCTTCGCACTTTTGAACTAATTCCGCTGCATCCGAAGCTGCCTTCGGCCAATAAAACCCTTGGCGGAAAACTTTTCCAAGTAACGGCCTAGATCCAATGTGAGATCCACACAGGCCTGCATGTATTTATTTCATCAACTCTACACCTTCGGCTCTAGATAAACACTTGAGCAGCGGAGCGCAAACTCCATGCTTGTACAACTCCCCTTCTATCATGACATATGGACGAGCTCTTGCCTCTATCCTCCTGTTATAAGCTTCATCATCTGAAAGGTACTTACCCTGAAGGTAAGAGATGATCTCAGTTCTCCAATCTTCGCTATAAATAGGAGATATGTTGAGGACTGCTCTTTCAAGGAGTTCCACTGAAGGTGCCTTTATTGTTTCGAAAAACACATCCGAAGGTAGAGGCAGCCCCTGTGCTGCTGACTTAGCTAGCAAATCAGCATGCTCATTTTGTCCTCGAGGGATATTTTTGACAGAAAATCCTTCGAAGGAAGCTTCGATTCTTCGGACTGTGTCCAGATATTTTTCAAGCTTCGGATCTTTTGCCTTGCAACTCTTATCGATATGACCTGAAACAACCTGGGAATCAGTTTTAAGGATGGCCCTTCTGATTCCCATTGCTTTTAATTTCCGAAGGCCCAAAAGCAGAGCTTCGTACTCAGTGACATTGTTTGTACAGTTAAAATCAAGTCTTGCTGCATAACAAGTTTTAACTTTGGATGGTGAGACCAGCACAGCGGCTGCTCCTGCTCCGAAGGTTCCCCAAGAGCCATCACAAAATACTGTCCACACTTCGGCATCCTTATTTGTTTCTTCATCCTGAGCCCCTGGCGTCCAGTCGGCAATGAAATCTGCCAACACTTGAGACTGGATCGAGGATCTATGCACATAATCAATGCAAAATTCATTGAGCTCTGCAGCCCATTTTCCAATCCGTCCAGAAGCTTCTCTATTTCTCATAATATCCTTCAACGGCTGCGAAGAAGGAACGACAATATTGTATGCTTGAAAATAATGCCGAAGCTTCCTGGATGCCATCAAAATGGCATATAATACCTTCTCCAGTTCTGTATAATTTTTCTTTGATACACTGAAGACTTCAGATACAAAATACACTGGAACCTGCTTCTTGACTTGGCCATCAAGCTTCTCCTGGACAAGTGCTGCACTTACTGCTGAGTGCGAAGCTGCCACATATAACAACAAAGGAGCCCCTGGCGTTGGTGGAGTTAACGTTGTTAGATCTATCAAATATTGCTTCAGCTCTTCGAAGGCTTTTTGTTGATTTGATCCCCATTGAAAGACTTCGGTTGATTTCAGCACTTCGAAGAATGGTAAATTTCTTTCTGCTGATCTAGATATGAATCTATTGAGAGATGCCAGCCTCCCTGTCAATCTTTGGGCCCCCTTTCTTGTAGTTGGTGGCTCCATTCGAAGTATAGCTTCAATTTTACTTGGATTAGCTTCAATTCCCTTTGTTGAAACCAAGCATCCAAGAAATTTCCCCTTCTTTAATCCGAAGACACATTTTTCTGGGTTCAGCTTCAAGCCAGCTTGTCTGAAACTGGCGAAGGTCTCCTGCAAATCAGCAATATGATTTTCCTGTTTCGTGCTTTTTACAATGATGTCATCAACATAAGTTAGCACATTTCTGCCTATCTGAGTCTGGAGGACCTTCGCAGTCATTCTGCTAAAACTTCCTCCAGCATTTTTGAGTCCCTCAGGCATCCGAAGATAGCAATATGTGCCACTTGGGGTCATCTTCCTTCTTCATCCCAATTTGGTGATAACCTGGTTAACAGTCTAGCAGACTCATGAGCTCTGAAGAAGCTGCTGCATCAACTAAAGAGTCTATTCTTGGCAATGGGAATTCGTCCTTCGGACAGGCCTTGTTGAGATCTGTAAAGTCGATACACATTCTCCACTTACCATTGGCCTTCTTCACCATAACAGTGTTAGCTAGCCACTCTGGGTACTTTACTTCTCTGATAACTCCTGTACTGAGGAGTCTTTTTACTTCATTGCGAGCCCCTTCGGCCTTATCATCAGACATTTTCCGAAGCCTCTGCTTTCGGGGTTTGAAGGATGGGTCAACATTGAGCGAGTGTTCAATAACATCCCGATTTACTCCGCAGAGGTCATTAGCTGACCATGCAAAAACATCTTTGTTGTTGAACAAAAACCTTATCAAGGTTTTCTCCTGCTCTTCGGATAATTGAGAGCCCAACAGCACCTTCTGCTCTGCTATGTCCGCATATAAGAGCATGGGCTTCGGCTAATCTGCTGAAGCTGCTTTCTCCCTTCTGAATTTGTACTGTTCACAAGCTTCGGCTCCATCTATGTTATGGATTGCTTTGGAGTCAGTCCAGCTTCCTTCGGCCCTTCTAGCAGCTTCCTGGCTTCCATGAATAGCAATAGGCCCTTGGTCCGAAGGTATCTTCATGCAGAGGTAAGCTGGGTGAAGAATTGCTTCGAAGGCATTGAGAGTACCGTGACCAATGATAGCATTGTAAGGATACTCCATGTCAACAATATCAAACACAATTTGCTCAGTCCTTGTGTTGTTAACAAATCCGAAGGTTACTGGCATGGTAATCTTCCCAAGTGCTACAATCTGCCGCCCTCCGAAACCACAAAGAGGGTGCGTAGCATCATGGATCTTGTCTTCGGGCTCTTGCATTTGTCTGAAGGCCTTAGCGAATATGATATCAGCTGCACTGCCTGTATCAACTAAGACATTGTGGACCAGAAATCCTTTGATCACACAAGAGATAACCATGGCATCATTGTGAGGATAATCCTTAAGCTGAAGGTCTTCCTGAGAGAAAGTGATTGGAATGTGGGACCATTTTGACTTGATGAAGGGTCCCTGTACTCCAACATGCTGCACCCTTCTCTGAGCCTCCTTCTTCTGCTTCTTGTTAGCCGGCTCTGAGCAAGAACCGCCTGTTATCGGGAGCACCAGCTTCGAAGCCGAAGCAGCTTCAGCTTGATTGTTGAACGAAGCCATCAGCTCAGAAAAGTGGAAGTGAGTTCACCGGAGGTGGGCGCCAATGTTGGGGACTTGTTCTCAAATGCTTCGGATTAAGAACAAGGCAACATAAAAAGTGTTAAATGATAAGGCCCTTCGTCCTTTAAAACATTACTTCCCTTCGGGATATAATGTGTTCCGGACGAAGGTCACAAACAGCATATCTTCGTAAGCACAATAAACTATGATGAAGAACTTGCATAATATAAACATTTAAATATTACCACAACGTCATTTCTATTTTATTATCATATAAGAATAGAAATGACTTCAAATTACAAGTGTACCTTCGGATTGCAGGAAGGCAGAAGTACAAGGATGACGGAAAGCAAATGTCAAGTCAGCGTGAACAGTACGGGGGTACTGTTCATCTATTTATAGACACAGGACGCAGCCTGTGAAGAATTACAATTATGCCCCTCATAAAAGTTTACAACATTGACCCAGACCTTTATGGAAAAAAAGGTCATTCTATCTCTAAGTCGGTTTGTAATACCGAAGCTTCATGAAGAGGGACCTTCGGTCATCTCCTGGGGACAACTTCAGCCAAAGCTGCTTCTTCTTACAAGACCTTCGACGCCATGAAGCATGACCCCAACATCAGCGGGGTCCTACACCTTCTCCCATATAAGGCTTCAAAAGGTGCCATCTTCAAACTGGACTGATAGCTGTTATTATAGGAGAATTCTGCTAAAGAAAGACACTTGTCCCAATCCTTTCCATAGTGTAGCACACATGCCCTCAACATGTCTTCCAAAATCTGATTTACCCTTTCTGTCTGGCCATCTGTTTGAGGGTGGTATGCTGAGCTTCGTATTACATGGGTCCCAAGTGATTCCTGCAGTTGCTCCCAAAATCATGCTACGAATGGTGCTCCCCTGTCTGATACTATAGTCCTTGGTATTCCATGTAAACGAACTATCTGGTCAATGTAGATTTCCGCATACTTCTCCGTCCTGTGGGTGGTGTGTACTGGCAAGAAATGAGCCGACTTGGTCAATCTATCCGCAATAACCCAAATAGAATCATGGTGCCGGGAGGTAGTGGGCAATCCCACGATGAAATCCATGCAAATGTCCTCCCATTTCCAAGATGGTAGGGGAAGGGGTTGCAAAGGGCCTGCTGCCTTCAAATGACTGGCTTTGATTCTCTGGCAGGTGTCACATTCGGATATATACTTGGCAATTTCTCTCTTCATTCTAGTCCACCAGTATAAGGATCTGAGATCATGGTACATCTTGTTGCTGCCGGGGTGCATGGAGAATTTTGAAAGGTGAGCTTCATCCAATATCTTCTTTCTGAGCTCAGGGTCCTTGGGAACAACCAAGCGATCTCCAAACCATAGGATTCCTCTACTGTCCTGACGGAAGCATTTGTACTTTTATGCTTTCTGCTTGATCATTTCCTTGATAACCTGAACACCCTTGTCTTCAATTTGTGCCCAGACTATCTGCTCTTGCAATGTGGGCTCCACCGAGATATAATTTAAAGCACCCGAAGAAACAACTTCTAGGTTCAACTTGCACAACTCATCACACAGGGTGGTGACTCTTGCATCCATGTTCATGCAATTGCACTGGGCCTTTCTGCTTAAGGCGTCTGCCACAACATTGGCCTTGCCAGGATAGTAATGCACCTCCAAGTCATAGTCCTTGATTAGCTCTAACCATCTCCTCTGCCTCATATTCAGATCTGCCTGAGTCAAAATGTATTTGAGACTCTTATGATCAGTGTAAATGTTACAGTGAGCTCCCATCAAGTAATGTCTCCATATCTTGAGAGCATGAACCACCGCTGGTAATTCCAGATCATGTGTAAGGTAGTTCTGCTCATGGGGTCTAAGTGCTCGGGAGGCATAAGCAATTACTCTGTTGTCTTGCATCAAGACACATCCCAATCCAGTACCGGAAGCATCGCAATACACTTCAAAGGGCTTGGTGTTGTCAGGTTGAGCTAGCACTGGGGCTGTTGTCAAGTGCTGTCTTAGTGTATGGAAGGCATCCTCACATTTCTGGCTCCAATCATACTTGACTCCCTTCTTCATCAGTTCAGTCATTGGCTTGGCAATTCTGGAGAAATCCGGAATGAATCGTCGATAATACCCTGCCAATCCCAGAAAACTCTGAATCTGCCGCACTGTGGTCGGAGGTTTCCAATCCATTACCTCTTGTACCTTCTCAGATCAACAGATATCCCATCCTGAGAAATTGTGTGACCCAAGAATTTAATTTCCTTCAGCCAGAATTCACATTTAGACAATTTGGCATACAACTGATGGTCACGTAGTCTCTGAAGTACCGTATGCAAATGTTTAGTGTGCTCGGCTTCATTCTTGGAATAAACAAGAATATCATCAATGAAAACGACCACGAATTTATCCAGCTCTGGCATGAATACTGAGTTCATCAGGTACATAAAATAAGCCGGGGCATTGGTCAGCCCAAAAGACATCACCAAAAACTCATAGAGCCCATATCTGGTCGAGAAAGCCATCTTCGGAATATCACTGGCACGGATCTTGATCTGATGGTAGCCCGAGCGAAGGTCTATCTTGGAGAATACCTTGGCTCCCACCAACTGATCAAACAAAACATCAATGCGGGGCAGTGGGTATTTGTTCTTGATGGTCACCGCATTGAGAGGGCGGTAATCGACACACATTCTCAGACTTTCATCCTTCTTCTTTACAAACAAGGCTGGGCATCCCCAAGGTGAAGTACTTGGGCGAATGAACCCCTTGTCCAACAACTCTTGCAGTTGCCTCTTCAATTCTGCCAATTCTGCTGGTGGCATCCTATAGGGTCTCTTGGAGATAGGAGCAGTCCCGGGTTGCAATTCGATTGCGAACTCGATGTCCCTGTTAGGTGGCATCCCTGGCAATTCATCCGGAAAAACATCTGGGTAGTCACAGACCACTGGGATCCTTTCCACTGGGGACTCTATCATAACGAAGGCACAAGAACGGGTATAGCGTTGGTCGGGCAAATATAGTGTGGTTTCACCACAGGTCGGTGAGTGCACCTCAATGGCCCTAGCTGCAATATCAATAACTGCCTGATGCCTTGTTAACTAGTCAGTTCCCAATATGATATCCACGCTATCCAAACCCAATATGAGGAGGGTGGTTTTAATTATTAGACTACCAAACTTTATGGGCACATGTCTGTTGACTTGATAGGTGGCAACCCTGCCTCCTGGTGTCGAAATTGTAATACCCCCATTGGTGTGGTGAAAAGGTAACTGACACTTGGCACTAAATTCGGCACTGATAAAACTATGTGATGCACCAGAATCAAAAAGAATAATAGCAGGATAATTCAAAACTGTAAAGATACCAGTCATGACGGGTGCTCCCTCTAGAATATCAGCCATGGTAGTGAAGTTTAGCCTGCCTTGCCTCACTTGCACCTTCTGCCTCTTGCCTTGGTTCTGGTTGGCATTTTGTCCCTGCCTCTGCTGGTTCCTAGGGCAATTCTTGGCATAATGTCCGGTGTTACCGCAAGTGAAACACCTGTTGTCATTGGCCTATCGATACTGCTGCTACTGCTGATTGGTCCTCTGATCTGGAAATTGGGTGCAGTTGGGTGCCTGCTGCTGCTGTGGTCGGATCACCCAACGTCCTTGCTGCTACTGCGGCCCCCTGTTCTGAGTGTCAGACACAATCCTGAAGCGTTGTGGCTGAACTGAAGGTCCTGCCACAGTGGTCTTCCTCTTCTTCTCTGCCTGACAAGCAGTGATACAATCCTCCTGGGAAATGGCCATGTTGACTAACTCATTATAGCTGTTGGCCCTGACTGTGTTGAGACGGTCGCGGAGCTTAGTGTTGAGCCCCCTCCTGAACCTGTCCCGCTTCTTCTCGTCCGTGTCTGCATGATATCCGGCATACTGGCATAGGTCATTAAAGGCCTGAGCATACTGTAGCACTGTCCAGTTCCCTTGAGTGAGTGCCAGAAACTCGTTGAGCTTTCGGTCCATAATGCCTGCTGGTATATGGTGACCCCTAAAAGCTGCCTTGAATTCTCTCCATTCCACCTCACGGTCATCTGGCTGCATAGCAAGAAAATGGTCCCACCATGTCCGCGCGGGTCCGCAAAGCTGCTGGGTGGCGAACCTGACCTTAGTGACCTCTGAACACACTCCATGGAGTAGCGGGAATTTGGATTCCACTACTCTCAACCATACATCTGCATCAAGTGGGTCCTCTGCCCTGGTGAACAATGGCGGCTGGGTACTGAGGAACTCCTAATAAGTGGCTGCTGCGGGGCGACGCGGATGAGCATCATCACCATAGTGCTGAGGTGGTGGCTGACGCTGAGCTAGTTGTCTCAAGATCTCATTCTGTTGAGCCATTAGCTCCTGCAGAGTAGGAGGCGGTGGCGGTGGTGGAGGAACGCGCTCATTTTGACCACGACGCGCTCTTCCCGCCATCTGAAAAATCAAATGTATATATTTTCAATATCACAATTCTGAGATTTAAGGTTCAATCGTGGTGAAAAAGTCAAAAGGGCGAAACCAATATATTCTTGCATAATTATAAAAGTTTTCATATGGCATAAGCTTTTCCTCCCAAAATAAAGCTGACATCAAACATCTTCCACATTTCCAAAAGAGTTTGTCATGATTACATTAATAGCCCAAAAGACTCAACTCTATCTAGCCTAGTACCTCAAGGGTGCAAAAGCTAAGCTAGCTTCGAGGAGTTCTACCATTACCGACTTCTAACTCCATCCCTGCGACCTAGTGAGCAAACGAGGCAACACTCGACTCGGGGGAAGGTGGTCTCCCTGAGCCTGCAGTATCCAAGCAGGAGGCAGGCTCCTCACCTCCCTCGATGTCGACATCCTCATTGGCCTCCATGTCCTGGATCTCCTGGTGATGCATATCCAGGTGCTGGTTAGCCTCTACAAGCTGCTGCTGGGTGTTGATCTGCTGATCCTCAAGAACCTCGATGGTGTTCTCCCTGGTCCCTACTAATTCCTCAAGCTCTTGGATCTCATTTGGCAGTTGTTCCACCTGTAAGTCCTTTTCCACCATCTCTGTGGACAAGTCAACCACAAGCTCCTCTCTGTTATCCAGGGTGATCTTAGTTGCCTCCAATAATGCCATCAGATGGGACATTGCCTCACCACGCATCACTTGTAGACGGTACAGGGCATTCATGCACCGCACTGTCAAGTGAGCAGTCTGACCTGGGTAGATAGCCCAGATGTCCTTGGCATGCTCCACTCGGTCCTTCCACATTGGGTCGTCCTCCTTTTCAGCGGGGAACAAGCCAATGGGGTGGGTGGACAGCTCCAAGGGGTGGAATCCGCAGAAAGTGGTCAACCCGTGAAGAGCAATCGCCTCGATCGTATCCTCAGCCCGGTATCCAAAGGACTCAGAGTCCAGCGAACGCCAGCCTGGCTGTAGGGGATGAGGCTCCAGGGTCATCCTCACCCTACAGCGGGGCACCCGGTGCTTCTCGAACTATTGCACCGCGTACTGAGGAGGCGTCGTGTAACCAGCTCCCTGAAGTACCTCCCACAAAATACGGGGAAAGCCTGTATGGTGAAGCAATATTAAGGCAGTGGGTAAACTAGGGTTTCTTTATCGTATGATGTTCTTAATGCTTTATACTTACCTAGTTTAGGTTTTGAGTGGAATTAAGAATTTAATCATCCCATTAGAGTTTTAGTGGACACTTAGGGAGATCTAGTTATGTAATATTAATTCCTTACACATTCCCCTTTTTATTTTCTATTTATGCTTTTAAAGTGAGCTTGAACTACCATAGTGATTTAGAAATTTCCAAAAATGTTGACAAAATTACAATGGGTTAACATTGGTCACTGTAGTCTATTCTACAAATTTGAGGTTCAGAATAATTAGGATAAACTCTAGGAAAGAATAACAAAAGTGAGGGTAGGTGTTTACTTTGTAGTACAACTCTCATTTGGGTCGGGGTTCTGCACTAAAAGTTATTTTTGCTGGCATCTATGGGTAATAACATACTTCTATGCCAATAATCATATAAGGTGACTTAACGGTTATTTAGTTGTGATTTTCTAATGTTTACTGCCAAAAAGACACTTATAACTAACTTGTTATTTGAAAAATATCAAACAACAAAACTTGTATTTTTCCTAGATTCAGATTAGCATAATATTAGTTATTCCTAAGGTTGGGGTGGTTCATCTTTAGGGTTATTTTTCTGGGATTTTTCTAATTTCTCAATGTTTTTATTAAATAAAAAGTGGTGCATTTTCTTTGTACTAAATGAGGGTTCAACAATTTTTTCTTATAAACTACATCACCTAAGCAAGCTAGGAAAAATATGGTTGCCCTCTGGTCCTCATTTTAAATTCCCTTTTTCATTTTCTTAAGGTTTGGGCCAATACAAGTATTAATGAGTAATCTTACGTTAACTAGTATACTGGGGAGTTTAACATTTTTAAATAGTGTAGTTGCTAGTTAAGTATGTCTCCAATTTTTCTTAGCCCTAGTCCAAAAGTATTTTTATTTTTCCTCTATTTATTTAGGTTTGGGCAGTATACTTGTTTAAATCCAAACTCTAAAAAGCTTTGCTAAAACCATGGTTTTTATCATTTTTGCTGAGTAGTTCATAATATCTAGGTCCTAGCAAAATTGGTTTGACAACTTTTGGTTGAATAAAACTCAGTGTGTGAATTTATCTAGTTCTCTGCTTATTTAAAAAGAATACATCTTAAAGTTTAAAGGAAAAAGGCTTTGCACCGAGGTCCCTATGTTCTTCCTTAACTAAACCGTTCAAACCGTGCCCCTAGGGAACTGTTTAACCGAGTCACTGACTTCGCAAATACCCCTTGGCTTTTCCCTCTCTTAACCCGAGCTCCCTCCTCGCCGGAACAGTAGACGCAGAGAGAAAAAGTGGTGGAGCGGCATACCAGCGATAGGAGAGGTCCGGTGGAGGGTCGGGTGATGTTCGGGGGCTTCTGGCGGTCAAGTCGAGGGGCGGATCGCCGATGGTGATGGCTAGAGTAGGGCTGGCCGCGTGCGCAGGCGGTCGGGCTCATTGGCGACACCTGCTCTGGCCTGCTCACGACGGTAAAGTTCAATCAAACCGCTCGGGGAGCTTCACTGGAGGTCAATGGTGATCTATGCGCAAGGAATCGATAAGTGGCTCACCGTGTGGCTCGGTCTACGTGTGGCGGCGGTTGGACGAAGTCCGGCGACGTTAATCCGGCATCTCCGGCGATGTAGTGTTCGGTCTGAGGGCCTGGGGAGCTTCACTGAGCTCCAGGAAGGCTAGCCGAGGGTTTGGATGGGGTGGAGGAGGGCTAGAGTGGTCGGTCCACGGTGGTCGGGGCTCTGGCGGCCGCTGGCACACTGTGCGTAGAGCGAACGCCGGTGAACTTGCGCTTGGGTGGGGCTGAGAGTGAGTGGGGGTGTACGGTCAAGGCCTTGGTCGGCTTTATAGGCGCGGCACGATGCGCGCGCACAGGGCTGAGCGTCGGGGCGTGCTCTGGCATCGCCAGGGCGCGTCGAACACGTGGCCATTTCTTTCTGCCCGAGTTCTAGCTCTTGCTGAGCGGCTAAACGTGCGAATCTCGCCATAAGGCTTTTGTGAGATCTCTTCTCTGCACCTATGGCTACCTAGTTCATGTGAGTTCCAAGGGAAGATCGAGTCTGGTTTAGGAGATTTGGTGGCGCCAAGTCAGAGTTGCCAGCACTGTTCAACCCGAGACAAAACTTGTGTCAAACCGTGTCAAACAGTTCTGGTTTGGTTTCAAATTTGTCAGAGGTGTGCCTTGGGTAATTTGGCTCCTTTTTGTCAATTGGACCTTATGGATTTGGCGCCAGCAACTAAGTGAACATCTCTGATCTTTAGAAGAGGGCTGATTTTTAACTTGGAGAAAATTTGGTTGCCCTTGAGTGCTCTTCACTTGGGGGCTGAATTTGGGGGTTTTGTGGACCTTTTTTGTAGGACATAATAGGTCAGAGGACACTTGCCTTCACCAGGTTGTTGCTCAGGAAGGTCTCCAACGAAACACTCAGGAACCTCGGACTGCTCGTTGTCTAAATAAAGCGAACATGCATTCAATACATTTGGAAAGTACAAATGAACAACACACCAAACATGTACAAACATAGGAATACATCTTAAAAAGACACTGTAACACCCATGGTGTTACTGTTACTAAAACTTGAGCATAACATCATTTTCATGGGCATTTCATATGATTGTTACACCTAGAGTGCATTCACTAAGTAAGAATTTCAAACAAGTTGCATTGTTTTAGTATTTTGCAAATAGAACCCTGGAATAGGGGACTTAACCCTAAATAGGGATTAGGAGGGCAAAACATGACCCAAATTGAGAAAACCCTAAGATTTAAGTAAAACAATCATAAAATGTTACCAAAGATGGATCTACATTACATTTATACCCCTGAGATACCAAAAACCTTAATTGGAACCCTAGAAAACCCTAAACCTAAACCCTAGGGGGTTATGTGCAAAATCAGTGCACATTTGGACTAAAGTGTAAAAACTACAATATTAAAGAATATAAAGTCATTTGTTCACAAATATATGGATTTGCAAGAGAAACCCTAAGTTTTGGGTGTATTTGCAAAAAGTACCAAGTGAACTCTATATTAACTAAGTCTGAAAATCAGAGTTTTGGCTCAACTTTGGAGCTCTGTAGCTTTCAAATTTGTGAGAATTTTCCATAGATCACCACATTAAATTTGTAGACCTATCAAAGGGGAACAACTTTGCTTAAGGGTGTAAGCATGGTTGTTAAGAAGAAATTGGAGAAAAATACACTCAAAGTCGAGTTGTCAGGCTATTGGTGTCTGAAATTCAGACTAACAGTGATACTGGGTCATCTTTGGAGCTCTATAGATCAAGATCTTCAAGGAATTTGCCCCACGTCGATATAGCAAAGATGTAGATCCTTTGTAGTAGAACAACTTTGCTATAGATGTTTGGACTTGGTAAGCTAGAAAATGTGGAGAAAATCTGCCTTGAATCTACTCTCTCAGACCAACTAAATGCCATTCACCATGGTACAGTGCCAAAACTGGATCAGACCGCCAGCGCCAAAAATCTCACCGCCGACGACCTCTTCGCTGGGATCCGTGTCGCGGGTGTGTGGATTTCGCTCACCATGTAAAGATCTCGTCGCGGATGAGGATGAACTACCGTGGCTTCGCTGTCCTCTGCCCTTTTGCACCAGCGACGTGGCCTTACGGCCTTCACCGGAGTTGCCGTGCTTTACAGCGGTTGTGCCACGCTCCAAGCCTTTCACCACGTCATCACTAGCCGCACCAGCTCACCGATAACCGCCGTAGCTCCTCAACCGGTGATCGCCGGAGGAAGCGCCACGGTGAAAGCCACCTAGCCCGTGCACCAGTATCCCTGTTTCCATCCGGCCGCCAGCACACCTTGATGAAATTGGACGCCACCGCCAAACTATTCAGATGACAAACTAACATATGATCGAAATTATGCATGACGAGCTTCGCGACCTTGAAACTGCGTGTGCTCCAATAGTCCCTCTTCGATGCAGCATGTGACAGTCCTCCCAATTGATCGCAGTTAATCTGCAGCAAAGAAAAGCTTAATTATCAGCGAGATTTAATTATGTATAGGATTAAAACTCCTGACACGCGCGTACATAATATAATAAACTATATATGTATGCATACGTGTATATATGTATATGTGCCTGTTTGGGAGGGCTCTTGAGCCGCTCTGGCTCTAGCTTCTTACCGGAGCCCTCCCAAACGAGCTTCTTACCGGAGCCCTCCCAAACGACGTCTGGAAAACGGTTCCGTCTAAGGAGCGCGAGCCGGTTTTCACCTCAGGAGCCGGAGCCTATAATTCTAGCTCCCCGTAGTGCTCCACGCCTTCAATCCCACGTGCGTTCTTTGACCAGCTCATTTCTGGATCAGCGTCGCCGCCAATCACTAGGCACGAGCACCCAAGTCCCAAGCAGCGAGCATGCCCCTCTGATATCAAACCCAACGCTTCATCTTGCCATTTTCGTCCCTGCTTTCAAACAGTACGGTGTGTTTTGCATTAGAATATTTTTTACATTAACTTTTCAACGGTAATATTTTTTACCATAAATTTTTTCTTCAAACACTAAATCAAAAAATACAAGCGGAGCTGTTTTGCCAAACAATTTTTAAAAAAAGCACTAGCTTCTGTACAGGAGCTACTTCTTCTAAGGAGCCGGAGCTGGAGCCGTTTGCAGAGGAGCCAGAGCCCTACCAAACGGGCCCATAGTTGTAAACAAGTATACACACCTGATGAGTGAGATCAGATGTGTCATGTGTGCACATGTCTGGCTAGGGCTAGCTTACCACAGCTGCAGGCCGTGGCCATGGAGGCCGCCGCACGGAGCCGCCGGGTCCTGCAGGTTGGGCTGCGTCGGCTGTAGCCGGAACCCGAGGTCGTCGGCGTGCAGCTGCGGCGCCGCCGACATCAGCTGCAGTGCCGTGCCCGACGACGACGACTCCCCGCCGTAGTAGGCGGTGGCGGAGTGCGCGAACGCCGGCGGTGGCTGCAGCATCGCCAGCGGCGCCATCTCCCCCAGCTTCACCTCGCCGGTCAACGCGGCCTGCGCCCTGCTGGTTCTCGTTGATCTGATGACGAAGAAATCAGTAAGGCCCGCGCGTACACGTCGATCATGGTTCATAGCATGCTTGTATAGATCGAGAAGAGCAGCAGCCAAGCTTGAATATTTAACATTTTTTTTGAGTATGTATGTATATGTATGTATGTATTACCATGCGGTACAGGAAGGTGTTCTGGTCTTCCAAGATTTGTTCCTGTCAGCCATTGGTCAGTTGTGTTCAGAACCACACGATCGTGCACGCGTCTATTGCACTGGATTGTCAGCAGTTCCATGCGTACCTTGCGACGTAGGTTGTCAAGCTGTTGGTTCAGGAGCTGATGCTGCAAGAGTAACCAGAGTACCAGACGACATTAGATGCCATTGCTGTTCTAATAAGCTCCTGATAATGCAGCACAATCACTACAGTAAACGCCAAAATTTCCGACGGCTAAAACCGTCGGACATAAGACTTGGACCGTCGGAGATAAGCTATTTCCGACGGCATTAGCTTATCTCCGACGGTTTTAAGCCGTCGTGGATAACGCGTCGGAAATAGCGTTATATCCGACGGCCGCCGTCGGACATACACTATGTCCGACGGCCCTATCGAGCCGTCGGACATAAGGCCGCGTAACCGTTTTACCCGTCGCCTGGGCCCACAGCTGTTATGTCCGACGGTTTAAAGCCGTCGGATATAACATACAGCTTATCTCCGACGGTTTTAAGCCGTCGGACATAAGGTCTATGTTATGTCCGACGGCCTACACTAAGCCGTCGGACATAACATTTTTCAGAAATTGCACAAAAATCTGAAATTTAAAAAATCTGACATTTGCAAATACAAAACAGATTTCATACACATATACACATTCACATTAACAAATATACTCACATAAGTATACACATTCACAAATATAATCACATAAGCATTCACATTCACAAAATTTAACATAACGACATAGTTCCAAATGGTTGCAACAAGTGTTTACATAAACATAGTTGTCCAAACTCCAAAATGAACATTATTCGACGGATAGGCTTTCACATGAAAGGTTGCAACAAGTGTTTTACATCATTATCACTCATATCCATCGCCACCTCCTCCGGCTGGACTATGCGTGCTGAAAAGATTGTTCACCCACGAATGTGTTGGGTCGTCCTGACCAGACCCATCTCCAGGTGCGGCAACTGAAGCGGGTGGTGTCTGAAATCCCTATAACACAAGCACATGAAATAGTAACCACTCAATTGTTCATTTAAACACATAAGACATCTATGAACATGTCACACACGCATATGTGTACATACCATAGGGAATTGTGACGGAGGCGGAGGCGGTGGTGGAGGCGCCAACATTGGCATTGGCAGTGCAAACTCCGGAGGCGGCATCCCATATGTCGGCATCGGGACGCCCGCTTGTTGGGCTAGTTGCTACAAATTATATACAAGTTATTGTTGAGCTAATAAGATACACATCAAGTGTTTTGCAAAATAAGCTACAAAATGTTACTTCAGCTTACCGAGAGAAGAGCTTGGTTTTGGGCCTGGAGGTTTGCATAATACTCGTCCCTCTTCTTCTGGTACTCGGCTTGTTGCCTCTGGTACTCAGATTGTTGCCTCTGGTACTCCAATTGTTCCCTCAAGACTGATTGATGGTACTCTGCCTGTTGACGCAACACTGCCATCTCTATGTCGTGGGCGGATGATCGTGAACGGGACGACTGTGAAGACGACGATGTGGACTGTCGTCCACGGCGTCTTAGCTCTCTGGAATCAATCGTAGAATCAAAAATACCCAACCTACAAGAGTGAACCATGCACTTAGTATAGTAACTCATGCCTCAGTTGAATCGCAAGCATATGATGCCAATTTTGTAATCCAAATTAAATAATCTCACCGTCCGTGGGCTTGTCCTCCTCCGCTAGCATATGCTGCCTGAGGGTCGATTGGCTGGCTCCTCCAATCGTACTCCTGCCCATGACGTTGAACCATCTCCTCCCCATACGAAGCCTGGAGGCAAACAATATCAAATATAAGTGCATAACCCCTATATATGCCCTTGCAAACAATATCAAACACATAATAGAGTATCAAAAACTCACTAGACGGTCGGTGGCCGTCTGAGTGCATAACACATCAGGATTCTGAGGATCAGAACCCCTATGCCCTTGCATGTACACCTCCACATCCGTGGGCGTACGACCGGATTTGACTTCCTGTACATAAAAGTTACAATGACACATTTCTATGTAATTCAAAAGTTACAACAAACTGTGACTTACCATTCGCTTAGCCAAGCGCACATGACCATCACCACCGTAGTTGTGGAACGACTCAGTCCCACGGTTTCCCCTGTTCCTTTCGGAAATGGCACGAAACTCAGGGGAAGCCCACCATCTGCACAATGCCCGATAACCCTCCGATCGGGTGGCCATCCACGGCACCGACACCTACATGAAATTTTTTAAATAAAGCAAGCAAATACATGGCTTCGTGCGATTTGAGAGGCAAGAACCTGTTTACCTCTAGGTATTGCTCCTCCGTCAAGTAAATTGATGACCACTCGGCCTTGGTATTTGGCATCGGTCGATCATCAGCATTTGCTCTGTACCATGCCTTTATAGCCTAAATTCGTGCATAGTACATTGCATCTGCAACGACATCGTTCGCGTTATACTCAAACACGTAACGAGCGTTCATATCATATGATCCATCGTCCGGCAACTTGTACCGTTTCTGCAAAAAAAATTAGTGTTATCATAAAAGCAAACATGTATGGAATAACTAAAATAGTATAAATAATTCATACCCAGAATGCATCCCAAACTAGTGCCTGTGTGTTGCCAAACGTTCTACAGACACCATAGCGATAATGCTCCCAAGTGGTGGCGGGGACAGACTCGCCAGTAGGCAAAGTCACAACACCAGGCCAGTGCAGACGAACAAGATTACCAAGCACCATGTTCACCTGCCTGTAGTGTCCTGTGCCTGTGAACGAGTCGTCGATCCAAGACCTGGAAATAGTATACACAATGTGGAAATTAAAACATAACTTTCAATAACATTTAAGCAAAGACATGTCACTCACTTTCCACTAGGCTTTATCAAAACCCGAGATTCGGGTGGAAGCTCTGGAGGTGGTCCAACAAAATGCAGCTTCCTCATTCTCCTAACTCGAGAAGTTCCAGACCCAGCTGCGGAATCTCCACCAGCCCCAGAATCCCCAGCATCGTCTCCAGCATCATCTCCACCATCATCTCCACCATCATCTTCAACATCATCTCTTGCATGATCCTCTACCACTGGTTCCTCAATTTCAGCATCCTATGAAACAAATACCATACATCATACAATATTAAGTAACTCAAATAATGTAATTTATCAACTAACTTACATCTTGTGGAGGCAAATGTTCTGCCAGCGCTCTCCGTCTGCTCATGGTAGAACCTGAGCCCTGAAAAACTGAATCCTCACCCCTCGAGCTGCTCCTCGAGCTACTCCTCGTCCCAAGCAAACTACGAGCAAAAGACTTCATTTTCTTTGACATCCTATTTTAACAACAACATGTTAGTACATAAATCGACAATAAAATATGCAACAAAATCATAAAATATGAAATAAAATAATAAAATATGCAATAAAATCATGTTCCATGTTAGTACAAGGAAACAAACATTTTAGTCTCACAACAAAAATTCTAGCGGCAATGACTAAAATAAAGTTTACACTTACAGGAGAAACTGACTCATCTCTTCCATGTTGTTATACATGTAGAGTAAAGCAGTCTTCCATTCGTCGTTGGTGAAACAGTATGTTGTGCTGGGTCCTACAGTTTTGCCCCTCCATTGAAAAATTTCAATATCACTGATAGGGGGCTCGTCGACATGATACCGCAACGTATGGGCATTGACATTGTGTTCCTCTGCAAAGTACAGGCCCGTGAACGATGCTATCTCTTTATATTTGAATTCTTCAGCGATGCACCCTTCAACTCGTCTCTTATTACCAACCATTGCACGTAGCTTCTTTAGTGTCCTTTCGATGTGATACATCCATCTATATTGCACAGGACCTCCTACCTTAGCTTCGTATGGTAGGTGAACAAGTAGATGTTGCATCGGATTGAAGAAACCTGGTGGAAATAGTTTTTCAAGTTTGCATACCAAAATCGGTATTTGTTGCTCAAGCTTCTCCATCATCTCTTTCTTTATTTCTTTGGCACAAAGATGTCTATAAAAGTAGCTTAGCTCCGCTAATGCTTTCCATACATCATTTTTTACAAAACCACGAAACATAACAGGAAGGAGTCTTTCCATTATTATGTGGTAGTCATGACTCTTCAACCCAGAATCTCTGGACCACTTAGACGCTTGGGTGGTCCCCTCGTCACAATCGTGTCCTTTTTAAAAGCGTTCCTATCGAACCTGAACGGGTGATCCTCTGGCAAAAAACATCTATGGCAATCGAAGTAACATATCTTTCCACCAAACTTTAGTCGAAAGCATGAAGTGTCTTCAACGCATATCGGACATGTCAAAATCCCATGACAACTCCATCCAGCAAAGATACCATAAGCCATAAAATCATGAATAGACCATAAAAACGCGGCTCTTAGGTTGAACTTCTGTTTCTTGTAACAATCGTACGCCTCGACTCCTGCCCACAAAATTTTCAATTCTTCAATCAGGGGCCTCATCATCACATCGATCTTTGTTCCAGGATGATCCGGACCAGGTATTACAAGACACAAGAAAATAAATTCATATTTCATGCAAAGAGCTGGTGGAAGGTTGTATGGAACAGCAAAGACGGGCCAACATGAGTACGACGTTGCAGTTAGATTGAATGGCGAGAAACCATCTGTTGCCAAACCGAAGCGAACATTCCTCACTTCATCAGCAAAGCTGGAATCAAAAGCATCTAGTGCCTTCCATGCATCTGTATCAGCTGGGTGCACCATGACATTTCGATTCTCACGTACCCCTTCTTTGTGCCACCTCATGTGTCTGGCTGTATTCTTGGAGATGAACAAACGTTTCAACCGAGGTATAAGAGGCATGTAACGAAGCTGCTTACGTGCAATCTTCGTAGTCACGGTCAAACCATCGTCGTTTTCAACCTCAACGAATCTACGCTCACCACATACAGTACACTCCTTCTCACCTGCGGTCTCCTTCCAGAAAAGCATACAATTATTTTCACAGACATCGATTTTTTCGTAGTCCATACCGAGGCCAGATAACAGCTTTTTAGACTGATACATGTCCTTTGGCATCTTGTGATTCTCCGGAAGTACATCACTGATCAAGTTCAAAAGTTCCTTGTAACAGTTGTTTGAGAATGCAAACTTAGACTTAATAGCCATAAGTCGAGTCACAAATACAAGGACGGTCACTTTTGTGTGCTCATGCAATGGCTCTTCGGCAGCTTTAAGGAGCTCGAAGAACTTCTGAACCTCAGGTGTAGCTGGATCCTCAAACTCGGTGGGTTGACCGGGGTTCTCCGAATCGACGATTAGAAGCTCATGGCGTACATCGTCAAGCATCTCTTCCATCCTATCGTAGTCCTCCTCTTCATGTGACTGAACTTCCGATACAGTACGAGGAGGTGGGTCCTCACCGTGGTGCACCCACACCTCATAGCCTGGCATATAACCGTTCTTGCAAATATGTATAGACATAGTCCTCCTGTCAAGGAAATTAATGTTCCGACACTTGCTACAAGGGCACCTAACATCGGTTCCAGTCTCTGACCGAGCAAAAGCATGGTCGAGAAAAGCATCAGTCTTGGCAACCCACTCACTTGATAGAGCACCTCTTTTCTTCCAACCTTCATACATCCATCGACGATTCTCCTCCATACTAGATACGAGACGTTAACTTAATTAGATAAGTAATGCACTGCACGGACCATCCGTTTTTACGAAGAAATCACGCCCCTACATCTGTAGGAAAGGATAGGTCCTAAACCCACCCAGGAGTGACCGACGAGGCCGTGTTTATGACAAGACATGTGGTCGTGCGAAATTTCGGCAGCATAACCCCGCTGTTCTCCAATCGCACGCCTAAAAATGGTGCAATTGGAGAACAGAGAGGTTATGCTGCCGAAACTAAGCAGGAGCACATGCTTTTGTCATAAACACGGACTCTGTCGGTCACCCCGAGGCTGTCCAATAAAGGGACAATTCCGGCCCAACATACCTCACATGCGTCGCTTGTAAGGTGTGTTGGGCCGAAACGGGTGACGCCTAGGTTTCGTTTGTTCACACTACGATACAATATGATTAACTATAATCATCGTGCATTATTAAATAATTAAACTAATAAACCAAAATACAATATTACATACGAAATAACATTGTTATAAATGACAAATCATATAAAATGACCTTATTTCCGAGGGCATAATAATTACCCTCGGAAATTAAAAATTTAAATTATCTAAAGTACCACTAAATAAACTAAAACAGGCTATTTTAATTACGTAATCAAATTTTGGCCGTCGGACATAACAAACTAAACAATCAAATGCATTCATACATACATTTCTAATCAAATACATTAATACAAACATACAATTCTAATCAAATACATTAATACAAGCATACAATTTTAATAAACGAAATTGCTAATTAAGCATACTCACTTAGCGGGTGTGGAGAGCCGGCCGGCGATGGGCGCACGGGCGGGCGGCGGGCGCAGGGGCCGTTGGCCGGAGCACGGGGCGGCGGCGGTGGCACAAGCGTGGCGGCCGGAGCACGAGCGTGGCGGTGGCCGGCGACGAGCTCGGGGCGGTGGCGGCCGGACAAGGGGCGGCGGTGGCCGGAGCTCGTGGCGGCGGGCGGGATGGCGACCGGGCGGGCCGGCGACGAGCGTGGCGGCGACGAGCGTGGAGACGGACGGCGGCGGCGGGAGACAGAGAAACGACCGGGTGAAAACTGAAGGCGCGCGGGTCGGATCCGCGCGTTAAAAAGACTTATGTCCGACGGCTCGGTACGAGGCCGTCGGACATAAGCTTACGTCCGACGGTCAGACTGACAGCCGTCGGCTGTTTCCTGTTATTTACGACGGCCACTGTTGGCCGTCGGACATACCCTTATGTCCGACGGTTGTCTACGAGGCCGTCGGACATAATGCGGCCGTCGGAGTTTCTAGGTTTTACTGTAGTGAATACATGTTTTTTTTTACTGTCAACGGGGGGGGGGGGGGAGGATCCCCACCTGATTTTCATTCCTGTCTTTTTGCCCAAAGCGGCTAGAGTTTACAGCAAGCTAGCAGCATTGTAGTTGTAGCTAGCATAGTTACAGGGGGAGGGCGAAGCAAAGATGAGATTACATAATAGGATTAGAGAACACCAACAACCAAGCACCTAATAGTTGTGCCTCTTTCCTGTTGTGCCTGTACGCCCAAGCTTTTGTTTCAGAAGCGCATGAATGCAAAGTGGCCGCAAGAGTGGCATGATCCTGACGGAAGACGACACCATTTCTGCGTTTCCACAATTGCCAACAGCAGAGGAGGACAAAGGAGTTGAATTCTGCACCCGGAAGGCGATCAGGGCGACTGATGTTTGGCAGGTCCTGGGTGCCCAGATCATCAGCGACAGAGAATCCGATGGAGCTCCAAAATTGGCGTGCAAACGGGCAGTGGAAGATGATGTGCGAAGGAGTTTCACTGTCTTGGTTACATATTTCACAACAGTCATCATCCACAATCCCTTTTTTCTTCAGGTTCCATTTGCACTGAATTTTTCCTTGCATAAGCAGCTGAAAGGGAATTAGGCTTACACCTAGTTCCTAAATAATTTTGGTGGTTGAATTGCCCAACACAAATATTGGACTAACTAGTTTGCTCTAGTGCATAAGTTATACAGGTGCAAAAGGTTCACATTTAGCCAATAAAAAGACCAAGTGTTGGATTCAACAAAGGAGCAGCAAGGCAACCGAGGGCACCTCTGGCTGGAGGCACCGGACTGTCCGGTGTGCACCGGACATGTCCGGTGCGGCCAGAGGACTTCGACTCAAACTCTTCGCCCTCGGGAATTCTCGGAAGCCGGCGCGCTAAAATTCACCGGACTGTCCGGTGTGCACCGGACATGTCCGGTGCTCCAAGGAAACGCGGCCTCCGGAACTCGCCAGCCTCGGGTTCGCTCGGCAGCCGCTCCGCTAAAATTCACCGGACTGTCCGGTGTGCACCGGACTGTCCGGTGTGCCAGCGGAGCAACGGCTCTCTGCGGCGCCAACGGCTCCCTGCGGTGCATTAAATGCGCGCGCAGCGCGCGCAGACGTCAGGCTCGCCCATACCGGTGCACCGGACATCAAACAGTACATGTCCGGTGTGCACCGGACACCCAGGAGGGCCCAGAAGTCAGAAGCTCCAACGGTCAGAATCCAACGGCAATGGTGACGTGGCAGGGGCACCGGACTGTCCGGTGTGCACCGGACTGTCCGGTGCGCCATCGAACAGAGGAGTTCCAGCAACGGTCACTTTTGGTGGTTGGGGCTATAAATACCCCAACCACCCCACATTCATTGCCATCCAAGTTTTCCACTTCTCAACCTCTACAAGAGCTCTAGCATTCAATTCTAGACACACCAAATAGATCAAGTCCTCTCCAAATCCCACACAACTGCATAGTGACTAGAGAGAGTGATTTGCTTGTGTTCTTTCGAGCTCTTGCGCTTGGATCGCATTCTTTCTTTCTCACTTGTTCTTGAGATCATCACTCAATTGTAACCAAGGCAAGAGGCACCAATTGTGTGGTGGCCCTTGCGGGGAAGTTTTGTTCCCGGTTGATTGAGAAGAAGAGAAAGCTCACTCGATCCGTGGGATCGTTTGAGAGAGGGAAGGGTTGAAAAAGACCCGGCCTTTGTGGCCTCCTCAACGGGGAGTAGGTTTGCGAGAACCGAACCTCGGTAAAACAAATCCTCGTGTCACACTCTTATTTGCTTGCGATTTGTTTTGCGCCCTCTCTCGCGGACTCGTTTCTTTACTACTAACGCTAACCCGGCTTGTAGTTGTGATTATTTTTGTAAATTTCAGTTTTGCCCTATTCACCCCCCCCCCCCTCTAGGCGACTATCAATTGGTATCAAAGGCCGGTACTTCATTAGAGCCTAACCGCTCGAAGTGATGTCGGGAGATCACACCAAGAGGGAGATGGAGACCGGCGATGACAAGCCCACTACAAGTCAAGGGAGCACTTCATCTTCATCGGAAGAGTCCCGCACCAAGAGAAGAGAGAAGAAGAAGAAATCCTCCAAGCGGAAGGAGAAAAGATCTTCCTCTTCTCACCACAAAGAGAAGAAGGAAAAATCTTCTTCTCACAAGCCGCATCGGAGTGGGGACAAGCACAAAAGGATGAGGAAGGTGGTCTACTACGAGACCGACACTTCATCGACATCTACCTCCGGCTCCGACGCAGCGTCCGTCACTTCTAAACGCCAAGAGCGTAAGAAGTATAGTAAGATCCCCCTACGCTACCCTCGCATTCCTAAACATACACCTTTACTTTCCGTTCCATTAGGCAAACCACCAACTTTTAATGGTGAAGATTATGCTATGTGGAGTAATTTGATGCGATTTCATCTAACCTCTCTCCACAAAAGATTATGGGATGTTGTTGAGTATGGTGTACAGGTACCATCCGTAGGGGATGAAGACTACGACACGGACGAAGTGGCCCAAATCGAGCACTTCAACTCCCAAGCCGCAACCATCCTTCTTGCCTCTCTAAGCAAGGAGGAATACAACAAAGTACAAGGGTTGAAGAACGCCAAGGAGATTTGGGACCTACTCAAGACGGCGCACGAGGGTGATGAACTCACCAAGATCACCAAGCGGGAAACGATCGAGGGGGAGCTCGGTCGCTTCCGTCTTCGCCAAGGGGAGGAGCCACAAGACATGTACAACCGGCTCAAGACCTTGGTGAACCAAGTGCGCAACCTCGGGAGCGCAAAATGGGATGACCACGAAGTGGTTAAGGTTATTCTAAGAGCCCTTATTTTCCTTAACCCTACTCAAGTACAATTAATTCGTGGCAATCCTAGATATACACAAATGACCCCCGAGGAAGTCATCGGGAATTTTGTTAGTTTTGAATGCATGATTAAGGGCTCCAAGAAGATCAACGAGCTTGATGAGCCTTCCACATCCGAGGCGCAACCCGTGGCCTTCAAGGCAACGGAGGAGAAGAAGGAGGAGTCTACACCAAGTAGACAACCAATTGACGCCTCCAAGCTCGACAACGAGGAGATGGCCCTAATCATCAAAAGCTTCCGGCAAATCCTCAAGCAACGGAAGGGGAAGGACTACAAATCCCGTTCCAAGAAGGTTTGCTACAAGTGTGGTAAGCCCGGTCACTTTATTGCTAAATGTCCATTATCAAGTGATAGTGACAGGGTGACGACAAGAAGGGCAAGAGGAAGGAAAAGAAGAAGTACTACAAGAAGAAGGGCGGCGATGCCCATGTTTGTCGGGAGTGGGACTCCGACGAAAGCTCAAGCGACTCCTCCGACGACGAGGACGCCGCCAACATCGCCGTCACCAAGGGCCTCCTCTTCCCCAACGTCGGCCACAAGTGCCTCATGGCCAAGGACGGCAAAAAGAAGGTAAAATCAAAGTCCTCCACTAAATATGAAACATCTAGTGATGAGGATGATGATAAAAATGAAGAGGATAATTTGCGTATTCTTTTTGCCAACCTTAACATGGAACAAAAAGAAAAATTAAATGAATTGATTAGTGCTATACATGAGAAGGATGATCTCTTGGATTCTCAAGAGGACTTCCTTATTAAAGAAAATAAAAAGCATGTTAAGGTTAAAAATGCTTATGCTCTAGAAAGAGAAAAATGTGAAAAATTGTCTAGTGAGCTAAGTATTTGCCATGAGACTTTAGACAACCTTAGAAATGAAAATGCCAATTTGTTAGCTAAGGTTGATTCTCCTATTTGCAATATTTCAATTCCTAGAAATGATAATAATGATTTGCTTGCTAGGATTGAAAAATTGAACATTTCTCTTGCTAGCCTTAGAAATGAGAATGAGAAATTAATTGCTAAGGCTAAGGATTTTGATGTTTGCAATACTACTATTTCTGACCTTAGAACTAAGAATGATTTGTTGCATGCTAAGGTTATTGAATTAAAGTCTTGCAAACCCTCTACATCTACTATTGAGCATGTGTCCATTTGCACTAGATGTAGAGATATTAATGTTGATGCTATCCATGATCACCTTGCCTTAATTAAAAAACAAAATGATCACATAGCACAACTTAATGCTAAAATTAGAGAGCATGACTTAGAAAATGAAAAATTTAAATTGGCTAGAAGCATGCTCTATAATGGGAGACGCCCGGGCATTAAGGACGGCATTGGCTTCCAAAGGGGAGACAATGTCAAAATTAATGCCCCTCCTAAGAACTTGTCTAACTTTGTTAAGGGCAAGGCTCCCATGCCTCAGGATAACGAGGGTTACATTTTGTACCCTGCCGGGTATCCTGAGAGTAAAATTAAGAAAATTCATTCTAGGAAGTCTCACTCTGGCCCTAATCATGCTTTTATGTATAAGGGTGAGACATCTAGATCTAGGCAACCAACCCATGCCAAGTTGCCTAGAAAGAAAACTCTTAATGCATCAAATGATCATAGCATTTCATTTAAAACTTTTGATGCATCTTATGTTTTAACTAACAAATCCGGCAAGGTAGTTGCCAAGATTGTTGGGGGCAAACACAAGGGCTCCAAGACTTGTGTTTGGATACCCAAAGTTCTTGTATCTAATGCCAAAGGACCCAAAACCGTTTGGGTACCTAAAACAAAGAACTAAACTTGTTTTGTAGGTTTATGCATCCGGGGGCTCAAGTTGGATACTCGACAGCGGGTGCACAAACCATATGACAGGGGAGAAAAGGATGTTCTCCTCCTATGAGAAAAACCAAGATCCCCAACGAGCTATCACATTCGGGGATGGAAATCAAGGTTTGGTCAAAGGTTTGGGTAAAATTGCTATATCTCCTGACCATTCTATTTCCAATGTTTTTCTTGTAGATTCTTTAGATTACAATTTGCTTTCCGTATCCCAATTATGTCAAATGGGCTACAACTGTCTTTTTACTGATACTGGTGTTACTGTCTTTAGAAGAAGTGATGATTCAGTAGCATTTAAGGGAGTGTTAGAGGGTCAGCTATACTTGGTAGATTTTGATAGAGCTGAACTCAACACTTGCTTAGTTGCTAAGACTAACTTGGGTTGGCTCTGGCACCGCCGACTAGCCCATGTTGGAATGAAGAATCTTCACAAGCTTCTAAAGGGAGAACACATTTTAGGACTAACCGATGTTCATTTTGAGAAAGACAGGATTTGTAGCGCATGCCAAGCCGGGAAGCAAGTTGGTGTCCATCATCCACACAAAAACATCATGACTACCGACAGGCCACTGGAGCTCCTACACATGGATTTATTCGGCCCGATCGCCTACATAAGCATCGGCGGTAGTAAGTATTGTCTTGTAATTGTGGATGATTATTCTCGCTTCACTTGGGTATTCTTTTTGCAGGAAAAATCACAAACCCAAGAGACCTTAAAGGGATTCTTAAGAAGAGCTCAAAATGAGTTCGGCTTAAGGATCAAGAAAATTAGAAGCGACAATGGGACGGAGTTCAAGAACTCTCAAATCGAAGGCTTCCTTGAGGAGGAGGGCATCAAGCATGAGTTCTCTTCTCCCTACACTCCACAACAAAATGGTATAGTGGAGAGGAAGAATCGAACTCTATTGGACATGGCAAGAACCATGCTTGATGAGTACAAGACACCGGATCGGTTTTGGGCCGAGGCGGTCAACACCGCCTGCTACGCCATCAACCGATTATATCTTCATCGAATCCTCAAGAAGACATCTTATGAACTCCTAACCGGTAAAAAGCCCAATATTTCATATTTTAGAGTTTTTGGTAGCAAATGTTTTATACTTGTTAAAAGAGGTAGAAAATCTAAATTTGCTCCTAAAACTGTAGAAGGCTTTTTACTAGGATATGACTCAAACACAAGGGCATATAGAGTCTTTAACAAGTCCTCAGGACTTGTTGAAGTTTCTTGTGACGTTGTGTTTGATGAGACTAACGGCTCTCAAGTAGAGCAAGTTGATCTTGATGATGTAGGTGGAGAACAGGCTCCATGCATGGCGCTAAGGAACATGTCCATCGGGGATGTGTGTCCTAAGGAATCCGAAGAGCCTCCAAATGCACAAGATCAACCATCCTCCTCCATGCAAGCATCTCCACCAACTCAAGTTGAGGATGAGGCTCAAGATGTTGAACAAGAAAATCAAGAAGATGAGCCACCTCAAAATGACGGCAACGATCAAGGGGGAGATTCAAATGATGAAGACAAGGAGGATGAACAACCAAGGCCGCCACACCCAAGAGTCCACCAAGCAATACAACGAGATCACCCCGTCGACACTATCCTTGGCGATATTCATAAGGGGGTAACTACTCGATCTCGTGTTGCTCATTTTTGTGAACATTACTCGTTTGTTTCCTCTATTGAGCCAACCAGGGTAGAGGAAGCACTACAAGATTCGGATTGGGTGATGGCGATGCAAGAGGAGCTCAACAATTTCACAAGGAACGAGGTATGGCACTTAGTTCCACGTCCTAATCAAAATGTTGTAGGAACCAAGTGGGTCTTCCGCAACAAGCAAGACGAGCATGGTGTGGTGACTAGGAACAAAGCTCGACTCGTGGCCAAGGGGTATTCACAAGTCGAAGGTTTGGATTTTGGTGAAACCTATGCACCCGTAGCTAGGCTTGAGTCAATTCGTATATTATTAGCCTATGCTACTTACCATGGCTTCAAGCTCTACCAAATGGACGTGAAGAGTGCCTTCCTCAATGGACCAATCAAGGAGGAGGTCTATGTTGAGCAACCTCCCGGCTTTGAAGACAGTGAGTATCCTAACCATGTTTATAGGCTCTCTAAGGCGCTTTATGGGCTCAAGCAAGCCCCGAGAGCATGGTATGAATGCCTTAGAGATTTCCTTATTGCAAATGGTTTCAAAGTCGGCAAGGCCGATCCTACTTTATTCACTAAGACTCTTGATAATGATTTGTTTGTATGCCAAATTTATGTTGATGATATTATATTTGGGTCTACTAACAAATCTACATGTGAAGAATTTAGTAGGATCATGACACAGAAATTCGAGATGTCGATGATGGGGGAGTTGAAATATTTCTTAGGATTTCAAGTCAAGCAACTCCAAGAGGGCACCTTCATTAGCCAAACGAAGTATACTCAAGACATTCTAAGCAAATTTGGAATGAAGGATGCCAAGCCCATCAAGACACCCATGGGAACTAATGGACATCTCGACCTCGACACGGGAGGTAAGTCCGTGGATCAAAAGGTATACCGGTCGATGATTGGATCATTGCTTTATTTATGTGCATCTCGACCGGACATTATGCTTTCCGTTTGCATGTGTGCAAGATTCCAAGCCGACCCTAAGGAATCACACCTTACGGCCGTAAAACGAATCTTGAGATATTTGGCTTTTACTCCTAAGTTTGGGCTTTGGTACCCTCGGGGATCCACATTTGATTTGATTGGTTATTCGGATGCCGATTGGGCGGGGTGTAGGATTAATAGGAAGAGCACATCGGGGACTTGCCAGTTCTTGGGAAGATCCTTGGTGTCATGGGCTTCAAAGAAGCAAAATTCGGTCGCTCTTTCTACCGCCGAAGCCGAGTATATTGCCGCAGGCCATTGTTGCGCGCAATTGCTTTGGATGAGGCAAACCCTGCGGGACTACGGTTACAAATTAACCAAAGTCCCTTTGCTATGTGACAATGAGAGTGCAATCAAAATGGCCGACAATCCCGTCGAGCACAGCCGCACTAAGCACATAGCCATTCGGTATCATTTTCTTCGGGATCACCAACAAAAGGGGGATATCGAGATTTCTTACATTAACACTAAAGATCAATTAGCCGATATCTTTACCAAGCCGCTTGATGAACAATCTTTTACCCGACTTAGGCATGAGCTCAATATTCTTGATTCTAGGAATTTCTTTTGCTAAACTTGCACACATAGCACATGAATATACCTTTGATCATGTCTCTTTTATATATGCTATGACTAATGTGTTTTCAAGTATATTTCAAACCAAGTCATAGGTATATTGAAAGGGAATTGGAGTCTTCGGCGAAGACAAGGCTTCCACTCCACTTCACTACTCATTCTTCGCCGTCGCTCCGCATCACTCTCCAACTTTGGTATAATCTTCACTCATTCATTTCATGACCAAAGGGGGAGATAATACTTCATTGGGCTCTAATGATTCCGTTTTTGGCGATTCATGCCAAAGGGGGAGAAAGCGTGAGCCCAAAGCAAGCAAAAGGACCGCACCACCACCTAATTTTTTAAATTTGATGATTTTCATTGGTAAATTTCAAAATTGGTATCTCTTTATGTTCTAAAGGGGGAGGAAATAGTATTTCAAAATGATAAATCAAAAACCCTCTTGAACACTAAGAGGAGGATCTCATTTAGGGGGAGTTTTTGTTTAGTCAAAGGAAAAGCATTTTGGAACAAAGGAAGAAACTTTCAAATCTTGAAAATGCTTTGCAAAATCTTATTCATTTACCTTTGTCTATCTTGCAAAATGACTTTGAAAAGGATTTACAAAAGAGTTTGCAAAAACAAAACTTATGGTGCAAATGTGGTCCAATATGTCAAAAAAAAAACAAAGAAACTATCCATGCGCATCACATAAGTATTTATATTGGCTCAATTCCAAGCAACCTTTGCACTTACATTATGGGAACTAGTTCAATTATGCACTTCTATATTTGCTTTGGTTTGTGTTGGCATCAATCACCAAAAAGGGGGAGATTGAAAGGGAATTAGGCTTACACCTAGTTCCTAAATAATTTTGGTGGTTGAATTGCCCAACACAAATATTGGACTAACTAGTTTGCTCTAGTGCATAAGTTATACAGGTGCAAAAGGTTCACATTTAGCCAATAAAAAGACCAAGTGTTGGATTCAACAAAGGAGCAGCAAGGCAACCGAGGGCACCTCTGGCTGGAGGCACCGGACTGTCCGGTGTGCACCGGACATGTCCGGTGCGGCCAGAGGACTTCGACTCAAACTCTTCGCCCTCGGGAATTCTCGGAAGCCGGCGCGCTAAAATTCACCGGACTGTCCGGTGTGCACCGGACATGTCCGGTGCTCCAAGGAAACGCGGCCTCCGGAACTCGCCAGCCTCGGGTTCGCTCGGCAGCCGCTCCGCTAAAATTCACTGGACTGTCCGGTGTGCACCGGACTGTCCGGTGTGCACCGGACTGTCCGGTGTGCCAGCGGAGCAACGGCTCTCTGCGGCGCCAACGGCTCCCTGCGGTGCATTAAATGCGCGCGCAGCGCGCGCAGACGTCAGGCTCGCCCATACCGGTGCACCGGACATCAAACAGTACATGTCCGGTGTGCACCGGACACCCAGGAGGGCCCAGAAGTCAGAAGCTCCAACGGTCAGAATCCAACGGCAATGGTGACGTGGCAGGGGCACCGGACTGTCCGGTGTGCACCGGACTGTCCGGTGCGCCATCGAACAGAGGAGTTCCAGCAACGGTCACTTTTGGTGGTTGGGGCTATAAATACCCCAACCACCCCACATTCATTGCCATCCAAGTTTTCCACTTCTCAACCTCTACAAGAGCTCTAGCATTCAATTCTAGACACACCAAATAGATCAAGTCCTCTCCAAATCCCACACAACTGCATAGTGACTAGAGAGAGTGATTTGCTTGTGTTCTTTCGAGCTCTTGCGCTTGGATCGCATTCTTTCTTTCTCACTTGTTCTTGAGATCATCACTCAATTGTAACCAAGGCAAGAGGCACCAATTGTGTGGTGGCCCTTGCGGGGAAGTTTTGTTTCCGGTTGATTGAGAAGAAGAGAAAGCTCACTCGATCCGTGGGATCGTTTGAGAGAGGGAAGGGTTGAAAAAGACCCGGCCTTTGTGGCCTCCTCAACGGGGAGTAGGTTTGCGAGAACCGAACCTCGGTAAAACAAATCCTCGTGTCACACTCTTATTTGCTTGCGATTTGTTTTGCGCCCTCTCTCGCGGACTCGTTTCTTTACTACTAACGCTAACCCGGCTTGTAGTTGTGATTATTTTTGTAAATTTCAGTTTCGCCCTATTCACCCCCCCCCCCTCTAGGCGACTATCAGCAGCCAACAGAAGAATTGTGCCCGCGGGGGGGCTTTGTTACCCCAGATGAAAGTGGTGCTAACATCACCATGCCCCAAGGACCCTTTAAGCAGGTTGTAGAGAGTAGAGGTCTGAAAATTACCAGCGTGATCCGCAAGGAAGCAATGTCTGGTATCTGGTCGATCAGCGAGGCTTGTGTTGTTTACTATTGTTAGCACAGCTTCTAGTTCCTCCTGGGCTTGTGGCGTGAGGCGCGGGACTAGGTGCAAACCCTGCAGCACCACCTCTCTCACGCAGACCTTTTGCCTGATGCAGTGTGAGTACAGGGCAGGGAAGACTGTAGATAGGTCGTCAGGCCCAGACCAAGCGTCATGCCAAAAATCAGTGCTGCAGCCATCCCCAACCTGAGACGAACTGGTCGCTTGATAGATGGGCAGCAACGCTCTCAGAGTATCCCAATGGCACCCCCTGATCTCGCCCTCCATTGTTGCTAGTTTAACATTCGAGCGCACCCAGGCTGCCGGAGTAACTGCAAGAGTCGAGGGTGAGCACAATACAGGTAACTGCAAGAGTTGGACTAGGACTATATATATATAGCAAGCAATGTACCTTCCTTGCACGGACTTTGGAGACGGAGTACTGGAGTTGCTGCTCGAGGTCGCTGACATCGTCGAGGGTGAGGGAGGAGAGGTCGTCGCCGGTGTACCTCCTGATGCCCGTCTCCAGCTTCCCCATCTCGTTCTTCATCCTTGTCATCTCCAGCAGTATTTGCTGCACAAACTCCGCCGATACTGACACTTAATTAGCATGCGAGCGTACACTGTATTATGCATGCGTATATAGTATACAACTAGCCCAACGGATGGCCACGGCGGCGGATATGGCTGCGCCCCTTGCGCCGGACGGTGGCGTCCAGGCAGGAGATGGCGATGGGCAGGGGCAGCGCCGCCGCCGGGAGCGAGAGCACATAGCCAGGGGGGCCCTCCCACTCCTCTCCTCGGCCACCGCCATCCATGTCGCCGGTCGCCTTGGTCGCCGTAGATCGACGGGTTCTTGGGTCTAATCCAGGCGGCTGCGCCTCTCCTTTGCCGCCTTCATCCACCATCGCCATGAACAGCGGCCGCGCGAGCAAGCAGGATAGGCGGCAACCGACGGACCGGCGGCGCGTTAGCAGAGCAAGGGAAAGAAAGAGGTGGAAAAGATGCGCGGTGGGGACACGGCGTTGGCGAGGGCGGGATTGCAGGGAGGGACGGCGCGGGCGGGGGCGGGATGCAGGGAAGGGACGGCGCGGGCGGGGGCGGGATTGCCGGGAGGAAGACGGTGCGGACGGGGGCTGGAGCGGGGGCACGGTGAGGGTGGTGGACGCCCTCGCTCCAGCCTTAAGGTGTAGTAGAGATACATAAATATATATAAACGGCAGTTAATTAAATTTATCTGTGCTCAAGCCAGTGTTGCATGCACCTGATCATGGTTTATCTCCTCGAAGTGGCTGTTGGTAGCATGCTGATACTGCTCAATAAGCTCCCTCAAGCTGAATTTGCCAGACATCATAACAGACACATGCATCCATGCACACACGTCAGAGATTAGTACAACTCTTATCATCATCGCGAAGCACCGGCCTGTGGCTCTTCTAAGAGTAAATGAATCTCTCTCTAAGATATATACAGAGGATCGAAAATTACTCGATTGAGGAATTTGGTGATTGAGCAATCTGGGATTTCAGGTTTTTATGGCTTAGAAAGATGTTGGATTCCATAGGCTACTTTATTATTTCACAAGCCAAGAAACTAGAGTTTCTCAGTGCCGGTATATGTTTGCAATACCATGTTGATAAACCACTGTACTTCACTCATAATGTAACTGGAATAGTTTCCTAGATTATTGCTACTTAAGGACATAGGATCATGATGCGTGCAGATCTTTATTTTTTATCCCCAAATTATTCTCGGTTAAAACTTAAAAGAAGAAGTCCACGATTCTTAGAGGCACTACCGGAATTAATCGCTTTGCCGAGTGCCTGAAGCACTCGGCAAAGCCTTCAAAACACTCGGCAAAAGCTTTGCCGAGTGTTACACTCGGCAAAGAAGGCTCGGTGAACAGTGCATCGGCAAAGCCTTCTTTGCCGAGAGCTTTTTCTCGGGCACTCGGCAAAATTCTTTGCCGATTGCCAGAGAGCACTCGGCAAAGAAAAGCGGCCGTTACGGCGCTGGGTGACGGAGACGGCGGCTTTGCCGAGTGTCTCCTGTGACACTCGGCAAAGAAGTTAGTGTTGCCGAGTGTCTTCCGTGCAGCACTCGGCAAAGAATCCATCTTTGCCGAGTGCCACTTGGGACACTCGGCAAGGAACCCGCCAGGGAGGGCCCCCCATGTCAGGTTCTTTGCCGAGCGTCACATGGGGCACTCGGCAAAGCCGACCTCTTTGCCGAGTGTTATGACCTTGACACTCGGCAAAGAGCCTCTTTGCCGAGTGTTACACTCGGCAAAGTGACCAGTATATACCTTTTTTATTTGTTTTTTGTATTCCATCCACACAAACAGAAGATATCACATATATATCACATATATACATCACAGATATCATCACAGACATAAATAGCCAACACAAACATAAAACCGTCACCACAAACATAAATATCCATCACAAACATAAGTGTTCAACATAAGTATCAAACACAAACATAAGTCTCTAACGTCGCAAGCTCTCACATAAGTATCAAACACAGACATAAGTATTATTCACAAGTACAGAAGTCTAAAACAATGAAAACACAACACTCATGGAGGTGGGCGGCTTGACCGGGGCTGCGTTGGGCTGAACCCTTCCGGAGGGTTGTTGGATGCCACCCCAGATTGGCCCTGCACAGAGAAGAGATTGCATGTGTTATACCAGATGCATTACAAACATCTAACTACAATTTTGATACTCACAGGAGTGTGGAAGAGAGCAGGGTCAACTGGAGGGAACAATGGAGGTGGCGGAGCGATGCCCTGTGCGGCGCCAAGGCTCTGCATGTACTGGAACATCTCCGCCATCCTCTGATGATCTGCCCGGCGCTCCGCCTCCCGCTCCGCCATCATCCTCGCCTCCATCTCGCGACGTTCCCTCCTCTCTTCTTCTAGTTGGGTCTGTAATATTACAAGCCAACGTTATAGTAACTCAAAGAGTAGGTATATAACTCAAGGAAGGACGAGTTACACTAACCTCGAGTTGCTGTATGCGATGCTGTGAGCTGTCGTGCCGAGGTCGTATGGCTGGACTCGAGCCCGTGCTCCTTGCTCTCACCTGAGACAGAGTGGGAGTGGAGGACGAGTCGATTGCCCCGTCGGCAATCCAGTACCGCCCATGTCTCTTGCCTCCTCCGACCCTCATGAGCACATCGGTGTCGATCGGCTGGGTGCTCGGATCATAGTCTGGGCCATGGACCTCCTGCGCCATGGCGGTGTAGTCATGGAGGCGGCTGTAGACGGCGGGGTTGGTGTAGGCCTCGGGCCCGTCATCCGGGTTGTAGGTGACGTCGGACGTCGCCTTACCCTTATGGGCCATAGCATAGGCCGAGAAGGTGGAGCAAGGCCTTCCACCATGTGACGCCGACTGCAACGAAAACCAACGAGATAGTTAGAAATAATATCTAACTTAGTGCTATATATCTAAATAAAAAAGGTGGCGTACCCATGCTTCGGCATATTGGCCCAGGCTCCGGCTGCCTTGGTGGTGGGAGGGGCCTTGCATCATCAAACGCCGTTCCCGGCTAGCTGTGTGCGCCTCGTCCCACTCAGCCGAACACCACCTATCCACCATCTGCTCCCAGCACAGAGGATGTGCGGCGCACCAATGTGGAATCATCTGCAAAGTAAACACGTAAAGTGCATATCAGAAGATAAAATAAAATTCATGTATCGAGTACTGGTACCAAACATGCATGACTTTACCTGCAGGTACTGCTCCCTGGTCAACGACATGGTTCGGGCTTGAGTTTTGGTCACCTTCTCCCCAAGGACGGAGCCGTGGTAGGTGATGATGGCCTGGATGCGGGCCTCATAGTGCATGTCCACGACGAGCTTCTTACAGCTCGTGGTGGCCACCACATCCGCCCTAGCCTCGTATCCAGCATCGCATCTGAAGAAATCCTGCATACAAAAACGATGTATCCATACATTATTTCAAGAATTTGCAACGAATGCGACATATTTTACATTATACTAAGACTTACACATAGCTCTTGCTTCACCCGCTCCGCCTTGTTATTGAATTCCCTGCCGTCCCGGTCTACTGCATCGGGGGCGACGGCGTAGTGGTCAAAGGTGAAGGCTGGGCCCGTCACTCCGGCGTACTCCACAAGTCCAGGGAAGTGTTCCCTGCACAGCAGGCCGAGGATGCCATTGGGGGGGCGACGATGACCCCCAGCATAATCCAAAACCGTCCAAGGCCTGTCCAAGTGATAAATAAAAAGTATTAGTTTATATTATGATTTTGAACACATAATATGAACAAGAATGAAGAACATAAAGTTACATACCTCTCCCCTTCCGGCCGAATCAGCGGCCGTCTGTCCCGAAGTATGGGACGCTGAGGGAGACTCGCGGGGCCTCGCAGGTAGATGCTCCTCGAACTAGAGCCGCCTGAACCTGAGGCGTCCTGCTGCTCCACGTCGTCGTCCTGCTGCTGGTCGTCGTCGTCCTGAGGCGCCGCCTGCTGCTGCGCTGCCTGCTCTGCCTCGTCCTGTTGCGCTGCCTGCTGTGCATCGTCCGCCGTCCTACTCCTCCTCCCCCTCCTCCTCCTCAGGAAACCGCCCACCATATTTGTCCAACAACCTGCAATTAAGAGTAAACAAATAAGCACATATAAAAAGATGTATTTAAAAACAGGTGCGAAATAAAAAGTCATATAGCATTACATCGATCAAAAATAATCTTCATATGTGTCGGGGTTAGCCGGATCATAACTCTCATCATCACTATCAAGCATTTCAATCTCCACACCATCGGAAGACGCAAGTTCGTCAGTAATGTCATTGCCTTCAAGGATTACTAAGTCATTATCATTTTGCACCTCATCCTCCTCCTCATCAACAACCATTTCAATATCTACGTCCATTCCGATAGCTTCGGTTAAGTCTATCTCAAATCGCCCTTCTAGCCCATCTTCTTGGAAGAACTCTCCATCATATGTGTCCGGGTCTAAGTTGTAATCTTCATCGTTAGGAACAGGTAACCTCCCGTGCGGCGATACCTTATACACAACATCCCAACCCTTAAGATGTTCTTTCGTTTGACACGCATATGGGAGATAATACACTTGTGTGGCCTGTTGGGCAACGATATAGACATCGTCTCCTGCTAAGGTGGAATCTTGTCGAATTTCGACTATCCCAAGATTAGAATGTGTCCGTCTCGTCACTTGAGGGTCAAACCAATGACATTTGAATATCACTGGAGTAAGAGGTTTGGAACCATAAAAATTGAGCTCATATATTTCTTCGATTCGTCCAAAATAATCGACATTGTCAAGGCCCAGCGTAAAGACCCCAGAACACGTTGTTTTCCGATTGGGCCGACTTTTGTCGTAGTGTGTTGTGCGAAAACGGTATCCATTGACGTCATACCCAGAATATTTCTTGACCCTATAAGCAAAGCCGTTGGCTACTTGTCTCAATTCGGCACTCATAGACGGATCTCTTTGGCCCTGCAAGTATTCGCAAGTTAAAAGACGCTAAATTGAGTTTAAAGACGTATCTCTTTTACAAACTAAGCACGTACCTTATGTTTGAACCAGGAAATGAAATCGGGCAACCCATTTCTCGCACCCTTTCTAAGAAGAGCGTCATATTCCTGTGGAGTGGGGTCCCTTGATCGACGCCAGAATTCATGAAGAAATTGTTCCATGTATGGCGTCACCTCTTCAAGGTTGGTCAATACGTATAGCATGATATGCCGCCACTCTTCATGTGTCAGGGTCTTGGTGGTCGAGCCACTTGCGCTTCCGAGTTGGCCTCGAAATATGCTAAGGTTCGATTCATTGTCGCCATCATTGTAACGAGGGGGTGGATTATGCACGCTCGGCAGTTTGTCACCATAATAAGTTGTTGTGAAGTTTGAGACCTCCTCTAGAATGTATGCCTCTGCAATGGAAGCCTCGATTTTGCATTTATTTCTACATTTCTTTCGAATAGTCTTTAGACATCTCTCGATTGGATAGCACCAACGTCCCTGCACGGGGCCCCCCATTCGTGCCTCATAGGGGAGATGAAGAATCAAATGCTGCATTGGATTGAAGAAGCCAGGTGGAAATATCTTCTCAAGCTTACACAGTAACACGGGGGCCAATCTTTCCAAGTCTGCAACCACGGTCCGAGATAACTCTTTTGCACAAAGCTGACGGAAGAAATAGCTCAACTCTGAAAGCGCTAGCCAGACATGCTCAGGGACATAGCCTCGAACCATCGCAGGAAGAATCCGTTCAATCCATATGTGGAAGTCATGACTCTTCATCCCTAAGACTCGCATAGTAGATAAGTTCACCCCCCTACTCAGGTTAGCTGCATATCCATCAGGGAACATCAACATCTTTATCCACTGAAGTACTTCCTTCCTCTGGGCCCTGCTTAGGACGAAATCGGCCTTAGGCCTTCTCCACGTCTTTCCCCCACTTGGCGGCTTCATCTCTAGTTTTGGTCTATCACATAACGCTGCCAGATCCACTCTTGCCTTCACATTATCCTTTGACTTATCAGGAATGTCCATAATTGTTGCCCACAGTGCCTCGGCAACATTCTTTTCAGTGTGCATCACGTCAATGTTGTGTGGAAGGAGCAGGTCATCATAATAGGGGAGCCGAGTCAAGCCAGACTTATGTGTCCACATATGCTGCTCACCATATCCCACAAAACCACCTTCTGTATTGGCCACGAGCCCATCTATCTGTTGACGAATTTCGGCACCAGTCATCGTTGCAGGTGGGCGGTCTGTCACTACGACACCTTTCGTAAAGTTCTTGATGTCTAGGCGGAATGGATGGTCAGCAGGAAGAAATTGTCGATGTTTATCGAAGGACGAATATTTGCCACCCTTTTCCAACCAAATGAACCTGAGAGCTTCCTTGCAAACTGGGCATGGGAATTTACCGTGAACACACCAGGCACAGAATAGCCCATACGCCGGTAAGTCATGCATGGAGTACTGGTACCAAACATGCATTCTGAAGTTTGTCTTCGTAGCTCGGTCATATGTCCATACCCCTTCCTCCCAGGCACGTACCAATTCATCGATCAAAGGCTCCATGTACACGCCCATTTTGTTCCCCGGGTGTCCGGGAATTATCAACGACACGAATATATTCTGCCTTTGAAAGCACACACCAGGGGGGAGATTGATTGGGATAACAAACACGGGCCAACATGTGTACGGGGCAGCGCTCATTCCATAGGGATTGAACCCATCTGTGGCCAACGCAACACGTACATTACGAGCCTCTTCGGCTTTCTCACGGTGAATGTCATCAAAGTGTTTCCATGCTTCACCATCTGACGCGTGCACCATCTTGTCAGGATTGTATCGTTTTCCATTTTTGTGCCATGTCATCTGTTTCACGGATTCCTCTGTCATGTAAAGACGCTGGATCCTCGGTATGAACGGAAGGTGTCGTAGGATTGTCAAGGGGATGTCGAGCTGCCTCTTCTGTCCATCACCAGAGTCTACCTCCATAAACCTAGACGAATTACACTTGGGACAGTACTTTGCCTCCGCGTATTCTTTCCTAAATAGCACGCAGCCCTTCGGACAAGCATGAATCTGCTCATACGTCATCTTAAGTGCACGAAGTAGTTTCTGTGCCTCGTACATGCTCTTTGGCAGAACGTGATCATCCGGAAGCAGACTCCCAATAACTGTCAACAAGCCATCGAATGCATCTCTACTGATGCTGTACTGCGACTTGAACGCCATTACACGCCCAATGGCATCCAGTTGAGAAACCTTTGTCTGCCCGTGAAGGGGCTTCTGTGCCGCGTCGAACATGTCGTAGAACGCCTTTGCAGTCGGCTCTGGCTCGTCATCCATACATCCTCCCGTGTACTGTGCCTCCTGATAGTCGTTCAACATATCCGCTACCCCCGCATCCGCGTCATAATCCTCGACACGTTGTCTCAGCACCTCTTCTCTCGTACGATGCGCTTCACCATGAAATATCCACCGAGTATAGCCCGGCGTAAATCCATTCTTCCAAATATGTTCTACCATGGTCTTCTTTGGTTTTCTTTTCCGGTTGTCACATTTGCTGCACGGGCATGGGACTAGACTCGCTCCTTTAGCAGCTTCGCCATATGCCCGTTCCACGAAATCATCGGTCTTTCTAATCCATTCAGTGGTGACATCGTTCCTTCCTCTACGGCCCGTGTACATCCACTCACGGTCCTCCATCCTCTAACATATATAACCGAGTATAGTTTAATATAGACATGTAATGCATGTACACTACGTTCCTACCTTCTAATAGGTGACGATAGGTCCTAATCCCACCCGCGGTTGCGTAGATGGAGTTAGTTTTCATGCTCTACTCCGATCCGAGATAGAATTTCGGCAGCACCTCCCCGCTGTTCTCCGGATACACGTCCTGGCAGGGAGAGTGTACTGTCCGGAGAACAACAGGGAGGTGACGCCGAAACTCTATCTCAGACCGGAGTAGAGCATGAAACTAACACCATCTACGCAACCGCGGGCTGTCCAAAAAACATGGACAATTCGAAACTGATACATTTGTAGATATGCAAAGATCTGCATATCTACACCGTATCACTTTCGAACGGGAGATGCCTAACTGGGTTACGTGATCTACGACCATGATGCGGATGTAGAGGTTATACCTAGGGTGGCGGTGGAGTCAGGCTAGTGGGGCTGTGGCGGGTCGGTGCAGTGGCGACGGGACGCGGTGCAGGGAGACCCGCAGCGGCTAGGAAGACAAGTATCTTCTCTGTAAAAAAGAAACACAAGTCTGTTAATACAAAAGCCTAGCAACAGAAAATTTCGGCAGCACCTCCCCTGCACGGGGAGGTTTCAAAATCCTGCAAATAAAACTATCAGCACGATGGCTGACACCCACGGATAGCAGTGCTATTGTTTAACTACTAACTTGTCCACAGCTAATAAGGTAATTAAGTTGAATGAAGCTTAGTTATATATACATGTAGTACGACGTTTCGAAATCCATAACAGGCAGTGTGCATATGCAGCCGTAGTAATAAAACTAACTTGTCCGCAAAATTGAATGACAAAATGCCCATCGACCCTAGCTAATCGATGGAATACACGGCGGCCGTGGGTGCAAACTAAAGCTACCATCTGCTGTGTATCATGATTCCATGTGAGACTTGCAGATGAGATGACTCATGCATGCATTAGCTTGCTTGCAGCTAGTGCTCCAACTCGATCCATCCATCGGTCGTATAGCGGGCATATAAACAAAGGACACTGCATTGTTCGGCGATGTTTTCTGGAAAGGCCAGCCTGCTGCTCGATCGCTAGCTAGCTTTGGCATGGATCGCTCTCGAGCACATGTTCATGGATTACAACAACTAGCTAGCACATCAAGCATCCCTCTAGCTTGATCATTGCAGTGCAAATCACTGATAATTATAGTATATATTCAAACAGGAGAGAGATATAAAACCATGCACGCAATCCATATTAATCAGCAGACTGACCTCGCCGATGCCGGATGACGCGCCGGTGACGAGGACGACCTTGCCGCGGAGGTCCTCGGCCTGCTTGTTGGCCAACAAGGGGCGGACGAGGAGGCGGAGGACGGAGGCGAGCGTGGGCGCGGGCGAGCGAGGGCACGGGCGCGACGGCGTCGCGGCGGCGCGGTGGGCGCGGTGGGGTCGCGGCGGCGCGGCGGCGAGCGAGGGCACGGGCGCGGTGGGCGCGGCGGCGAGCGAGGGCACGGGCTTCGGCGAGCGCGAGGGCGAGCGCGGGCGCGCGACGGCGGCACGGGAGCGCGCGCGGGCGAGGGCGCGCGACGGCGGCGGGCACGGGAGCGCGCTCGGGCGAGGGCGCGCGGAGGCGGCGCGGGCACCGGCGCGCGGCGGCGGCGAGGGAGCGCGCACGGGCGCGCGGGGGCGGCGCAGGCGAGGCGCGCGGAGGCGGCGCGGGCGCGGGCACGGCGGCGGCGCGGCGCGGGCGCGAGGTACGGCGGCGCAGCGCAGGCGAGTGAGTGAGAGCGGCGCGAGGAACGGCGGCGGCGGCGCAGGCGAGGCGCGCGGAGGCGGCGCGGGCGCGGGCACGGCGGCGGCGCGAGGAACGGCGGCGAGGAACGGCGGCGCGGCGCAGGCGAGTGAGTGAGAGAGAGAGTGAGGAAGATGCCCGCTGGCCGTTGTATGTAGGGCGCTTTGCCGAGTGCCCGTGATCTGGCACTCGGCAAAGTTTTTTTTTAATTTTAAAATAAGCTTTGCCGAGTGCCAGATCGCGGGCACTCGGCAAAGCAGTCTTTGCCGAGTGTCCCTTGAGCGACACTCGGCAAAGACTCTTTCCCTATTCTTTGCCGAGTGCCACGCAGCTGGCACTCGGCAAAGAAAGCTTTGCCGAGTGTCTTATCCAGACACTCGGCAAATTATATTTTTATTTTTTTGATTTTGTCTCCCAAACTTTTTGTGGTATGTTCCTACACTATGTAGACCTACATGTATCATTTGTGGACAATTATAACATAGTTTTCAATCGTTAGTAGATTTAGTTTGTTTTTTTGAAATTCTTCGGAAAATTCAAATTTGAACTGCAGGTCACTCGAAACTTGGAAAACCGTGCATGAAAAAATGATATTCATGTTACTTAGCATAAGTTACGACCGATTTCAGAAGCGTACCGGAAACTTCGAGCAACATGCTCACTAAACATGGCCGTCAACTTGGCATGCACATGTTTAAAAATCGTATAAAACACAAATAAAGTCAGAAAATCATGAAACTTGTCCACGTGTCATGATATCATATGTAGAGGCTATGATAAAAATTTTAGAATGTTTGGAGAAAGTTGTGAGACACTATGTGTAGAAACCTAAGAGGACTACACATGAAATCATAGAGTTTCAATGTGAATCTAGAAGGTTTCTACACATAGTGTCTCACAACTTTCTCCAAACATTCTAAATTTTTTATCACAGCCTCTACATATGATATCATGACACGTGGACAAGTTTCATGATTTTCTGACTTTGTTTGTGTTTTATACAATTTTTAAACATGTGCATACCAAGTTGACGGCCATGTTTAGTGAGCATGTTGCTCGAAGTTTCCGGTACGCTTCTGAAATCGGTCGTAACTTATGCTAAGTAACATGAATATCATTTTTTCATGCACGGTTTTCCAAGTTTCGAGTGACCTGCAGTTCAAATTTGAATTTTCCGAAGAATTTCAAAAACGAACTAAATCTACTAACGATTGGAAACTATGTTATAATTGTCCACAAATGATACATGTAGGTCTACATAGTGTAGGAACATACCACAAAAAGTTTGGGAGACAAAATCAAAAAAATAAAAATATACTTTGCCGAGTGTCTGGATAAGACACTCGGTAAAGCTTTCTTTGCCGAGTGCCAGCTGAGCCGACGGTTGGCACTCGGCAAAGACTGACGGCCGTCAGTTTTGGGACGGCCGCTGACGGCCCTTTGCCGAGAGCCCCCTTTGCCGAGTGTTTGACACTCGGCAAACATGTATTTGCCGAGTGTCGACCTGTACCGAGTGTCCTGCGCTCGGTAAAGACGCTCGTTACCGAGAGCCGAGCTTTGCCGAGTGCGGCTCTCAGCAAAGCCGTCTTTGCCGAGTGCCCGAGAAAAGGCACTCGGCAAAGCGTCCGGCACTCGGCAAAGGCTCGGATTCCGGTAGTGAGGGGGGAAAACAAGTGCACAAGTACTTCTCAAGAAACTACAACCAACAGAAGGGGATGCATGATGCATCGTCAGTCTAATAACTAAACCTGTGCCTATTTCGGCCACGGATTCTTTGCAACTCAGCAAAGAAGATTTGGGGATATATTTTGTACATACTAAGCACTAAAGAAAAGAAGGGAAAACCATGCTAAAATCGATTTGCGCACTAGTTTGGAAACATATATCCCCTCCGGATTTTCGGGGATCAAGGGAAAAAATTAGTTTAGTTTTCTCCTCAATCTCTAGGAATCTCGAAGGGTTTAAGTTTCCAATCTAGCCCTAGTGAACCCTTGAGCCAAAAAAAAAACAAGGGAAAAAATCCAAAAGGTCAGTAACTGATTGTTTCTGCAAAGCCCTAAAACAAGGTAGAAGAAAAGCCTGGGGAAACAAAAGGACAAAGAAGACACGGATCGATCGGCAGTTTCATCGGGATCAAGATCAAGAATCATGCACGCATGAGCTAGCTAGCAACACTGATAATATAAGATCTGGTCGATGGGGACTGGCCGGGTAGAACGCAGAACATAGAAGCAGGATCATGAGCCATCAGTTGAAGCTAGCGCCTAGCTAGCGTAACCAACCTGCAGGCAGGGCTGCAGTACTCGAACATCTTGCCGGTGCTGGAGAAGATGACGACGCCGACGCGCGCGTCGCACAGCACGGCGAGCTCGTTGGCCTTCTTGAGCAGCCCGCCCCGGCGCTTGGAGAAGGTGACCTGCCGGTTCGTCGAGTTATCGATCCGCTTGATCTCGATCTTCCCGCGTCCCATGGCGACCACCCCGGCCGGTCGGTCGATCCACACTATACCACGGAGGATTTTTACCGACCTTTGTTAGCTACCAAAGGTTGGTCGGTAAAAACAGCCGACACATGGTTGGTTGGTAATACCAGTTTTTGCAACGGCGGGACGGTCGGTAAATCTCTTATATTTAGCGTTGGGAGATCCGTCGGTAAAAATGGTAAAGACATCGCTCGTTCGGTCGGTAAATATATTGGCGCAACCCAACCGCGTGCCGCCAAATTATTACGCGCGTTCCTCCCAACCAAATCGCCGCGACGGCCCCCTCCAAAATCCAGCCGCCCGCCCCCTTCTCCTAACTCCCACCGCGCCGCCCGCACGCCCCCTCCACAGCGCCGCCCGCGCGTCCCCTCCATAGCGCCGCCCGCACGCCCCCTCCACAGCGCCGCCCGCGCGTCCCCTCCATAGCGCCGCCTGCGCGCCACAAAATCCCGCCGCCATCGTCCATCCTGCCACCCCCTCCATAGATCTGCCTGCCTCAATAATCCCGCCGCCACCTCCATCGTGTCGCGCCCCTCCATCACGCTGCCCCCTTTGGTGTCATTTGCCTGTGGAATCGTGATTTCCCTTCCTGTTTTTTGGTAAACTTTGGGGGAATTTCTGTTCGTAGGATTTGAGTGTGATTGAAGAAATTTTCCTTGGGGGAATTCATGCTGGAGCATCACTGAACTCGTCTATGGCTATTCCCTAGCGATTTCCTCTCTCAAATTTGTGTTTATCTTGGAGCATTGATTTAACATTTTTGTTCTTTCTTATCTGCAGGATTTAAAGGTTGTTCTAGGTCCTTGCAGGATTAAGCCTAACAAAACAGAGATTTGTGTGAGTCCACAACAAACTTTATTCCCTTCCTGTAGTTATGTAGCAATTACTCTGATCTTTTTATCTTGCTGATCTACTAACATAGGAAGAGTCTGCACAACTTAAATGTTAGGCTTCTTAAATAGTTTTCTTCTTTTTGTAATTCAACATTTTGCTTGATGCCTTATGGGCATAATCTGTTTTAAAATGCAAAACTGCTACCTTAAGAAACAAGCTTCATCTTTATGGCAGTACGTGTTCTAAGCTTAGTCTGAGCCAAAGCCAAGAAGGCTGTGCGTTGCACTTCCACCTGACCTGAGGATTTCATATATCGCCTAGAGAGATGGACATTGTCCTGGCCTTCAGCCTTCATGGCCTTAGAACTGAACCAGCATGGACAGGCAATGAACCAGACTACCAGACGTTGAACACTAATGTAATTTCTTGCAGTGAGTATAAGTTCCAGTAGGTCATGCTTATTAGTTTCATGTTTGCCACTACTGGTTGGTAGTGTTAAAGTACTGAGCACGCACTACTGGTTTTGATTGCCACTGATGCAACACGAAATGTAAGGCAGTGATTGAAGGATCATGAGGATAGTTGCATATGTTCTTCCTTAAGCTTAATGATGATAGCATGAGCAAGATTACTGATGCACTACTGGCTGTATTTTTCCCTCTAGTCTAGCTTGTAACCTTCAGTTCATGATGGTACCAGGATCAATGTATGTGTTGGTGACTACATTTTTTCTCTAGCTTATAACCTTCAGTTCATGCTGGCTGCATTTTTTTTCTCTAGCTTGCAACATTTTTTTCTCTAGCATGTATTCAACATTTTTGTTCTTTCTTGCATGCAGGATTAAAAGTTGGTTCAAGGTTCTTGCAATATTAAGCCTAGCAAAACAGATTCGTGTGAGTTCACTGCAAACTTGTTTTTTCCTTCTTCTTGTTATGTAGCTGATATGTTAGCATAAGAATAGCTGATAATAAACACAAGATCCTACAAATCTTTGGTACGGCAGGGGCAGCAAGGAAAGGAAGGTGTTGTAGTTCAGAAAATCCAAAAACAACTAGGAGATTGTCGAGCTCTAGTGTAAGGTAAGTTCAACTAATTTACCTTGTTTCCGGTTCAATTGTGTGTTTGTTCATTATCTTTGAGTGTATGCAGCAAAGTTTTTATGCTTGTTATATGTTCTTAGAAGCTCTATCATATCCGTAATAACACACATGGATAAATCGTGGATCGACAATGTGGCTAGGTACAATACAACTTTTTTTCACAATAACTAAAAAAATGTGCTACGTGGTTATCTTGATATTTAACATAGAAATTGCATGTAGGGAGACAAAGGCCTATACACAAGGGGTGAATAGTTTTCTAGCTTTTGCATTAAAAAATTCAGCGGTAGGAAGCAAGATTTTATGCCCTTGTAGGAAGTGTGTCAACTCATTTTGGCGGGAGGCTATTGAAGTTCGAGAACACTTGATTTGTGATGGATTTTTAAAAGGGTATAGAACATGGACCTTACATGGAGAAGCTAGTTCCTCTGTATTGAACAATGAAAATGGTGATGTCCCTGAGTTCATTGAGGTGCATGACGAAGAAGATGACATATCTGAGTTGATTAAGGATTTAGCATGTGGTTTAGATGATAGAGGAGATATGGAAGATGATGGGTCTTTTGATCCATTTGATAAAGATGTAGCTACCATTCGTAGGCTAGCAGCAGACAACAGTCAAGAATTGTACCCAGGTTGCAATAAGTACTCAAAGCTACGCTTTCTAGTTCGTTTACTTCACATAAAACTTCTTGGAGGATGGACGGATAGAAGTTTTAATTTGTTGGTTGATCTACTTGTTGATGCGTTGCCTAAGGGTTCAGCACTTCCTAGAAACTTTCATGAAGCTAAGAAATTAGTGAAATCAGTGGGAGTTGGGTACACTTCTATCCATGCATGCGAGAACGATTGCATTCTTTACTGGAAGGAGCATGAAAACTCTAATTCATGTCCGAAATGTAATGTTTCACGCTGGAAATCAGAAAAGATGAGTTTGGACGGAAAGCGTGAGTACAAAATTCCTAAGAAAGTTCTTCGTTACTTTCCTATCAAGAAAAGACTTCAAAGATTATTTGTGTCCTCCAAAACTGCAAGTCTCACAAGGTGGCATGATGAACACCGAATAAATGATGGTTTGCTTAGGCATCCTGCAGATTCCCCCCTATGGAAGGATTTTGATAAAAAACATCCCGAATTTGCTGCTGATAGCCGAAATATCCGTCTAGCATTTGCTACCGATGGTTTCAATCCCTATAGGACTATGAAACTTAGTTATAGTATTTGGCCAGGCATTCTGATTCCATTCAACTTTCCACCTTCAATGTGCATGAAGGATACAAATTTTATCTTGTCTGTGCTGATTCCTGGCCGATCTTCTGCTGGAAGTGATATGGATGTATATTTTCAGCCACTTGTTTATGACCTGCTTGATTTGTTTGTTAATGGTGTGAGAACTTATGATGCTTCGAAGGGTGAATACTTTCAATTGCGTGCTGCAATACTTTGGACCATCACTGATTTCCCTGGTCTAGGTAGTGTATCCGGATTTGTCACATCTGGTGAAGCAGCGTGTCCCGACTGCCACTCCTTGCTCTATTCCCTTAGACTTGGAAATGGTTGCAAGTCTTGTTACATGGGACACCGCAGGTTCTTGCATCCAGAACACCCATTTAGGTTTGATGTTGATTCATTTGGTGGCGAAGAGCTAAGTCCGACACCTGTTCCTCTTTTAGGAGAGGAAATTTTGGAATGCACCAAAGATCTAAAAACAGTTTATGGCAAGGACCCATCTCGTAAGCCCACAAAATATCAGAAACGTAAGGACGGTGAACCATTAGTCTTTTTGAAAAGGAGAACTATTTGGTTCATCCTTCCATATTGGAAGGATTTGATGGTCCGATATAATTTTGATGCCATGCACATAGAGAAGAATGTATGTGACAACATAATTAACACTTTATTGGACATTGCTGGAAAATCTAAGGATGATTTGAATGCTCGCTTGGATCTTCAAGAATTAGGAATTAGAAGTGATCTTCATCCAGTTGAACTAGAACATAACCAATTTTATTTACCTCCTGCACCCTACTCAATGAGTCATGCTGAGAAGAAATTATTTTGTCAAGTATTAAAAGGGGTCAAGTTTCCCGATGGCTATGCAGCTGATATACGACGTAATGTTTTTGTTAACGAGAAAAAGATAATTGGTCTTAACAGCCATGGTAGCCACGTTCTTCTACAAGACTTACTGCCACTTGCTGTGAGGAGAGTTCTCCCTAATGAAGTCAGTGCTGTTTTGATTCGTTTAAGCAACTTCTTTAAGAAGTTGTACTCCCCTATCATTCGAATAAGCGACATGCAAAAGCTACAGTCTGAAATAGCTGAGATCTTGAGCCTTCTAGAGACTATTTTCCCTCCATCATTTTTTACTATTAATGTACATTTGATGGTACATCTTCCTGCCCAAGCGATGGTGGCAGGTCCAATTCACTTTCGCAGCATGTGGCCTGTTGAGAGGTAATTTTCTTATGAATATTGCAACATAGAAAACAACTGCCTATATATTTAATTATTTGATGAGTGTTGTTGTATATATGTATAGGTTTCTTAAAAAATGTAAGGGCCATGTTCATACAAAATGTCACCCGGAAGGATCAATTATGGAGGGTTATATGTTTGATGAGGCTCTCACATTTTGTTCTCGGTATTTACAAGATGAGGCTCAATTTAACCATAGAGTTAGAAATCATGTTAGGCTCCAAACAAAGAATGTTGTTACAACTCCTTTCTTTGAAAATATTGGTCGAGGATTGGCAGGCAAGTGTATTGTCAATCTTGATTACAAGACATGGCTGCAAGCACATAGATATGTCCTGTTCAACTATGCTAATATAGAACCATACTTAGAGTAAGTTTTCTCTCCTCAAGGACATAATTATGTCCTTTTTCAAATATGCTAATGTGTCCTTTCCAACTATGTCCTTTTCAGCAAACATGCTCTTTATCTCTCCTCAATTGGTGTTAGAAACAAACGTGAGATCAACCGCATGCAGCATAAAACATTTCATGACTGGTTTAGGTTGCATGTAAGTAGTAAGCAAACCTGTACATTTAGAATATGATAGAAGAAAGCTTTTACTCTATTAAAGTACTAATAATCTCAGGTTGAAGAAATATGTGAGGAAGCTCCAGAAGAGATCAAAATTTTAGCTAAGGGACCAATGATGATTGCACATCAGTATAACAGCTACACAGTAAATGGGTTTGCCTTCCATACACAGTCCTATGATGAAAATAGGCCTGTCCAAAGTAGTGGTGTAGCTCTAGTTGCAGATACAACATGTTTTGAAAGAGGAAATAATGACAATCAAATAGTAGATAAAATCATCTACTATGGTATCATAAAAGAAATTCTGGAATTGAACTATCACCACAATGGAAATGTTATGCTTTTCAAGTGTGATTGGGTTGATAATCGTGTGCACAACAAATGGGTTAGAACAGATCAATTTGGGATCACCACAGTTAATTTCAAACATTTATTCAATACTGGTCAAAACATATCAGATGAACCTTTCATATTAGCATCACAAGCAGCTCAAGTTTACTATGTTGCTGATCCTATTGAGACTGAATGGGTTGCTGTTGTTCAGCCAAAATCTCGAGATTTGTATGGAAGTCAAGATGCTGAAAATGAAATTCTAGGTCATGTTAATGATGTTGCAGAGGTAGTGGCTGATCTAAACCCAAATGTGTGTGTAAGTGTGGTTGCTGGACGAGTTCCATGTGCTAGAACAGATATAGATGGTGTAATTGTTAGTGGAATAAAACAGGGAAATAAGTCTAGAAAGTAAGTTTGTTATTACTGCCTTTATGCTTATTTTATCATTTTGCTTATTTTATCATTTTGACGAAACTTAGATGGTGACTGATCTCATTATCAATTTCTCAGGAAACAAAATGTCAAGCGCAAGAGGAAACAATAATTCTATCTCATGCAATGCTTATGCACAGCAAAGGATTGAAAATATTGAAAAAAACAAAAGGAAGTTGGCAGCTCTAAACATCCCTATAATGGCGCAGCAAGTTCAGCCTAGGAAAAAACAAAAGGTATGTTGCAAGAATCTTAGTAATGGCAGCCTAGGAAGTTGGCAGCTCTAAACATCCCTATAATGGCAGCTCTAAACATCCCTATAATGGCACAACAAGTTCTTAGTAATACCGTTTGCTTGCAGAAAATTCATGACACAAATACTGCAAGAATTGAAGGACCAAACTTGCGCCCAAGACCTGAACGAAATAGGGCTCAGATTGAGGAGGAAAGAGTGTTTGATGATTTGCATCTAGATGGAGACTTGCTCAATAACTCTGGAGGTAATTGTTTTCATTTTACTTTAATAGTAGTACTTATATATAATGGGCTATAGACTTAAATCAATTACTGCTTCAGGTCATCAAAACAGTAATGTAAACAATGGTACAAAGAATAGGAAAGGAAGGGGCATAACTAAGAAGGATGACATATTCTCAAGGACACCTGACATGCCAAAACTAAAAATTTTACTCAATGGTTATGGTCAACCTATTGGTGAAAATGCTAGGCAACTTTCTAGTGTTATTGGCTGTCAAGTTAGAAAGAAAATATCAATTGCTTGCAAGGATTGGAGGCTTATTGATGTTGAGAAGAAATATGAGTTGTGGGATGATATAAAGTCATATTTTGATATTGATCCTGCTGCCTTAAACTGGGTTATGCGTACTGCTGGGAGAAAATGGAAAGAATTCAAGTCAACCATAAAGGAGTTGTATTTTGATCCTGATTTGTCTCTAGATGAAATTGAAGAATGTCCAGATAAAAGGGTTAGTGACGCTGATTGGAAATTTCTCTATGAATATTGGTTGACTTCTGAATTTCAGGTAACAAACATCTTTATATGTGCAAAGTGTAGCTGTCAACATGTATATTTTCAGTTCTTAAACACTTCTGCTATGTCCTAGGCTCGTTCGAAAGCTGGAAAAGTAAGCCGGCAAAAGGTACAATTGCTCCATACATCTGGTAGTGTGAGCTTTGCATGTTCAGAGCATAAATTGGTATGTTTAATCTGTCTTACTAATTATTGTACTCATATTTTTGGTAATTATCGAACTCCGATTTTTTTGCAATATGTCCAGTAGTACTAATTATCGAACTCCGATTTTTTGATATGAGAAATCTATCTAGTACTACTTAGACTTTTGTCTTAACCATTTCTAGGCTATGAAACTAGGACGCCCCCCACGAAGAGATGAAACCTTTATCAAAACCCATACAAGAAAAAATGGTGTTCCTTCAATTCAGGCAGAGCCAATTATCGTAAGTCTTTTTCCTAAGTGTTAGTAATACTATTTAGACAGAATAAATAACATGTGTTTATTTCATAGAATAAACTTAAAGATGTTGTCCAAGTATATCCAGAGTTAAAGGAGAAAACAATTCAGGAAGGTGATGTATTTGCTCTTGTTTGTGGAGAGAAAGAGCCAAAAGGATATATCCGTGCTGTGGGTTTAGGCCCAACTCCTCAAGATATTGGCACCCCTGGGTTGAAGGGTTATGCACCAACAAGACTACAAATGGAGATTCTGGCTCGTACCAAAGCTGAAAAGGACAAGGCTGCTCTAGAAAAACGCATACTTCAATTGCAGGCAGAAATTGAGGAAAGGGCACAACTAGACAGGGCAAGTGAAGGGCCCATGTCACAGCATGGTTCCACATCACGTCAAAATGTGGTATAAATTTTCTTTGTTGTTACACAAAGTAATGTTTATCTTCCGATTTACTCATAATTCACCAAATGTTTGTAACAGAATTCAAGGTTAGAACATGGTGATGAAGATAATGCATATGGAGATGACGATTGTAATGATGAGGACACAATTGCACCAAGCACTGCACCAGGCACTAATGATGCTTCTCATTCTAAACATAATTCTTTGGTAATACTTTCATCCTTCTAACCAGTATTATCCTTATCATGCTTCTAATTTTGTGTTTATCGCTTGTATCAGGTTGGAAGAGAAGCCATATTATATGCTTTGTTGAGATCGGATCAACCTGTGGCCAAAGGAATAATAGTTTCAACTAATCCGAGTACCATAGTTGCAGATCTGCCCATTGGAAGGCAATTTTGTGAAGTTGTTGTGACTTGTGTCCTGAAAAGAGATGCAGTGTTGGCTCGTCCCTACGATGATATGCAAACTATGGCTACTGCTCACATGATGTCGCTTGCATGGCCATACAAGAAAGTAATAAACGAAACTTTGATATCTTTCTTTTTTGATTAATGAGTAGCTGCTGACGGATCCTAACTTTGACAGCTGAAGGTCATCAACAAGGCATCAGCAACACCTAACACATCACCTAACATTTCAGGTATTTGACTCTACTACTACTCTTAATGGCCCTAGCTTGGTGACTTATTTGCTGTTTTTAACCATATCTGTTTGGCATTTTCTTTCCTGATATAGTGTAGAACCGGATCTTTGACTCTACTACTACTAACCATATCTCCATGGTTTTTTCTTTGCTGACTTATTTGCTAAGCTTATTTGAACGCCAAACGGATATAGGCAGATATGGTTTGGCGTTTTCAAAATAGTAGTACAGTAATGGATTTGGCGTGTGACTGTGTGAGTGTGACTGTGTGTTATGCAATGCTGGTGAATTGGTGATCTGGTGTGCTGTCTGGTGGATAAGACAGGTGATCTGGCGTGTGAGTGTGTGTGTGTGTGTGTTATGCAGTGTGAGACTGTGAGTGTGTGTGTGTTATGCAGAATGGCGTGTGAGTGTGGACAGGACAGGTGATCTGAACTTCTGAAGGTCTGATTGCTGAGTGCAGACTGAACTGAAGTGCTGAGTGTGTGTGTGCAGCAAGATAGCAAGCTTATGGTCTTTATACTCTTATGGCTATGGTCTTATGGAGTTATGGACTTATGGTTCTGTGTGTGTGTGCTGTGCAACAAGCTATAATGTTTATGGATGATTGATGCTGCCTGCTGGATGTTTTTTTTTTAATTATGAGCTACACTTTTGGTATTATATCATGCTCTATCCTCTATGGCTGTGTACTGCTACTATGCTGCAAGCTATAATTTCAGTTTATAGTTATGGTGTGTGTGCTGTGCAGCAAGCTATAATTTCATTTTATAGTTATGAACTTTCAAATTTTATCATGGGCTATGGTTGCTGCATTTTTTATTTCATTTGGAGTTCAGTTTTTTGGTTACTGCAATGTACCAGTACCTCTTGTTCCCGGCAATTGATTCATAAGTTTCTTACACATGGTTATATTTTTTCAGGAAATGGACAATGTTAGTATCAGATCATGTTACAACCAACCGTGGACATGGTTCTTCGGTCTTGCATTTCTTTTGGAGCTTTTGTTGCGTATGTTGCGTACAACAACGTGAAGGAATTGAGTTATTGTAATACCGTGGACTAGCTTTTGTGTTATGTAATGTGATATTGCAACCTATGGACTAGTTCGATGTATTGCAAACATTATGTTACTAATGATGTTAATATATGATCGATGGATATTGAAAGACCATTAATTTGTGTGCAACATGTGCAATATGTTACCTCATGAAAGATTAGTGAAGTGTATGAGCATTAAGTGTCCTTATAATAATCTATTTGTATGAATGCAATGGATTGTTGGTTGGTAATATCTGCGGCAACGAATTGTTGGTCGGTAATCTACACAATTAGTGACTCTTAGAGAGTCGGTAATACTATTATTACCAACTGATGAAGCGTCCGTAAATCGTGGCAGCTGCAACTCTTAGAGAGTCGGTAATACTATTATTACCAAATGATGAAGCGTCGGTAAAACTTTTCTTTTAGCGACGGAAGATAAGTCGGTAAAACAACGGTCGGTCGGTAAAAGTTTTACCGACACAGCTTGCAACGACGTTCGTGGTCCGTCGGTAAAGGTCTTTACCGACCTATAGTTCGTCGGTAAAACTGATTTTACCGACAGACCATAAGTTGCAAATAATGTTCCGTGGTATAGTGCCAAGCAACGCGCCGATCTCTTGCTGTAGGCTGTAGCTGGCTAGCTGCTAGGAGATCAGGAAAGGCTCGCTTTTCCTACATGATCGAGGAGCAGTGAAGCAAACAAAACAAACAAAGGGTTAACGCGCGCTAGTGGGTGGACAACTTGAATCTTGATTGGAATTATTGTTTAGCATGAGGCATATATGCGCATGAGCTCGAAATGAACCTAGCACTAGCAGTCACATAAAGAAAACCTAATAAAAGGTCACACGATCAGAAGTAGAAAAACTATCTAATCGCATTGCCATGGATCAAGAACTGGAAAAGGCTACTTTTTTCTTGAAATAATCACAGAGGAGTAGATGGAGATGATGGAGGTAGCTAGAGAGAGAGAGAGCTAAGCTATGTGTGCATACCTTGTGAAGGCGCTTGCTTGAAAGGCAAAGTCAGGAGGGGCAGAAGGAGAGACATATACCATGTGATTGGTTAGCTGCACCGTCTCGTCCCCCGCGTCACCACGTGCGTTGACTTTATCTGAGTTTATGTTTGGTTGCCTGCACGTGTGAAGCGCAGGCTGCATAGACAGACGCAAAATAAGTTATGTTGGCTGCATCCACACGTACGCCCAAAACGAACGTACGCGGTCGGCCAGACTCACGCGAGATTGTACGCGTGGGTACGGTCATCCAATCAGGCAGATATAGAAGGAGAGTAAGTAGTGACCAAGTGCTGGACTGCTGGCGTGTGTGGCTGGCCTGCCTAGCCAGTGTTACTTCTCGTCAGCGGTAACACTTTATCTTTTAACTGCGAGGCCGCTCACGCATGCCAGTTTTTTTAGAGAAATGTTATACTACAAGACTTGAGTGTTCCAACGCTTAACTTTTCTCCTCTCCTCTCCTCTCTTCTCTTTCAATCCATCTTCGATGGGTTTAGAAAGGAACCAGGGAAGAAGGCAAGCAGGTCCAAGGGTAGAGACGGGGGAGGGAACGGTGAGACGGAGACGACAGTGACACCAGTACACCACTAGAGCGCGGGCGGCGAACGAGGTGTTCGAGAGCGAGATTAAAACGAGACAATCATAGCCATAGTAGTGGCGAAACACTATCGGAATCGACGGCTTTGCCGAGTGCCTGAAGCACTCGGCAAATCCTTAAAAACACTCGGCAAACTCTTTGCCGAGTGTCGCACTCGGTAAAGAGGGCTCGGCATACAGTGCATCGGCAAGCGCCGTGCATGTCTTTTTCCTTATCCTTCGTGACCTCCTTGCCGCTACGTCCAAAGGAGGTCCAGTCCTGTTCAAGCTTTGTTTTTTACCTCTTCTTTAGTCTGTCGTTCACTAATGTAGAGTTGAACAAAGCTTTCGATTTTCACGATATGTTCGAAATTGCCTTCCAGAAAACAGACTTAAACAATAAATTCCATCAAACGTGGACCTTCGACTAAAGACATTCTCTCTAATATGTGTCATCTTAAAACTAGCATAAGATAACTCTTATTCAAACTAGTCCCATCCTATAGTGCACAGGCTCTAAGCATATCTTTCAATATCCGATTTGTTCTAACCATCAACCTATATTCCTCCTCTCTTTCTGTCTGTGTTTTGACTTACAAGCAATATCATCATCGTCTCGATGCCGAAAGACAATGTCGATGTAGTACTAGCGGGAACGACAACTGTGACAAGATAACATCACCTTTCATTTTGCCATGGGCATTGCTTTGGCGAACAATGGCCTAGCTGGGTGTTTGGCCGACGCGGCACGCGTTGGACACCAGCCAAACAGGCTCAACTTGCAAAGCACCACATCCAGCTAAATCCGCCTCCACCCCCAACACTGAGTTAACCAGTTTGATAAAAAAAGCAGAACAATCAATAAAGCGAAAGAGAAAAGATAGTTACAACACCAGCAAAAAAACATAACTTCTCATCGTGAAAAGATAGAAGCTTAAACAAACCATTTTTTACCTCGAAAAAACCAAAAGCTTAGAAAAAGCCAAGTTCGCATGAAAAAACTGGAAAACCTGATTTTATAGTCTTTCTATAGCTTCCCAAGTTTAGAAGCTCCAATAGGATACTTTCATTTGTACCACCACAATGTGAATGATATGTAGCACAATTAAGGATGTAAATGGTCGGTAAATTTCCGGTACCGTTTACCAGATTTTTCTGGTCGTTTTCAGATTTTTCGGGATATACGAAAAACGGGACAGAAATATGATATATTGTTACGAAAACGGTACGGTAAACGGTGAGACATATTACCGTCCGTTTTTGGATTTCTCGGAAAAATCCTATATTTTCCCGGCCCACAAAACAGCTAAGGAGGCAAGAACTATACCCGTTAGGGCCCACAAAACAGTGTTAGCAGTAGCACTTTGCAAGTTTGCATGCACATTCCCACCCGCCACCCCCATGGGCCATGGGCCCATGGCCACACGCCCACACATGACACAGTCACACAGGGACACGGCCCATAGCCCCACATGGCCACACCCACCAGCAGTCCAGCACGAAGTCACGAACACAGTTGAAGCAAAGTGAGTTTGATATTTTGGCATGGTGGAATAACAAAACAGAAGAATATCCCATTCTTTCTCAGATGGCTCGTGATGGCTATACAAGTGTCAACTGTTGCTTCAGAGTCTGTTTTTAGTGCTGGTGGGCGGGTCATTGATCCATACCGTAGTCGCCTTGATCCTGAGATGGTGGAAGCGTTAATTTGCACCAAAGATTGGATAGCTGCAACAAACAAAGGTAACAATTATAGTTGTTGCTCTTCTTGATGCTTTAATTTGCTTCATACATATACTTGTGCTAGTTGTAGCCTACATACCACTTCTTGATGCTATGAAAAATCCAAGACAAAGCACAGACAATTTACTAAACAAGTAGTGTTGCTAATTTGTTATGAGACCAGCAGTCCAGCACACAATACCTTTGTATTTGTAACTATACAAGATTTTCTTGTACTAAAATTGTCTTGTATTTGCATTTCAGCTTCCACACCTATGTCATCCCTTCCTATAAACATGGAGATTTTAGCTGCGATATCTACTTCTTCGGATGTCATAGAAGATATATCAAGTGATCTAGACGAACATGCCACATGATTTCTAGTTTATGTATCGTGTGTTTAAGACTTATATATTATGTGGTTAAAACTTCAATCATTTATGTGTGATCAAGACTCAAGACTATGTATTGTGTATTTGTGTGGTTGAGACTTGTATGTGGATGTGAATGAACAATCGTGTTTTAAGACTTATGTATTGTGTGTTAAAATTTGAGTGGACATGTATGAGTGTATGACCAATTATATGTGGACAAGATTAAGTTTTGTGTACTTTTGTGAATGAGACTTGCATGTGGCTGTGAATGAACAATTGTGTGGTTAGGATTTGTTTATTGTGAGCTTTTCCTATTAAAATTACCGTTTCCCGATCAATTCCGAGCTATTTTGCTCGGATTTACCCATTTCGATATATCAGAATTTACCGACCGTTATCAGTTTCCGGGTTTCTCGTTTACCGATTCTGGCCGAACAAAAAAAATATGCGGGTGAAAACAGTGGGAGGTTTTTTCCGACCATTACCGACCGTTTTCACCATTAAGCAGTTAAGCACAATGGCGCAGATGCAGTTGACTAGTTTGGTGGTATTAATAAAAAAGAGAGCCTCAAGTGATGGGATGGATGACATTTCGCAGCTTTAATTGCATAGAATCTCGGAGTGTATAAGAAATATGTTGCAGGATATTAGCACACTTGCCTCATTATTGAAGTTACAACTGAACTAGTGGGTTATAAAATCCACTGCAAGAGCTAAGAACTCAGTGAATCGAACCCTACTTTGGGTTTACCTAGAAACAAATTGGTACAGACAAAAAGTCCAAAAATATTAGCAGCCCTCTCGAGAGCAAGCCCTGCAGCCCTACAAACACTACGGACATTTCTATTGATTGTATGACAAACCTTTTGTAGACTCATGAAGATATGCATCCATATCATGCATTCGCCATGCAAGGGCCTGTGCGTCCTTCCTCCTGTGACGGATACAAAGACTACGAAGTAACCGGTTGCCTACATATCTTTGCATGGTGAATCCTTTCTTCAATGTATAGAGCATAACATCAACCGCCACACCTAGATTTCCTTCCAAACATAAGTATTTGCTAAGATGAACACAACAAGCCGTAGGGCTGGAAACGAGCCGAGCCGAGCCAGGCTCGGCTCGGTCACTTAGCGAGCTCGGTAACGAGGCTCGGCTCGGCTTGATATAGGCTCGCGAGCCGGCTCGGCTCGGCTCGCGAGCCTGTACACTCAAGTACTCAACAACAGTAAATATAGTCATTAACTCAAATTTGAAGCATAATATGTTCCATATAATAAAAAATTATATCCTGACACTCTAGTTCCTTGTGAGTTGTGACCAAAACAGCACACTTACACATTGGTCAACGGAGATACGAGTAAGAAGTAGTTTGGACCGAGCCTCGAGCCGGCTCGCGAGCCTCACCGAGCCGGCTCGGCTCGGCTCGTTAGTGTAGCGAGCCACGGAATTAGGCTCGGCTCGGGCTCGTTTAGGCTCGCGAGCCTCACCGAGCCGAGCCTGATCGAGCCCGAGCCCGAGCCGGCTCGCGAGCCTCGAGCTTTTTTTCCAGCCCTAACAAGCCGGCATGATATCAATGTCAGATTCCTCAAGTATATGAAAAATCTTGAGGGCATCTTCTATTCTCCCTGCTTGAATTAGGCCTATGAGCCAAATGTGTAAGGACATGAATTTATTGAACCATATTCTTGATCAACCTAATACCCATGTGGTAATGCGTACGGCGATGAGCGACAACATCCATCTAACGCAAGGCAATAACAACAACGTAAGCTACAGTGCAAGACAATGTATCTTGAGCAGCTTACTCGTCTCCATCCACCCTGTAAACAGTGTAAGCTACTATGCAAGACAAAAAAATTATATGACCATATACATGATCTTCTAGTCGTAGCCTTAGTGGCGTGAATTTTTTAATCTATTAAGCATGAACGCATAGTACATGTAATACTTATCAAATTCTATCGCCCCGTCTAGATCCTTAGAATTGAATTCTGTTATAATAATAATAGTAATTTAGGCAAAAATCAACTAAGCTATTATAATTTTATGCGACATATATTTAGATATTATTATTAGCAATATATGATAAATATTTATATGCTACATTTTTACTACAGAGAAATGACACGAAGAGCATCTAATAAGTTGTTGAGTAAAAACATATTCTGCTGATACACAAAATCATTTACTATCATCTATCCCATAAATTTTAGATAGACTTATATTTAAACTAAATTTGAGATAGACTTATATTTAAACTTTGAAAAGTGACGAAATATCAAATTCCAGCCAAATAGACTACTTTATTAAGTAAATTTTAATTCCTTCAAAATAAATAGATCCATACGACCCATAGCTAAATTGCTAAGTTCATGGAGTAGAACCTATTTCAGCCCAGATAAAAGGGTCGAAATGGACCGTTATATATTTTATGTTGAAGACAGGCATGCATGTAATTATCTAGCTGCGGACAATCTGAGGATGTCAATGTAAAACTCCATTGGTGTGTTTGCAATAATACGATATTGACACAACCATGACAGTAAAACGACAGCAAGCAACCTCAGTTCAGGGATCAGACATTCACAATCCTTGGGCGTTCGTTTCATTGTTGACTCGCCTAGCTAGGATAAAACTAACACGGGAAGTTTATCTCCCACACCATTCCATTCATCTAGAACCCCTGCTTCATCCTGTCCTCGTACCTGTTCTTCTCATCCTGAAAACAAAACGCTCAGAATGTCACTCATAAGTACCATATGCATGCCGTACATGTCATCAAGAGATGGACGTTCAGGGTGGAAAATGAATATGAATTGGAGAATGGTCCAATACAGTAATTTCTAGGGAGAAGAACACCTGACCCAAAGTAAACAACTAAAGGAAAACAATTAAAAGGCAAAACTCCGGCGATGCCAGGTAATCAGCAAGATATGGTACAGAGATCTATGGCCTGTTTGGACAGCTGCCGTAGGCGCCCCAGCGCGCCACACCTGCGGCGGTCGATTTGGGCGCCACACCCGCGGCAGCCGGAGTGTGGCGCGGTGTGGCGCCCGAGCCGGCCCACCAAACAGGCTCCTAGTCTAGTTATCCCCTAGTAACAACTAGCAAATGACCTAACTAACAGGACAATCACCACTCTGTTAATGCATATTCAATTTGAACGTCATTCAGATTTTTATATTATGTTCCAAGGTACAAAGGCTGTTGTCACTTAGCTGAAGATGCAGATAATTAGAACAAATAAATCGAGACACCACTCTATGGTCTACTCTCCGTAGTGTTTCAAATGTAATCATGTTACTGTCAGATGGTACAACACCAATAGGCAAATGTGCACGCCTAGGATACTGGAGACATTTCAAGCATCTATCTATACTGGGGGTGGGGGTAGGGTAAGGTTCACCGAAAATAAATAACAATACTCTGTAATTTTCCCAAATATTTCATGTCAAGCTACAGCCAAATACCATGAATTATTCGACGTCCAAATTAATTACTCTCAACACACGAGTTTTTTTAAAATAAAGCACCCCCCCTCAAGCACAATGCACAAACTCACACCGACTTGTTCTCCATCATGAATCAGTGCAAACTAAATTTACCTGACGTAGCACTATACTATGGCAGAATGCCATGCCATGCAACCAGGAAGAATAAACTATTCCCTCCTTGCCTTTATGATCAGCACATAGGAGAGGGACACTGAGACTGAGAGAGACCAAGGCTGGCTAATCACTCATGTTTATCTGCAGCTAGCGACGGTGCAAAACATTAATTTCACGCCAGAAATCATTTCTTTCCCCTGTACAGCACAACCCTCTTGCATGGAGAACCACTGGAACAATAGAAGAACACTAACGTAAATCAGTAAGGGAACTTGCATTGGAGCTGGAACCCAAGTGGCCAATGCCACATTTACGCTGATAAGGCTCCGTCCATGACAAAATGATGATCACTTGGTACAGATTTTTTTCCCTGGTATGATTATCAAAAGGGGACGGAGGGAGTAATACCAAAATTTCCTGAATGAAATTTAAGAAGATTTTTTTTCTAGTGTACCAAAGAATAACTTGACAACTAGCATGCAAATAGCATAGGAACACGTGGACGTACCGGAAAGTGGAAAACATCAATTTACCATTTAGATTTTTGTGAGACGTTGCTTAAATGCTTTGTTTGAGAATCTAAGGTTGGTTGCATTCAAAAAAGAAGGTAAGATTGGCACTTAACAACACTGATTCTGTGGCAAATGCATCATGAACAGAAAAAATTAACATGTCACTCTAACCAACATAAACAAGCAAATCCATGCCCAGGCCTTTGGTGTTTGCTACTTCAGAGTTCAAACATCTTTTTTTAATCAAGAATAAAAGAACTATCCTTTGAACATGTCTGTACTAGCAAACAAAGCCGATACTTTTTTTCTTGAAAACGCAGAAGAGCTGTTTTCTTTGTATTAACAAGAAAAAAGCAGACACTTCCCCTCCCAACAAATCTGTCAAAATGACTGCCACATTCATGTCAAATCAAGCACTTTTTCCTACAGAAACAATACTTTATACAAAACATTCTTAAATACATTACACCCACAGAACCACACAGTCTGCCTTGCTATGTACCACTGGTTAATGCTAAGTTGCTAACTAAAACTTTTCGTTGTTTAGCGATACAAAATTGCACAAAGAAATGCCATGCAACCTGAAAAAAACAAGAGTCGAAACTAACATTTACAAAGAGAGATCCCAAAGAACTTTTCCTAGTAGGACTAAAGTAGCGAGATACTTCTTGGAAATAAAAAGAGATTCAAATGAACTTAAGGGTATCAGTTTGACGGGAGAGTGAATATGCAAATTTTGCCAAAGGCATTCCTGTGTTGAACATCTAGTAGTTCATCAAGTAGTCCATAGTTCACATCTTTGTATCATAAAGTAGAAAAGGTTCAATGATGGTCTGTTGGTGTCTGTAGCAGCATTGTCAAATGGACAAAATGAGGTAGGAATATAGTCACAAATTCAAGGTATGAAGTCATGTATAGAGCCAACTCCTTAATTTGATACAATTAGCACAAATTTGAGGTATGTGATTATGTATAAAATCTAATTCTTGATTGATGCAATCAACACATGTAAAATTCAATTGCATGGCCAACATTACGGTCGCAGTTAAATAAAAATGGAAGAAAAACAAGTTAAACTATTCCTCCTCATTTTGTTCTCACTGGTCCATGGCATAAAGGTGCATTTGCTGAAAATTGTAACTAGCAATTAGAGTAAATATCAGAAAGACCTCTAACCTCAAAAGCTTGCTTAAGGTACTCAAGCTCTTTGTCTAGATCATTGATAGCCTGGGTGTAGGCCTGCGTCGGGGAGGACTGGCTCGTTGTGTGGATCTGTCGTACACAAATAAATAACTAATTAACTGGGGAACTAGCTCAATAAATCAGTATAAAAAAGGGAAAACACAAATGGAACTTGAATCATACCCTAACAATGATCTTGTACTGGAGTGGGTGAGGGAGCTTATACCCGGCAAAGAGAACATTTGGGTCTCTGTGCAACTGCCTGTATCATGTCAACCAAACAAACCATAAGATGGGAAGCGTTAAAGAAAAGAAATTAAATTGTACTTACATGCGGAGGATATTGCCTACAGTGTGATCCTCGCGTTCGACAGTGAATGATGCAGCATTCACAATCTTTGTATCCCTCTCATAGGACACTCTGCATTGACAATTATCATCAGTTCATCTGGAACACAACCATAACCTACAACTAATCACAAAATGAGCAAGTGCGATAGAAGGCCTCAGGTGGGTCCATAAAATTAAAAGGATTGCACAAGCGTGAAATGATCAGAAACAAGAGACGTGTCACACTTCCATAGCTTAATGCCAAAAGATTCACTTAACATAACTTGCAGAACTGTTTTTAATATCAACAAGAGAATTGTAGGCTTTGCTTGAAACATACGTCTCACTTCCCAGAGTCATGAACAACGAAAATCAATTGAGTCAACGATTGTAGGCAGGTAGACAGTAGGGCAAGTATGGTGAATGGCTCACTTCTTGGTGCCCTCTGGCACGACGAAACGCTCATAACGGTCAGGGGCATTCATCTCCTATTCTCCTGTTAACTCTTTGCTCCTGTCTCTTCAGTAGCTGCAAGCGCAGGGGCCGGGCGTGAACACCCGATATTTTTTTGCGAAAAAATCCAAGTTACTAGATGCACTTGCAATTAGATCAGAACCGACTACAAATAACCTAATAGCTTAGGTTAGGCTTTGGGTGCTCGGTTTTGCACAGCAGAAAGGGAATAGAACGGGCAGGCGTACCTGATGGGTGCTCGTTGCCGGAGAAGGGTCCCACGAAGACCTGGGAACTGGCGTAGGGCGGCGGCGGCGGTAGCCGGTAGCCCAGTCGACGCTGGAGAGAGGCGGAGACCGGAGGGGGTGAAGAGCGAGAGAGAGAGAGAGAGCAGGCGGGTTGAGGTGGAGCGCAACTGCACGGGCCTTCTTGTTACATGGGCCGTTCTTTTTTCAAGCAATTCTTTTCTCTCTCCCTCTTTTTAGTTTTTATTACTTATTCTTCTAGAGTATTCATGAAAAAAACATAAAGATTTCTCACAAAAAGCATCTGTGTAGTTGATGACATCGTCGGACTGCTAGCTTGCTTCTAGTTAGGCTGGTTCTGATGCCCGATATAACATAGTTTTACGCTTCTGTTATTTTAGTTTTACGTTAAAACAGACTAAACGTGGTTGGTACATGCTCGTGGACCGTATCCCTGGACCGGTATTCTAACTCGCCCGATCAAGGTCGAAACTTATTGTAACTAATTGTTGGTCATTGCTCTGGGATGCTATACATCAAAAACAAAGCAACATAATTGTTAACGATTATGTACCTTCGTCTTTCGAAATATTATCTCTCTTTAAATATAATAATCTTCAGACGAAGATCATGAATGACATACCTTTATCATTTCAGTAAGGAAGGATGTAAACAGAGACATATGAAACACAAAGAGAATATGAACAATCATTTCAAATTATTGGACTATTTATATTCTTATTTTATAAACATGAATAAACATCAATAATATTTATATTACATTTGTACATTCGGCTTGACAGAAGGTGAAAAAGCGGGAGTGACGCGAGAGTGATTACAAGTCAGCGTGAACTGTACGGTGTTATTGTTCATCTATTTATAGGCATAGGACGCAGCCTGGACAAAATTACATTCATGCCCCTGACATTTACTGTTGACCGTAAGACAATCTATCGAGGACTAAGCAATCTTTTCTCCTTTAGGTCGGTTTCTCCTTTCACCATCGTCGTCGTGCCAAGCCGAAGCTCCTTCAGTCACAGCTTTGAAGCTAGCTTGTCCTTCCTTCATACCACACCTTCATACTATGCATACCTTCATCTCAAAGCCGAAGCCTCCTGTAACGGTCTGATACTAAAAAACATGTTAGTTGAGTTTTTTAGGACCTTCGGAAGAGAATGACCCACAACAATAGCCCCTCGCAGTATTAATTTGTTTTTGCATTTAACAAATTCAGACTGCGACGTGAGCGAAGGACTTTAGCCGAAGGTCTAAAAAAACACCTTCCCTTCGCTAGAATAGCGAAAGTCAATGACACGTAGGGCCCGCCAAGTTGCAATGCACTGGGCATATAAATAGGAACCCGCAGCAACAGCATTTGCTGCACCATCTCAATCGCTTGTGCTATTTTTTTCAAGCTTGAATTTCCTTGCTCTGTCAGATTTCGCTTGATTTGTGAGCTTCGGCATTTGCGCAAGTGCTCGTTAGATGTCTAAAGAGAAGAAGATTGTGGACCCTGCTCTAACTGGGTTTTACGAGGCTATGGAAAAAACAAACACAGAGAAGATTATGAATGAAATGTTAGCTAGGTTAACTGAGGATTCTGATGATAGCGAGAACTTTGATGTGGAAAGTGGGAACGAAGATGCCGAAGATCGGCCCTAGCGGCCGAGTCATACCATCTTCGGAAAGTCATCCATCAAACAGAGTCAGATTGATGCTATGAAGGGAAGATATTTTTGTGATATGTCTATTGTGAGAGCTGGGGGACAGCGTCGCCCCTACACTCGAGGAGGATGAAGTTGTTGTTTACAGGAGCTTCATGAAGGCAGGGCTTCGATTTCCATTGAGCAAATTTCTAGTGGAAGTGTTAAAGACCTTTGAAATTTTTCTTCATCAGATTACTCCCGAAGCTATAATCATGATGGGTATTTTTGTTTGGGCCGTGAGGAGCCAAGGGCTAGAGCCAAGCGCAAAATGATTCTGTAACATGCACGAGCTGCTGTATGAGACGAAGGCCACTGGCAAGGAGCAGTATCACAATAATTTTGGTTGTTATGGCTTCGTGCCTCGTTCTGATGTGAGTTATCTAGTTCCAACATTTCGGAAAAGGTGGCCAGGGGCCTGGATGGAGGAATGGTTTTATGTAAAGAATAATCTGATTGAAAGGGAAGACATAAAGGGGATTATCCAGCGCCCTATCTGGTCTCGCTTCGGCATCAGAAGGCCCGCTACTGCGCTTGGGAACGATATCAAAGCTTGCCAGAAGGCTTTCAACAATGTTTGTGCCTTTATCGGTATAAGAGACCTAGTCCAGGAGCACATAGCCTACAGAGTGTGGCCTCTTGTGAATGACTGGGAGATGCCGAAGGAGACAATTGCCGGGTCCAGTCAAGGCAGTTTGGTTTATTTGAAATACACCTTCAGATACAGAGATCAGTTTGACGAGCCGAATGATGACTGGTTGATCTGTGTTGAGGCGACTAGCGATGAGTTGCTTGGGGCATACACGAGAGCCGAAGATGATGCCATGACCTTAGCCTTCGGAGGAAGAGGCAAGAAAAGGTTAAACAGAGTTTTTGACGTTATTGGCTTCGTGTACCCAGACTATACTTATCCCTCGCGAAAGAAAGGAAAGAAAAGGAAAACTGCTACTTCAGCCATTTCTGCTGCGTCGAAGGGCAAAAAGATTAAGGTTTTAACGCATTGGCCTAGATATATTGAAACGACCACGGTGCCGAAGCTTGGTGAAGGGACAACTTCCACTGCTGAGCCAGGGCGGCCTGCTCCTGCTGGCTCCAAGGAAGAATTGGCTGAAGTTCTTGTCGGGGACCATAATTAGGGGTACCCCCAAGACTCCTAAACTCGGCTGGTAACCACCATCAGCACAAGCTGCAAAGGCCTGATGGGCGCAATTCAGGTCAAGGCTCCGTCCACTCAAGGGACACGATCTCGTCTCGCCCGAGCCCAGCCTCGGGCAGGAACAGTAGACCCAGGCGGATTCACGCCTCGCGCGAGGGCCTCCTCAAGCAATGGGCGCACCTTTGACTCGTCCGAGGCCCAGCTCGGGCAGGCTTCGCAGTGAAGCAACCTTGGCCGGATCGCCACGCCAACCGACCATATCACAGGAGCATTCAATGCAAGGATCACCTGACACCTTATCCTGACGCGCGTTCCTCAGTCGACAGGGCTGAAGTGACCGCAGTCATTTCACCCCTCCACTAACTGACCTGACAGGAAAACAGCGCCGCCTGCCCTGCTCTGACTGCTGTGCCACCCGTCAGGGTGAGGCTGACAGCAGCCAAGTTCAGCCTCAGGCGCCATAGGAAGCTCCGCCTCGCCCGACCCTAGGGCTCAGACTCAACCTCGACCCTGGAAGACGGTCTCCACCTCGCCCGACCCCAGGGCTCGGACTCAACCTCGACCTCGGAAGACGGTCTCCGTCTCGCCCGATCCCAGGGCTCAGACTCAACCTCGACCCCGGAAGACGGTCTCCGCCTCGCCCGACCCTAGGGCTCGGACTCAGCCTCGACCTCGGAGGAGTCACCACCTCGCCCGACCTTGGGCTCAGACTGACCACGTTACAAGGGGGTACATCATTACCCTACCCCTAGCTAGCTCAGGCTATGGGGAACAAGACCGGCGTCCCATCTGGCTCGCCCCGGTAAACAAGTAATGATGGCACCCCGCGTGCTCCCTTGACGACAGCGGTTCTCAGCCCCCTACAGAAGCAAGGAGACGTCAGCAAGGACCCAACAGCCCCGACAGCTGTGCTTCTACAAGGCTCAAACGCTCCTCTGACGGCCACGACATCACATGAACAGGGCATTAACACCTCTCCGACAGCCACGTCGGCATGTACATAGGGCTCTGGCTCCCCTCTGTGGGACACGTTAGCACGTTGCTACACCCCACATTGTACACCTGGGCCCTCTCCTTACATCTATAAAAGGAAGGTCCAGGGCCCTCGTACGAGAAGGTGGTCGCGCGAGAGAATGGGCTGACGGATAGGCTCTCTCTCTCTCTCCCTCGCGAACGCTTGTAACCCCCTACTGCAAGCGCATCCGCCCTGGGCGCAGGATAACACGAGCCGCGGTTCCCCTTTATTTCCCCCTTGTGTTCCATCTCGCGCCGACCCATCTGGGCTGGGACACGCAGCGACAATTTACTCGTCGGTCCAGGGACCCCCCGGGGTCGAAACGCCGACAGTTGGCGCACCAGGTAGGGGCCTGCTGCGTGTTGACGAACAGCTTGCCGTCAAGCTCCAGATGGGTAGTCTCCAACAACCTCTCCAGCCCGGGACGCTGCTCCGTTTTGGGAGTCTCGAGTTCATGTCCCTCGACGGCAGCTACGACATGGTACTCCTTCCTCCGCCACGCGACAACAGCAACGACGGCCGCCAACCCGCCCAACGGCGTCAGAATCGACGACGTCTTCCCCGCGTGGTGGAAGAACGGCATCCGGGTCAGTCCCATCACCTTCCCCGCCGCAGGAGGAGGAGGCGGGGCAACCATGGACAAGCAGGAGGCGGCACCTCGTTGGCTGTCGAGCGAGTCGACGACGCCGGCGCCCCAGCGGGGGACACATCGGGCGTTGACCTCGCGTCTGAGACGAATACGAGCGTTGTTTCTCCGCAACACGCCAACCCCAAGCAGACGAATGACGCCAGCACGCTCGCGAAGGACTTGCTGGGCGTTAGCCTCGTACCTGAGATAACGGTGCAGTCCGTCCCCGACGCGACTTCGTCACCACCCGTCGATGAAGAGGTATCGTCCGTTTTCCACCCTATGCCTTTTAGATTCAGCTTCGACCCACTAAGCAACCCCGCTTCGGTGGACGCTTTCATAAAGGCATATCCTAACCTTCCGGGGTACCATATGTGGTCAACCTAGGACCGACTGATGGCCGTCTCGACCTACGGGCCCCCGGGTTCCGAGGAAGATGACGAGCCTGACTCTGGTTGGGATTTCTCCAGGCTCGGTAACCCCAGTGCCATGCGAGACTTCATGGCCGCATGTGACTACTGCCTCTCCGATTGCTCCGATGGTGGCCACAGCCTCGACGACGAGGACTGTGGCCCAAGTCGCGAATGTTTCCACGTCGATCTAGGGGGTCTCGACGAAGGCAACCACCTTGGTATGTCGGAGGACGGCGATCCCCCTAGGCCTGCGCCTCGCGTTGACATCCTTCGGGAGCTAGCTGTGGTCCCAGTCCCTGCGGGGGGTCAGGACACACAGGTCGAGCAAATCTGCGAGATGCAGGCCAGACTCGACGAGGAAGCAGGGCAACTTGTGCAGCTCCGGCAGAACATCGGGCAGGAGTGGGCAGGCCGAGCACCAGCCGGAGAAGCGCGTCATCTGGCCCAGGACGTCCAGCACCGCACTACCGACGATGCCAGGGCAAGGCTGCCCCCGGCTTCCAGTGGGGTCGGCCAGAACCTGGCTGCAGCAGCAATACTACTCCGAGCAATGCTGGAGCCATCCACCACCGAGGGGCGGCGTATCCAGGGAGAGCTCAAGAATCTCCTGGAGGATGTCGCGGTCCGACGGGCCGAAAGCTCTGCCTCCCGAAGGCAGGGGTACCCCTCGGAGCATCGCGCCACGACTTCCCGATTCATGCGGGAAGCCTCGGTCCACACCGGGCGCACGCGGGACGCAACGCCTGCAGCCCCAGGTCGCCTCGGCAACGAGCACCACCACCGCGACCGTCGAGCCCACCTCGACGAGAAGGTGCGTCGAGGCTACCACCCCAGGCGTGGGGGACGCTACGACAGGGGGGAGGATCAGAGTCCCTCGCCCGAACCACCCGGTCCACAAGCTTTCAGCCGGGCCATACGATGGGCGCCGTTCCCGACCCGGTTCCGAACCCCGACTACCATCACCAAGTACTCGGGGGAAACAAGGCTGGAACTGTGGCTCACGGACTACCGGTTGGCCTACCAGCTGGGTGGAACGGACGATGACAACCTCATCATCCGCAACCTCCCCCTGTTCCTCTTTGACGCCGCCCGAGCCTGGCTGGAGCATCTGCCTCCTGCGCAGATCTCCAACTGGGACGACCTGGCCAAGTCCTTTGCCGGCAACTTCCAGGCCACATACATGCACCCTGGGAACTCCTGGGATCTCCAAAGCTGCCGCCAGCAGCCAGGAGAATCCCTGCGGGACTACATCCGGTGATTTTCGAAGCAGCGAGAAGTGTGTCTTCGGAGTCCCCCGAGGCATGCTCCTGGGGTTCATCGTCTCCGAGCGGGGCATCGAGGCCAACCCGGAGAAAATCGCGGCCATCACCAACATGGGGCCCATCAAGGACTTGAAAGGGGTACAGAGGGTCATGGGATGCCTTGCGGCTCTGAGCCGCTTTATCTCGCACCTCAGCGAAAGAGGCCTACCCTTGTACCGCCTCTTAAGGAAGACCGAGCGCTTCACCTGGACCCCCGAGGCCGAGGAAGCCCTCGGGAACTTAAAAGCGCTCCTTACAAGCGCGTCCATCTTGGTGCGCCCCTCTGCCGGAGAAGCCCTCTTGATCTACGTAGCCGCAACCACTCAGGTGGTCAGCGCCGCGATCGTAGTCGAGAGACGAGAAGAAGGGCATGCATTGCCCATCCAGAGGTCGGTCTACTTCATCAGTGAAGTACTGTCCGAGACCAAAATCCGCTACCCGCAAATTCAGAAGCTACTGTACGTGGTAATTCTAACGCGGCGAAAGTTGCGACACTACTTCGAGTCTCATCAGGTGACTGTGGTGTCATCCTTCCCCCTGGGGGAGATCATCCAGTGCCGAGAGGCCTCGGGTAGGATTGCAAAGTGGGCGGTGGAGATCATGGGCGAAACAATCTCGTTCGCTCCTCGGAAGGCCATCAAGTCCCAAGTCTTGGCGGACTTTGTGGCTGAATGGGTCGACACCCAGCTTCCAGCAGCTCCGATCCAACCGGAACTCTGGACCATGTTTTTCGATGGGTCGCTGATGAAAATAGGAGCGGGCGCGGGCCTGCTCTTCATCTCACCCCTCGGGAAGCACCTCCGCTACGTGTTGCGCCTCCATTTCCCGGCGTCAAACAACGTGGCCGAGTACGAGGCTCTGGTTAATGGGTTGCGCATTGCCATCGAGCTAGGGGTTCGGTGCCTCGACGCTCATGGCGACTCGCAGCTTGTCATCGACCAAGTCATGAAGAACTCCCATTGCCGCGACCCGAAGATGGAAGCCTACTGCGACGAGGTTCGGCGCCTGGAAAACAAGTTCTACGGGCTCAAGCTCAACCACGTTGCTCGATGATACAACGAGACTGCGGACGAGCTGGCTAAAATAGCCTCGGGGCGGACAACGGTTCCCCCGGACGTCTTCTCCCGAGACCTACATCAACCCTTCGTCAAGACCGACGACACGACCGAGCCCGAGGAGGCCTCGGCCTAGCCCGAGGCACCCTTGGCTCAACCCGAGGCACCCTCGGCCGCCGAGGGTGAGGCACTGCGCGTCGAGGAGGAGCGGAATGGGGTCACACCTAATCGAAACTGGCAGACCCCATACCTGCAATATCTCCACCGAGGAGAGCTACCCCTCGACAGAGCCGAAGCTCGGCGACTGGCGCGGCGTGCCAAGTCGTTCGTCTTGCTAGGTGACGAGAAGGAGCTCTACCACCACAGCTCCTCAGGCATCCTCCAGCGATGCATATCCATCGCCGAAGGTTAGGAGCTATTGCGAGAAATACACTCGGGGGCTTGCGGTCATCACGCAGCACCTCGAGCCCTCGTTGGAAACGCCTTCCGACAAGGTTTCTACTGGCCAACCGCGGTGAGCGACGCCACTAGGATTGTACGCACCCGCCAAAGGTGTCAATTCTACGCAAGGCAGACACACCTGCCCGCTCAGGCCCTGCAAACAATACCCATCACCTGGCCGTTTGCTGTGTGGGGTCTGGACCTCATCGGTCCCTTGCAGAAGGCACCCGGGGGCTTCACGCACCTGCTGGTCGCTATCGACAAATTCTCCAAGTGGATTGAGGTCCGACCCCTAAACAGCATCAGGTCCGAACAGGCGGTGGCGTTCTTCACCAACATCATCCATCGCTTTGGGGTCCTGAACTCCATCATCACCGACAACGGCACCCAGTTCACTGGCAGGAAGTTCCTGGACTTCTGCGAGGACCACCACATCCGGGTGGACTGTGCCGCCGTAGCTCACCCCATGACAAATGGGCAGGTAGAGCGTGCCAACGGCATGATTCTGCAGGGACTCAAGCCGAGGATCTACAACGACCTCAACAAGTTCGACATGCAATGGATAAAGGAACTCCCCTCGGTGGTCTGGAGTCTGAGGACGACGCCAAGCTGAGCCACGGGCTTCACGCTGTTCTTTCTAGTCTATGGGGCCGAGGCTATCTTGCCCACAGACTTAGAATACGGTTCCCCGAAGACAAGGGCGTACAACGACCGAAACAACCAGACCAGCCGAGAAGACTCACTAGACCAGCTGGAAGAGGCTCGGGACATGGCCTTACTACACTCGACACGGTATCAGTAGTCTCTGCGACACTACCACGCCCGAGGGGTTCGGTCTCGAGACCTCCAGGTGGGGGACTTGGTGCTTCGGCTATGACAAGACGCCCGAGGGCGCCACAAGCTCACACCTCCCTGGGAAGGGCTGTTCATCATCGCCAAGATTTTGAAGCCCGGAACATACAAGTTGGCCAACAGTCAAGGCGAGGTCTACAACAACGCTTGGAACATCCGACAGCTACGTCGCTTTTACCCTTAAGGTGTTTTCAAGTCGTTCATATACCTCGTTCTCTTTACATACGCAAAAAGAGTCTAACCGTTAAGGAAGGGTCAGCCTTGCCTCGGCAAAGCCCGACCCTCCCTCAGGGGCTAGAAGGGGGGAACCCCCTCTGTGTCAAAATTTTCCTCGGAAAAAGTCTTCCTGCCGAAACATCTTTCGCGCTTTTCGACTACTTCGATAGTGGGATCCTGAAAACGATGGAGTACACGTAAGCGGCAAGGCCGACCAAGCCGAGGGATTCCTACGCCTCCGGGATACGGATACCTCACTCATCACCTTCTGCGATAAGTAACTCTCGCTCGGATAAGCGATTCTGCTGCCGAACAAGTCTTAACACTCAAAAACCTTCCTGGCAGAACAATTTTTCGTGCCTTCTCAACTATATCGATAACAGAATCCTGCGAATGAGTAAGAGTACACATAAGCGGTAAGGCCGACCGAGCCGAGGGACTCCTACGCCTCCGGGATACGGATACCTCACTCATCACCTTCCGTGAAAAGTAACTCTCGCTCAGATAAACGATTCTGCTACCGACGAGTCCTGATACTCGAAACAAGGGGAAAAGAAACGCAACTTTACAACACGACGATGATATGTTTGGGCCTCGACGGCCGCAAAAAACATACGCACACTACAGACATACTGTTCCTGCAGGTTCAGACATCAGTAGGGGGAGCAGCAGCACCCTCGGCATCGACTCCACCTTCGGCGGAATCCGACCCGGCCTCGAACAGCGACACGGGCAAAGGATCTCCGCCTCGAAGGAAGATGTCAGCACCGCGCCTGGGCCATCGCCGCTAGGGTCTCCTCCAGGAACCCGGCCCGAGCAGACGGCTTGTCCGGCCGCTCCGTAGCCTCAGCCAGCTGTCCCCCGAGGACATCAGCCCGGCTCATGGCCTCGGCAGCCCGACTCAAGGGTTGGTCCCGCCAGTGGACGACCTAGCCAGGTTCCAGCCGCCGCTGCTACGCCTCCTCGGCCTGGGAACTCCCCTGCTCCTAGGCCGATGAAGCTCCTTCTCGAGCCGACTCCGCCTCTGTCCATGCTGACACTGCTGCCTCTGACTCCGGCTCATCGCAGAGCGGCCGAGGGTTTCTTTAACTGAGCAAGAGAAGCCTCGGGCGGCAAGGCCGACCGAGCCAAGGGACTCCTACGCCTCTGGGATACGGATACCTCACTCGTCACCTTCCGCACAGGGCAACTCACACTTGGTTAAGCGGTCCAGCTAGCCGACAGGCGAGTCCTGGTGCTCGAAATGAGGAAGAAACACGGTATTGCACCCTAAATACCTAGATGTTCAGGCCCCGACAGCCACAATGAACAAACACCGGCACTCAAGGTGCCATTACAAACGGAACTCCGGTTCCACTCCCACAGGTATGAACAACCTCCACATCGGAGAGCCTGTGGGACGACAAGCTCCGGGTGGCCCGCCGCCGACCACTGCAGCAGCGACAACAACCTCCGCTCTGGGCGGCCAAACAGTAGCAGCGATGACCTCAGGGCAGACGCTGCTGCGACAAGGCCCTCGCCCGCGTCCCCACTCGAGGGGCGAGTACAAGCTATCAAAGCCAAAGAGCCGGAGGTCGGTCCGAGGGTGGCACTAACGGTCTCATCGGCGGGGAAGCCTTCTCCGGCTGCCACCACCTCAGCATCGACGGCGGTAGCCACCTGCCCACCGGCAGATCCCCACTCGAGTCCTCCCGGGCGGGCGAGCACCGACCTCCGCACGGAGGCGTCGTGCCGGAGCGAGGGTGGGACAGCCCAAGAACACGAACGCCGCCCTAGCAGCGCGCGACGTCTTGGGCGGTCCCCCGGTGCGCGCGGCGCAACAGCCACCCGTACGGCGGGCAGATAGCCACACTCCGCCCAGCCGAGGGAAGTGGCACCGGAAGCTGCGCCAGAGCCAGCTGAGCCAGCGAACCAGGCATGCTGGAGCTGATGACGCTTGCGGCCGATCGGCCCCGCGATGTCGAAGTCCGCCCCCTCCGCTAGGCCGATGAGCGCCCTCTCTCCTGATTGCTAAAGGAGGAGGTGGCCCACCAGCCCGTACGGGAGGTAGAGCTCTAGCTCAGCTCGCCCCCCGCCCTAGCAAGGATGATGAGGATCCTTGAAGTTGAGGGCGGGGCGGAGGCCGCAGCCCGGCTTGCTTCTCCCCACCATCGAACTGGTGGTCACCGTCTTGGGTGACCATTGGGGAGGGGATGCAGCCGGGCTGCCTGATGAAAATCCTTGAAGCCGAGTGATGGCTGAAAGGTGCCAACCTCCGCGAAGTTGTGCTCCTCCAACGGCAGCAAGACGGAAGCAACGCGGGCGCTCCCCATCCGAGGGCTCGGAAGGCGGAAGGGCATGATGCATGAGGAGAGTGCGAAGGCGTGGCTACCACCCAGGGGGTCGATCCCTTTTTAAAGGCGACTCTCCCCACTCGCGTCCTCAAGCGTCACGGACTAAGTCTTCACCAACGCGCTCCAAGGTCCTCCCCCTACGACACGGGGGCTGGGTCCCACACGACATGCAAGCTGGCCTGGGACAGAAGCAGCCAGACCGCCGCGCGCGGAGCGTGTAACCGCCCGGCGGTTACAAGCACTCCTCCACCTTCGCCTAAACCAGCGGGTGAAAGGGTGGACCGCCATGCAGGCGGCATGCAACTGCACCACGGGGATGCACCCTTTCGACTTCGACACATCCAGCGTGGAGGCCCAGGCCCACACGTCATGTAACCGGCGCGCCGGTTACTACGTGCGAAAAACTGCACCGCCACTTGCGTCGGTACCGCGCCTTCTCGACTGCGGAACCGGTGCCGCGACTCGAGGCAACCCTGCGCATGGCCCAACATTTCCAACCGAGCACATCGGTCACAGGTCAGTCAACCGCGGGAAAAGGCGCGACGGTCGATATGGCCAAAAGTGGGCCGGCAGTAATGGCGGCGGCAGGCGGGCGGAAGCAGCAGTCAAATCGTCTACAGGCTCACGTCCCCTCCTGGGGCAGCAGGGGAGCCCTCTCCCACGGCGTGAAGACAACGCGCCCATGTTCCGTCCCTCGAACGGCTCACACAACGGCTGCCCCGCGAACCACTTGTCCCGTCGCATTAACTCCGCGGCAGGGCAGGCGACACCTTTGGCAGGCAAAGCGGGCGACGCTTCACCTCCGCCATAATGACCGCGTCAAAAAAGGTGCGCCACATCGTTCAATTTCGTATCCTTTTCCTCTTCCCCTTTCTCTCTCTTGCTACAGGGACTGGGAAAGGGGATACTCCGAAAGGGATCCTTCTCTGCGAAGGAAGCGGGCCCCGAGCCCCCAATACTGATCCGAGGTTCGAAGGCTGGCCCCTCGGAAGGGTTCGATAGCCGCCTCAGAGCACTCGGGCTCCGCGCCCACTACTGGTCAGAGGTTTGAAGGCTGGCCCCTTGGAAGGGTTCGATAGCCACCTCAGGCCACTCAGGCTCCGTGCCCACTACTGATCAGGGGTTCGAAGGCTGGCCCCCGAAGGGTTTGACAGCCGCCTCAGAACACGCAGAGCGAGGGATGACTCTGGGTATGTCCGATACATAGCTGAGGCTCGGGCTACGCTCCCAAGGTACCCTAGGACATTTCTGAGACCAGCAGGAGCGATTCTGTAACGGAATCCCATCAGAGGGAGGCATCGAGCCCTCGGACCCTATCAAATGGGACCGGGTCCGGCAAATCACCTGCAGGTACTTTTGGAGCGCGCCTCTGGGCCACTAGCCTACCCTTATCGAACGGGGAACGAGCGTCCACTCGGATCACCCGTTAGCAACTCACTGGAGACACCATGTTCGGCGCCCTCCGAGGGCAACATGGTGCTTTCCCCCCCTTGCGGAAAGGTGACGAAGGGGCGTATGATAAAAGCCGAGTCAGTCCTTGACCGTCCTCTCGCTCTGTGCAGAGGCTCGGGGGCTGCTCTAGCACACCCGGCTTCGGCCAAACCGTTGACAGCGTCAACATACCAGCCCGAGAACTTGGAACCTGACCATGCACCCGAGCTACGATCAGATCGCATGAGGGAACAACTAGACCGGCTGAGGCGTCACGAAAGGCACAAAGACCTCGGAGGAGTCAAACCACTCCTCCGAGGCCTTAGGGGCTACACCCGGCGGGTGCGCTCGCGCGCACCCACCGGAACAGAATGTAACCGAGAAAGGCCGGTCCCCTTGCAAAAAAGTGCGATAAAGCCTCCAAGCGAGTACCAACACTCCCTTTGAGGCTCGGGGGCTACTATCGGGGACCATAATTAGGGGTACCCCCAAGACTCCTAAACTCGGCTGGTAACCACCATCAGCACAAGCTGCAAAGGCCTGATGGGCGCAATTCAGGTCAAGGCTCCATCCACTCAAGGGACACGATCTCGCCTCGCCCGAGCCCAGCCTCGGGCAAGAACAGTAGACCCAGACGGATTCACGCCTCGCGCGAGGGCCTCCTCAAGCAACGGGCGCACCTTTGACTCGTCCGAGGCCCAGCTCAGGCAGGCTTCGTAGTGAAGCAACCTTGGCCGGATCGCCATGCCAACCGACCATATCACAGGAGCATTCAATGCAAGGATTATCTGACACCTTATCCTGACGCGCGTTCCTCAGTCGACAGGGCCGAAGTGACCGTAGTCATTTCGCCCCTCCACTGACTGACCTGACAGGAAAACAGCGCCGCCTGCCCTGCTCCAACTGCTGTGCCACCCGTCAGGGTGAGGCTGACAGCAGCCAAGTCCAGCCTCAGGCGCCATAGGAAGCTCCGCCTCGCCCGACCCCAGGGCTCGGACTCAACCTCGACCCCGGAAGACGGTCTCCGCCTCGCCCGACCCCAGGGCTCGGACTCAACCTCGACCCCGGAAGACGGTCTCCGCCTCCCCCGACCCCAGGGCTCGGACTCAACCTCGACCCCGGAAGACGGTCTCCGCCTCGCCTGACCCTAGGGCTCGGACTCAGCCTCGACCTCGGAGGAGTCACCGCCTCGCCCGGCCTTGGGCTCGGACTGACCACGTTACAAGGGGGTACATCATTACCTTACCCCTAGCTAGCTCAGGCTATGGGGAACAAGACCGGCGTCCCATCTGGCTCGCCCCGGTAAACAAGTAATGATGGCACCCCTCGTGCTCCCATGACGACAGCGGTTCTCAGCCCCCTACGGAAGCAAGGAGACATCAGCAAGGACCCGACAGCCCCGACAGCTGTGCTTCTACAGGGCTCAAACGCTCCTTTGACGGCCACGACATCACATGAACAGGGCACTAACACCTCTCCGACAGCCACGTCGGCATGTACATAGGGCTCTGGCTCCCCTCTGTGGGACACGTTAGCACGTTGCTACACCCCACATTGTACACCTGGGCCCTCTCCTTACATCTATAAAAGGAAGGTCCAGGGCCCTCATACGAGAAGGTGGCCGCGCGGGAGAACGGGCTGACGGACAGGCTCTCTCTCTCTGTCTCCCTCGCGAACGCTTGTAACCCCCTACTGCAAGCGCATCTGCCCTGGGCGCAGGATAACATGAGCCGTGGTTCCCCTTTATTTCCCCCTTGTGTTCCATCTCGCACCGACCCATCTGGGCTGGGACACGCAGCGACAATTTACTCGTCGGTCCAGGGACCCCCCGGGGTCGAAACGCCGACAGTGCTAAAGGTTCCTGCAACCGAGTCGGCCGAAGCGCCAAAACATGCTGTCGAAGCCAAAGGAAAGGCAGCCGAAGAGCCAGAGCGAGAGGAAACGGCAGGGCTACCAAAAATCTTGAGTCTGCCATCGGAGCCAGAATTGCCGAAGGTCTCGAAAGCCCCTGCAATAACTCCCAAGACGAGGAGGACGGCAAGCGTGCTGGACGCTGTCATGGAGTCGACAAGGGCATCAACTCCTTCTCCTTCAAAGGAGACTGCTGAAGCTGCTACAGCTCGTGCTGAACCCGAAGCTGGGCCCATAGTGCCCATTGAAACAGAGTCTGCTGGGACTGGGCGGAGTGTTGAACAAGGACCCTCAGACGTTGGTCTTGTTCCGGAGAAAGAGGACACGCCCAAGAAGATTGAATCTCCTACTCCCGAGGCACCTTCTGAAGGACTTGACTTTATTATTCGACATGCTTTGGGTAAAAGGTTGTCTAAAGAGGAGATTTCGGAAGCCAAACACTACGTCCGGGAACTGAAGTACCCGAAGGGGGCCTTAGTGTACAATGGCATCGACGAAGATGACTTTCTATACTGCCTCCCGGACAACAAGGAAATAACTTTTTACCGGGAGATGGCAAAAAACATAGGATTTCCGAAGCTTGAAGTTGGCCTTTCTGCTATGTCGAAGGATGACCTCGCAGACAGCCTTGCGTACAATAGAAGCTATGGTCTTGTAAGCAGATTACTTTATGTGTCTCTTTTTCTTGTGCTGATCCTTTGTCTCCCCTTTTTTACGGCTTAATTCTGAGCAACGCTTTGCGAGCACAGAAAAATGTTGAGGATGAAAGCTGCCAGATAGCACTTGGTAACCTTCGGTCAGAGGTTATCAAACTAAGGAATGAAGCTGCAGAGAAAGATAAAATTTTGCTTTCCTTAGTAAACAAAGTCAGGGCTAGTGAAGCCAATCTTGCCGCGTAGTCCGAAACTCATAGAGCCAAAATTGAAAATTTAAAGAAAAAACTGGCCGAGAAGAATGAAGATTTCGAAGTGGCTAAGACGAAGCAAGAAATAAGCGAGTGGACTAGCACAAGGTTGCAAAAGAATGTAGATGAGCTTCGGGAATCAAAGGAAAGATATTATGAAAAATCCTTGGATTGTGCCAAGAAGCTAAAAGACAGTTTTGCAAAGGTGGGTGCTTACTCATCCAAGCAAAAATTTATTAGAGGCGATCCTGAAGGAATCATCGAATGGATCGGTGAAGAAGCCAAAGCTTTTGAAGAGATCCTTAGTGATCGTGGTGATTTCTGCGCCTTTGCCGGTGCCAGAGGAGTTGCAGCAATTTTGGAAAAATCTGGCTACGAACACATTAAAGCTGCAACCTAGACGGAGGCTGTCTTTACCGTGGAGAACACGAAGGATCCTTCGGCTGAAGCGACTCTGATGGGAGGAAAATTTTACTCCAACATTTGGATGAAAGGCGGCCGAGAACTAGCCGACGAGGCAATAAAGAAGAATGAGAAAGAAACTCATGAGGCTCGAGAAGAAGCTAGGCGAGCCGAAGAGGCTGCCGAGCGCGCAAGGTGCATAGGTATTTTAACTGTTTCGAAGTTTTAGTATTTTTTTGGCTTCAAATTAACAACTTATTACTTTTACTGTAGCTGAAATTTCTCCGCCACCTGAGCCCTATGATCCCGAAGCTGATCCAACAATGAAGGCGGCACTGGAAACTATAAGAATTGCTGAAGAAGCCGTTGACGAAGCTGTCAACAAACTTCTGAACCAAGTTGCTGAGAAAATTTTGAAGGAAGACTAGACTTTTGTGTAGCTAGAAAATTCAACATTTGTGTGATGTAATATGCATACAAGTTAAACATTGTATATCTATGTGTACATTAATGTAATATATTTTTTGCGATGCATGAAATTTGCGTACATACCATTTTTGAGCCTTCGGCGAAAAAATACCTTCCCTTCTTTTCATGTTTCGTAAAGAAAAAAACCCTTATATAGAAAAGCCATTGTATCATATTGTTGTCGACAAAAAATTTCCTGGTAAGATTGTAATTGCCGAAGGTTTGCTTCGTGCTCTGGCACACTTTCATTCATCATGTAACTGCTGAAGGTTTGCTTCGTGCTCAATTCTTGCTATTGATGCGACATGATGTATGATGTAATGCTATGCGGAATGATGCGATGATATAATGTAGCATGATGTTTATGCCAAAGACACATATCCGCACAGAAAACACTCTCAGACTCTGTATCCCCGTAGGGACGTCTTTTGAGTCTCTTCACCTTATATTTCGGTGGTATTTAAGCTCTGCATCCCCTTAGAAACGACTTTGGAGCTTCTTCACCTTCTATTTCGGTGGCATTTAAGCTCTGCATCCCCTTAGGGACGACTTTGGAGCTTCTTCACCTTCTATTTCGGTGGTATTTTGGCTCTGCATTCCCTTAGGAACGACTTTTGAGCTTCGGAACTTACTCTGCGCTCCCTTAGGAACGACTTTTTGTAGCTTCAGAACTTACTCTGCGCTCCCTTAGGAACAACTTTTATAGCTTCGGAACTTACTCTGCGCTACCTTAGGAATGACTTTTATAGCTTCAAAATCTTACTCTGCGCTCCCTTAGGAACGACTTTTATAGCTTCAGAACTTACTCTGCGCTCCCTTAGGAACGACTTTTATAGCTTGAAAATCTTGTTAAGAAGAAGCATTCCACTCGATGATATGAGTACAATATTATTACATGAAATCAGAATTCAATCCTTCATGAATTGTTTTTCATACAAGAAAAATAAAACGACAGAAAAGATAAAGGTGCACCAGAGGTAGGATATTCTTCAGTAGATGTGCTTGGATTCAGGCATAGTGCTATTGACTGTACGAGCTTCAGACTCCTCTTGAAAATTGTGCTGCTGTTGAGCGTGTTGGTGCCCTTCTGGCTGCTGGCTTTGGGCCAGAGTAGGTGCTAGCGGTGGTGGTGGTGGGAGCTGGGCCCAGGAAGCTTGAGAGTGCCTCGCCGAAGCAACAGAGGTCGTAGGCTGTTGATTACCTACGTACTCAGGGACGTAGGGAGAATAGCATGAAGCAATATGTAGGACTTTCTTCGGCTGATTCTATCGTGCTTTAGCTTCGGCAAGCTCTTTCTGCTTCTGAATCGTGACCTGGCATGTTCTTGTGGTGTGGCCTTTGTCTTCGCCGTAGAACAAACAAAACAGTCTCCTGGGCTAGTCTCCATATCTTCCTCCGAAGCTTCTGCCCCCTCTGCCTCTTGGAGTTGGTGGCCTGAAGGAACTCTGTTGTGACCCTGATCATTAGGAGCTGTGCTGTTGCCTTTGGGGTTGGCTTCCTCTATCATCACTTGGGCTGGCGTTATGGATTGACCTGACATGTCTGGGGTGAAATCTTCCTCCGAAGCCGCTGGCCATCTCAGAGTACATGTAAGCTTCTTCCCTTCTTTGCTAGAAATCATTATCACCTCTGATGTATTCATCCATTTTCTGGAGAAGCTTCTTCAAGGTTTGGGGCGGCTTCCTTGCAAAATATTGTGTCATTGGTCCTGGTTTGAGCCCCTTGATCATGGCCTCAATGACAATCTCATTGGGCACTATAGGTGCATGGGCTCTCAGTCGGAGAAACCTTCGGACATACGCCTGGAGGTACTCTTCTTGATCCTGTGTGCAATAGAACAGAGCTTGAGCGGTGACTGGCTTCGTTTGAAAGCCCTGGAAGCTAGTGACCAGCATGTCCTTTAGCTTCTGCCAAGACGTAATTGTCCCTGGCCGAAGAGAAGAGTACCAAGTTTGCGCTACGCTTTTAACTGCCATGACGAAGGATTTTGCCATGACTGCAGTATTGCCCCATATGAAGATATGGTTGCTTCATAGCTCATCAGGAACTGCTTCGGGTCTGAATGCCCATCATATATAGGAAGCTGAGGTGGCTTGTATGATGGGGGCCATGGGGTAGCCTGCAATTCTGCTGCCAAGGGATAAGCATCATCAAAAGCAAAATTGCCATGATGAAAATCACCATAGCATTCATCATCATTGTTTGAATTTTCTTAACGAAGCTCCCTATGTTGGGGCCTTCGGTCTTGGTCATCCTGGGTGAGGTGACGCATTTCTTCAGCGGCCTCATCAATCTTCCTCTGGAGATCGGCGAGGCGAAGCATTTCTCTCTCTTCTTTTGGACCTGTTGATGGATAGCTTCGAGATCCCTGATTTCTTGGTCCAGTTCCTCCTCCTAAGGTGTTGGGCTGGTAGCCTTCCTCTTCTGGCTCCCAGCTTCACATAGTGTTTCTTGATTAACATCCAGTGGCTGCAGTGCAGCCCCTGGCACTGCTGTCTTCTTCGGCGGCATGACGAAGGTCGATGCTTACAGAAGGTGGTCTAATGAGTTCACCGGAGGTGGGCGCCAATGTTGATCCTTGCTCTCGGATGCTATACATCAAAAACAAAGCAACACAATTGTTAACGATTAGGGACCTTCGTCCTTCGAAGCATTATCTCCCTTGGGATATAATGATCTTCAGACGAAGGTCATGAAGGGCATACCTTCACCATTTCAGTAAGCAAGGATGTAAACAGAGACATATGAAACACAAAGAGAATATGAACAATCATTTCAAATTATTGGTCGATTTATATTCTTATTTTATAAACATGGATAAACATCAATAACATTTATATTACTGAAAGGGAAATAGGGTCAAACCTTTTCCTAAATGATTTTGGTGGTTGAATTGCCCAACACAAATAATTGGACTAACTAGTTTGCTCTAGATTATAAGTTTTACAGGTGCCAAAGGTTCAACACAAACCAATATAAAGTCCAAGAAAGGGTTCAAATAGGAAGGAGCAAAACCAACCAAAGGCTGCCCTGCTCTGGCGCACCGGACTGTCCGGTGTGCCACCGGACATTGTCCGGTGCACCAGGGAGATCCACTCTGAACTGCTCAGCTTTGGGTTTTTGGGGAGCCACTCCGCTATAATTGACCGGACTGTCTGATGTAGCACCGGACTGTCCGGTGTGCCATGCGGAGCAACAGCTAATAGCGCCAACAGTCGTCTGCAAAAGTGAACAGTGCGTGAACAGTACGTGGACAGCGGGCGCAGAGTCAGAGCAGGCGCTAGAAGGTGCACCGGACAGTGAACATCACCTGTCCGGTGCACCACCATACTGTCCGGTGGCCCCACCTGTCAGAGCTCCAACGGTCGAACCCTAACGGTTGGGTGACGTGGCTGGCGCACCGGACAGTGTCTGGTGGCGCACCGGACTGTCCGGTGCACCCATCGACAGCAGCCCCTCCCAACGGCCATTTTGGTGGTTGGGGCTATAAATACCCCCCAACCACCACACTTCAAGGCATCCAAGTTTTTCAGACATCTCACTCAATACAAGAGTTAGTGCATTCAATACAAGACACAATTCAATTGAATCAAAGCCTCTCCAAGTCCCAATTCCACTCAAAGCAATTAGTGACTAGAAGAGAGAGTTTTGCTCGTGTTCTTTGAGCTCTTGTGCTTGGATCACTTTTCTTCTTCCCCATTTCTTGTTCTCAACACCTTTGTAATCAAAGCAAGAGACACCAAGTTGTGGTGGTCCTTGTGGGGTCTAAGTGATCCATTTGATTGAGGAGAAAAGCTCGCCGATCTTTGTGATCAGTGGAGAGAGGGAAAGGGTTGAAAGAGACCCGGTCTTTGTGACCACCTCAACGGGGAGTAGGTTTGCAAGAACCAAACCTCGGTAAAACAAATCACCGTGTCATCCGCTCTATTTCTTTGGTTGATTTGTTTTCGCCCTCTCTTTCAGATTCGACTTTATTTCTAACGCTAACCCCGGCTTGTAGTTGTGCTTAAAGTTTATAAACTTCAGATTTGCCTATTCACCCCCCTCTAGGCGACTTTCAATTGGTATCAGAGCTTGGTACTTCATTAGAGCCTAACCGCTCGAAGTGATGTCGGGAGCTCACGCCAAGAAGGAGATGGTGACGGGCGAGAAGCCCACCACAAGCCACGGGAAAGCTCCATCGGGGGAGTCCGGCAACAAGAAAAGGGAGGAATCACCTCCCCACGTCAAGTCACACCAGAGTGGTGACAAGAAGAAGAAAATGAAGAAAGTGGTCTACTACGAGACCGATTCTTCGTCGCCTTCCACCTCTGGCTCTGACACGCCGTCCGTCACTTCTAAGCGCCATGAGCGCAAGAAGTTTAGTAAGATCCCCTTACGCTATCCTCGCATTTCCAAACGCACTCCTTTACTTTCCGTCCCACTAGGCAAACCACCGGTTTTTGACGGTGAAGATTATTGTATGTGGAGTGATAAAATGAGGCACCATCTAACCTCACTTCACGCTAGCATTTAGGACATTGTTGAGTTTGGAGCGCAGGAACCGTCCGTGGGGGATGAAGGCTATGACTCGGACGAGGTAGCCCAAATCCGGCACTTCAACTCCCAAGCCACTACTATACTCCTCGCCTCTGTAAGTCGAGAGGAGTACAATAAGGTGCAAGGGTTGAAAAGTGCCAAAGAGATTTGGGACGTGCTCAATACCACGCACGAAGGAGATGAGGTGACCAAGATCACCAAGCGGGAGACAATCGAGGGGGAGCTCGGTCGATTTATGCTCAACCAAGGAGAGGAGCCACAAGCTATGTACAACCGGCTCAAGACCTTGGTGAACCAAGTGCGCAACCTCAGGAGCACAAAATGGGATGACCATGAAATGATCAAGGTTATTTTAAGATCACTTGTTTTATCCTACACAAGTACAATTAATTTGTGGTGATCCTAGATATAAGCTAATGTCTCCCAAGGAAGTTATAGGAAAGTTTGTGAGCTTTGAATTGATGATCAAAGGCTCCAAACAAATCATCGAGCGAGGCACCACCTCCACACCTGAGGTGCAACCCATCGCATTCAAAGTGACGAAGGAGAAGAAAGAAGAGTCTACACCAAGTAGACTCCCCATCGACGCCTCCAAGCTCGACAACGAGGAGATGGCGCTCATCATCAAGAGCTTCCGCCAAATCCTCAAGCAAAGAAGGGGGAAGGATTACAAGCCCCGCTCCAAGAAAGTTTGCTACATGTGTGGTAAGCCAGGTCATTTCATTGCAAAATGTCCATTATCAAGTGATAGTGACAGGGGCGACGACAAGAAGGGAAAGAGGAAGGAAAAGAAGAGATATTACAAGAAGAAGGGCGGCGATGCCCACGTGTGTCGGGAGTGGGACTCCGATAAGAGCTCCACCGACTCCTCCTCCGATGAGGACGCCGCCAACATCGCCATCAACAAGGGCCTTCTTTTCCCCAACGTCGGCCACAAGTGCCTCATGGCAAAGGACGACAAAAAGAAGAAGGTAAAATCTAGAGCTTCCACTAATTATGCAACATCTAGTGATGAGGCTAGCTCTAGTGATGATGAGAATGATTTGCTTACAGTTTTTGCCAACCTAAACATGCAACAAAAGGAAAAATTGAATGAATTAATTAGTGCTATTCATGAGAAGGATGAACTCTTGGATAACCAAGAGGATGTAACGCCCTGAATTTGGGGGTAGAATTTTTGTTCTTTTTTTCTCTCACCAAATTCAGGCGTTACTCTTTTCTTTTCTCGTTCTCTCGCTAAACCTTGACCTTTTCCAAAGTTTTAGCGGGGTTCGGCTTGGAATTCCCGTGTAAAGAAAAACCCTAAATTACTTTATGTTGTTTGATGCACCATGCCGAACTATGCATTCTTTGATTGCTTAGAAATGTAAGTGCATTCATCTAGGAAGATCGGATTTCGAAAAGGAGAAAAACCTTTTCTTTCTTTTTCTTTTTATTTCTCTCTCTCCTCCTTTTTCTCTCTCCTGCGCCGTGGGCCGCCCCGGCCGGCCCAGCTGCCCCTGGCCGGCCCAGCCGCCCACTTTCCCCCCCCCTTCCCGCGTGGGCCCCCTGGCGGCCCAGCCGCGCGCCCCTTCTCCCTTTGGGCCCAGCTGGCGGCCCAACCGCCCCCTCCCCTTTTCTTTTTTTCCCCAAAATTTTCCTCTCCCTCTCTCTCTCTCTCTCCCTCACCCTCTCCCTAACCCTAGCGCCGCCGCCCTCCCCTAACCCTAGCGCTGCCGCCGCCGCTCCCTTCCCCGTGCCCCGCCGCGCCGCCCTCCTCCGCCGTGGTGAGACTCCCCCCTCCTCCCTTCTCCTTTCCCCCTCTCCCTCCTCCTTCCCCGCGTCCGGCTCGGTCGCCCGGCCCCTGCTCGGCCGCCCCCGTCCGGCCGCCTTCAGCTCGGCCGCGCCCGGCCGCCCGCCCGACCACCCCGCGCCGCCCGCGCCCGGCTCGGCCGTTCCCCGGCTCGGCCGCCTCCCGCGCCTGGCCTCGGCTGCCTTGGCTCGGCCGCCCGTGCCCCGGCCCCGGCCCCGGCCCCGGCCCAACCGCCCCGCTCGGCTCGGCCGCCCGTCTCCCGGCGAGCTCGGCCGCCCCCCGGTTCAACCGCCCCTGGCCGGCTCGGCCGCCCCCTGCCCCGCGCCCGTGCCCTGCCCAGCCGCCCCTGCCCCAGGCCGGTTCAACCGCCCCCTGGCCGGTTCAACCGCCCCCCTTTTTTTATTTTTTTATTTTATTTTCTTTCGTTACTGTTATATATTTTATTTTAGGCAGGTTAATCATTGTTCATGTTATTGAAATAGGAAACTTAATTTAGAATTCCGTTACGCTAGTTAATTCATATAATCAATTGTTTATCCAGTTCAATGTTGATCAACTAAAAATGACTAGGTTTCCATTAGTGCATATAACTAAATTCTTTTGTTAGAACCAATTGTAACTAATCATTAGTGCATAAGCTTTAACCCCTGCGAGACCTTTCCCTGTTTCTTTCTAACCTTAACGAATGCGATGTCGAATGTCATACTTGATGCATATTTACTTTATTCGTCCCCTTGTGTGGTGTACTGTTTGTTTCCTAATTCGAATGGATGTATGTATGTATGCTTGCAATCGCATAGAGAACGATCCGGTCGAAGAGCCCGAGGAACTCGCAGGAGAAGCCCCTGAGCAGCAGTCGGTTGGTGGAGGCAAGTGTCCTTTGACCTATCTCTGTCCTGATCATTCTTTAATTCACCTCCCGCAATACACATTTATACTTAAGGATTGACTAGCTTTTGTTATCCATGTCCTTGTTTACCTATTTGGGTCGGATAATTATTGTTTAGCTTTATGCTATTGCTCAAACTCTAATCAATGAACATGATGAGATTATATATGATACGCTGTTTTCCCTTCTCTTATTATGATGTTGTACTTGTGGTCTTCAAGGGGGCTCGAGCGGTTTCTCGAGTGCCTCTCCGTAAGGACCTGTTCTATGGATGACCGCCCGGGAAAACAGTGCAACCATGAGGGTGGAGTGGGACGTCCTTAGCTGAATAATTAGAGGAACCGGGGTGTAGTTCGCTTAGCCGTTGTGCCGTCAATGGGGCTCGGTGTATGCGGCTCGCTCTGCCAAGGTTGATTTGTCCCTTGGGGAGGAGTGCGGTACATTTAGGAAACCTAACGGGCGGCTACAGCCTCGGGGAATCTTTGTAAAGGCTACGTAGTGATGCCCTGCTGGACCACCTAGGTAGTGGTCAATGGGGAGTAGCTCTCTCCGGGCAGAAAGGGAATCACAGCTTGTGGGTAAAGTGCACAACCTCTGCAGAGTGTTTGAAAACTGATATATCAGCCGTGCTCGCGGTTATGAGCGGCCAAGGGAGCTCCAATGATTAGTGGTACTTGATCAGAGACATTTTGGTTTACAGGTGGCAATGAGATCAATGGTTTTTGGTTATGTCTATGGTGCTGGTAAGTGGTATTTTTTCCGCTTGGAAAGGGTATATCGGTCTAATAACGTGGGCTAATATTAAAACCTGGCTTTCTACTAGTAAATAATAACCTGACCAACTAAAAGCAACTGCTTGACTTACCCCCACATAAAGCTAGTCCACTACAGCCAAACAGGATACTTGCTGAGTATGTTGATGTGTACTCACTCTTGCTCTACACACCAAACCCCCCCAGGTTGTCAGCATTGCAACCACTGCTCAGGAGAAGATGAAGCTGTGGAAGGAGACTTCCAGGAGTTCCAAGACTACGACGAGTTCTAGGTGTGGGTTAGCGGCAACCCCCAGTCGGCTGCCTGTGAAGGCCGCGGTTATCTATGTTTCTTTTCCGCACTTTGATTTATTGTAAGGACTATATGGACGTCTCAGACGTATGATGTAATCGACTATTATTTCCCTTTTAATACTATTTTGAGCACTGTGTGATGATGTCCATATTATGTAACTGCTGTGTACGTGAATAACTGATCCTGGCACGTACATGGTTCGCATTCGGTTTACCTTCTAAAACCGGGTGTGACATAAGTGGTATCAAAGCCGTGCTGACTGTAGGACCGCTAACCTAGAGTAGAATGGTCGTTCTAAGGACTATAGACCTCTGTCTCTGCCTTGACTTTGGTACCCCTTCAAAAGTTGGTCATACTGACCAAACCTATGTTCTACTATATATTATACCTTGCTGAAAATTATGTTTTATTCTAATCCTTCATTTATTTATGGTTCATTATTTGCTGGTCACATTAATTCTGTTCTCACTCTTTTGCTTGCGGTGTCTTTTGTAGATGGCTCGACTTAGACACACTGCACGAAAGTCTGTCATCCCCTTCTTACCCTCCCGCCTTGCTGAGCGTCCGCTTCGCCGTCCCGTGGCCGGACAGTCCAGCCACTTGGAGAGACTGCACCACCGCCTGCATGAGGAGCAGGAACGTCGACGACAGGAGCAGCAGGGCTCTTCCTTCTCGCTCCAGCAGGAGATAGAGTCTGTGAGGAGCTGCTCTCCTGTGCTTCCCCTGGAGGCGCCTCATGCACCACCACTGGGCGCCCCAGCCTCTGGAGTAGCTGCTGGAGGAGACCCAGACGACGGAGATGGCGATGACAGCCCGAGCCATGACACCGACTTCCCTGCTGACCATGAGCCAGAAGGATGGGTTGCTCGACCCATCACTCGCGACGCTGCTCGCGGGTGTCACTTCCACGACGCGCTCGACACCCTGCTACGTCAGGCACTTGACCGGCGTACTTGGTCCATCGAGTATCGCTGTGTGGTCTACCAGCATAGTCGTGGGGTTTACCCGGACCGCTAGGAGGCAACCTGCTTGGTGCGCCGCCCGGAGAACAGTCTCCAGGGTGCGGAGGCTTGCTTAGAGCACTATTCTATCTCTGAGCGGGACTCAGCTGAGGCAGCCATGCAGGATGCTGCATGGCGTGCGCTTTCGCACTACTGCTCGGTTCTCGGTGGGGTAGCTGACGGTCTCGGCCTGAAGTATTACCCCCGCCGTCCATCTGGCAGCACAGGAGGCGTGATTGTTTCACCTGCTGGTGAGGACAATCCTAGGTTGAGCAGCACAGTCAACCTAGCTGCCGTGCTAAACACGGAGCTGGACCATGCATTAGACGAGTTGAGTAGGGCTCGTGCTGAGATCGCCCTGCTGCGGGCTGAGCGCGCGGAACGTCGTCACTTGGATGATGGTTCCCCCGCCCCCGTTGGGACTCAGCACCCGTACCGCTCACCTCGGCGTGGACGCCAGTCTTATGGCAACCCCGACTGCAAGACCAAGATAAATCTAGAACCATAGATCGCTAGAGTTGGATCTTGTAATTAATACAAAATATATACGTAGAAGCTACAGTCTTAGCGTTAGTCTCGCTGTTAGTTAGTCTTAGTTAGACAGGGTAGTTTGCTATATCCTGTGCATCTATGTTTGTCATGATGAACTATGTTTGGTTTGGATCTTTGTAATGACTGTCACCAGAGTGTGGGTACCCCTGCATTTTGGTTTATATATTATGTTAATAGAGTTAGTTATATAGTTGGGAAAACCTTTTATTCCACTTTCCTCTTTATCTGAGAAGCTGTGTGGTCTGCGATGGAGATCAGTGAAGATGCTCATCTGTTCAGTGCTGTTGAAGAATTCTATATTCTTTTCTTATGCTGCAAGATTTGCAAGATCAGTTCTGATGTGTGGTTGCATTCTGCAGATGTTAGAGAACAGGCGCAGAGGAGGAAGGCGTGCTCAGCAGGAGCGAGCCGCTCCGCAGGATGAGGTGCCCCAGCAGCAGCACTTGCCGCCCCCGCCCCCGATGTCGATTGAGCAGATGTTTCTGATGCAGACTCAGGCAGTTCAAGCCATCGGTCAGACTCTGACCGCCATTCAGCAGCAGCAGCAACAACATCAGCAAGCACCACCCCAGCCTCAGATGCCTCAGATGCCCAGAGACAAGCGTGCTGAATTCATGAGAGGTCATCCACCAACGTTCGCTCATTCTTCTGACCCCATGGATGCTGAAGATTGGCTGCGCACTGTGGAACGGGAGTTGCATACCGCTCAGTGTGATGACAGGGAGAAAGTTCTGTATGGTCCCCGCCTGTTGAGAGGAGCAGCCCAGTCATGGTGGGAGTCTTATCTCGCCACCCATGCCAACCCCGACGCCATCACCTGGGAAGAGTTTAGAGGTAGCTTTCGTCAGTACCATGTGCCTGTAGGTCTGATGACCGTGAAGAAGGAGGAGTTCCTGGCCCTCAAGCAAGGGTCATCATCTGTCAGTGAGTACCAAGACAGGTTTCTGCAGTTGTCTCGCTATGCTCCTGAAGATGTCAACACCGTCGCCAAGCGACAGTACCGTTTCTTGAGAGGCTTGGTTGACCCCCTTCACTATCAGCTGATGAATCATACCTTCCCGACATTCCAGCACCTGATTGACAGAGCAATTATGACAGAAAGAAAGCGTAAGGAGATGGAGGATCGTAAGCGCAAGATCAGTGGACCCCAGCCTGGAAGCAGCAATCGCCCTCGTTTCTCAGGCAATCAACCTCAGCAGTTCTGGCAGAACCAGCGTCCACCTCAGCAGCAGCAGTTCCAAAGGCAGTATCCTCAGCACCAGTACCAGAACCGTCAGAACAATCAGTCAGGAGGCCAGTTTCAGAGGCAGAATCAGCAGACACCTCGTCTTCCTGCCCCAGCAAACCAGCAGAACAGTCAGGCAGCACCAGCTCAGGTTGGAAACAGAGCATGTTTCCACTGTGGAGAGCAAGGCCATTGGGTGATGCAATGCCCGAAGAAGGCAGCCCAGCAGCAGTCAGGCCCCAATGCCCCAGCAAAGCAGAATGTGTCTCAGCCTGGAGCAGGCAACCACCCTCAGCCGCGTTATAATCATGGGAGACTGAACCACTTGGAGGCTGAAGCAGTTCAGGAGACCCCCGACATGATAGTAGGTATGTTTCCAGTCGACTCCCATATTGCAGAAGTGTTATTTGATACTGGAGCAACACATTCTTTCATTATTGCATCATGGGTAGAAGCACATAATCTTCCAATTACTACCATGTCAACCCCTATTCAAATTGACTCAGCCGGTGGTAGAATTCGAGCTGATAGCATCTGTTTGAATGTAAGCGTGGAAATAAGGGGGATAGCGTTTCCCGCCAACCTTATAGTAATGGGTACTCAGGGAATAGATGTCATCCTAGGGATGAATTGGCTAGATAAGTATCAGGCAGTTATCAGTTGTGATAAAAGGACAATCAAGTTGGTGTCCCCACTAGGAGAGGAAGTGGTGACCGAGTTAGTCCCGCCTGAGCCAAAGAAAGGAAGTTGTTATCGGTTGGCTGTCGATAGCAGTGAAGCAGACCCAATTGAGAGTATCAAGGTTGTGTCTGAGTTCCCAGACGTGTTTCCAAAGGACTTACCGGGTATGCCACCAGAGCGGAAAGTTGAGTTTGCCATAGAGCTTCTTCATGGAACCGCCCCCATCTTTAAGAGAGCTTACAGAATATCCGGACCAGAGTTGGTTGAGCTTAAGAAGCAGATTGATGAGCTGTCAAAGAAAGGTTACATCCGGCCAAGCACCTCGCCTTGGGCCGCCCCTGTCTTGTTCGTGGAAAAGAAAGACGGCACCAAAAGGATGTGTATTGATTATCGAGCTCTGAATGAAGTCACGATCAAGAACAAGTACCCTTTGCCCAGAATAGAAGATCTGTTCGACCAGTTGAGAGGAGCCAGTGTGTTCTCCAAGATTGATCTGAGGTCAAGTTATCATCAGCTCAGGATCCGACCTTCGGACATTCCGAAGACGGCATTCATTACCAAGTATGGTTTGTATGAGTTCACAGTAATGTCTTTTGGTTTGACCAATGCACTAGCGTTTTTCATGAACTTGATGAACAGTGTATTCATGGATTATCTTGACAAGTTTGTGGTGGTATTCATTGATGACATTCTGGTTTATTCTCAAAGCGAAGAAAAACATGCAGATCATTTGAGGATGGTATTGCAGAGATTGCGAGAGCACCAGTTGTATGCAAAGTTGAGCAAGTGTGAGTTCTGGATCAGTGAAGTCCTGTTCTTGGGTCACATAATCAACAAAGAAGGATTGGCTGTGGATCCGAAGAAAGTGGCAGACATTCTGAACTGGAAAGCGCCAACGGATGCTCGAGGAATCAAGAGCTTCATTGGAATGGCCGGATATTATCGGCGATTCATTGAAGGGTTTTCGAAGATTGCAGAACCAATGACAGCGTTGCTAGGCAACAAAGTTGAGTTCAAGTGGACCCAGAAGTGCCAAGAGGCCTTTGAAGCGCTGAAAGAGAAGTTGACAACAGCGCCTGTCCTAGTCTTGCCTGATGTGCACAAGCCCTTCTCTGTGTATTGTGATGCTTGTTACACCGGTTTGGGATGCGTATTGATGCAAGAGGGAAGAGTTGTGGCTTATTCGTCCCGACAGCTGAAGGTTCATGAGAAGAATTACCCAATCCATGACCTAGAGTTGGCAGCAGTGGTTCACGCACTGAAGACATGGAGGCACTATCTGTATGGACAGAAATGCGATGTTTACACAGACCACAAGAGTCAGAAGTACATATTCACTCAGTCAGAATTGAATATGAGGCAGCGAAGATGGTTAGAGTTGATCAAAGACTATGAGTTGGAGATCCATTACCATCCAGGCAAAGCAAACGTAGTGGCAGATGCTTTGAGCAGGAAGAGTCAAGTCAATCTGATGGTCACTCGTCCGATGCCTTATGAGTTGGCCAAGGAGTTCGACAGGTTGAGTCTCGGATTTCTGAACAATTCGCGAGGAGTCACAGTTGAGTTGGAACCTACCTTGGAGCGAGAAATCAAAGAAGCGCAGAAGAATGATGAAAAGATCAGTGAGATTCGGCAACTGATTCTAGATGGTAGAGGCAAAGATTTTCGTAAAGATGCAGAAGGCGTGATATGGTTCAAAGACTGCTTGTGTGTTCCCAATGTCCAGTCCATTCGGGAGTTGATCCTTAAGGAAGAGCATGAGACAACCTATTCGATTCACCCTGGTAGTGAGAAGATGTATCAGGATCTAAAGAAGAAATTCTGGTGGTACGGAATGAAGAGGGAAATCGCAGAGCATGTGGCTATGTGCGATAGTTGTCGAAGAATTAAGGCAGAGCATCAGAGACCAGCTGGATTGTTGCAACCGTTGCAGATCCCTTAGTGGAAATGGGATGAAATCGGCATGGATTTCATAGTCGGATTGCCTCGCACTCGAGCCGGCTACGATTCTATTTGGGTAGTAGTGGACCGTTTGACCAAGTCAGCCCACTTCATACCTGTCAAGACCAACTATAGCAGCACAGTACTGGCAGAGTTGTATATGTCTTGGATCGTTTGTCTTCATGGTGTGCCAAAGAAGATAGTGTCAGACAGAGGAACGCAGTTCACCTCTCATTTCTGGCAGCAGTTGCATGAAGCCTTGGGTACACATCTGAATTTCAGTTCAACTTATCATCCGCAGACAGATGGCCAGACTGAAAGGACCAATCAAATTCTTGAAGATATGTTGAGAGCCTGTGCGTTGCAAGATCAGTCCGGATGGGACAAGCGATTGCCTTATGCGGAGTTTTCCTATAACAACAGTTATCAGGCCAGTTTGAAGATGTCACCATTTCAGGCGCTCTATGGAAGGAGTTGTAGAACTCCGTTGCAATGGGATCAGCCTGGAGAAAAGCAAGTGTTCGGACTAGACATTCTGCTTGAAGCCGAAGAGAACATCAAGATGGTCCGAGAGAATCTGAAGATAGCGCAATCGAGGCAGCGAAGCTATGCAGACACAAGAAGAAGAGAGCTGAGTTTCGAAGTCGGAGACTTCGTCTATCTGAAAGTGTCACCGATCAGAGGAGTCAAGAGGTTCGGAGTCAAAGGCAAGTTAGCACCCCGCTACATTGGTCCGTACCAAATTCTTTCAAAGCGTGGAGAAGTGGCCTATCAGCTCAGTCTGCCAGAGAATTTGTCAGCTGTGCATGATGTCTTTCATGTGTCTCAGTTGAAGAAGTGCTTGCGTGTGCCAGAAGAGCAGTTGCCAGTGGAAGGTCTTGAAGTCCAGGAGGACTTGACCTACGTTGAGAAGCCAGTGCAGATCCTTGAGGTTGCAGACAGAGTCACCCGAAGGAAGACCATCAGAATGTGCAAAGTCAGATGGAATCACCACTCTGAGGAAGAAGCAACCTGGGAGCGTGAAGATGATCTGATGGCCAAGTACCCAGAGCTCTTTGCTAGCCAGCCCTGAATCTCGAGGGCGAGATTTTTTTAAGGGGGATAGGTTTGTAACGCCCTGAATTTGGGGGTAGAATTTTTTTCTTCTTTTCTCTCACCAAATTCAGGCGTTACTCTTTTCTTTTCTCGTTCTCTCGCTAAACCTTGACCTTTTCCAAAGTTTTAGCGGGGTTCGGCTTGGAATTCCTGTGTAAAGAAAAACCCTAAATTACTTTATGTTGTTTGATGCACCATGCCGAACTATGCATTCTTTGATTGCTTAGAAATGTAAGTGCATTCATCTAGGAAGATCGGATTTCGAAAAGGAGAAAAACCTTTTCTTTCTTTTTCTTTTTCTTTCTCTCTCTCCTCCTTTTTCTCTCTCCCGCGCCGTGGGCCGCCCCGGCCGACCCAGCCGCCCCTGGCCGGCCCAGCCGCCCCTGGCCGGCCCAGCCGCCCCCTTTCCCCCCTTCCCGCGTGGGCCCCCTGGCGGCCCAGCCGCGCGCCCCTTCTCCCTTTGGGCCCAGCTGGCGGCCCAACCGCCCCCCTCCCCTTTTCTTTTTTTCCCCAAAATTTTCCTCTCCCTCTCTCTCTCTCCCTCACCCTCTCCCTAACCCTAGCGCCGCCGCCCTCCCCTAACCCTAGCACTGCCGCCGTCGCTCCCTTCCCCGTGCCCCGCCGCGCCGCCCTCCTCCGCCGTGGTGAGACTCCCCCCCTCCTCCCTTCTCCTTTCCCCCTCTCCCTCCTCCTTCCCCGCGTCTGGCTCGGCCGCCCGGCCCCTGCTCGGCCGCCCCCGTCTGGCCGCCTTCGGCTCGGCCGCGCCCGGCCGCCCGCCCGACCACCCCGCGCCGCCCGCGCCCGGCTCGGCCGTTCCCCGGCTCGGCCGCCTCCCACGCCCGGCCTCGGCCGCTCGCGCCCGGCCTCGGCCGCCCCCGGCCCCGGCTCGGCCGCCTTGGCTCGGCCGCCCGCGCCCCGGCCCCGGCCCAACCGCCCCGCTCGGCTCGGCCGCCCGTCTCCCAGCGAGCTCAGCCGCCCCCCCCGGTTCAACCGCCCCTGGCCGGCTCGGCCGCCCCCTGCCCCGCGCCCGTGCCCTGCCCAGCCGCCCCTGCCCCAGGCCGGTTCAACCGCCCCCTGGCCGGTTCAACCGCCCCCCCTTTTTTATTTTTTTATTTTATTTTCTTTCATTACTGTTATATATTTTATTTTAGGCAGGTTAATCGTTGTTCATGTTATTGAAATAGGAAACTTAATTTAGAATTCCGTTACGCTAGTTAATTCATATAATCAATTGTTTATCCAGTTCAATGTTGATCAACTAAAAATGACTAGGTTTCCATTAGTGCATATAACTAAATTCTTTTGTTAGAACCAATTGTAACTAATCATTAGTGCATAAGCTTTAACCCCTGCGAGACCTTTCCCTGTTTCTTTCTAACCTTAACGAATGCGATGTCGAATGTCATACTTGATGCATATTTACTTTATTCGTCCCCTTGTGTGGTGTACTGTTTGTTTCCTAATTCGAATGGATGTATGTATGTATGCTTGCAATCGCATAGAGAACGATCCGGTCGAAGAGCCCGAGGAACTCGCAGGAGAAGCCCCTGAGCAGCAGTCGGTTGGTGGAGGCAAGTGTCCTTTGACCTATCTCTGTCCTAATCATTCTTTAATTCATCTCCCGCATTACACATTTATACTTAAGGATTGACTAGCTTTTGTTATCCATGTCCTTGTTTACCTATTTGGGTTGGATTATTATTGTTTAGCTTTATGCTATTGCTCAAACTCTAATCAATGAACATGATGAGATTATATATGATACGCTGTTTTCCCTTCTCTTATTATGATGTTGTACTTGTGGTCTTCAAGGGGGCTCGAGCGGTTTCTCGAGTGCCTCTCCGTAAGGACCTGTTCTATGGATGATCGCCCGGGAAAACAGTGCAACCATGAGGGTGGAGTGGGACGCCCTTAGCTGAATAATTAGAGGAACCGGGGTGTAGTTCGCTTAGCCGTTGTGCCATCAATGGGGCTCGGTGTATGCGGCTCGCTCTGCCAAGGTTGATTTGTCCCTTGGGGAGGAGTGCGGTACATTTAGGAAACCTAACGGGCGGCTACAGCCTCGGGGAATCTTTGTAAAGGCTACGTAGTGATGCCCTGCTGGACCACCTAGGTAGTGGTCAATGGGGAGTAGCTCTCTCCGGGCAGAAAGGGAATCACGACTTGTGGGTAAAGTGCACAACCTCTGCAGAGTGTTTGAAAACTGATATATCAGCCGTGCTCGCGGTTATGAGCGGCCAAGGGAGCTCCAATGATTAGTGGTACTTGATCAGAGACATTTTGGTTTATAGGTGGCAATGAGATCAATGGTTTTTGGTTATGTCTATGGTGCTAGTAAGTGGTATTCTTTCCGTTTGGAAAGGGTATATCGGTCTAATAACGTGGGCTAATGTTAAAACCTGGCTTTCTACTAGTAAATAATAACCTGACCAACTAAAAGCAACTGCTTGACTTACCCCCACATAAAGCTAGTCCACTACAGCCAAACAGGATACTTGCTGAGTATGTTGATGTGTACTCACTCTTGCTCTACACACCAAACCCCCTCCCCCAGGTTGTCAGCATTGCAACCACTGCTCAGGAGAAGATGAAGCTGTGGAAGGAGACTTCCAGGAGTTCCAAGACTACGACGAGTTCTAGGTGTGGGTTAGCGGCAACCCCCAGTCGGCTGCCTGTGAAGGCCGCGGTTATCTACGTTTCTTTTCCGCACTTTGATTTATTGTAAGGACTATATGGACGTCTCAGACATATGATGTAATCGACTATTATTTCCCTTTTAATACTATTTTGAGCACTGTGTGATGATGTCCATATTATGTAACTGCTGTGTACGTGAATAACTGATCCTGGCACGTACATGGTTCGCATTCGGTTTACCTTCTAAAACTGGGTGTGACAGAGGACTTCCTTATTAAGAAAAATAAAAAGCATGTTAAGGTTAAAAATGCTTATGCTCAGGAAGTAGAAAAATGTGAAAAATTGACTAGTGAGCTAAGCACTTGCCATGACACTATTTCCAACCTTAGATTTGAGAATGATAAATTGATTGCTAAGGTTGAGAAATTAAATGTTTGTGATGATTCTCTTGTCAAACTTAAAAATGATAATGCTAATTTGATTGCTAAGATCGACAGGTTGAATGAATCAATTGCTAGCCTTAAGATTAAAAATGATAAATTAATTACTAAGGCTAAGAATTTAAATGTTTGCAATGATATTGTTTCCAATCTTAGAAATGAAAATGAAATATTGCATGCTAAGATTGATGAATTAAATGCTTGCAAACCATCTACATCTAGTGTTGATCATGTTACTATTTGTACTAGATGTAGAGACATTAATGTTGATGCTATCCATGATCACCTAGCCTTAATTAAACAACAAAATGATCACATAGCTCAACTTAGTGCTAAAATTAATGAGCATGACTTAGAAAATGAAAAATTTAAATTTGCTAGAAGTATGCTCTATAGTGGGAGACGCCCTGGCATTAAGGATGGCATTGACTTCCAACAGGGAGACAATGTCAAGCTTAATGCCCCTAAGAAATTGTCTAACTTTGTCAAGGGCAAAGCTCCCATGGTTCAGGATAACGAGGGTTACATTTTATATCCTGCTGGTTATCCCGAACACAAGATTAGGAGAATTCATTCTAGAAGTCTCACTCTGGCTCTCATTATGCTTTTATGTATAAGAGTGAGGCATCTAGTTCTAGGCAATCCACTCATGTTAAATTGCCTAAAAAGAAATCTCCTACTACATCAAATGAGCTTATTATTTCATTTAAGACTTTTGATGCTTCATATGTGCTTACTAACAAATCTGGCAAAGTAGTTGCCAAATATGTTGGGGGCAAACACAAGGGCTCCAAGACTTGTGTTTGGGTACCCAAGGTGCTTGTTTCTAATGTGAAAGGACCCAAGACCATTTGGGTACCTAAGAACAAGGCCTAAACTTGTTTTGTAGGTTTATGCATCCGGGGGCTCAAGTTGGATCATTGATAGCGGGTGCACAAACCACATGACGGGGGAGAAAAGAATGTTCTCCTCCTATGAGAAAAACTGTGATCCCCAAAAAGCTATCACATTCGGGGATGGAAATCAAGGTTTGGTCAAAGGACTTGGTAAAATTGCTATATCACCTAACCATTCTATTTCCAATGTTTTTCTTGTAGATTCTTTAGATTACAACTTGCTTTCAGTTTCCCAATTATGCAAAATGGGCTACAATTGTCTTTTTACGGATGTAGGTGTTACTATATTTAGAAGAAGTGATGATTCAGTAGCATTTAAGGGAGTACTCGAGGGTCAGCTGTACTTAGTTTATTTCAATAGAGCTGAACTCGATACTTGCTTAATTGCTAAGACTAATCTAGGTTGGCTCTGGCATCGCTGACTAGCCCATGTTGGGATAAAGAATCTTCACAAGCTTCTAAAGGGAGAACACATTTTGGGACTAACAAATGTTCATTTTGAGAAAGACAAGATTTGTAGCGCATGTCAAGTAGGGAAGCAAGTTGGTGTTCATCATCCACACAAGAACATCATGACGATCGATAGGCCACTAGAGCTACTCCACATGGACATATTCGGCCTGATAGATTACATAAGCATCGGCGGGAGTAAGTATTGTCTTGTAATTGTGGATGATTATTCTCGCTTCACTTGGGTGTTCTTTTTGCAGGATAAATCTCAAACCCAAGAGACCTTAAAGGGATTCTTGAGACGGGCTCAAAATGAGTTCGCCTTGAGGATCAAAAAGATTAGAAGCGACAATGGGACGGAGTTCAAGAACTCTCAAATTGAAGGCTTTCTTGAGGATGAGGGCATCAAGCATGAGTTCTCTTCTCCCTACACACCACAACAAATGGTGTAGTGGAGAGGAAGAATAGAACTCTACTTGACATGGCGAGGACCATGCTTGATGAGTACAAGACTTTGGACCGGTTTTGGGCGGAAGCAATCAACACTGCTTGCTACGCCATCAACCGACTCTACCTTCACTGAATCCTCAAGAAGACATCCTATGAACTCCTCACCGGTAAAAAGCCCAATGTTTCATATTTTAGAGTCTTTGGTAGCAAATGTTTTATTCTTGTCAAAAGAGGTAGAAATTCTAAATTTGCTCCTAAGGCTATAGAAGGCTTTTTACTAGGATATGATTCAAACACAAGGGCATATAGAGTCTTTAACAAGTCCACTGGACTAGTTGAAGTTTCATGTGACATTGTGTTTGATGAGACTAACGGCTCTCAAGTAGAGAAAGTTGATCTTGATGAGCTAGATGATGAAGAGGCTCCATGCGTCGCGCTAAGGAACATGTCCATTGGGGATGTGTGTCCTAAGGAATCCGAAGAGCCTCCACAAGCACAAGATCAACCTTCATCTTCCATGCAAGCATCTCCACCAACTCAAGATGAGGATCAAGCTCAAGATGATGAAAATGAAGATCAAGAAGAGCCACCTCAAGAGGAGGACAATGATCAAGGGGGAGATGCCAATGATCAAGACAAGGAAGATGATGAGGGTCCAAGACCGCCACACCCAAGGGTCCACCAAGCGATACAACGATATCACCCCATGAACTCCATCCTCGGCGATATTCATAAGGGGGTAACCACTCAATCTCGTGTCGCTCATTTTTGTGAACATTACTCCTTTGTGTCTTCTATTGAGCCATACAGAGTGGAAGACACATTAAGGGATTCGGATTAGGTGTTGGCAATGCAAGAGGAGCTCAACAACTTCACAAGGAATGAGGTATGGCATCTTGTTCCACGTCCTAGTCAAAATGTTGTAGGAACCAAGTGGGTCTTCCGCAACAAGCAAGATGAGTATGGTGTGGTGACAAGGAACAAAGCCCGACTTGTGGCCAAGGGATATTCACAAGTCAAAGGTTTGGATTTCGGTGAAACCTATGCACCCGTAGCTAGGCTTGAGTCAATTCGCATATTACTTGCCTATGCTACTTACCATGGCTTTAAGCTTTATCAAATGGACGTGAAGAGTGCCTTCCTCAATGGACCAATCAAGGAAGAGGTCTATGTTGAGCAACCTTCCGGCTTTGAAGATAGTGAGTACCCTAATCATGTTTACAAACTCTCTAAGGCGCTTTATGGGCTCAAGCAAGCTCCAAGAGCATGGTATGAATGCCTAAGAGATTTCCTTATCGCTTATGGCTTCAAAGTCAGAAAAGCCGATCCTACTCTCTTTACTAAAACTATTGCAAATGATTTGTTTGTATGCCAAATTTATGTTGATGATATCATATTTGGGTCTACTAACAAATCTACTTGTGAAGAGTTTAGTAGGATCATGATTCAAAAATTCAAGATGTCTATGATGCGGGAGTTGAAGTACTTCGTAGGATTTCAAGTGAAGCAACTCCAAGAGGGCACCTTCATCAGCCAAACCAAGTACATTCAAGACATACTCACCAAGTTTGGAATGAAGGATGCCAAGCCCATCAAGACACCCATGGGAACCAATGGGCATCTCGACCTCGACACGGGAGGTAAATCCATAGATCAAAAGGTATACCGGTCGATGATAGGATCTCTACTCTATTTATGTGCATCTCGACCGGATATTATGCTTTCCGTATGCATGTGTGCAAGATTCCAAGCCGATCCTAAGGAAGTTCACCTTAGGGCCGTAAAACGAATCTTGAGATATTTAGTTCATACACCTAAGTTTGGTCTTTGGTACCCCAAGGGATCCACTTTTGATTTAATAGGTTATTCAGATGCTGATTGGGCAGGGTGTAAAATTGATAGGAAGAGCACATTAGGGACTTGTCAATTCTTAGGAAGATCCCTGGTGCCTTGGGCTTCAAGAAACAAAATTCAGTAGCTCTTTCTACCGCCGAAGCCGAGTACATTGCCGCAGGCCATTGTTGCGCGCAATTGCTTTGGATGAGGCAAACCCTTAGGGACTATGGTTACAAATTGACCAAAGTCCCTCTCCTATGTGATAATGAGAGTGCAATTCGCATGGCGGATAATCCCGTTGAGCACAGCCGCACTAAGCACATAGTCATTCGGTATCACTTTTTGAGGGATCACCAACAAAGGGGTGATATCGAGATTGCTTATGTTAGCATAAAAGAACAATTAGCCGATATCTTTACCAAACCATTAGATGAGAAAACCTTTACCAAACTTAGGAATGAGCTAAACATTCTTGATTCTAGGAACTTTGATTGACTCTTTGCACACATAGCTCATTTATATACCCTTGATCATCTCTCTTTCATTTGCTATGACTAATGTGTTGTCAAGTGTATTTCATGTCAAGTCATAGATTGAAAGGGAAATGGAGTCTTCGGCGAAGACAATGCTTCCACTCCACTCCATCGTATTATTTACCCTTCGCCGTCACTCCGCATCGCTCTCCACTTTGGTATAATCCTTCACTCATATATTATTTGCCAAAGGGGAGAAAGTTTGAAAAAGGGCTCTAAAGACTCTGTTTTTGTGATTAATGCCAAAGGGGGAGAGAGTATTAGCCCAAAGCAAAAGGACCACACCACCACGCCAATTTCAAAAATTTTCGAAACAAGTCTAAGTTTTAAATGTTGTTTTCAGTTGGTACCTTTGAAATTAGTATTCCTCTAAGAAATTCTATCTCATTTGATATCTATATCTTAAGGAGGAGTTTTTCAAAATTGGTATCTAAAATGTTTGATCCTCTTTCAATTTGAAAAAACCCTCTTGAACACTAAGGGGAGAATTTCATTAAGGGGGAGTTTTGTTAAGTCAAAGGAAAAGCATTTGAATCAGGGGGAGAAAATCTCAAATCTTGAAAATGCTTCTCAAAATCTCATTCATATAGCTTTGACTATTTGCAAAAGGATTTTTGAAAAGAATTTTCCAAAGAATTTGCAAAAACAAAACTAGTGGTGCAAGCGTGGTCCAAAATGTTAAATAAGAAGAAAGCAATTCATACATATCTTATGAAAATATAAATTGGTTTAACTCCAAGCAACCTTTGCACTTATCTTATGCAAACTAGTTCAATTCTGCACTTATATATTTGCTTTGGTTTGTGTTGGCATTGAAAGGGAAATGTGCCCTTGGGCAATTTCTATTATGTTTTGGTGATTAAGTGCTCAACACATTTAAATAAGTTCTTATGTGCTAAATGAAGACGAGAAGTGCAAATCAAAGAGAAGGTATGTTTCTAGACTTAGTACATTGGTTTTTGTGTACTAACATATATGGTCTAAGTGCTGGAAACAGAGAAAAGAAGAGAAGAAAAGAAATGCGAAAGAGTTGGCTGAGTACAGCAAAGTTCAGCTCGGTCTGGCACACCGGACTGTCCGGTGGTGCACCGGATAGTGTTCGGTGCGCCAGGCTGAACTCCGGTGAACAGGTCGCTCTCGGGAAAGTTTGGTGGCATACGGCTATAATTCACCGGACTGTTCGGTGGTGCACCGGACTGTCCGGTGAGCCAACGGCCGCCAGCGCAACGGCCGACCGTGCAATCCGCGGGCGACGCGTGGCCCGCGCCAACGGTCGGCAGGGGGCACTAGACTGTCCAGTGTGCACCGGACAGTGTCCGGTGCGCCAACTGCCACGAATCTGAAACGGTCGGCTGTGCCAGAATAGGAAGGAGATCGCGCACCGGACATGAACAGTGGCTGTTCGGTGGTGCACCAGACTGTCCGGTGCGCCACCCGACAGAAGGCAAGGATAGCCTTCCTTGTTGGCCTCCAACGACTCCTAGCTGCCTTGGGGCTATAAAAGGGACCCCTAGGTGCATGGAGGAGTCACCCAAGCACACTCTAAGCATTCCAAGACTTCTAGTCCTCACTTTCACGCAATCGTTCATCGTTCTTGAGATTGGAGCACTTTTCGAGTTGTAAACTCCCCGCGCGTGTTTTGTGTGCTCATCTTCTCACTTGTGTGCGTGTTTGCGGTGTGGATTTAATTCTAGTGTGCGTTGCTCTTCCCAACTATACTCCATGCTTTCATTGTGATCTTTGTTGTAAGGGCGAGAGACTCCAACTTGTGGAGATTCCTCGCAAACGGGAAAAAGAGATAAGAAAAGAAAAGTCGTGGTATTTAAGTTGATCATTGGATAACTTGAAAGGGGTTGAGTGCAACCCTCGTCCATTGGGACGCCACAACGTGGAAGTAGGCAAGTGTTACTTGGCCGAACCACGGGATAAAATCGTGTGTCTCTTGTGTTGATCTATTTGTGATTGTCTTGCCCACAAGAACTCGCTTCGCAACTACTTAGTCACACTAACATTTCTATAACCAAGTTTTGTGGTTATTAGTTGTTGAATTTTTACAGGATCACCTATTCGCCCCCCTCTAGGTGCTCTCAATTGGTATCAAAGCCGTTCTCTTCACTTAAGGGACTAATCGCCCGAAGAGATGGATCCTAAGGTGTAACACCCTGAATTTGGGGGTATAAAATTTCTTTGCTCATATTCACAAATTCAGGTGTTACTTCCTTTTCTCATCCTTCCTCATTCTTTTTTTCTCTCATTTCTATAGGAGCTAAGTGCTTATTTTGCTTGTAATTATAGTTTATTATGTTAAACCCTAAGGGAGTATGAATTGTTGCATCATGTTGAACCCTAGATTTCACTTTTGTTTGGTGCATAATTCTCAAAAGGTCTAATTTGAATTTGTGGCACATTTGAATTTGAATCAAATGGAGAAAATAAAAAGAAAAGGGAAAGGAAATTGCAAAATAAAAAGAAAAGAGGAAAGCAGCCCAACCCAGCCGCCCCCCGGCCTTTCGGCCCAGCCGGCCCATCTCTCCCGCGCGCGCGCCTCCCTCCTTTCCTCTCTCTGCGCAGCGGGCCCCACCTGTCGGCGCTCCCGCCCTCCGCGCACCCTCCCCCTCTCTCTCTGCGCAGCCGGTCCCACCTGTCGGCGCCCGCTTTCCCCGTGCGCGCTCGCTCCCTCGCTCTCTCTCTGCTCGCGGGCCCGGGGTGTCAGCCCCGTCTTCCTCGCGTAACCGCCGCCCGAGCTGCTCGCGCCCGCGATCTCCGCGCCCACGTCGCGCGTGGGACTCGCCCCACCTCGCCCCTGGCCACTTGAGCCCCGAACCCCACTCGCCCTCACCCCCTCCCCCCATTTGCGCCCAGTAGACCCTCTCTCCCCCTCGCTGCGCGCACGCAGAGCACCGCCGCCATAACCCCCGCCGTCCCGAGCTCGGTTCCTCGTCGCCGGTGGAGCTCCGCCGCGCCCGTAGCCCCGGTGAGCTCCGCTCTGGCGTCCGCAACCCGGAACGCGCCCCAATTCCCTCTCCCCCTCCCTATTTCTCTCTGCCCGCGCTCACCCGTCGTCCGCCGTGCAGCCGCCACCGTCGGCCCGAGTCTCCGTCGCGTCCCCGTCGCCGCCGAGGAGTCCCCGGAGCCCGCCTTGAGGTAACGGACCTCTCCCGCCCCTATTGCCCTTTGTCTTGCTCTCTGTTGCATGTGATTGCTCGCCGGAGTAGAGAAACCCCGCCGCCGAGCCGCCCCGCCGTGAATCGCCCCCCTCCGGTGCCTCTGCCCCGACCCAGACCCCACCAATGGAGTCCCCGTGCCCTTCCCGACCTCCCTGACCGCTCGGATTGCCCCAAAGCCCCGCCAGTCGCCCGCGCCCTTCGTCTCCGGCGAGCCCTCCGCCGCGGGGACGGGCGCCGCCGCCCCAGCTAGCCGTAGGGGAAGCCCAGGCCGGCCACCCGATCCCCACCGTCCATCCCAGATCGGGCGGCCTCGTTTTAATCAGGCCAAACCCAATCCTGGCCGTCCGCCGGAGATCCAGCGGCCCAGGCCCACTGCCCCCTCACCCCGTCTCTCTGCCCGCTAGGCCCCACTTGTCAGCTCGCCCGCTCGCCCGCGCTGTCAGCCCGACCCCGCCCGTCAGTCCGCCCGCGCGCTCTGCCCGCCCGGTCCCGCTTGCCAGTCGCCCGCGCCCGCGCTGTTCGCCCGGCCCCGCCTGTCAGCCGCTCCCGCCGCCGCGCGCCCGCGCGCCCGCCCGCAGGATCTAATCCTAGCCGTCGATCTGAGATCCAACGGCTGTAAGCGCCCGATACCCCTTCGCCCGCGCTTTTTCTTAAAGAACCCCCCGGTTTTCTGGAAATTGCGCCCGCCGTCCCTGGTTTCTCGCAGTTAAGTCCTCAGCCCTTTTATTTAATTCAAAATAGGTCCCTAGGGCATATTTTTAACCCCTAAACTTGTAAAATTCATAACTTTGTCATATGAACTCCAAATTAGGTGCTTCAAATTGCAAAATGCTCATAATATTATTATCTATCTGTCTATGCAATGTTTCTCTGCTGTTTCCATGTATTAATTAATAGCTAATCACTAGGATAGGACTAAGACTATTGAAACCTCATTTAGGATAATTGGAAATAAGTAGACTTTAATAAAAGTTGGATTACTTAAGTTTGTGGACTTAAACACTTAAGTTTAGAAACTCAAACCAGATAATTATTTAATCCCACCACCAATTTAGACCTGATTAGTAGATAGTTAATCACTTAGTGTAACCCTCTACCCCCAGACCTAGGGAACTTTAGAGTGCCTATCCCTTTTCTGTTATGAACTTGTGACCCCTCTCTGCTACATATGTTTGGTATATTGTTTGTGTCTGTTATTTTCCCAAGTGCATAGTGTGAATGATTGCTTTGCGTAGACAACGAGCAGTCTGTGTTTCCCGAGGAAGTTGCAGAGGAAGTCCCTGAGCAACAGTTTGGTGAAGGCAAGTGTCCTCTGACCCATTATGTCCTATTCATTTATAACTTACTACCCCGCATTACTTACTTGAAACCTAAGGATTGACTAGCTTTACACTTTACTTTATCCTTGATGACCTTATGGGCTATTATGGTTAGCATTTTGCTACTGCTTTAACTTAATCAATGAACATGATGTGAATATTTATGATACTGTTATCCTGATGATGTTGATGATCTTGTGATACTCCAGGGGGCTCAGGCTGTTTCCTGAGTACCTCTCCGTAAGGACCTGTTCGTTGAGAGACCACCCGGGATAACAGTGCAACCATGAGGGTGAAATGGGGCGCCCTTAGCTAAATAATTAGAGGAACTAGAGGTGTAGTTGCTTCGCCGTCGTGCCGTCAATGGGGTCCAGGCACAGTGCTTGCTCTGCCGAGGCTGAGTGCCGGGGTTCTTTCGTTTTGCTTTTGTTAGTCACTCTCCTGCGGGGAGGAGTACTGTGTTTATCAAACTGGAGAAACCTAACGGGCAGCTATGATCTCTAGGGAATCTTTGTAACAGCTACGTAGTGATACCCTGCCGGACCACCTAGGTAGTGGTCAATGGGGATTAGCTCTCCCCGGGCAGAAAGGGAATCATGACTCATGGGTAAAGTGTGCGACCTCTGCAGAGGGTAGTGAAACTGATATATCAGCCGTGCTCACGGTTAAGAGCAACCTTGGGATCCTCTTTGATTAGAGATACAAATGGTTCGAGATACGAGGATTATGATATGATTTTGGTTCGAATATGATGATGTTGTTCCTCGATGAGGAAAGGGTTCATGGGCTGGTTAATGATAAAATCTGGCTTCTACTAATGATAAATACCTGACCAATTAAAAGCAACTGCTTGAGCCTAACCCCACATAAAGCTAGTCCACTTCAGCCAAACGGGACATTTGCTGAGTACGTTGATGTGTACTCATCCTTGCTTTACCACAAAACACCAGGTTGTCCGCATTGTAACCACTGCTCAGGAGAAGGTGAAGCCGTGGAAGGAGACTTCCAGGAGTTTCAAGACTACGATGAATTCTAGGTGTGGGTTGGCGGCAACCCCCAGTCAGCTGCCTGTGAAGGCCTTATCTTTACTGCGTTTCGCTAGCACTTTGATTTATCTGTCAAGTTGATGACTATGTGGATGTCTATGACTCTGTGATGTAATAAGTTTTTACTCTTTTATGTTATTATTCGAGCATTGTGCGATGATGTTCATTTATGTAATCGCTGTGTACGTGAGTTCTGATCCTGGCACGTACATAGTTCGCATTCGGTTTGCCTTCCAAAACCGGGTGTGACATAAGTGGTATCAAAGCCCTTGCTGACTGTAGGACCGCTGACCTAGAGTAGCACTGGTCGTATTAAGGACTATTGACCTTCCCTCTCACCTTGACCTCTGATGTTACTTCAAAAGTCGGTCACCTCGACCAACCCTATGTTTTACTACATATATATGTACTATATTATACCTTGTTAAAATTTTTTATCTTGTTCTGTCTATGGTTTACTCACTTGTCATATTAGTTCTGCTCTTACTCTTATGCTTACGGTGTCTTTTGTAGATGGCTCGTCTTAGACACACTGCACGTAAGTCGGTGATTCCTTTCCTGCCGTCTCGACTTGCGGAGCGTCCTCTGCACCGCACTGTGACCGGTCAGTCGAGTCACCTGGAGAGGCTGCACCACCGCCTGCGTGAGGAGCAGGAACGCCGACGCCAGCACGGAGAGCAGCAGGGCTCTTCCTCCTCATCCCAGCATGAGGTGGAGTCCGTGAGGCCCCGTTCCTCTGTTGCCCAGCTGGAGGCGCCCCTTGCACCACCGCGGGACGCCCCGGCTGTTGGAGGAGGTTCTGGAGGAGACCCCGACGACGACGACTCAGACCACAGCACGGAGTCCTCTGAGCCGCAGGAGGCGGAAGGATGGGTCGCCCGACCCATCACCCGTGACGCCGCTCGCGGTTGTCACTTCCACGACGCACTCGACACCTTGCTGCGCCAGGCTTTTGACCGGCACACCTGGTCGATCGAGTATCGTTGTGTGGTCTACCAGCACAGTCGCGGGAGGTACCCGGACCGCTGGGAGGCCACCTGCCTAGTTCGCCGTCCGGAGGATGACCTCCGGGGTGCGGAGGCCGTTTCGGAGCACTATTCCATCTCCGAGAGGGACACTGCAGAGGCGGCTATGCAGGATGCAGCACGGCGTGCACTCTCTCAGTACTGTTCTTTGTTCGGTGGGGTGGCCGACGGTCTTAACCTTCGGTACTACCCCCGCCGCCCTACTGGCAGCACAGAGAGTGTGGTTGTCTCACCTGTTGGTGAGGCTAACCCTAGGTTGAGCAGCACAGTCAACCTAGTCGCAGTGCTTAACACTGAGCTGGATCACTCTCTGGACGAGCTGAGCAGGGCTCGAACGGAGATTGCGGAGTTGCGTGCTGAGCTGGCAGAGCGCCATCACCAGGAGGGTGGTTCTCCCGCTCCTGTTGGGACTCAGCACCCATACCGCTCGCCGCCGCGTGGTCACCACACTTATGGTTCCCCTGTCTGTAAGACCAGGATAGATCTGGATCCTTAGATCGTTAGCGTCGGAGTTTGTAATAATTCTTAAGTCAGATGTCTCAGTCTTAGGTAGTCAGTTTAGTTTGCTTATCAGTTGCTTCCATTTAGTTTAGTTTGCTTATCAGTCGCTTGCATGCTTGTTATGATGAACTCGTACTGGATTTGGATCTTTGTAATGACTGTTGCCAACCTGTGGGTTTCTCCTGCAGTTTGGCCTAGCTATAATATTAATGAAGTCAGTTGTTTAGTTGGGAAGCCATTTACTCTTACTTTCCTTTCTTATCTGGGACGCTGTGTTGAATCATTATGAGGATCAGTGAAGCTCTTTGTTCACTCAGTGTCATGAAGAATTCTGTATTCTCTTTTCTTATGCTGGAGGATTGTAAGATCAACGCTGATGTATGAATGTCTTCCACAGATGTCGGACAACAGGCGCCGATGCAACAGGCGTGCTCAGCAAGAGCAGCATGACCAGCAGGAGGAGCACCAGAGGCAGCCTCCCCCGCCACCCCCGATGACAGTGGAGCAGATGTTCTTGATGCAGACTCAGGCAGTGCAGGCCATTGGGCAGACTCTGGCAGCTATGCAGCAGGCTCAACAGCAACCTCAACCCCAATTGCAAGTGCAGATGCCCCAGATGCCACGAGATAAGCGTGGTGAGTTCATGAGAGGGCACCCTCCTACCTTCGCCCATTCTGCTGACCCCATGGATGCAGAAGACTGGCTGCGCGCAGTGGAGAGAGAACTGCGCACCGCTCAATGTGACGACAGGGAGAAGGTTCTGTATGGTCCCCGTCAGCTAAGGGGAGCAGCCCAGTCCTGGTGGGAGTCCTACCTCGCCACCCATGCTGACCCCGAGGCCATCACCTGGGAGGAATTCAGTGAGAGTTTCCGCAGATACCATGTGCCGGAGGGACTGATGATCGTGAAGAAGGAGGAGTTTCTGGCTCTGAAGCAGGGACCCCTGTCTGTTAGTGAATACAGAGACAAGTTTCTGCAGCTATCTCGTTATGCACCTGAGGACGTCAACACTGATGCTAAAAGGCAGTACAGGTTCATGAGAGGTTTGGTGGATCCCCTGCATTACCAGCTGATGAATCACACCTTCCCCACCTTCCAGCACCTGATCGATAGGGCAGTTATGACTGAGAAGAAGCGTAAGGATATGGAAGATCGGAAGCGCAAGATGAGTGGACCCCAGACCGGAGGCATCAGCCGTCCACGTTTCTCAGGCAGTTCATCTCAGCAAGGCAGGCCCGGTCACCCACAAGGATATCAGAATCAGAACCAGCGTCCGCATCAGCAGCAGTTTCAGAGGCAGTATCAGCAGCAGCAGCAGCAGTATCGTCAGAACAGCCAGCAGGGAGGTAATCAGTATCAGAAGCAGAACAACCAGGCACCTCGCCTTCCTGTCTCAGCAGCAAACCAGAGCAACCAGGCAGCCCCAGCACAAGGAGGAGGCAGAGGATGTTTCCACTGCGGAGAGCAAGGCCACTGGGCGATGCAGTGCCCGAAGAAGGCGGCGCAGCAGCAAACCAACCCCAATGCTCCAACAAGGCAAGGTGTGCTGCAGCCGGTAGCAGGCAATCGTAACCAAGCGTACAACCGTGGAAAGGTGAACCACTTGGAGGCCGAAGCGATCCAGGATGCACCAGATGTGGCAGTAGGTATGTTTTCAGTCGAATCTCATCCCACAAAAGTGCTATTTGATACTGGTGCAACTCATTCATTTGTCACTGCAACCTGGGTAGAATTGCATAACATCTCAGTAGAGGCAATGATGCCGCCCATGAGGATTAATTCAGTTGGTGGCAAGGTGCAAACAGATAAAATATGCTCAAATATAAGGGTGGAAATAAGGGGGATAGGGTTCCCCAGTGACTTAATAGTAATAGACACCCCTGGGATAGATGTCATTTTAGGGATGAATTGGTTAATGAGGTATGAAGCGAATATTAGCTGTGACAAGAGGACCGTAACATTAAAGTCCCCGTCAGGAGAAGAGGTAGTGGCCGAGCTAAGGATGCCCGAATCAGCGGAGGGTGTCTGTCACCAGATTTCAGTTGATAGTAAGGAACCCAACCCGCTCGAGACTATCAAGGTAGTGTCGGACTTTCCGGACGTATTTCCCGAGGAGCTAACGGGTATGCCACCCGAGAGAAAGGTCGAGTTTGCCATAGAGCTTATCCCTGGTACCGCCCCCATTTCCAAAAGGGCCTACCGAGTGTCTGGACCAGAATTGGTGGAACTCAAGAAGCAGATAGATGAGATGTTAGAGAAGGGTTACATCAGACCAAGTACCTCGCCTTGGGCCGCTCCGGTGTTGTTTGTAGAGAAGAAAGATGGTACCAAAAGGATGTGCATAGACTACAGAGCCTTGAATGAAGTCACTGTCAAGAACAAGTACCCCCTGCCAAGGATAGAAGATTTGTTCGACCAGCTCAGAGGTGCCAGCGTATTCTCGAAGATAGATCTGAGGTCAGGCTACCATCAACTCAGAATCCGACCCTCGGATATACCGAAGACAGCATTCATCACCAAGTATGGGTTATATGAATTCACAGTTATGTCCTTCGGTTTGACCAATGCGCCAGCTTTCTTTATGTACCTGATGAACAGTGTGTTCATGGATTATCTGGACAAGTTTGTGGTAGTATTCATCGATGACATTCTCATATATTCCAAAAGTGAGGAAGAGCATGTGGAGCATTTGAAGATGGTATTGCAAAGGCTACGAGAGCAACAGCTGTATGCCAAGCTCAGCAAATGCGAGTTCTGGATTCATGAAGTCTTGTTTCTGGGTCACATCATAAATCAAGAAGGGTTGGCAGTGGATCCAAAGAAAGTAGCAGATATCCTAAACTGGAAAGCACCAAAGGATGTTCGTGGGATCAAGAGTTTCATTGGAATGGCTGGGTATTACCGGCGTTTCATCGAAGGCTTCTCAAAGATTGCAAGACCAATGACAGCGTTACTAGCGAAGAAAGTTGAGTTCAAGTGGACCCAAAAGTGTCAGGAAGCATTTGAAGAACTGAAAAATAGATTGACCACAGCTCCGGTGTTAGTCCTGCCTGATGTTCACAAGCCATTCTCAGTGTATTGCGATGCTTCTTACACCGGATTGGGATGTGTGCTAATGCAAGAAGGAAGAGTTGTAGCATACTCATCTCGACAGCTGAAGATCCATGAGAAAAATTATCCCACACATGACCTGGAGTTGGCAGCAGTAGTTCATGCTTTGAAGACCTGGAGACATTACCTGTATGGGCAGAAGTGCGACATCTACACAGATCATAAAAGTCTGAAGTACATATTTACCCAGTCAGAGTTAAACATGAGGCAGCGAAGATGGTTGGAATTGATCAAAGACTATGAGTTGGAGATACATTACCATCCAGGCAAGGCCAATGTGGTTGCAGATGCTCTGAGCAGGAGGAGTCAAGTCAATATGTTGGCCACGTACCCGATGCCATATGAGTTAGCCAAGGAGTTCGACAGACTGAGTCTCGGTTTCCTGAACAGTACGCAAGGAGTAACAGTGGAATTAGAGCCCACCCTAGAGCGGGAGATCAAAGAAGGGCAGAAGGATGATGAAAGCATCAACAAGATCCGGCAGCTAATCTTAGAAGGAAGAGGCAAAGACTTTCGAGAGGACGAAGAGGGAGTAATATGGTTCAAGGACCGATTGTGTGTCCCCGACCTCAAACCTATTCGGGAGCTGATCCTAAAGGAAGCTCATGAGACAGCCTACTCCATACACCCGGGAAGTGAGAAGATGTATCAGGATTTAAAAAGGAGGTTTTGGTGGTATGGCATGAAAAGAGAGATCGCAGAGTATGTCGCCATCTGTGATAGCTGTCAAAGAACCAAAGCAGAGCATCAAAGGCCCGCCGGATTGTTGCAGCCATTGCGGATTCCTCAGTGGAAGTGGGATGAGATCGGGATGGATTTTATAGTTGGCCTACCTCGTACCCGGGCCGGTTATGATTCCATCTGGGTGGTTGTGGACCGCTTAACAAAGGTGGCCCATTTCATACCTGTGAAGACCACATATACCGGAGCAACGTTAGCTGAGTTATACATGTCACGGATAGTTTGCTTTCATGGTGTGCCGAAGAAGATAGTGTCAGATCGAGGAACGCAGTTCACCTCTCATTTTTGGCAGCAGCTACAAGAAGCCTTGGGCACCCATTTGAACTTCAGCTCGGCTTATCATCCACAGACAGACGGTCAGACTGAAAGAACTAATCAGATCCTAGAGGATATGCTGAGAGCCTGTGCGTTGCAAGACAAGTCAGGATGGGACAAAAGGTTACCTTATGCAGAATTCTCCTACAACAATAGTTACCAAGCCAGCTTGAAGATGTCGCCGTTTCAGGCACTCTATGGACGGAGTTGTAGGACTCCACTGCATTGGGACCAGCCTGGTGAGAGACAGGTGTTTGGCCCCGACATTTTGCGTGAAGCCGAAGAGAATATCAAAATGGTTCGGGAGAATCTGAAGATAGCACAATCAAGGCAGCGAAGCTATGCGGACCGAAGGAGAAGAGAACTGAGTTTCGAAGTGGGAGATTACGTCTATCTGAAGGTGTCACCTATCAGGGGAGTCAGAAGGTTCGGAGTTAAAGGCAAGTTAGCACCCCGGTACGTTGGACCATATCAGATTCAAGCAAAGCGTGGAGAAGTGGCTTATCAACTCGACCTACCAGAAAGTTTGTCGGCAGTACACAATGTGTTCCACGTGTCGCAACTGAAGAAGTGTCTACGAGTACCAGAAGAACAGTTGCCAGTGGAGGGTTTGGAAGTCCAGGAGGATCTGACATACATAGAGAAGCCGACGCAGATTCTGGAGTTTGCAGACAGAGTCACCCGGAGGAATACCATCAGAATGTGCAAAGTCAGATGGGGTCACCATTCGGAGGAAGAAGCAACCTGGGAACGAGAAGATGACCTGAAGGCCAAATACCCTGAACTCTTTGCTGACCAACCTTGAATCTCGGGGGCGAGATTCTTTTAAGGGGGATAGGTTTGTAACACCCTGAATTTGGGGGTATAAAATTTCTTTGCTCATATTCACAAATTCAGGTGTTACTTCCTTTTCTCATCCTTCCTCATTCTTTTTTTCTCTCATTTCTATAGGAGCTAAGTGCTTATTTTGCTTGTAATTATAGTTTATTATGTTAAACCCTAAGGGAGTATGAATTGTTGCATCATGTTGAACCCTAGATTTCACTTTTGTTTGGTGCATAATTCTCAAAAGGTCTAATTTGAATTTGTGGCACATTTGAATTTGAATCAAATGGAGAAAATAAAAAGAAAAGGGAAAGGAAATTGCAAAATAAAAAGAAAAGAGGAAAGCAGCCCAACCCAGCCGCCCCCCGGCCTTTCGGCCCAGCCGGCCCATCTCTCCCGCGCGCGCGCCTCCCTCCCCTCCTCTCTCTGCGCAGCGGGCCCCACCTGTCGGCGCTCCCGCCCTCCGCGCACCCTCCCCCTCTCTCTCTGCGCAGCCGGTCCCACCTGTCGGCGCCCGCTTTCCCCGTGCGCGCTCGCTCCCTCGCTCTCTCTCTGCTCGCGGGCCCGGGGTGTCAGCCCCGTCTTCCTCGCGTAACCGCCGCCCGAGCTGCTCGCGCCCGCGATCTCCGCGCCCACGTCGCGCGTGGGACTCGCCCCACCTCGCCCCTGGCCACTTGAGCCCCGAACCCCACTCGCCCTCACCCCCTCCCCCCATTTGCGCCCAGTAGACCCTCTCTCCCCCTCGCTGCGCGCACGCAGAGCACCGCCGCCATAACCCCCGCCGTCCCGAGCTCGGTTCCTCGTCGCCGGTGGAGCTCCGCCGCGCCCGTAGCCCCGGTGAGCTCCGCTCTGGCGTCCGCAACCCGGAACGCGCCCCAATTCCCTCTCCCCCTCCCTATTTCTCTCTGCCCGCGCTCACCCGTCGTCCGCCGTGCAGCCGCCACCGTCGGCCCGAGTCTCCGTCGCGTCCCCGTCGCCGCCGAGGAGTCCCCGGAGCCCGCCTTGAGGTAACGGACCTCTCCCGCCCCTATTGCCCTTTGTCTTGCTCTCTGTTGCATGTGATTGCTCGCCGGAGTAGAGAAACCCCGCCGCCGAGCCGCCCCGCCGTGAATCGCCCCCCTCCGGTGCCTCTGCCCCGACCCAGACCCCACCAATGGAGTCCCCGTGCCCTTCCCGACCTCCCTGACCGCTCGGATTGCCCCAAAGCCCCGCCAGTCGCCCGCGCCCTTCGTCTCCGGCGAGCCCTCCGCCGCGGGGACGGGCGCCGCCGCCCCAGCTAGCCGTAGGGGAAGCCCAGGCCGGCCACCCGATCCCCACCGTCCATCCCAGATCGGGCGGCCTCGTTTTAATCAGGCCAAACCCAATCCTGGCCGTCCGCCGGAGATCCAGCGGCCCAGGCCCACTGCCCCCTCACCCCGTCTCTCTGCCCGCTAGGCCCCACTTGTCAGCTCGCCCGCTCGCCCGCGCTGTCAGCCCGGCCCCGCCCGTCAGTCCGCCCGCGCGCTCTGCCCGCCCGGTCCCGCTTGCCAGTCGCCCGCGCCCGCGCTGTTCGCCCGGCCCCGCCTGTCAGCCGCTCCCGCCGCCGCGCGCCCGCGCGCCCGCCCGCAGGATCTAATCCTAGCCGTCGATCTGAGATCCAACGGCTGTAAGCGCCCGATACCCCTTCGCCCGCGCTTTTTCTTAAAGAACCCCCCGGTTTTCTGGAAATTGCGCCCGCCGTCCCTGGTTTCTCGCAGTTAAGTCCTCAGCCCTTTTATTTAATTCAAAATAGGTCCCTAGGGCATATTTTTAACCCCTAAACTTGTAAAATTCATAACTTTGTCATATGAACTCCAAATTAGGTGCTTCAAATTGCAAAATGCTCATAATATTATTATCTATCTGTCTATGCAATGTTTCTCTGCTGTTTCCATGTATTAATTAATAGCTAATCACTAGGATAGGACTAAGACTATTGAAACCTCATTTAGGATAATTGGAAATAAGTAGACTTTAATAAAAGTTGGATTACTTAAGTTTGTGGACTTAAACACTTAAGTTTAGAAACTCAAACCAGATAATTATTTAATCCCACCACCAATTTAGACCTGATTAGTAGATAGTTAATCACTTAGTGTAACCCTCTACCCCCAGACCTAGGGAACTTTAGAGTGCCTATCCCTTTTCTGTTATGAACTTGTGACCCCTCTCTGCTACATATGTTTGGTATATTGTTTGTGTCTGTTATTTTCCCAAGTGCATAGTGTGAATGATTGCTTTGCGTAGACAACGAGCAGTCTGTGTTTCCCGAGGAAGTTGCAGAGGAAGTCCCTGAGCAACAGTTTGGTGAAGGCAAGTGTCCTCTGACCCATTATGTCCTATTCATTTATAACTTACTACCCCGCATTACTTACTTGAAACCTAAGGATTGACTAGCTTTACACTTTACTTTATCCTTGATGACCTTATGGGCTATTATGGTTAGCATTTTGCTACTGCTTTAACTTAATCAATGAACATGATGTGAATATTTATGATACTGTTATCCTGATGATGTTGATGATCTTGTGATACTCCAGGGGGCTCAGGCTGTTTCCTGAGTACCTCTCCGTAAGGACCTGTTCGTTGAGAGACCACCCGGGATAACAGTGCAACCATGAGGGTGAAATGGGGCGCCCTTAGCTAAATAATTAGAGGAACTAGAGGTGTAGTTGCTTCGCCGTCGTGCCGTCAATGGGGTCCAGGCACAGTGCTTGCTCTGCCGAGGCTGAGTGCCGGGGTTCTTTCGTTTTGCTTTTGTTAGTCACTCTCCTGCGGGGAGGAGTACTGTGTTTATCAAACTGGAGAAACCTAACGGGCAGCTATGATCTCTAGGGAATCTTTGTAACAGCTACGTAGTGATACCCTGCCGGACCACCTAGGTAGTGGTCAATGGGGATTAGCTCTCCCCGGGCAGAAAGGGAATCATGACTCATGGGTAAAGTGTGCGACCTCTGCAGAGGGTAGTGAAACTGATATATCAGCCGTGCTCACGGTTAAGAGCAACCTTGGGATCCTCTTTGATTAGAGATACAAATGGTTCGAGATACGAGGATTATGATATGATTTTGGTTCGAATATGATGATGTTGTTCCTCGATGAGGAAAGGGTTCATGGGCTGGTTAATGATAAAATCTGGCTTCTACTAATGATAAATACCTGACCAATTAAAAGCAACTGCTTGAGCCTAACCCCACATAAAGCTAGTCCACTTCAGCCAAACGGGACATTTGCTGAGTACGTTGATGTGTACTCATCCTTGCTTTACCACAAAACACCAGGTTGTCCGCATTGTAACCACTGCTCAGGAGAAGGTGAAGCCGTGGAAGGAGACTTCCAGGAGTTTCAAGACTACGATGAATTCTAGGTGTGGGTTGGCGGCAACCCCCAGTCAGCTGCCTGTGAAGGCCTTATCTTTACTGCGTTTCGCTAGCACTTTGATTTATCTGTCAAGTTGATGACTATGTGGATGTCTATGACTCTGTGATGTAATAAGTTTTTACTCTTTTATGTTATTATTCGAGCATTGTGCGATGATGTTCATTTATGTAATCGCTGTGTACGTGAGTTCTGATCCTGGCACGTACATAGTTCGCATTCGGTTTGCCTTCCAAAACCGGGTGTGACATAAGGGAAAGAGGATGGTGGTCAACGATAAGGAGAAGGACTCCATCTTCAACGAGCCAAGGGATGACAAGCCCACTGACTCTGGCTCGAGTCACAAGAAGAAGGACAGGAAGAAGAAGAGGCGCATCAAGAAGATCGTCTACTACGACAGCGACGAATCTTCTTCTTCACCAAGAGACGGCGACAACGAGAAAAAGAAACCGATTAATTCAAATTTTTCATTTGATTATTCTCATATTCCTTTCAATTCCAATGCTCATTTGCTTTCAATTCCTCTTGGTAAACCTCCACACTTTGATGGAGAGGACTACTCTTTTGGAGTCACAAAATGCGTAGTCATCTATTCTCTCTCCATCCTAGTATTTGGGAGATAGTTGAAAATGGAATGCAATTTGATAGTATGGATAACCCTGTGTTTATTAACGAGCAAATTCATAAAAATGCACAAGCTACCACTGTTTTGCTAGCATCCTTGTGCAAGGATGAGTACAACAAAGTGAGCGGCTTGGACAACGCCAAGCAAATCTGGGACACCCTCAAAATATCACATGAGGGAAACGATGCCACCATGATCACCAAAATGGAGTTGGTGGAAGGCGAGCTGGGAAGGTTCGCTATGATCAGGGGAGAAGAGCCAACACAGACGTACAACAGGCTCAAGACCCTTGTCAACAAGATTAGGAGCTATGGGAGCACGAGATGGACGAGCCACGATGTCATCCGACTTATGCTCAGGTCTTTCACTGTTATTGACCCTCATCTTGTGAACCTCATCCGTGAAAATCCCAGGTACACAAAGATGACGCCCGAGGAGATACTCGGAAAATTTGTGAGCGGGCGCATGATGGTCAAGGAGGCAAGGTATGTTGATGAAGCATTAAACGGCCCCATGCCCATCTTCGAGCCGCAGCCCGTTGCGCTCAAGGCAACAAGCAACAAGGAGGCGCTACCAAGCAAGGTAGCACAAGTAGAGGCTGCCAGGCTCAACGAGAGTGAAATGGCGCTTATCATCAAGCGCTTCAAGACCGCTCTTAAAGGACGCAAGGAGTACCCCAACAAAAACAAAACTAAGGGAAAGCGCTCCTGCTTCAAATGCGGTAAGACCGGTCACTTTAATGCAAACTGTCCCGATAATGATAGTGACCAGGGACAAGAAAAGAGCGGGAAGAGGGAGAAGAAGAAGGCCTACAAGAAGGCGAAGGGCGAGGCACACCTTGGCAAAGAATGGGATTCAGACTGCTCTTCCTCCGACTCCGACGACGAAGGACTTGCTGCCTCAGCCTTCAACAAGTCCTCTCTCTTCCCCATGAACGCCATACTTGCCTCATGGCAAAGGAGAAAAAGGTAAGCGTTTGAGAAACCCCTAAGTATACTACTTCAAGCGATGATGATTCTAGTGATGATGAAGTATATTATACCGATTTATTTAAGGGTTTAGATAGAACAAAAGTAGATAAAATTAATGAGTTAATTGATGCCTTAAATGAAAAGGATAGACTTTTAGAAAAGCAAGAGGATATTTTGTATGAAGAGCATGATAAGTTTGTTAGTGTGCAAAAATCTCTTGCTTTAGAGGTTAAAAGGAATGAAATGTTATCCTCTGAATTGTCTATGTGCCATGAATCAATCTCTAGTTTAAAGATTTTAAATGATGAGTTAAATGCTAAACTAGAGAAAGCTAATACTACTAAATCTTGTGTAGAACATGTAGTCATTTGCAATAGATGCAAGGATTTTGGTATTAATGCTTGTGATGAACATCTTGCGTCTATTACCAAATTAAATGATGAGGTGGCAAGTCTTAATGCTCAACTTAAGACTTGCAAGGCTGATTTTGATAAGTTAAAATTTGCCAGGGATGCCTACACCATTGGTAGACATCTCTCAATTAAGGATGGACTTGGCTTTCGAAAGGAAGCCAAGAACTTAACAAGCCAAAGGGCTCCCATTCCCAACAAGGAGAAAGGGAAGGCCCCTATGGCTAGTAGTAATCAAAAGAATCATGCTTTCATTTATGATAAGAAATTTTCTAGGAATGATCATTTTAATAAGAGTTATGTTGATGACTCACATGCTATGTTTGCCTCTAGCTCTATTTTTGTGCATGGTAGGTCTAGGAATAGTAATGTTGTGCATCATGTGCCTAGGAGAAGAAGATGTTCACCTCCTACGTCAAGAACAAAGATTCCCAGGACACGATTATTTTTGGAGATGGGAACCAAGGCAAGGTTAAAGGTTTGGGAAAGATAGCCATCACAAGCAAGCATTCCATATCCAATGTATTCTTAGTAGAGTCATTAGGATATAATCTCCTGTCTGTAAGTCAATTGTGCCACATGGGCTACAATTGCTTGTTTACATATGTTGATGTTTCTGTCTTTAGGAGTGATGGTTCATTAGCATTTAAGGGTGTATTAGACGGCAAACTCTACTTAGTTGATTTTTCGAAAGAGGAGGCCGATCTAGATGCATGCTTAATAGCTAAGACTAGCATGGGCTGGCTGTGGCATCGCCGTCTAGCACATGTTGGGATGAAGAACCTTCATAAACTTCTAAAGGGAGAACATGTGTTAGGTCTAACCAATGTCTGCTTCGAAAAAGATAGACCTTGTGCAGCTTGTTAGGCAGGGAAATAGGTGGGAAGCACTCATCACAACAAGGATGTGATGACATCATCAAGACCACTGGAGCTATTACATATGGACCTCTTCAGACCCGTCGCCTACCTTAGCATCGGGGGAAGTAAGTATGGTCTAGTAATTATTGATGATTTTTCCCGCTTCACTTGGGTGTTCTTTTTGCAGGATAAATCAGAAACCCAAGGGACCCTTAAGTGCTTTCTAAGGCGGGCTCAAAACGAATTTGAGCTCAAGGTGAAAAAGATAAGAAGCGGCAACGGGTCCGAATTCAAGAATCTACAAGTGGAAGAGTACCTTGAGGAGGAAGGAATCAAGCACAAGTTCTCCGCTCCCTACACACCACAACAAAATGGTGTGGTAGAGAGAAAGAATAAGACACTCATCGACATGGCAAGGACAATGCTTGGAGAGTTCAAGACGCCTGAGCGGTTTTGGTCAGAAGCTGTGAACACAGCTTGCCATGCCATAAACCGGCTCTACCTTCATCGCCTCCTCAAGAAGACCTCGTATGAACTTCTTACCGGTAACAAACCCAATGTCTCTTACTTTCGTGTATTTGGGAGCAAATGCTACATTTTGGTGAAGAAAGGTAGACATTCTAAATTTGCTCTCAAAGCTGTAGAAGGGTTTTTTACTAGGGTATGACTCAAATACAAGGGCGTATAGAGTCTTCAACAAATCATCGGGTTTGGTTGAAGTCTCTAGCGGCGTTGTATTTGATGAGACAAATGGCTCTCCAAGAGAGCAAGTTGATCTTGATGGTATAGATGAAGATGATGTTCCTACTGTCGAAATGCGCACCATGGCGATTGGAGATATGCGACCACAGGAACAACAAAAGCAAGATCAATCTTCATCCTACACGATGGTGCATTCCCCAACTCAAGATGATGAACAGGTCCCTCAAGAAGAGGCGTGTGATCAAGGGGGAGCACAAGAAGAACAAGTTGTGGAGGAAGAAGCACCACTGGCCCCTCCAACTCAAGTCCGAGCGTCAATTCAAAGGAATCACCCCGTCGATCAGATTCTGGGTGACTTAAGCAAGGGAGTAACTACTCGCTCAAGATTAGCTAATTTTTGTGAGCATTACTCATTTGTCTCTTCTATTGAGCCTTTCAGGGTAGAAGAGGCCTTGCAAGATCCGGACTGGGTGTTGGCCATGCAGGAAGAGCTCAACAACTTCAAGAGGAATGAAGTCTGGAGCCTGGTGCCACGTCTAAAGCAAAACTTTGTGGGAACCAAGTGGGTGTTCCGCAACAAGCAAGACGAGCATGGGGTGGTGACAAGAAACAAGGCTCGACTTGTGGCAAAAGATTATGCCCAAGTCGCAGGTTTGGATTTCGAGGAGACTTTTGCTCCTGTGGCTAGGCTAGAGCCTATTAGAATATTATTAGCCTATGCCGCTCACCACTCTTTCAGGTTGTTTCAAATGGATGTGAAGAGCGCTTTCCTCAACGAGCCAATAAAGGAGGAGGTGTACGTGGAACAACCCCCTGGCTTTGAGGATGACAGGTACCCCGACCATGTGTGTAAGCTCTCTAAGGCGCTCTATGAACTTAAGCAAGCCCCAAGAGCATGGTATGAATGCCTTAGAGATTTCTTAATTGCTAATGCTTTCAAGGTTGGGAAAGCCGATCCCACTCTTTTCACTAAGACTTGTGACGGTGACCTCTTTGTGTGCCAAATTTATGTCGATGACATAATATTTGGTTCTACTAATCAAAAGTCTTGTGAGGAGTTTAGCAGGGTGATGACACAGAAATTTGAGATGTCGATGATGGGCGAGTTGACGTACTTCCTTGGGTTCCAAGTGAAGCAACTTAAGGATGGCACTTTCCTCTCCCAAACGAAGTACACACAAGATCTTCTCAAGCAGTTTGGGATGAAGGACGCCAAGCCCGCGAAGACGCCGATGGGAACCGATGGACTTGTCGACCTCAACAAAGGAGGTAAGTCCATTGATCAAAAGGCATAGCAGTCTATGATAGGGTCATTGCTTTATTTATGTGCTAGTAGACCGGATATTATGCTTAGCGTATGCATGTGTGCTAGATTTCAATCTGATCTAAGGGAATGTCACCTTGTGGCCGTTAAGCAAATTCTTAGATATTTAGTTGCTACGCCTTGCTTCGGGATCTGGTATCCAAAGGGGTCTACCTTTGACTTGATTGGATACTCAAACTCCGATTATGCTAGATGCAAGGTTGATAGGAAGAGTACATCAGGGACGTGCCAATTCATAGGAAGGTCCCTGGTGTCTTGGAGTTCTAAGAAACAAACCTCTATTGCCCTATCCACCGCTGAGGCCGAGTATGTTGCCGCAGGACAGTGTTGCATGCAACTACTTTGGATGAGGCAAACCCTCCGGGACTTTGGCTACAATCTGAGCAAAGTCCCACTCCTATGTGACAATGAGAGTGCAATCTGCATGGCGGATAATCCTGTTGAACATAGCTGCACTATGCACATAGACATCCGGCATCACTTTTTGAGAGATCACCAGCAAAAGGGAGATATCGAGGTTTTCCATATTAGCACCGAGAACCAGCTAGCCGATATCTTTACCAAGCCATTAGATGAGAAGACCTTTTGCAGGCTGCGTAGTGAGCTAAATGTCTTAGATTCGCGTAACTTGGATTGATTTATAGCATACATGTGTTTTATGCCCTTGATCAAGTTACTTTATGCATTTATGAAATTTGTTGATCAAGTTGTGCAAGGGATCCCCGGACCTCATAAGTCCATGTGTGAATGATGCACATTTTTAGGGGGAGAAGTGCTACAACTTGACCCTTTGAGACTAATCCTTGTGTTTGAGTTCCTTGATGTAGTCTCAAAGGTGCATTGAAAGGGAAAGGTGAACTTGGACCATGCAAAGACTTCCATTGCACTCCGGTATTAGTGTACTCACCTCCAAGTTCGTACTTATGCTCTTATTGCCTTTGTGCTCTTAATTGACATTTTTGGTGAGGCTATGGGGTTAAAGGGCCAAGAATAATCCCATTTTGGTGCTTAATGCCAAAGGGGAGAAATTAAGGCCAAAGCAAATGGATCAGCTACCACTTGAGAATTTTTGAAAACAATAGAGCTAGAACTTTTGATTTGTCAAAATACTCTTATTGCAAAATTTGGTCTCTTATGGGGAGATTTAATGATTATGGGAAAATGGGGGAGTTTTTTTTTATCTTGATCAATTTCACTCTTGGAATATCTCTCTTTATGCCCAAACAAGTGAGTTTGACTTAGAGATGGGAAAATGAATTTGATTTGCAAAAACAAACCAAGTGGTGGCAAAGAATGATCCAAATATGCCAAATTAGAGTCAAAAACCATTTGGTCCTTATTTGCATCGATGTTGCACTTCTTTTAGTTGCTTTTAGATGTGTTGGCATAAATCACCAAAAAGGGGGAGATTGAAAGGGAAATGTGCCCTTGGGCAATTTCTATTATGTTTTGGTGATTAAGTGCTCAACACATTTAAATAAGTTCTTATGTGCTAAATGAAGACGAGAAGTGCAAATCAAAGAGAAGGTATGTTTCTAGACTTAGTACATTGGTTTTTGTGTACTAACATATATGGTCTAAGTGCTGGAAATAGAGAAAAGAAGAGAAGAAAAGAAATGCGAAAGAGTTGGCTGAGTACAGCCAAAGTTCAGCTCGGTCTGGCACACCGGACTGTCCGATGGTGCACCGGACAGTGTCCAGTAGTGCACCGGACTGTCCAGTGAGCCAACGGCCGCCAGCGCAACGGTTGGCCGCGCAATCTGCGGGCGACGCATGGCCCGCGCCAACGGTCGATAGGGGCACCGGACTGTCCGGTGTGCACCAAACAGTGTCCGATGCGCCAACTGCCACGAATCTGCAACGGTCGGCTGCGCTAGAATAGGAAGGAGATCGTGCACCAGACATGAACAGTGGCTGTCCGGTGGTGCACTGGACTGTCCAGTGCGCCACCTGACAGAAGGCAAGGATAGCCTTCCTTGTTGGCCTCCAACGGCTCCTAGCTGCCTTGGGGCTATAAAAGGGACCCCTATGCGCATGGAGGAGTCACCCAAGCACACTCTAAGCATTCCAAGACTTCTAGTCCTCACTTTCACGCAATCGTTCATCGTTCTTGAGATTGGAGCACTTTTCAAGTTGTAAACTCCCCGCGCGTGTTTTATGTGCTCATCTTCTCACTTGTGTGCGTGTTTGCGGTGTGGATTTAATTCTAGTGTGCGTTGCTCTTCCCAACCTTACTCCGTGCTTTCATTGTGATCTTTGTTGTAAGGGCGAGAGACTCCAACTTGTGGAGATTCCTCGCAAATGGGAAAAAGAGATAAGCAAAGAAAAGCCATGGTATTCAAGTTGATCATTGGATCACTTGAAAGGGGTTGAGTGCAAGCCTCGTCCATTGGGACGCCACAACATGGAAGTAGGGTAGTGTTACTTGGCCGAACCATGGGATAAAATCGTGTGTCTCTTGTGTTGATCTATTTGTGATTGTCTTGCCCATAAGAACTCGCTTCGCAACTACTTAGTCGCACTAACATTTCTATAACCAAGTTTTGTGGTTATTAGTTGTTGAATTTTTATAGGATCACCTATTCACCCCCCCTCTAGGTGCTCTCAGGCATCAATCACCAAAAAGGGGGAGATTGAAAGGGAAATAGGGTCAAACCTTTTCCTAAATGATTTTGGTGGTTGAATTGCCCAACACAAATAATTGGACTAACTAGTTTGCTCTAGATTATAAGTTCTACAGGTGCCAAAGGTTCAACACAAACCAATATAAAGTCCAAGAAAGGGTTCAAATAGAAAGGAGCAAAACCAACCGAAGGCTGCCCTGGTCTGGCGCACTGGACTGTTCGGTGTGCCACCGGACAGTGTCCGGTGCACCAGGGAGATCCACTCTGAACTGCTCAGCTTCGGGTTTTGGGGGCCACTCCGCTATAATTCACCGGACTGTCTGGTGTAGCACCAGACTGTCCGGTGTGCCACGCGGAGCAACGACTAACAGCGCCAACGATCGTCTGCAAAAGTGAACAGTGCGTGGACAGCAGGCGCAGAGTCAGAGCAGGCGCCAGAAGGCGCACCAGACAGTGAACATCACCTGTCCGGTGCACCACCGGACTGTCCGATGGCCCCACATGTCAGAGCTCCAACGGTCGAACCCTAACGATTGGGTGACGTGGCTGGCGCACCAGACAGTGTTCGGTGGCGCACCAGACTGTCCGGTGCACCCATCGACAGCAGCCCCTCCCAACGGCCATTTTGGTGGTTGGGGCTATAAATACCCCCAACCACCAAACTTCAAGGCATCCAAGTTTTTCAGACATCTCACTCAATACAAGAACTAGTACATTCTATACAAGACACAATTCAATTGAATCAAAGCCTCTCCAAGTCCCAATTCCACTCAAAGCAATTAGTGACTAGAAGAGAGAGTTTTGCTCGTGTTCTCTGAGCTTTTGTGCTTGGATTGCTTTTCTTCTTCCCCATTTTTTGTTGTCAACACCTTTGTAATCAAAGCAAGAGATACCAAGTTGTGGTGGTCCTTGTGGGGTCTAAGTGACCCATTTGATTGAGGAGAAAAGCTCGCCGGTCTTTGTGATCGGTGGAGAGAGGGAAAGGGTTGAAAGAGACCCGGTCTTTGTGACCACCTCAACGGGGAGTAGGTTTGCAAGAACCAAACCTCAGTAAAACAAATCACAGTGTCATCCGCTCAATTTCTTTGGTTGATTTGTTTTCGCCCTCTCTTTCGGACTCGACTTTATTTCTAACGCTAACCCCGGCTTGTAGTTGTGCTTAAAGTTTATAAAATTCAGATTTGCCTATTCACCCCCCCTCTAGGCGACTTTCAATTACATTTGTACCTTCAGCTTGACAGAAGGTGAAAAAGCGGGAGTGACACGAGAGTGATTACAAGTCAGCATGAACAGTATGATGTTACTGTTCATCTATTTATAGGCACAGGACGTAGCCTGGACAAAATTACATTCATGCCCCTGACATTTACTGTTGACCATAAGGCAAACTATCGAGGACTAAGCAGTCTTTTCTCCTTTAGGTTGGTTTCTCCTTTCACCATCGTCGTCGTGCCAAGCCGAAGCTCCTTCAGCCACAGCTTTGGAGCTAGCTTGTCCTTCCTTTAGGCCTCACATTCATACTATGCACACCTTCATCTCAAAGCCGAACCCTCCTGTAACGGTCTGATACTAAAAAACATGTTAGTTGAGTTTTTGAGGACCTTCGGAAGAGGAAGGCCCCCAACACTAATGGATCGTGTGTTGCCTCTGCCCTCGCCCGCGCTCGCTGCGCGTCACGCGCTCTTCTGCTGGCCTACGAAGCCCCGCCCAGACGTGCGCGCGTGCCCGTGCTCGTAGTGCGTCCCGCACTCTCTAAGTTCACTGCCCCTGCGGACCCCCCGCCAAGCGCACTCCCATGCAAAAAATGGAGTGATGCTCAAACCCGCGTTATCCAACTTCAGACATCTGACGCCTACCACTAGACCACACATTTGGTTGTGTCTCGAAAGGAACGTTATTTAAATATGCATATACTAAAATTTGAAGATTTTAAAAATATAATCATGTTTGAATAAATATCTCATTGAATTAATATCCATCTATATGACACATAGAAACAGTAGCAAAACACGGACAATTGACTAGTATATATATACTATATTAAAACACCGGTTTCAACTGTCGTCTCGCGTCTTCCCCTTCCCACTTAATGCAAAAATAAAGTAAAATTATGCATAAATGAGGGTTTGAACCTTGGTTTGTTAGCTTTTCATTCACATCAGTCTATAGATGTATAGAAAGCCCAGAGCATGAAAACCCGACCCGAAGCACATTTTTTGCCCGATATGAGCCCGGTCCAGCTCGCTTTTATACGGACCTAGGCCGGCCCAGCACGAATGAGCGGACCGGACCCGAACAGGAAACTAAGCCCGGCGGGCTAGCCCGGCATGGCCCGTTTACCTCTAAGCCTATCAAGCATGCTTTTTTACACTATACCGTGGTTACCAGTCCGCTTAGCCCATTTTTTGGCCCGCTTTTTTTGTGCTTACCGAGATATCCATGCCCGTTTTGGCCCGCAGTGGACCGGGCTTAGACAGGGAAACGAGCCCGCGGGCTTAGATGGCTCGGCCCAGTTTTCTAACCGTGCCTGACGGGCCGGGCCCAAAACGGGCCGAGCTTCACCAAGCCCGAGCCGGGCGGCCCGTTTGGAAATCTCTACATCAGTCTACTCATATATATAAGGTCAGCGTCCACACCCTAGCGTGCCTCGCCCACTCGCTTGTGCCCCCCCTCGCGCGATGCCCACTAGCGTGACAGCCGCCGTCCTCCTCACCCCTCACACGATGCGCCGAGATAGCTGCCCCCCTCGCAAGTCCATCGCCACCGACATAACCCGATCCATGGAAGGGAAAGCCTCTCCTCCTCCCCCTTCCTCCGCTCCACCCTCCCTCTCCTTGCCTTTGTCGTCGGTACCAGACTCCTTCCCTTCCTCCTCTCCTTCACATCCCTCGCCAATATGCCTGTCGCCACCTCTGGCGCGTCATCATCCCCGCGCCCATTGTCATCCCCCGTCTCGTGCCCCCCTTCCCCCATCGTCATCTGCAACCTCGCTCCCCCTCCCGTGATGGGGATCTGGGAGAAACAAGGCCACCACTGCAGATGGCCTCGGCCACCCACATGCTCTCCTCTTGACCGATGTCGAAATCGGGGTGACGACATCGTCCCACAGTGTCTCCCAAAGCTAGGAGGCGACGACGGCGATTCCAAGTGCCTATGAGGTGCATCAACGAGCAAAGAGGCTAGGTCGCCCCAGTAGTATAGGGTTCGCGTCACGGAATCAGAGCGCTTCCTAGATCTGGTCATTGCCAGCATCTAGGTAGTGGTGGCGAAGAACGTCATCGGTCGAGGTCCTAGAGCGGTGCTGCGAATGGACCCGAAGTCTATCGATGAGGAGAGAGGCTCCACCGGGCGCCAGATGGTTTGTTCAGGTCAGACCCGGAGCACAAAGATTTCCACGGCCGCCGTCGTCGTCGTCTTGAGGTTTGTGTCGTTGGAGCCCGCAAGAAGCATCGAATGAGCAAATGGTTAATTTCTCCATCTTGAGATCTCTATTCCCCATACATTGATGTGTGATTTGCTTGCCTCATATGCGACAATCTGGCCACTGTTGTTGATTAGTTTGTGCAATGCACCAAATCTTATTGGTCTATAGGCAAATGAGGTTAAGTTTCATCTAGAAAGGCAATACTTGGTACCTTGAGTGAAGCTAATATGGAGGAGTGTGGTTTATTTTTAGTTCCCAAATAGGTTGCCAACATAGTTCTGTTACGTTCATGGAACTAGACTCGTATTTGTGAGCTTTCATATTTACACGAACTAATGTGATTGAAACACATTTGTGTTACCATACAAATCAGTAGGGAATGGTTGTGTAGAATTACAACACACATCTATTAACTAATGTAAAAAATAGAATGTACATGTTACTTCTGAGTCCATATATTTGTATGATTGCAATTTCCATCCTGATTTTCCCTCCTAGATAATTAGTTTGGGCATTTCTTTTGATGCAGACATTTCTTTAGCAGTTACCATAGACCTTAGTCCATATTTATTCATTGTAACAAAAGGCTAAACAATAGAGCAGTATATGGCTTGATTTGTTCATGGTCCATATTTACAGTTTGTAAATATACATCAAAATGTGATGGTAGAGGAACACTTATTGCTACCCTTCCTTACCTAAAGTATTATCAGTGTAGGTATTCTATAATGATGTACCCTTTGCAGGATCTTATTGACATTTCGTGTTTAGTATAGGTGTTTTAGATTGAAAGCAGTTCCTTCCTTGTTTGGCGCCCTCGGTTGTCTTGTCGTAACCGAAGCACCATGTCTCCTTCTTGGAACCCCCAAGGTCGAACACGCCTCACATGGTAGCGTCGGAGTGATTGTTGGTACCTGGCCGAGTGGAGGAGTGTTACGTCCTAAGCCTCTTCTAGCTGGCCAAGCGAGTCTTCACGGTTGACCTGGTTGCTGCTTTCGTTGTATGCTCGTAGCCTCGGGGAGCCATGCTCTAAGTCTATGGGTAAGACGGCCTCTGCCCCATAGGCTAGAAAAAATGGCGTGAACCACGTGGCCCAGCTCGAGGCTGTCCTTAAACTCTGAATCACCGAGGAGAGCTTGGTAAGCCATCTTATTCCAAACTTGTTTAGTTCATTGAAGACTCTTGGCTTAAGGCCTTGTAAGATCATGTCGTTGGCACGCTCTACTTGCCCATTTGTCCTCGGATGAGCCACGGTTGACCAGTCTACGTGGATGTGGTGGTCAATGCAGAAGCTTAGGAATGTCTTCCTTGTGGACTGTGTGTTGTTGTCTGTGATGATGGAATTGGGAACCTGAGAGCACCTAGAGGGGGGGGGGTGAATAGGTGATCCTGTGAAACTTGAAACTTAATCCACAAAAACTTGATTAGGCGTTAGCACAATAATGCCAAGTGGCTAGGAGAGGAGTCTCAACAAAACACAATAACCACAAGAGATCAATCACAGAGATGGCACAGTGGTTTATCCCGTGGTTCGGCCAAGGCCAACGCTTGCCTACTCCACGTTGTGGCATCCCAACGGACGAGGGTTGCAATCAACCCCTCTCAAGCGGTCCAAAGACCCACTTGAATACCACGGTGTTTTGCTTGCTTTACTATATCCCGTTTGCGAGGAATCTCCACACTTTGGAGTCTCTCGCCCTTACAAAGATGTTCACAAAGAAGCACGGAGTAAGGGAGGAATTAGCAACTCACACAAGACACAAGGATCACAGCAAATACGCACACACAAGACCCAGACTTAAGCTCAAAAGACTAGCACACTAGAACGGAGCTCAAATCACTAGAATGTCGAACAAGTGCGCAAGAATGGAGTGTGAGTGATCAAGAGTGCTCAAGGAATGCTTGGTCTCCTCCTCCATGCGCCTAGGGGTCCCTTTTATAGCCCCAAGGCAGCTAGGAGCCGTTGAGAGCAATCCGGGAAGGCAATTCTTGCCTTCTGTCGCCTGGCGCACTGGACAGTCCGGTGCGGATTTCCTTCCTTATCTGGCGAAGCCGACCGTTGACAGCCTTGGAGCCGTTGGTGCACCGGACACTGTCTGGTGCACACCGAACAGTCCGGTGCCCCCTCCCGACCGTTGGCTCGGCCACGTGTCTCGCGCAGATCGGGCAGCCGACCGTTGGCCCGGCCGACCGTTGGCTCACCGGACAGTCCGGTGCACACCGGACAGTCCGGTGAATTATAGCCGTACGCCGTTAATTTATTCCCGAGAGCGCCAAGTTCGCCTGAGCCAGCCTGGCACTACCGGACACTGTCCGGTGCACCCAGACAGCGCTGGCTTTGGCTGAAACAAAGCTATATCTCTCCAATTTGTTTTCTCCTGTTTCCAACACTTAGACACAGTACATTAGTCTCTAAAACAATGTACTAAGTCTGAGAAACATACCTTTATACTTGATTTGTACTTTGTCCACCATTTGACACTTAAGCACTTGTGTTGGACACTAAATCACCAAAACACTTAGAAATGTCCCAAGGGCACATTTCCCTTTCAATCTCCCCCTTTTTGGTGATTAATGCCAACATAACATAAGGCAAGTAGAACAAGTACAAAATCAATTCAAATAAGAACTCAAATTTGTTTTGAATCAAATTTGGCATATATGGATCATTCTTTGCCACCACTTGGTTTGTTTTTGCAAATCGACCTCAATTTCCTAACTCTAAGTCAAACACACTTGTAGAGACATAAAGAGAGTTGTTCCAATAGAAATTGATCACAGTGTCAAAAACTCCCCCTTTTTCCCATAATTAAGCCTTCTCCCCACAAGAGACAAACAAGAGTATTTTGTCAAACAGAGGCAAATAAGAGTATTTTGACAAACAAAAACTCCAACTCTACTATTTTCAAAATTGACAAGTGGTAGCTGATCCATTTATTGCTTTGGCCTTATTTTCTCCCCCTTTGGCATCAAGCACCAAAACGGGATCAATTTTGGCCCTCTAACCCCATTGCCTCACCAAAATCTTGAACTAAGAGTAAAAGGCAATAAGAGTACGAAGATGAACTTGAAAGAAGTTACTCTTTCATCGGAGTGCAGTGGAAGTCTTGCATGGTCCAAGTCCACCTTTTCCCTTTCAATCCACCTTCGTGACTAAATCAGGCAAACTCAAGCACACAGTTAGTCTCAAAGGTTCAAGTTGTAGCACATCTCCCCCTAAATTTGTGCATCACTTGCAAAGGACTTGTGAGTAGGGATGAAAACGGTCGGAAACGGTATTTATTCGGTAATCAGTTTTTTAGTCGTCTTTCTTTGATTGCGAATAAATAGGATATAGAATCTATAATACAAATTTGTATTCTTGTTTCTAACATTCAGCTTATAAAGATTCATAAAAGGTAAACCTTAAATTCATCATATATTTTTTTAAATAATAGATATAAACTTCGGTATGGATTCGGAAATAAATTCGGTAATTTTTTCAACTTTTGTGTTGTAGGGAGCAAATAATACATAAAACAATTTATGTAATATTTTATTCGTATTTGTACTAATATGCTTGATAACATAAAAAAAGATCAATATCAAATTTTATACATATCTATTTTAAAATATTAAATTTGTCCTAATAGTTCAAATTACCACTTTCATCCCTACTTGTGAGGTCCGGGGAGTGCATGTACAACTTGAGCACCATAAATAAACAACACAATGCAAAAGGAACATGATCAAAGGCATAAACACATGTATGCTATAAATCAATCCAAGTTCCGCGAATCTAAGACATTGAGCTCACTACGCAACTTGCAAAAGGTCTGCTCATCTAAAGGCTTGGTAAAGATATCGGCTAGCTGGTTCTCGGAGCTAACATGAAACACTTCGATATCTCCCTTTTGCTGGTGGTCTCTCAAAAAGTGATGCCGGATGTCTATGTGCTTTGTGCGGCTATGTTCAACAGGATTATCCGCCATGCGGATAGCACTCTCATTATCACATAGGAGTGGGACTTTGCTCAAATTGTAGCCAAAGTCCATGAGGGTTTGCCTCATCCAAAGTAGTTGCGCGCAACACTGTCCTGCGGCAACGTACTCGGCCTCAGCGGTGGATAGGGCAACGGAAGTTTGTTTCTTAGAACTCCATGACACCAGGGACCTTCCTAAGAATTGGCACGTCCCCGATGTACTCTTCCTATCGACCTTACATCCAGCATAGTCGGAGTCTGAATATCCAATCAAGTCAAAGGTAGACCCCTTTGGATACCAGATCCCGAAACAAGGCGTAGCGACTAAATATCTAAGAATTCGCTTCACAGCCACTAAGTGACACTCCTTAGGATTGGATTGAAATCTAGCACACATGCATACACTAAGCATAATATCCGGTCTACTAGCACATAAATAAAGTAAAGACCCTATCATAGACCGGTATGCTTTTTGATCAACAGACTTACCTCCTTTGTTGAGGTCGGTGTGTCCGTCGGTTCCCATCGGAGTCTTTGCGGGCTTGGCGTCCTTCATCCCAAACCTCTTGATCAGATCTTGTGTGTACTTCGTTTGGGAGATGAAGGTTCCATCCTTGAGTTGCCTCACTTGGAACCCAAGAAAGTAGCTTAACTCACCCATCATCGACATCTCGAATTTCTGAGTCATCACCCTGCTAAACTCTTCACAAGACTTTTGGTTAGTAGAACCAAATATTATGTCATCGACATAAATTTGGCACACAAAAAGATCACCATCACAGGTCTTAGTAAAAAGAGTTGGATCGGCTTTCCCAACCTTGAAAGCATTAGCAATTAAAAAGTCTCTAAGGCATTCATACCATGCTCTTGGGGCTTGCTTAAGTCCATAGAGCGCCTTAGATAGCTTACACACGTGGTCGGGGTACCATTCATCCTCGAAGCCAGGGGGTTGCTCCACGTACACCTCCTCCTTGATTGGCCCGTTGAGGAAAGCGCTCTTCACATCCATTTGGAACAACCTGAAGGAATGGTGAGCGGCATATGCTAGCAGAATTCGAATTGACTCTAGCCTAGCCACAGGAGCAAAAGTCTCCTCGAAGTCCAAACCTGCGACTTGGGCATAACCTTTTGCCACAAGTCGTGCCTTGTTCCTTGTCACCACCCCGTGCTCGTCTTGTTTGTTGCGAAACACCCACTTGGTTCCCACAACATTTTGCTTGGGACGAGGCACCAATGTCCAAACTTCATTTCTCTTGAAGTTGTTGAGCTCCTCCTGCATGGCCAACACCCAGTCCGGATCTAGCAATGCCTCTTCTACCCTGAAAGGCTCAATAGAAGAGACAAAGGAGTAATGCTCACAAAAATTAACTAATTGAGACCGAGTAGTTACTCCCTTGCTAATGTCACCCAAAATCTGGTCGACTGGATGATCCCTTTGAATCATCGCTCGAACTTGGGTTGGAGGTGCCGATTGTGCTTCTTCCTCCATCACATGATCATCTTGTGCTCCCCCTTGATCACACGCCTCCTTTTGATGGACCTGTTCATCGTCTTGAGTTGGGGGATGCACCATTGTTGAGGAAGAAGGTTGATCTCGCACATCTTGTTCCTGTGGCCGTACATCTCCAATCGCCATGGTGCGTATTGCGGCCGTTGGAACTTCTTCTTCATCTACATCATCACAATCAACAACTTGCTCTCGTGGAGAGCTATTAGTCTCATCAAATACAACATCGCTAGAGACTTCAACCAAACCCGATGATTTGTTGAAGACTCTATACGCCTTTGTATTTGAGTCATAACCTAACAAAAACCCTTCTACGGCTTTGGGAGCAAATTTGGAATTCCTACCCTTCTTCACTAGAATGTAGCATTTACTCCCAAAAACTCGAAAATACGAAACATTGGGTTTGTTACCAGTTAGTAGCTCATACGACGTCTTCTTGAGGAGGCGATGAAGGTAGACCCTGTTGATGGCGTGGCAAGCCGTGTTCACAGCTTTCGACCAAAAGTGCTCGGGGGTCTTGAACTCTCCAAGCATCGTCCTCGCCATGTCTATAAGCGTCCTGTTCTTCCTCTCTACCACACCATTTTGCTGTGGTGTGTAGGGAGCAGAGAACTCGTGCTTGATCCCTTCCTCCTCAAGGTACTCCTCCACTTGAAGGTTCTTGAACTCGGACCCATTGTCGCTCCTTATCTTTTTCACCTTGAGCTCAAACTCATTTTGACCTCTCCTTAGGAAGCGCTTGAGGGTCCCTTGGGTTTCAGATTTATCCTGCAAAAAGAATACCCAAGTGAAGCGGGAAAAGTCATCAACTATAACAAGACCATACTTACTTTCTCCTATACTTAGATAGGCGACGGGTCCGAAGAGGTCCATGTGAAGCATCTCCAAAGGTCTTGATATGGTCATCACATTTTTGGTGTGATGAGAGCTTCCCACCTGTTTGCCTGCTTGACAAGCTGCACAAGGTCTATCTTTTTCGAAGGTAACATTAGTTAAACCTATCACGTGTTCTCCCTTTAGAAGCTTGTGAAGGTTCTTCATCCCCACATGTGCTAAGCGGCGATGCCACAGCCAGCCCATGCTAGTCTTAGCAATTAAGCATGCATCTAGACCGGCCTCCTCTTTTGCAAAATCAACTAAGTAAAGTTTGTCGTCTAATACACCCTTAAAAGCTAGTGAACCATCACTTCTTCTAAAGACAGACACATCTACATTTGTGAAAAGACAATTATATCCCATATTGCATAATTGACTAACAGATAACAAATTATATCCAAGAGACTCAACTGAAAACACATTAGATATAGAGTGCTCATTTGATATTGCAATTTTGCCTAAGCCTTTCACCTTGCCTTGATTCCCATCACCGAATATGATTGAATCTTAGGGATCCTTGTTCTTGACGTAGGAGGTAAACATCTTCTTCTCCCCAGTCATGTGGTTTGTGCATCTGCTGTCGATAATCCAGCTTGAACCCCCGGATGCATAAACCTGCAAGGCAAATTTAGGCTTGGGTTTTAGGTACCCAACTCCTGTTGGGTCCTACAAGGTTAGTCACAATTGTCTTAGGGACCCAAATGCAAGTTTTGTCTCCCTTGCATTTTGCCCCTAATTTTCTAGCAACTATCTTCCTATCCTTTCTACAAATAGTAAAGGAAGCATTTAAAGCATGATATATTGTAGAAGGTTCATTAACTTTCCTAGGAACATTAACAACATTTCTCCTAGGCCTATGAACAAAATATCTCCTAGACATATCTCTACCATGCATATAGGAAAAACTAGTAGCAAACATGGCATGAGAGTCAAAAGCATCATAATCATTACAACTCCTATATGACTGTCTTCTATCATGGTACATAAACGCATGGTTCTTTTTAGCACTACTAGCCATAGGAGCCTTCCCTTTCTCCTTGGCGGAGATGGGAGCCTTATGGCTTGTTAAGTCCTTGGCTTCCCTCTTGAAGCCAAGTCCATCCTTAATTGAGGGGTGTCTACCAATCATGTAGGCATCCCTTGCAAATTTTAGCTTGTCAAATTCATTCTTGCTAGTCTTAAGTTGGGCATTAAGACTAGCCAATTCATCATTCAATTTGGAAATTGAAGCTAGGTGTTCACTACAAGCATCAATGTCAAAATCTTTACACCTCTTGCAAATCATAACATGTTCTACATAGGAGTTAGATTTATTAGCTATTTCTAACTTAGCATTCAAACCATCATTCATGCTCCTTAAGCTAGAAATTGTCTCATGGCAAGAAGATAGTTCACAAGAAAGCATTTCATTTCTTTTAACTTCTAAAGCATAAGATTTTTGTGCCTCTACAAATTTGTCATGTTCTTCATATAAAAGGTCCTCTTGTTTTTGTAAGAGTCTATCCTTTTCATTCAAGGCATCAATCAATTCATTAATCTTATCTACTTTAGTTCTATCCAATCCCTTGAACAAACTAGATTAATCTATTTCTTCATCACTAGACTCATCATCACTAGAAGAGTCATAAGTGGCATTGTTTCGATTACATACCTTCTTCTCCTTCGCCATGAGGCATGTGTGACGCTCGTTGGGGAAGAGGGATGATTTGTTGAAGGCGGTGGCAGCGAGTCCTTCATTATCGGAGTCGGATGACGAACAATCCGAGTCCCATTCCTTGCCAAGGTGTGTCTCGCCCTTAGCCTTCTTATATGCCTTCTTCTTCTCCCTCTTGTTCCCCTGTTCCTGGTCACTATCATTATCGGGGCAGTTAGCGATAAAATGACCAATCTTACCACATTTGAAGCATGAGCGTTTCCCCTTTGTCTTGGTCTTGCTTGGCTGCCCTTTGCGACCCTTTAGTGCCGTCTTGAAGCGCTTGATGATGAGGGCCATCTCTTCATCATTGAGCCCAGCTGTCTCAACTTGCGCCACCTTGCTAGGTAGCGTCTCCTTGCTCCTCGTTGCCTTGAGAGCAATGGGTTGAGGCTCATGGATTGGACCATTCAACGTGTCGTCGACATATCTCGCCTCCTTGATAATCATTCGCCCACTTACAAATTTCCCAAGAACTTCTTCGGGCGACATCTTGGTGTACCTAGGATTTTCACGGATATTGTTCACCAAATGTGGATCAAGTACAGTAAATGACCTTAGCATTAGACGAACGACGTCGTGATCTGTCCATCGTGTGCTTCCGTAGCTCCTTATCTTGTTGATGAGGGTCTTGAGCCGGTTGTATGTTTGGGTTGGCTCCTCTCCCCTGATCATTGCGAATCTTCCAAGCTCGCCCTCCACCAACTCCATTTTGGTGAGTAAGGTGACGTCGTTCCCCTCATGTGAGATCCTGAGAGTGTCCTAGATCTGCTTGGCATTGTCCAAGCCGCTCACCTTATGATACTCGTCCCTGCACAAAGAGGCTAACAACACAGTAGTAGCTTGTGCATTTCTATGAATCTGTTCATTGATAAACATAGGACTATCCGAGCTATCAAATTTCATTCCACTTTCCATAATCTCCCATATGCTCGGATGGAGAGAGAATAGGTGACTACGCATTTTGTGGCTCCAAAATCCGTAGTCCTCTCCATCAAAGTGAGGAGGTTTGCCAAGTGGAATGGAGAGCAAATGAGCATTTGTACTTTGTGGAATACGAGAGTAGTCAAAAGAAAAGTTCGAATTAACTGTCTTTCTTTTGTCGTAGTCGTTGTCGTCGTTGTCCTTTTTGGAAGAAGTGGACTCATCGTTGTCGTCGTAGTAGACGATCTCCTTGATGCGCCTTGTCTTCTTCTTCTTCCCATCTTTGCGTTTGTGGCCCGAGCCCGAGTCGGTAGGCTTGTCATCCTTGGGCTCGTTGACGAAGGACTCCTTCTCCTTATCATTGATCACAATCCCCTTGCCCTTAGGATCCATCTCTTCGGGCGGTTAGTCCCTTTCTTGAAGAGAACGGCTCTGATACCAATTGAGAGCACCTAGAGGGGGGGGGGTGAATAGGTGATCCTGTGAAACTTGAAACTTAATCCACAAAAACTTGATTAGGCGTTAGCACAATAATGCCAAGTGGCTAGGAGAGGAGACTCAACAAAACACAATAACCACAAGAGATCAATCACAGAGATGGCACAGTGGTTTATCCCGTGGTTCGGCCAAGACCAACGCTTGCCTACTCCACGTTGTGGCGTCCCAACGGACGAGGGTTGCAATCAACCCCTCTCAAGCGGTCCAAAGACCCACTTGAATACCACGGTGTTTTGCTTGCTTTACTATATCCCGTTTGCGAGGAATCTCCACACTTTGGAGTCTCTCGCCCTTACAAAGATGTTCACAAAGAAGCACGGAGTAAGGGAGGAATTAGCAACTCACACAAGACACAAGGATCACAACAAATACGCACACACAAGACCCAGACTTAAGCTCAAAAGACTAGCACACTAGAACGGAGCTCAAATCACTAGAATGTCGAACAAGTGCGCAAGAATGGAGTGTGAGTGATCAAGAGTGCTCAAGGAATGCTTGGTCTCCTCCTCCATGCGCCTAGGGGTCCCTTTTATAGCCCCAAGGCAGCTAGGAGCCGTTGAGAGCAATCCAGGAAGGCAATTCTTGCCTTCTGTCGCCTGGCGCACCGGACAGTCCGGTGCACCACCGGACACTGTCCGGTGCGGATTTCCTTCCTTATCTAGCGAAGCCGACCGTTGGCAGCCTTGGAGCCGTTGGCGCACCAGACACTGTCCGGTGCACCCCGGATAGTCCGATGTCCCCTCCCGACCATGTGCTCGGCCACGTGTCTCGTGCAGATCGAGCAGCCGACCGTTGGCCCGGCCGACCGTTGGCTCACTGGACAGTCCGGTGCACACTGGACAGTCCGGTGAATTATAGCCGTATGCCGTTAATTTATTCTCGAGAGCGCCAAGTTCGCCTGAGCCAGCCTGGCACACCGGACACTGTCCGGTGCACCACCGGACAGTCCGGTGCACCTAGACAGCGCTGGCTTTGGCTGAAACAAAGCTATATCTCTCCAATTTGTTTTCTCCTGTTTCCAGCACTTAGACACAATACATTAGTCTCTAAAACAATGTACTAAGTCTGAGAAACATACCTTTATACTTGATTTGTACTTTGTCCACCATTTGACACTTAAGCACTTGTGTTGGACACTAAATCACCAAAACACTTAGAAATGGCCCAAGGGCACATTTCCCTTTCAGAACCCCGAAGCGATGGATGATGTCTCTGAAGAACGCTACTGCCTGCTCGGATTTGATGCTAGTGAGGGGCCAGGCCTCGATCCACTTAGAGAATTGGTCGATAGCGACCAATTGGTACGTGAAGCCCCTGGGCGCCTTTTGTAAAGGGCCGACAAGGTCTAACCCCCACATTACGAAGAGCCATGTGATCGGGATCGTCTGTAGGGCTTGAGCTGGCATGTGCATCTGCCTTGCATAGAACTAGCATCCTCAACAGGATCGCACAATCATAGTGGCTTCGGCAACCGCGGTTGGCCAGTAAAACCCTTGTTTGAAGGCATTTCCAATGAGGGTCCGGGGTGCCGCGTGGTGTCCGCAAGCCTCCGAATGGATGTCGCCTAGTAATTCTTGTCCCTGGCTAATGGGGATGCACCACTGGAGAATTCCTAAGGGGTTGTGTTGGAACAACCCTTTTTCATCCCCAAGTAGTATGAAGGTCTTCGCCCGCCGAGCCAGACGCCTGCCCTCGGCCTTGCCGAGAGGGAGTTCTCCGTGAAGGAGAAATTCCAGGTACGACGTCTGCCAGTCTAAGGCTAGGGCGGCCCCACCCTGTTCTCCGTCGATTTGCATGGCTTCAGGCTCACTGGTTGGGGGTGTGTCAGTGTCAGGAGTCGGTTCAGATGCCTCCTTTGGTGCTACCTGAAAGGGAAATGGGCTTTATCATTTCCTATAATCGATTTTGGTGGTTGACGTCCATCACAAACCACATGAACTAATTAGTTTGCTTAGATGTCATTTATCTCAGGTGCATAAGGTTCAACACAAACCAAGAAAGAAATTTAGTTGGGGACTCAAATAAATTTGGAGCAAAGACTTGAGAGTGCGCTGCAAGTGGCGCACCGGACAGTGTTCGGTGCCCCAGGACGAGCTCCACTCGAACTAGCCACTCTCGAGTTTTCCCAGGGCGCGCTCTGCTATAATTCACCGAACTGAACAGTGTGCATCGGACATGTCCGGTGAGCCAACTGAGCAACAGTAACCTGGTGCCAATGGTCGACTACCAAAAGTGAACAGTGCACGTCAGAAGTCAGAGCATGTCCGGTGTGGCACCGGACTGTCCGGTGCAACTATAGGACAAAGGACTTCAATGATCCATAGCTCCAAACCCCAACGGGCGTGCTGACGTGGCATGCACCGAACAGTGAATAGTACCTGTCCGGTGCCCCACCGGACTGCCGGTGTGCCCATCGACAGCGAACTCAGCCAATAGCTAGGAAGTGGTTGCAGGCTATAAATACCCCCCAACCACCTCCTTCAATGGCATCCAAGTTTTCTGAAGTTCTCATTCAATACAAGAGCAATAACATTCACTCCAAGACACATTCAATAGATCAAATCCTCTCCAAGCCACCAAATCAACTCAATTCATTAGTGACTTGAGAGAGGGTGTTTTGTATTCTTTTGTTGCTCTTGTTGCTTGGATTGCTTTCTCCTTCTCCATTCTTATTCTTATAAGTGCTTTGTAAAGCTAGCAAGAGACACCTAAGTATGTGGTGATCCTTGCGTGGTCTTATGACCCAAGTGATTAAGGAGAAGCCTCGACCGGTCTGTGTGACCGATTGAGAGAGGGAAAGGGTTGGAATAGACCCGGCCTTTGTGGCCTCCTCAACGGGGACTAGGTTCTTTGGAACCGAACCTCAGTAAACAAATCACCGTGTTCACTTGCATTGATCTTCACTTGATTTGTTTCCCCTCATTCCTCTCTCTAAAATTTTTCTTGCTCATATTAATTTGAGTTTGCTCCCAAACGTCATCTGCATTGATTGAGCAACTCTAAGCAAGGAGAACTATCTTTCTAACTCCGATTTAATTCTAACGCTAACCCCAGCCTTAGTGCATGCTTAAAGTTTATAAATTTCAGGTTCCGCCTATTCACCCCCCTCTAGGCGACTTTCAATTGGTATAAGAACTAGTGCTTCATTAAGAGTCTAACAAACTCGAAGTGATGTCTGGAGATCGCGCCAAGAGGGAGATTGTCACCGGCGACAAGGCCATAGGCTCGGGAAGGACTCTGTCAAGGGAGTCCGATGACAAATACAAGGAGGAATCCTCTTCCTCCATCAAGTCACATAGGTGACAAGAAGAAAAAGAAAATGAAGAAGGTGGTCTGCTATGAGACCGACTCTTCATCACCTTCCACATCCAGCACCGAGTCTACAACTTTGAAGCACCACGAGCGTAAGAAGTATAGCAAGATGTCTCTTCGCTATCCTCGCATTCCAAAGCGCGCTCCTCTACTTTCGGTACCCCTAGGCAAACCACCATATTTTGATGGTGAAGATTATTGAATGTGGAGTGATAAAATGAGGCACCATCTAACCTTACTCCACGAAAGCATATGGGATATTGTTGAGTTTGGACCGCAGGCACCACAAGTGGGTGACGAGGACTACGACTCAGACGAGGCCACCCAAATTAGGCATTTTAACTCCCAAGCAACTTCTATACTCCTCGCCTCCTTGTGCCGAGAGGAGTATAATAAGGTGCAAGGGTTGAAAAATGCCAAAGAAATTCAGGACGTCCTCAAAACGGTGCATGAAGGGGACGAGGTGACCAAGATCACCAAGCGGGTGACGATCGAGGGAGAGCTCGGTCAATTCGTCCTCAACAAAGGAGAAGAGCCACAAGCGATGTACAATCGGCTCAAAACAATGGTGAATCAAGTGCGCAACCTTGGGAGCACCAAATGGGATGACCATGAAATGGTCAAGGTTATTCTAAGATCCCTCATTTTTTGTAATCCTACACAAATTAATTTAATTCATGGGGATCCTAGATATAAACAGATGTCTCCCAAGGAAGTGATTGGCAAGTTTGTGAGCTTTGAACTTATGATCAAAGACTCCAAACATATTGTCGACTTGGAGCAAGGCGCCACCTCTACACCCGAGGTGCAACCCATTGCATTCAAAGCAACGGAAGAGAAGAAAGACGAGTTGTTGGTCCTTGCTCTTGAATGCTATACACCAAGAACAAAGCAACACAATTGCTAATGATTAAAGACCTTCGTCCTTCGAAGCATTATTTCCCCTGGGATATAATGTTCTTCAGACGAAGGTCAAGAAGGGCATACCTTCATCATTTCAGTGGGTAAAGATATAAAATAAAGATATACAAAACATGAAAAGAATATAAACAATCATACCAAGTCATTAGATTATTTATACTCTTATTCTTATAAACATGAATAAATATCAATGATATTTATATTACATTCGTACCTTCGGCTTGACAGAAGGTAAAAAGTGAAGGTGACGCAAGAGAGATTACAATTCCGCGTGAACAGTACGGTGTTACTGTTCATCTATTTATAGGCACATGACATAGTTTGAACAAAATTACATTCATGTCCCTGACATTTACTGTTGACCATAAAGCAAGCTATCGAGGACTAAACAGTCTTTTCTCCTTTAGGTCGGTTTCTCCTTTTATCATCGTCATCGTGCTAAGCCGAAGCTTCTTGAGCCACATCTTCGGAGCTAACTTGTCCTTCATTCAGACTACACCTTTATACTACGCACACCTTCATCTTAAAGCTGAAGCCTCCTGTAACAGTCTATGTTATACTGAAAAACATGTTAGTTAAGTTTTTGAGGACCTTCGAAAGAGGAAGGCCTCCAACAGTAGCCCCTCGAAGTGTTAATTTGTTTTTGCATTTAACAAATTCAGAATGCGACGTGAACGAAGGCCTTTGGCCAAAGGTCCGAAAAAACACCTTCCCTTCGCTAGAATAGCGAAAGTCAATGACATATAGAGCCCGCCAAGTTGCAATGCACTAGGCGTATAAATAGGAACCCGCAGCGACATCATTTGCTGCGCCATCTCAATTGTTTGTGCTATTTTAATTTTGTTGCTCTGTCAGATTTCGCTTGTTTTGTGAGCTTCGACATTTGTTCAAGTGCCCATCAAATGGCTGACGAGAAGAAGGTTGTTGATCCTGCATTAGCTGGTTTTTACGAGGCTATGGAGAAGACAAACACAGAGAAGATTACAAACGAAATGCTAGCTGATTTGTCTGAAGGTTCTAACGATAGCGAAAGTTTTGATATGGAAAGTGAAGACGAAGTGCTGAAAATCGGCCCTAGAGACCAAGTCACACCATCTTTGGAAAATCATCCATTAAGTAGAGTCAAATTGATGCTATGAAAGGGAGATATTTCCGAGATATTTCCATTGTGAGAGCTGGAGGGGATAGTGCCACCCTGGTCCCGAAGAAGATGAAGTGGTTGTTTACAGGAGCTTCATGAAGGCAGGGCTTCGGTTCCCGTTAAGCAAATTACTGGTTGATGTACTGAAGACCTTTAAAGTTTTCCTTCATCAGATTACCCCTGAAGCCATTATCAGGATGGGGGTTTTTGTTTGGGCCGTGAGAAGCCAAGGGCTAGAGCCAAGCGCAAAATGCTTCTGCAATAAGCACGAGCTGCTGTATGAAACGAAGGCTACTGGCAAGGAGCAGTATCACAACAACTTCGGTTGTTATGGCTTCGTGCCTCGCTCTTTTGTAAGTTATCTAGTTCCAACATTTCGGAAAAGGTGGCCAGGAGCCTAGATGGAAGAGTGGTTTTACGTGAAGAATAACTTAGTTGAGAGGGAAGATATAAGAGGGATTATTCAACGCCCCATTTGGTCTCGCTTCGGCATCAGGAGGCCAGCCACTGCTCCTTGGGAATGATATAGAAGCATGCTACAGAAGCTTCAACACTGTGTGCACCTTTATTGGCACAAGAGACTTGGTTCAAGAACACATCGCCTACAGAGTATGGCCGCTCGTAAGTGAGTGGGAGATGCCGAGGGAGGCTGCTGCCGGGTCTAGTCAGGGCGGCCTGGTCTATTTAAAATATACCTTCAGATATAGAGGCGAGTTTGATGAGCCAAACGATGAGTGGCTGAGCAGTATTGAGGCAACCAGTGACGGATTGCTTGGGGGCCTATACAAGGGCGGAAGATGATGCAATGACCTTGGCCTTCGAAGGTCGAGGCAATAAAAGGTTGAATAGAGTTTTTGACGTCATTGGTTTTGTATACCTTGATTATAGCTATCCCTTGCGAAAGCAGGGAAAGAAAAGAAAAGCTGCCACTTCGGCCATTTATGTTGTGCCGAAGGGCAAAAAGATTAAGGTTTTAACGCACTGGCCTAGATACATTGAAACGACCACAGTGCCGAAGCTTGGTGAAGGGACATCTTCCACTGCTGAGGCAGAACAGGCTGTTCCTGCCGGCCCCAGGGGAATTGACTGAATTGCCGAAGGTTCCTGCAGCCAGGTCAGTCGAAATACTAAAACATGGTGCCGAAGCCAAAGAAAAGGCGGCCAAAGAGCCAGAGCTAGGGGAAACAGTAGGACTGCCAAAAATCTTGAGCCCACCAGCAGGACTAGAATTGCCGAAGGTATCAAAAGCTCCTACAGTAACTCCCAAGAGGAGGAGAATGGCTAGCATGCTGGACGCCGTCCTGGAAACGACAAGGGCATTGACTCCTGCCCCTGCTAAAGAGACCGCCGAAGCTGCTACAGTTCGCGTTGAAACCGAAGCTGGGCCCTCAGCGCCTACTGAAGCAGGGCCTGCTGGAACTGAGCAGAGAACTAAACAAGGATCTTCAGACGCTGGTTTGGCTCTCGAGAAGAAAGATGCACCCGAAAAAGTTAAATCTCCTATTCCCAAAGCATCTTCTGAAGATCTTGACTTCATTATTCGACGTGCTTCAGGAAAAAGGTTATCTGAAGAAGAAATCGCGGAAGCCAAACACTACGCCCGGGAACTGAAATACCCGAAGGGGTGAAAGGGAAATGTGCCCTTGGGCCATTTCTAAGTATTTTGGTGATTGAGTTCCAACACAAGTGGTCATGTGTTAATCTATGCCAAATGATGGACAAAGTGAAAATCAACATAAAGGTATGTTTCTAAGACTTAGTACTTTGTTTTAAGGACTAATGTATTATGTCTAAGTACTGGAAACAGGAGAAATCAATTTGGAAAAGAGATGGCTTTGTTCAGCCAAAGTCAGTTCAGTCTGGGTGCACCGGACAGTGTCCGGTGCGCCAGGCTGGCTCTGGTGAAAAGGCCGCTCTTGGGATTTCGTCGGTGGTGTACGGCTAAAAATCACCGGACTGTCCGGTGTACACCGGACTGTCCGGTGAGCCAACGGTCGGCCGAGCCAACGGTCGGCCGAGCCAACGGTCGGCCGCGCAATCCGCGCGTGACGCGTGGCAGAGCCAACTGTCAGAAGGGGGCACCGGACTGTCCGGTGTGCATCGGACAGTGTTCGGTGCGCCAACGGCTCTGGATCTTCAACGGTTGGCTGCGCCAAAACAGGAAAGAAATCCGCACCGAACAGTGTCCGGTGGTGCATCGGACTGTCCGGTGCGTTAGTCGACAGAAGGCAAGAATTGCCTTCCTGGAATACTCTCAATGGCTCCTAGCTGCCTTGGGGCTATAAAAGGGACCCCTAGGCGCATGGAGGAGGATACCAAGCATTCTCTAAGCATCCCTAAGCACGAAGACTCCAATTCCGCACATTTGATTCTTTGTGATAGCAACTAGAGCTCCATTTGAGTAGAGAACTCTCCGGGTTGTGTTGTGAGCTCGAGTTGTGACTTGTGTGCGTGTTTGTGCTCTGATTTTGTGTCTTGTGTGCGTTGCTCATCCCATCCTTACTTCTGTGCTTCTTTGTGAACATCAAATTGTAAGGGCGAGAGGCTCCAAGTTGTGGAGATTCCTCGCAAACGGGATATAGTGAAACAAAGCAAAACACCGTGGTATTCAAGTGGGTCTTTGGACCGCTTGAGAGGGGTTGAGTGCAACCCTCGTCCATTGGGATGCCATAACATGGAGTAGGCAAGTGTTGACTTGGCCGAACCACGGGATAAACCATTGTGCCTCTCTGTGTTGATATCTTTGTGGTTATTGTGTCTTGCAAGAACTCCTCTCTAGCCACTTGGCTTTATTGTGCTAACTCCTAATCAAGTTTTGTGGCATTAAGTCTCAATTTTTTACAGGATCACCTATTCACCCCCCTCTATGTGCTCTCAATTGGTATCGGAGCCGTTCTCTTCAAGAAAGGGACTTATCGCCCGAAGGGATGGATCCTAAGGGAAAGGGGATGGTGATCAACGACAAGGAGAAGGAGTCCTTCATCAATGAGCCGAAAGACGACAAGCCCACTGACTCTGGCTCAAGTCATAAGAAGAAGGATGGAAAGAAGAAGAGGCGCATCAAGAAGATCGTCTACTACGACGACAGCGACGAGTCCTCTTCTTCCCAAAAGGACAACGACGACAACGACTACGAGAAAAAGAAGACGGTTAACTCGAACTTTTCTTTTGATTACTCTCGTATGCCGCATAGTTCAAATGCACATTTGCTTTCCATTCCTCTTGGCAAACCTCCACACTTTGATGGAGAGGACTACGGATTTTGGAGTCACAAAATGCGTAGTCACTTGTTCTCTCTCCATCCAAGTATATGGGAGATAGTAGAAAATGGAATGCAATTTGATAGCACGGATAGTCCCTTATTCATCAATGAGCAGATTCATAAAAATGCACAAGCTACTACTGTGTTGTTAGCCTCATTGTGCAGGGATGAATACCATAAGGTGAGCGGCTTGGATACAGCCAAGCAGATTTGGGACACCCTCAGGATCTCTCATGAGGGAAATGACGTCACCATGCTCACCAAGATGGAGTTGGTGGAGGGCGAACTTGGGAGATTCGCAATGATTAGGGGAGAGGAGCCAACCCAAACATACAACAGGATAAAGACCCTCGTCATCAAAATAAGGAGCTATTGAAGCACGCGATGGACGGACCACGACGTCGTCCGCCTAATGCTAAGGTCTTTTACTGTCCTTGATCACATCTAGTAAACAATATTTGTGAAAATCCTAGGTACACCAAGATGTCGCCCGAAGAAATACTTGGAAAGTTCGTAAGCGGGCGGATGATGATCAAGGAGGCAAGGTACGTCGATGAGGCGTTGAATGGTCCAATTCATGAGCCTCAAGCCATCGCTCTCAAGGCAACAAGTAGCAAGGAAACGCTACCTAGCAAGGTGGCACAAGTTGAGGCGGCGGGGCTCAATGAGGAAGAAATGGCACTCATCATCAAGCGCTTCAAGACGGCGCTAAAGGGTCGCAAGGAGCATCCCAAAAGGAGCAAGACGAAGGGAAAGCGCTCCTGCTTCAAGTGTGATAAGATCGGTCACTTTATTGCTAACTGTCTCGATAATGATAGTGACCAGGAACAAGGAAAGAATGGGAAAAGAGAGAACAAGAAGGTTTACAAGAAGGCTAAAGGCGAGGCACACCTTGGAAAGGAGTGGGATTCGGATTGCTCTTTGTCCGACTCCGACGACGAAGGACTCGCCGCCACCGCCTTCAACAAATCGTCTCTCTTCCCCAATGAGCATCACACCTGCCTCATGGCAAAGGAGAAGAAGGTAAACACTCGAAAGTCTACTTATGCTTCTTCTAGTGATGATGAATCTAGCGATGATGAAATAGACTACGCTAGTTTGTTCAAGGGCTTAGATAGAACTAAGATTGATAAGATTAATGAATTAATTGATGCTTTGAATGATAAGAATAGATTGTTAGAAAAGCAAGAGGATCTTTTGTATGAAGAACATGATAAATTTGTAGAGGCACAAAAATCTCTTGCTTTAGAAGTTAAAAGGAATGAAATGCTCTCTTGTGAACTATCTACTTGCCATGAGACCATTTCTAGTTTAAAAAGTGTTAATAATGATTTAAATGCTAAACTAGAAGTAGCAAATAGATCTAACTCTTGTGTAGAACATGTTGTGATTTGCAATAGGTGTAAAGATTTTAATGTTGATGCTTGTAGTGAACACCTAGTTTCTATTGCAAAGTTAAATGATGAAGTGGCTAGTCTTAATGCCCAACTTAAGACTAGCAAAAATGAATTTGATAAACTAAAATTTGCAAGGGATGCCTACACTATTGGTAGACACCCCTCAATTAAGGATGGGCTTGGCTTTAAGAGAGAAGCCAAGAACTTAACAAGTCATAAGGCTCCCATCTCCGCAAAGGAGAAAGGGAAGGCCCCTATGGCTAATAGTGCTCAAAAGAACCATGCTTTCATGTACCATGATAGAAGATATTCTAGGAATGTTCATTATGATAGAAGTTACAATGATGTAGTTTCACATGCCATGATTGCTTCAAGTTCTTCTATTATGCATGATAGAAGTTTGGCTAGGAAAAATGTCATTCATCATGTGCCTAGGAGAAATGTTCATGTACCTAGGAAAATTAATGAACCTTCTACAATTTATCATGCTTGCAATGCTTCCTTTGCAATTTGTAGAAAGGATAAGAAGGTGATTGCTAGGAAATTAGGGGCAAAATGCAAGGGAGATAAAACTTGCATTTGGGTCCCTAAGACCATTGTTACTAACCTTGTAGGACCCAACACGAGTTGGGTACCTAAGACCCAAGCCTTAATTGCCTTGCAGGTTTATGCATCCGGGGGATCAAGCTGAATTATCGACAGTGGATGCACAAACCACATGACGGGGGAGAAGAAGATGTTCACCTCCTACGTCAAGAACAAAGATTCCCAAGACTCAATCATATTCGGTGACGGGAATCAAGGCAAGGTTTAAGGGTTAGGAAAGATTGCTATTTCATCCGAGCACTCCATTTCTAATGTGTTTCTAGTTGAGTCGCTTGGGTATAATTTGTTGTCTGTTAGTCAATTATGCAATATGGGATATAATTGCTTATTCACAAATGTAGATGTATCTATCTTTAGAAGGAGTGATGGTTCATTAGCTTTTAAGGGTGTATTAGACGGCAAACTCTACTTAGTTGATTTTGCAAAAGAGGAGGCCGGTCTAGATGCATGCTTAATTGCTAAGACTAGCATGGGCTAGCTGTGGCATCGCCGTTTAGCACATGTGGGGATGAAGAACCTTCACAAACTTCTAAAAGGAGAACATGTGATAGGTCTAACAAATGTAACCTTCGAAAAAGATAGACCTTGTGCAGCTTGTCAAGCAGGTAAACAGGTGGGAAGCTCTCATCATACCAAAAATGTGATGACCACATCAAGACCTTTGGAGTTGCTTCATATGGACCTCTTTGGACCCGTCGCCTATCTAAGCATAGGAGGAAGTAAGTATGGTCTTGTTATAGTTGACGATTTTTCCCGCTTCACTTGGGTATTCTTTTTGCAGGATAAATCTGAAACCCAAGGGACCCTCAAGTGCTTCCTAAGGAGAGCTCAAACTGAGTTTGAACTCAAGGTGAAGAAGATAAGGAGCGACAACGGGTCCGAGTTCAAGAACCTTCAAGTGGAGGAGTATCTTGAGGAGGAAGGAATCAAGCACGAGTTCTCCGCTCCCTACACACCACAACAAAACGGTGTGGTAGAGAGGAAGAACAGGACGCTCATAGTCATGGCGAGGACAATGCTTAGAGAGTTCAAGACGCCCGAGCGGTTTTGGTCGAAAGCCGTGAACACGGCTTGCCACGCCATAAATCGGGTCTACCTTCATCGCCTCCTCAAGAAGACTTCATATGAACTTCTAACCGGTAACAAACCCAACGTTTCGTACTTTCGTGTATTTGGGAGTAAATGCTACATTCTAGTGAAGAAAGGTAGGAATTCTAAGTTTGCTCCCAAAGCTGTAGAAGGATTTTTGTTAGGCTATGACTCAAATACAAAGGCGTATAGGGTCTTCAACAAATCATCGGGTTTGGTTGAAGTCTCTAGCGACGTTGTATTTGATAAGACTAATGGCTCTCCAAGAGAGCAAGTTGTTGATCTTGATGATGTAGATGAAGAAGACGTTCCAACGGCCGCAATACGCACCATGGCGATTGGAGATGTAAGGCCACAGGAACAAAAGGAGCAAGATCAACCCTCTTCCTCAACAACGGTGCACCCCCAACCCAAGATGATGAACAGGTACCTCAAGAGGAGGCGTGTGATCAAGGGGGAGCACAAGATGTCTAAGTTGAAGAGGAAGAGGCACCACAGGCCCCTCCAACTCAAGTTCGAGCGATGATTCAAAGGAACCATCCCGTCGACCAGATTTTGGGTGACATTAGCAAGGGAGTAACCACTCGCTCTAGATTAGTTAATTTTTGTGAGCATTACTCTTTTGTCTCTTCTATTGAGCCTTTCAGGGTAGAAGAGGCCTTGCTAGATCCAGACTGGGTGTTGGCCATGCAGGAAGAGCTCATCAACTTCAAGCGTAATGAAGTTTGGACACTGGTGCCGCGTCCCAAGCAAAATGTTGTGGGAACCAAGTGGGTGTTTCGCAACAAACAGGACGAGCACGGAGTGGTGACGAGGAACAAGGCTCGACTTGTGGCAAAAGGTTATGCCCAAGTCGCAGGTTTGGACTTTGAAGAGACTTTTTCTCCTGTGGCTAGGCTAGAGTCGATTCGTATTTTGTTAGCCTATGCCGCTCACCATTCTTTCAGGTTGTACCAAATGGATGTTAAGAGCGCTTTCCTCAACGGGCCAATTAAGGAGGAGGTGTACGTGGAGCAACCCCCTGGCTTTGAGGATGAACGGTACCCCAACCACGTGTGTAAGCTCTCTAAGGCGCTCTATGGACTTAAGCAAGCCCCAAGAGCATGGTATGAATGCCTTAGAGACTTCTTAATTGCTAATGCTTTCAAGGTTGGGAAAGCCGATCCAACTTTATTCACTAAGACTTGTGATGGTGACTTATTTGTGTGCCAAATTTATGTTGATTACATAATATTTGGTTCTACTAACCAAAAGTCTTGTGAAGAGTTTAGCAGGGTGATGACGCAGAAATTTGAGATGTCGATGATAGGCGAGTTGAACTACTTCCTTGGGTTCCAAGTGAAGCAACTTAAGGACGACACTTTCATCTCCCAAACGAAGTGTACGCAAGACTTGCTCAAGCGATTTGGGATGAAGGACGCCAAGCCCGCAAAGACTCCAATGGGAACTGACGGACACGTCGACCTCAACAAAGGAGGTAAGTCTGTTGATCAAAAAGCATACCGGCCTATGATAGGTTCCTTGCTTTACTTATGTGCTAGTAGACCGGATATTATGCTTAGTGTATGCATGTGTGCTAGATTTCAATCCGATCCAAGGGAGTGTCACTTAGTGGCTGTGAAGCGAATTCTTAGATATTTAGTCGCTACGCCTTGCTTCGGGATCTGGTATCCAAAGGGGTCCACCTTTGACTTAATTGGATATTCAGACTCCGATTATGCTGGATGTAAGGTCGATAGGAAGAGTACATCAGGGACGTGCCAATTTCTAGGAAGGTCCCTGGTGTCGTGGAGTTCTAAGAAACAAACCTCTGTTGCCCTATCCACCGTTGAGGCCGAGTATGTTGCCGCAGGACAGTGTTGCGTGCAACTACTCTGGATGAGGCAAACCCTCCGGGACTTCAGCTACAATCTGAGCAAAGTCCCACTCCTATATGATAATGAGAGTGCTATCCGCATGGCGGATAATCCTGTTGAACACAGCCGCACAAAGCACATAGACATCCGGCATCACTTTTTGAGAGACCACCAGCAAAAGGGAGATATCGAAGTGTTTTATGTGAGCACCGAGAACCAGTTAGCCGATATCTTTACCAAGCCTCTAGATGAGTCGACCTTTTGCAGGTTGCATAGTGAGCTAAATGTCTTAGATTCGCGGAACTTGGATTGATTTGTAGCATACATGTGTCTTATGCCTTGATCATGTTTTTATGCATTTTGTTGTTTATGTATGGTGCTCAAGTTGTACAAGCACTCCCCAGACCTCACAAGTCCATTTGCAAGTGACACACATATTTAGGGGGAGTTGTGCTACAACTTGATCCTTTGAGACTAACCATGTGCTCGAGTGTTCTTAATTTAGTCTCAAAGGTGGATTGAAAGGGAAAGATGGACTTGGACCATGAAAGACTTCCACTGCACTCCGATGAGAGGGTAACTTACTCCAAGTTCATTTCCATGTCTCTTATTGCCTTTTGCTCTTAATTGACAATTTTGGTGAGGCAATGGGGTTTAAGGGCCAAGATTGATCCCGTTTTGGTGCTTGATGCCAAAGGGGGATAAAATAAGGCCAAAGCAACAAATGGATCAGCTACCACTCGAGAATTTTGAAAATAGTAGAGTTAGGACGTTTGATTTGTCAAAATTCTAAAATGTCTCTTTTTGTCAAAAGTTGGTCTCTTGTGGGGTTGATTATGGGAAATAGGGGGAGTTTTTGAATCAGTGATCAATTTCTCTTGGAATATCTTTCTTTATGAGATATGAAATTGAGTTTGATTTGCAAAAACAATCCAAGTGGTGGCAAAGAATGATCCAAATATGCCAAATTTGAATCAAAACAAATTTGTGTTCTTATTTGCATTGATGTTGCACTTCTTTTAGTTGCTTTTTGTTGTGTTGGCATAAATCATCAAAAAGGGGGAGATTGAAAGGGAAATGTGCCCTTGGGCCATTTCTAAGTATTTTGGTGATTGAGTGCCAACACAAGTGGTCATGTGTTAATCTATGCCAAATGATGGACAAAGTGAAAATCAACATAAAGGTATGTTTCTAAGACTTAGTACTTTGTTTTAAGGACTAATGTATTATGTCTAAGTACTGGAAACAGGAGAAATCAATTTGTAAAAGAGATGGCTTTGTTCAGCCAAAGACAGTTCGGTCTGGGTGCACCGGACAGTGTCCGGTGCGCCAGGCTGGCTCTGGTGAAAAGGCCGCTCTCGAGATTTCGTCGGCGGCGTACGGCTAAAAATCACCGGACTGTCCGGTGTACACCGGACTGTCCGATGAGCCAACGGTCGGCCACGCAATCCGCGCATGACGCGTGGCAGAGCCAACGGTCAGAAGGGGGCACCGGACTGTCCGGTGTGCACCGGACATTGTCCGGTGCGCCAACGGCTCTGGATCTTCAACGGTTGGCTGCGCCAAAATAGGAAAGAAATCCGCACTGGACAGTGTCCGGTGGTGCACCGGACTGTCCGGTGCGCCAGTCGACAGAAGGCAAGAATTGCCTTCCTGGAATGCTCTCAACGGCTCCTAGCTGCCTTGGGGCTATAAAAGGACCCCTAGGCGCATGGAGGAGGATACCAAGCATTCTCTAAGCATCCCTAAGCACCAAGACTCCAATTCTGCGCATTTGATTCTTTGTGATAGCAACTAGAACTCCATTTGAGTAGAGAACTCTCCGGGTTGTGTTGTGAGCTCGAGTTGTGACTTGTGTGCGTGTTTGTGCTCTGATTTTGTGTCTTGTGTACGTTGCTCATCCCATCCTTACTTCCGTGCTTCTTTGTGAACATCAAATTGTAAGGGCGAGAGGCTCCAAGTTGTGGAGAATCCTCGCAAACGGGATATAGTGAAACAAAGCAAAACACCGTGGTATTCAAGTGGGTCTTTGGACCGCTTGAGAGGGTTGAGTGCAACCCTCGTCCATTGGGATGCCACAACGTGGAGTAGGCAAGTGTTGACTTGGCCGAACCACGGGATAAACCACTGTGCCTCTCTGTGTTGATATCTTTGTGGTTATTGTGTCTTGCAAGAACTCCTCTCTAGCCACTTGGCTTTATTGTGCTAACTCCTAATCAAGTTTTGTGGCATTAAGTCTCAAGTTTTTACAGGATCACCTATTCACCCCCCCCCCCTCTAGGTGCTCTCAAGGGGGCCTTGGTGTACAATGGCACCGACGAAGATGATTTTCTATACTGTCTCCCAGACAACAAGGAAATATCTGTTTGCTGGGAGATGGCAAAAAATATAGGATTTCTGAAGCTTGAAGTTGGCCTCTCTGCCATGTCGAAGGATGACCTCATAGACATCCTTGCATACAATAGCCTGAAGGTACGGAAGCTATGGACTTATAGACAAATTATTTCTTGTGTCCTTTATTCTTGTGCTGATCCTTTGTCTCCCTTCTTTTTACAAGGTCTAGTTCTGAGCAACGCATTGAGAGCACAGAAAAATGCTGAGGATGAAAGTTGCCAGATGGCCCTTAGCAACCTTCGGTCAGAGGTTATTAGACTAAGGAACGAAGCTACAGAGAAAGATAAAATTCTGCTTTCCTTAGTGGATAGAGTGAAAAAAGACGAGGCAAAATTTAATGCTCAATCTGAAGTCCACAAAGCTGAAGTTGAGAACCTTCAGAAAAAACTTGCCGAAGCTAATGAAAATTTTGAACTTGCAAAAGTGAAGCAAGAAATAAGTGAATGGTCGAATGCTAGGCTGGAAAAGAATGTTGAGGAGCTTCGTGAATCCAAGGAGAGATGCTTTGAGAAATCCTTGGATTGCGTAAGAAAACTGAAAACCAGCTTTGCCAAGGTGGGTGCGTATTCTTCCAAAGAAAAGTTCATTCGAGGTGACCCCGAGGGAGTCGTTGATTGGATAGGTGAAGAAGCCGAAGCCTTTGAAGAGACCCTTAGTGATCGTGGTGATATTTGTGCATTCACCGGCGCTCGAGGGGTTGCAGCAATTCTGGAGAAGGCTGGTTGTGACCATGTTAAAGCTGCGGCCCAGACCGAAGGTGCCTCTCCACAGATGACACGAAGGACCCCTTGGACGAAGCCACTTTGGTGGGCGAGAAGTTTTATTCCGATGTCTGGATGAACGGCGACCGAGAAATGGCCAATGAAATTATAAAGAAAAATGAAGAAGAATCCCATGATGCCCGAGAGAAAGCTAAGCGAGCCGAAGAAGCTACCGAGCGCGCAAGGCGTATAGGTATTATTTTTGAATTTTAGCTTCAGTGTTTGTTTTTTGGCTTTGAATTAACGATTTGTTTACTACAGCTGAACTCTCACTGCTACCCGAGCCATACGACCCCTAGGCTGATCCCGTTATGAAAGAGGCGCTGGATGTGATGAGTGTTGCCAATACCATTGTCGACAAAGTCGTCGATAGACTGCTGAATGAGGCTACCGAGAAAATTCTCAAAGAAAACTAGGCTTTTGTTGTAATGATACAATGTAACATTTGTGTATGAAACAATTATCAAACATGTATATTATTGTAATATATTTCTTTGCGATGCATGAAATTTACGCACATACCATTTTTGAGCCTTCGGCAAAAAAACACCTTCCCTTCTTTTCATGCTTCGTAAAGAACAAAACCCTCATTACACTTTCATTTATCAAGTTATTGTTGAAGATTTGCTTCGTGCTCAATCTTTGCTGTTGATGCGATATGATGTATGATGTAATGCTATGCGGAATGATGTAATGATATGATGCAACATGATGTTTATGCTGAAGACACACGCCCACACTGAAACACTCAAGACTCTGCATCCCCTTAGGAACGTCTTTGGAGTCTTTAAGCTCTGCATCCCCTTAGGAACGACATTGGAGCTACTTCACCTTATATTTCGGTGGTATTTAAGCTCTGCATCGCCTTAGGAACGACTTTGGAGCTTCTTCACCTTTTATTTCGGTGGTATTTAAGCTCTGCATCCCCTTAGGAATGACTTTGGAGCTTCTTCACCTTCTATTTCGGTGGTATTTAAGCTCTGCATCCCCTTAGGAATGACTTTTGAGCTTCGGAACTTACTCTGCGCTCCCTTAGGAACGACTTTTGTGGCTTCAAAACTTACTATGCGCTCCCTTAGTAACAGCTTTAGTGGCTTCGAAACTTACTCTGCGCTCCCTTAGAAACGGCTTTTATGGCTTCGAAAGTTTGTTAAGAGGAAGCACTTCACTCAATAATACGAGCACTATTATTACATGAAATCAGAATTCAGTCCTTTGAGACTTCTTTTTCATACAAGAAAAATAAAATGACATAAAAGATAAAGATACACAAAGGGTAGGATATTCTTTAGTAGATTTGCTTGGATTCAGGCACAATACTATTGATTGTGCGAGCTTCAGACCCCTCCCGAAAATCGCGTTACTGTTGAGCGTGCTGGTGCCCTTCTGGCTACTGGATTTGGGTCAGAGTAAGTGGTAGCGGTGGTGGTGGTGGGACCTGGGCCCATGAAGCTTGAGAATGGCTTGCCGAAGCGACATAGGGAGAATAGCATGAAGCAGTATGTAAGACCTGCTTCGGCTGATTCTGTCGTGCCTCAGCTTCGGCAATCTCTTTTTGCTTCTGAATTGTAACTTGGCATGTTCTTGTGGTGTGGCCTATCTTCACCGCAGAATAAGCAAAATAGTCTTCTGGGCTGATCCCCGTATCTTCCTCCGAAGCTTCTGCCCACTCTGCCTCTTGGGGCTGGTGGCCTGAAGGAGCTTTGTTGTGGCCCTGATGATTGGGAGCTGTGTTGTTGCCTTTGAGGTTGACTTCCTCTATCGTCACTTGAGTTGGAATTATGGATCGACCTGACGTGCCTGGGGTGAATTCTTCCTTAGAAGCCCATGGCCATCTCAGAAAACCTGTATGCTTCCTCCCTTCTCTGGCGGAAATCATTATCAGCCCGGATATACTCATCCATCTTCTAAAGAAGCTTCTCTAGGGTTTGTGGGGGCTTCCTGGCAAAATATTGAGTTGTAGGTCCTAGACGAAGCCCCTTGATCATGGCCTCAATGACAATTTCATTGGGCACTGTAGGCGCTTATGCTCTCAGGCGTAGGAACCTTCAGACATACACATGAAGATACTCCTCATGATCTTGCGTGCATTGAAACAAAGCCTGAGCAGTGACTGGCTTCATTTGAAAGCTTTGGAAGCTAGTAATTAGCATATCCTTGAGCTTCTGCCATAATGTGATTGTTCCTGGCCGAAGAGAAGAGTACCAAGTTTGCGCTACGCTTTTAACTGCCATGACGAAGGATTTTGCCATGACTGCAGTATTGCCCCCATATGAAGATATGGTTGTCTCGTAGCTCATTAGCAACTGCTTCGGGTCTGAGTGCCCATCATACATCGGAAGCTGAGGTGGCTTGTATGATGGGGGCCATGGGGTAGCCTGCAACTCTACTGCCAAAGGAGAAGCATCATCGAAAGCAAAATTGCCATGATGAAAATCATCATACCACTCATCATCATTGTATGAATTCTCTTGACGAAGCTCTCTGTGATGAGGCCTTCAGTCTTGGTCGTCCTCGGTGAGATGGTGCATTTCTTCGGTGGCCTCATCAATCTTTCTCCGAAGATCGGTGAGCCGAAGCATTTTCTCTTTCTTCTTTGAACCTATTGATGGATAGCTTCAAGGTCCCTGATCTCTTGGTCCAGTTGCTCCTCCTGAGGTGTTGGGCTAGTAGCCTTCCTCTTCTGGCTCCTAGCTTCGTGTAGCGTCTCCTGATTAACATCCAGCGGCTGCAGTGCAGCCCCTGGCCCGACTGTCTTCTTCGGCGACATGACGAAGGTCGTTACTTGCCGAAGGTGGTCGGATGAGTTCACCGGAGGTGGGCGCCAATGTTGGTCCTTGCTCTTGAATGCTATAAACCAAGAACAAAGCAACACAATTGCTAACGATTAAAGACCTTCGTCCTTCGAAGCATTATTTCCCCTGGGATATAATGATCTTCAGACGAAGGTCAAGAAGGGCATACCTTCATCATTTCAGTGGGTAAAGATATAAAATAAAGACATACAAAACATGAAAAGAATATAAACAATCATACCAAGTCATTAGATTATTTATACTCTTACTAGGTATATGCCCGTGCGTTGCAACGGGTGACATTTGTACACGCATAGGTCATTGTTTAGTGATGTTATCAACTGATTTGTCACACTTGTGTATGCATAGGTCATTGTTTAGTGATGTTATCAACTGAACTCTGCGTGTCGGGTCGACACGCGAGGGAGGTGGCATCGAGAGGCAGGCTCGGGGTGGGGCATCGGGTGTGTGCGACCATGAATCGCGTCGGGAGGCAGGCTCGGGGGGCGGCAGGTGGCTGGAGGCCGTGGCATGCGGAGCGCTGCGCGATTGGAGCAAGAGACAGGGAAGAGCTAGAGGAGGCCAGGCGTGGATGGTTTTGCCAAAAGTGTCGAGTGCATTTATCGGAGATAGGAAAGGCAGAACCAGAGAGGGTCAGCCTACCCCTTACCTTCTTCATAGTAGTAAGTTAGGTACCTATATGTTGTTATGTACATACATATTCCTTGTTTAAATAAGAGTTATTTAAACATGTTCCAATAGAATTTGCGAGTAAAGTTTGTTTGGTGTTTATACCTTTCCCTCGTGATCTTCTAGACTGCCTTCTTCATCGAGATAAGTAGAGATTGACATATCCTATTTGAATGTGAACCAATCCTATAATTCATTTACCAACTGTATTTTTATATGTGCCTGAAACGTTGTGGGTTCCACAACATTGTACAAGCTTGGCTATATTGGGCACAAACTATATATAAAGCTAGTTTATCCATGTCAGCTTTTGTACAACTTTACATTCACAAGCTACATTTGTCTGAAAGAACCACGAAGCAAAAAAAGGAACAAAGCCTTTGATTTCCTCTAAAGCATGCAACAACCAAAATCTTATCTTCTAGCTATATGCCAACTGGTTGAACTCGAATTGATTGTTCCCAAAGCACAAGAGGCAGCCCTGCGTTTGGTCCTTGGGGTTCACGTCATCGCCATTGGACGTGTCGATCGCCTCCACCAGGAACACCACCTCCGCCATCTCGGGACGCTTGTCCAGGTTTGTGTCCCAGCATCGCACGTTCACTAGCGAGCTAGGACAACAATGCGATATCTCAGGCCTAAGGTTTTGTACAAAAGTTTATTTCACCTCAGGCTTTCCGTGACAAACATAGCAACAAGGAACGGGACAGAGACATGTCTTTGTTTTCACCTGGTGAACGAAAAGCTGAGATCAGGGTATGGCATGTTACAGCAGTATATCTCCCACAGGTAGTTTCCAAAGTTGTACACGCCACACTTCCTATTGTAAGCGTGGCCATTGAGGACCTACATGCATATGCCAAAGTGCATAAGCATCTACATTTATACTGTGTTTTAGGAAAAAAGCATAAGACAATCTCTCTATCATAATATTATGTTTTAGATGGAATCGGTATTACCCGCACTACTACCAATTATAGGAGCACAAAATAAGGACCTCACAATATGATTTCCATGCAAAAGCGAAAAGGGAAAGTGCATAAAGCGGAAAGGGTGATACACGATGACCATGGAATCAAGAAAACCGATGCTTTATATAGTAGAAGAGAAGAGAAAAAGAAAGAATTATTTTATTGTCGTCGAACTTAATCTCTCCGTTTATAAACATTCAAGTTTAAAATTATACATCAGTAATGAAAGCATAACATTATGGAGTCATTTCCCACATCAATGCATTGTACATAAGATCACAAAACACAAACCTAGCCCTCGAAATCTCCTCTTGTATATCATGCAATCCTTCTCTTATAGCAGGTATCTGCTTGTTCTCAAATCTGATCTGCTCTAGCTCCCGGTACAATGACTGAACCTTCACAAACAACTCTTTGCGCAAAGCTTCGAACTCCATCTTTCATAACTTAGCACCAACACTTCTTTCATGCCACCCTTGATAATATCCTTGTATTCCATTTCATTATCAACACTAACTCTAGGAATGGTTTGTTTGGCAAGTATATGGATCTCATCTTCAATGACAAATAATTCTTGCCTAAGGCCATGAATATCCTCTAGCACAAGAGTATTATCAGCAACAATTCAACAAATCTCTTCACAACGAACTGCAAGTTTCTACTGGAAAGGGAGCAGAGGCATGTGTCCAGGAACTCCTCTAGCTAATGGATTTGACGAGGAATTTCTTTAGCCATTATTGCTCCAAAGTTGGCAGCCATGTGGTATTCTGATGGTGCCTGCAATGGTGTGGGTAGAAGAGGACACATAACATATGAATGAATGGATATGCTTGAATAACATGGGATAAAAAATTGAACTATCTTGAACAGTTAAAATGGCATAAGTATGTGACTGGAATTGGATATGGTAAATAGATTATCATTTCCAAATAAGCATGACTGCATTTCAGTACACAAAACAACATCATATGACATGATTGCACAAACACACCTAAGGTAAAAAGTGCAGGTATTTCATCAACCAACAATTAACGGATTAGCTCATTTAACATTTTGTGGCGACTTGCACTTAACTACACTTGGTCATCATGACAGACAACACCATGCTAATTGGGATGCACCTAAGAACTTCGGGATAGAAAATGGAAACTAAGCCATGGGAAATTGAATTTATAAACATTCACGTTTTGATCTATGGTTCCCTTTATAGTAAGAACCAACTTTCATGTCGAACTATGGTTCCCTTTCCCTCTGTACTAAGAATATAGCATCATTACTTTAATCTAATCAAATTTGTAGATAACCAGAAATAAGATCCATGAATAGCTCACTGAATATAACAAATGGGGAAACAAACCACTCCACTTTATTTTCATGCAGTAAAGAAGGATGTACATGACTAAGATAACAAAAAGTTATGATGTATAAACTGGACAATTAAATTTTTTTCAGGGTAGCTAGAATGCACCTTCCCAACATCCAATTTTCCATCTCCAATGATGTGTCCAAAGAGTAAAGGAATTATCATTTTGCCAACTAATAAACCAAATTCACCGTTGTGTTGAACTGCCAACTAATATCTCAAATTTTGAAAGCAAACACTGAGTCATTGATGTCAACATTTGTTTCATTATAGCTAATTGAATAGATAGCATTAAATAGATCTGTGTTGAGCACAAGTTTTAAGTCTATGTTAAATCTGAACCAAACTATGTGACATAGAAGCTCATGTTTGAACCATGGAATTGCGCTCAACCATAGAAGTTGTTGTTCGAACCTTGTGCAAACATAGGTTTCAGGTTACCATAGAAGCAACATACAAAACAACAGCTTCTTCGGTAACCTTGTGGAACATGCCATACAAAATAGCAACTTTTTTGGTATGAATCATAGAAGCTTTGTGGAACCTTGTGCATACAAGCAGCATACAAAACATCAGCCACTATGGATCCATTGGAATCCAAAAGGCACTGAATTTTGTAGCCAACAAAAATATTGTAAAGATATCACACTAATTGCATCAACAAAATATCAATTATATATAGCTGACAAGCTTGAAGTTTATTTTATTGGTAAATACAAGTAAATATGATGGAGCTTGGTTGATACCAAACAACAACCAACAGCAATGACAAAAGCTTATGATGTTAGAGAGTGCATTGCATCAAGTAAGTTGTATAGCAACCTTTGCTTACCCTATAACAAAATAACATGAACATAAGTAATCTTCTCATGTCAAAACAGACAAAGATCAAGCCTCAAGTTAGTGTTGTGTGCTCACTTGCAGTGAAGTCAATAGTTGCAATATAAGTTAGAAAAAATCACCCCTAATGATCACCCAATTTGTCCAATCGACATGTTGTTTTGAATTCTGCTTGTTGAGGTTTACCAGCAAGACGTCGGTGCTATCAGTTGTAGAGGGAACATAGCTGTTTGTTGATTTGTGTTGACTAAAAATGACCAGTCCCAGTCAGATGTTGTAATCTATTGTAAGATTGTGTTTCCTTTCACAGTTTAGACTGTGGAGAATGATGCTATACCAACCTGCATCATCAGGAACCATTACTATTAGACAACCTGTACTTCAGGCATATTAAAAAAATCTAATTTATTTAAGTATAAGACACTGTTTTAAGGTGAACTGATATGAGTTCGACCAATGAACAGTAGCAGTAAACATATGGTTCATGCCGCTTGGATGATAAAAGTGGAGACTTACAAAGATGATGTTGCCCCTCGTGGATGGGTCCTTGAAGATAGCCTGCGGGTTGCAAGGTGGCAGCACATGTCCAAGAGAAATGATTGTTCCATGTTTTCTTGTAAAACAAACAAAAAAATGCATTCAAGCTTGGCGTGCCATGACACTTACTATAGGATGACCTCACTATCCTTGTCGAGGCCTGGCTAGAGCTGGAGTCATCCTAGTTCCACTTTGGCAGCTTGCTGGGATCGGTCACCGGGCTGGAGAGGGTCTACACCAACACCAACTAGATCAGTATGATTTTACAATACAGAATGGAGAAAATATAATTGCAGTGGTAGTGGTGAGCATGCAGCCTCATTGCATATTTGTACATACATGGAACCACATGTTTATGGGAGAGAGAATTTGAAATACGTGGAACATCGACAATACACATACCTGCTTTGGATGAATACCTTCAAAGTTACGAATTGCACGAGCTGTGTTGTTGACAGTAATACCTACAGAGTTATGAAGAAGGTCGACCAATAAGGTAAATACTAAATGAAATGTGAAATTATGAAGCTATATTGCATAAACACACTGTTAGGTGCTAATCTCTGGATGAAGAAATAGAAACACATATTCCCTCCATTATATTCTCATTAGGTATTAGAGATACAACTTCGACCACTATCACATCATATTTAATTATAAAGCTAATGTTTGTAGGATTACGAAATTACTTTTCTACAAAAGCCTACACATGTCCCTTCTGTTTGCAAACCAAACAATTATTATAAACTGAAAGGTATAGTTTCAAAAGTTCAACTGCATCTTGTTTAGAATGTTTAATGTTTGAGAACAGAGGGACCATTAATATACAGAACATCAACCTTATCGAGCTGTATATCTGGTTAAGCATGTCTTCCTTTGATTTCTCCACTTGTCAAAGCAAAATAGCCTAACAAGTACAGACGACTAGTGAAAAATTGACACAAATAAAAGGCCATTTAAACTGATTGACAGAACAATATGAACCTTTGGAACATTTGCTGCCAGACTATTCAAAACAGCCTCAACATAACCACGAACTTCTTGAGACATCTATCTAAGTTATTCTTTAGGATCAGCAGGTCTACATGCCATAGTATCCTTTTGAAAATTGTATGATCAAATGTTAGTTTGTGTATTTTAATGGAACAATATTTTGTTGGCACATCCAAAACATACAAGGGGACCTGACCTTACATAATGAACCATGATAAATCAAGATTTAGTTAAGTAAAGAAAAATTGCAAAAGAAAGCTATAAATGTAATTCAATTATGTATTAATCTAGAACTTACTAAAGCACCATCCGAATTGTTTTGCCTCATTGAACCACCCTCAATACTTGGACCCTTGAAAGAACCCCTTTGCTCTGAATAATAACTTTAGTATTAGTTGCCCACTCAACCTTGTCAGCCATGCTCTCATCCTTTAACACAACATCACTACGAGTTATAAAATTAATAACAAAGAATTATAAAAAACAGAAGCACAAAGCAAAATAACTCCATAGACTACAATTCAAGGGTATATCAACCTTTGATGACTGCTTTTTATGCAGCATTGTTAGTAATCTTCTTAAATAGAAGACTTGAGATTTTTTTGCGGTGTGCAGATGTGGCTGCAAGTCATAATCACCACCATCCTCTCCACCTTTGCCGGCTTTAGCATCGCTAGGCGGACCATGAGATCGCTCTGCACCTGCTTTCTTGGAGAAATAGTACTACTGTCTATCATCAAACCGTAATACCAAGGAACACAAAATCTCTCCCTAAAAACCATAGAGACTGCACAAAAAACGAAACTTGAATCAGCTACATTAGCATAAACATCACCCACAAACAGACCAGAACTCCCTATAACGCTTTCTTTATCAATAAATTCCTCATGTAAGGGATCCACCCCCTCCTGTAAGAGAAAGGTGTAGGTAGAGGTGAGCAGGAGAACTGGGAAGGAGAGAGAGGGTGCGGCCGTCGTCAGTCGGCCTGACATGGGGGAGGCAAGATCGAATCGAGGTTTTTCTGCGTATAGTGGGTGTTGTACGAGGGAGAAGGAAATAGCAGAGGTTGTTGTTTATTATATCAGGAGGAGATCGAGTAGCATAGAGGATTTCATGAAACCCCCACTAGGCCAATCCCATGGATCGCGACCACAATGGAGCAAGAGAAGACCCAGGTGCCGTCGTCCATCAATGTCAACCTCCTAGACCCCATATTCCCTCCAGCAGTGCGCCGCGACCACAAACACGCTAGCCTCACCGACAGGGACGTGGCCCAGGCAGTGCGCCGCGACCAACCGCCATAGCGTGTGCTGGACCATGAACGACGGCGGCAGTGCGGATAGGGAACCGAGCAGGCAAAACCCTAGCAGAGAGATTGCAGGCGATTGAATGAGGAACAAGAGAGGCACAAGTGTAAATAGGTGCCGGACCATGACCGACGGTGGCAGTGCGGACAGGGAACCGAGCAAGCGAAACCCTAGCAGAGAGATTGCAGGCAAGTGAATGAGGAACGAGAGGGGCACAAGTGTAAATAGCTCGAGGAAGCAACAGGCTTCTCGCGAACACGGCCACCGAGGACGACTGGCAAGTTGCTCCGTGGCCATCGCGGAGGGTGGTTGTGACGGCTACTACAGAGCGGAGGGGAAGATGGGGACCTCGGTGGAGGACGCGATGTCAGAAACACACGAAACTCGGTGTGGGCCAGCGGGATTCTCGAGGGCAAGGATGCGCGGTGCAGGAGATTCTGTTCGACGAGGCAGGGGGCAGGCGGGCGGGGGCAATGCAATGGTCTACACTATCGTCTTAATCAGTAGTATAGGTTCTTATAAACATGAATAAATATCAATGATATTTATATTACATTCGTACCTTCGGCTTGACAGAAGGTAAAAAGTGAAGGTGACGCAAGAGATATTACAATTCCGCGTGAACAGTACGGTGTTACTGTTCATCTATTTATAGGCACAGGACACAGTCTGAACAAAATTACATTCATGTCCCTGACATTTACTGTTGACCATAAAGCAAGTTATCGAGGACTAAACAACCTTTTCTCCTTTAGGTCGGTTTCTCCTTTTATCATCGTCATCGCGCTAAGTCGAAGCTTCTTCAGCCACATCTTCGGAGCTAACTTGTCCTTTGTTCAGACTGCACCTTCATACTACGCACACCTTCATATCAAAGCCGAAGCCTCCTGTAACAGTCTATGTTATACTGAAAAACATGTTAGTTAAGTTTTTGAGGACCTTCGGAAGAGGAAGGCCCCCAACATGAGTCTACACCAAGTAGACTTCCAATCGACGCCTCCAAGCACGACAACGAGGAGATGGCTCTTATCATTAAGAGCTTTCGACAAATCCTCAAACAAAGGAAGCGGAAGGACTACAAGCCCCATTCCAAGAGGGTGTGCTATAGGTGTGGTAAGTCTGGTCACTTCATTGCAAAATGTCCATATACAAGTGATAGGGACAGGGACGACGACAAGAAAGGGAAGAAGAAAATGGAGAAGAAAAAGTATTACAAGAAGAAGGATGGCGAGGCGCACATGGGGTGGGAATGGAACTTCGATGAGAGCTCCACCGACTCCTCCTCCGACGAGGACGCCACCAACATCACCATCAACAAATGCCTTCTCTTCCCCAATGTTGGCCCCAAGTGCCTCATGGCTAAGGACGACAAAAACAAGAAAGTACATTCTAGAGATACCCCAAATATACTACATCCGATGATGAGGGTAGCTCTAGTGATAATGAAGATGATTTAACTTCTGTTTTTGCTAACCTAACTAAAAATCAAAAGCAAGATATTAATGAATTAATAGAATCCATTAACGAGAAGGATGATCTCTTGGAATGCCAGGAGGACTTGCTCGTTAAGGAAAATAAAAAATTTGTTAAGTTGAAAAATGCTTATTCTCTAGAAGAAGAAAAATGTGAAAACTTATCTAAGGAGCTTAGCATTTGCAATGATTCGATTTCCTGTTTTAGAGATGAGAATGCTAATTTGAATACTAAGATAGAAGAATTGAATGTTTGCAAACCCTCTGCATCTACTGTTGAACATGTCACTATTTGTACTAGATGTAGAGATGTTAATATTGAAGCTATTGATGATCACCTTGCTACGATTAAAGAACAAAATGATCACATAGCTAAATTAAAGGCTAAAATTGCCGAGCATGAATTAGAAAATGAAAATTTTAAATTTGCTCGTAGCATGCTTTATAATGGGAGACGCCCTGGCATTAAGGATGGCATTGGCTTCCAACAGGGGAGCCAAAGCAACACCAAACTTAATGCCCCAAGAAACTATCTAATTTTGTTAAGTGCAAGGCTCCCATGGTTCAAGATAGAGAGGGTTACATTTTGTATCCTAAGAACTATCCTGAGCACAAGATTAGGAAAATCCATGCTAGAAAACCTCATATTGTTTTTCATCATGCTTATTTGTATAGTAATGAGGCATCTAGCTCTAGGCATTCCACTCATATCAAAATGCCTAAAAGGAAAATTCCTAATGCATCAAATGAGCATAACATTTCATTTAAACCTTTTGATGCATCTTATGTGTTAACTAACAAATCAGGCAAAGTAGTTGCCAAATATGTTGGGGGCAAACACAAGAGTCCAAAGACTTGTGTTTGGGTACCCAAGGTACTTGTTTCTAATGTGAAAGGACCCAAGACCGTTTGGGTACCTAAGAACAAGGCCTAAACTTGTTTTGTAGGTTTATGCATCCAGCGGGTCAAGTTAGATAATCGATAGCGGGTGCACAAACCACATGATGGGGGAGAAAAGGATGTTCTCCTCATATGAGAAAAATGAAGATCCCTAAAGAACTATCACATTCGGGGATGGAAATCAAGGTTTTGTCAAAGGTTTGGGTAAAATAGCTATATCTCCTGACCATTCCATTTCCAATGTTTTTCTTGTAGATTCTTTAGATTACAATTTGCTTTCTGTTTCTCAATTATGTAAAATGGGCTACATCTGTCTTTTTACTGATGTTGGTGATACTGTCTTCAGAAGAAGTGATGATTCAGTAGCATTTAAGGGAGTGTTAGATGGTCAGCTATATTTAGTCAATTTTAATGATAACAAAGTTGAACTAGACACTTGCTTAATTGCTAAGACTAATATGGGCTGGCTCTAGCATCACCGACTTGCTCATGTTGGGATGAAGAATCTTCACAAGCTTCTAAAGGGAGAACACATTTTAGGACTAACAAATGTTCATTTTGACAAAGACAGGATTTGTAGCGCATGCCAAGCAGGGAAGCAAGTTGGAGTTCATCATCCACACAAGAACATCATGACGACCGACAGGCCACTTGAGCTACTCCACATGGACCTATTCGGCCCGATCGCTTATATAAGCATCGACGGGAGTAAGTATTGTCTTGTAATTGTGGATGATTATTCTCGCTTCAGTTGGGTATTCTTTTTGCAGGAAAAATCTCAAACCCAAGAGACTTTAAAGAGATTCTTGAGACGAGCTCAAAATGAGTTTGGACTGAGAATCAAAAAGATTAGAAGCGACAATGGAACGGAGTTCAAGAACTCATAAATCGAAGGATTTCTTGAGGAGGAGGGCATCAAGCATGAGTTCTCTCCCTACACACCTCAACAAAATGGTGTAGTGAAAAGGAAGAATAGAACTCTTTTGGATATGGCAAGAACCATGCTTGATGAGTACAAGACACCGGACCGGTTTTGGGCGGAGGCGATTAACACTGGTAAAACATCAACCGACTCTACCTTCACCGAATCCTTAATAAAACATCATATGAACTCCTCACTGGTAAAAAGCCAAATGTTTCTTATTTTAGAGTTTTTGGGAGCAAATGCTTTATTCTTATTAAGAGAGGTAGAAATTCTAAATTTGCTCCTAAAGCAGTAGAATGCTTTTTACTTGGTTATGACTCAAACACAAGGGTATATAGAGTCTTCGACAAGTCCACTGGATTAGTTGAAGTTTCTTGTGACATTGTGTTTGATGAGACTAATAGCTCCCAAGTGGAGAAAGTTGATCTTGATGAACTAGATGATGAAGAGGCTCCATGCGTTGCGCTAAGGAACATGTCCATCGGGGATGTGTGTCCAAAGGAATTTGAAGAGCTTCCAAAAGCACAAGATCAACCATTATCTTCCATACAAGCATCTCCATCAACCCAAGATGAGGATCAGGCTAAAGAAGAAGAGGATGAAGATCAAGATGATGAGCCACCTCAGGAGGAAGACATTGATCAAGGGGGAGATGAGGATGATCAAGACAATGAAGATGATCAAGAAATTCGGGATTAAAGACCACCACACCCAAGAGTCCACCAAGCAATTCAAAGAGATCACCCCGTCAACTCCATACTCGGTGACATTCACAAGGGGGTAACCACTATATCTCGGGTTGCTTATTTTTGTGAACATTACTCTTTTGTGTCTTCTATTGAGCCATACAGGATAGAGGATGCACTAAGAGATCCGGATTGGGTGGTGGCAATGCAAGAGGAGCTCAACAACTTCACAAGGAATGAGGTATGGCATTTAGTTCCACGTCCTAACCAAAATGTTGTAGGTACCAAGTGGGTATTCTGCAACAAATAGGATGAGCATGATGTGGTGACTAGGAACAAAGCCCGACTTGTTGCCAAAGGTTATTCACAAGTCGAGGTTTGGATTTCGATGAAACATATGCACCTGTAGCTAGGCTTGAGTCAATTTGTATACTACTTGCCTATGCTACTTACCTTGGCTTTAAGTTGTATCAAATGGACGTGAAGAGTGCCTTCCTCAATGGTCCTATCAAGGAAGAAGTGTATGTTGAGCGACATCCCAGCTTTGAAGATAGTGAGTATCCTAACCATGTTTATCTCAAAGGCGCTTTATGGGCTCAAGCAAGCCCCAAGAGCATGGTAAGAATGCCTGAGACACTTTCTTATCACTAATGGCTTCAAAGTTGGAAAAGCTGATCCTACTCTCTTCACTAAAACAATTGCTAAAGACTTGTTTATATGCCAAATTTATGTTGATGATATTATATTTGGGTCTACTAACAAGTCATACTGTGAAGAGTTTAGTAGGATCATGATACAGAAATTCGAGATGTCTATGATGGGGGAGTTGAAGTATTTCCTTGGATTTCAAATCAAGCAACTCCAAGGGGGCACCTTCATCAGCCAAACTAAGTACATTCAAGACATTCTTAAGAAGTTTGGAATGAAGAATGCCAAACCCATCAAGACACCCATGGGAACTAATGGGCATCTCGACCTCGACACGGGAGGTAAATCCGTAGATCAAAAGGTATACCGGTCGATGATAGGTTCTTTACTCTACTTATGTGCATCTCGACTGGATATAATGTTTTCAGTATGTGTTGGGGGCCTTCGGCTTCCGAAGGTCCTCAAAAACATGATTTAACAATGTCTCTGGAGTATAATGTGTGGACAGGGATCTTCGAACTAGAACCCACGGTATGAAGAAGCACGGAAAGAATACGAAGGATGGAACAGAGCCGAAGCTGTGCGCAAGGGAGCTTCGGCATGATGGCAGAAAACAGGAAACCGACTTAAAGAGGAAAAGACTATCTAGACCCAGATAGATTACTATAGAGTTATTGTCAAAAGCAAAGGGCCTGGATGTAATTTTGCATGGGCTGCGACCCGTGCCTATAAATAGGTGAACAGTATTCCCGTACTGTTCATGCTGACTGGACATTCGCTTTCGCGTCACGCTTGTACCTTTGCTTTCCTTCGAGCTGAAGGTACACTTATCATTTGTTATTGTTGATATAGTAACGCAAATAAAAATAAATTGATAATAATGTTTAAGGTGTTTATGTTATTTTCCATATTTTGTATATGAATCTTTCTTCATCATTTATTGTGCTTATGAAGGCATGTCCTTCATAACCTTCGTCCGGAATTTATTATATCCGAAGGGAGATAATGCTTCGAAGGACGAAGGACTTTAACATTTAACACTTTCTATGTTGCCTTGTTCTTAACTCTTAGCATTTGAGAACAAGTCCCCAACATTGGTGCCCACCATGGGGCACGAACCCACGACCACAAGGTTAAGAGCCTTGTGCTCTTCCACTCAGAATGATGACAGGGGAAGCCAGCAGCAGAGGCCGCAATATTCCTCCCAGGCTTCGGGGACAGCAGCAGAGCTATCCTCGGCCCCCAGCTCCAAGGGGCAGAGTTGCCAGGGGCTTCAGAGGAAGGTTTGGGGATCAGCCCAGGAAAATTTATTGCCTATTCTGTGGTGAGGACAAGGGCCACACCACCAGGATGTGCCATGTCACCATCCAGAAACAAAAGGAGATAGCAGAAGCTGCAGCCCAACAGAGCCAGCCGAAGCAAGTTATGCATACTGCTTCGTACCACTCGCCTTATATTCCAGAGTATGTGGGCAACCACCCTGCAGTTTCTGTTGCTTCGGCAAGCCAACCTTAGGCATCTTGGCAACAGCCTCCACCTCCACCACCAATGCAACGAGGCCAGCAGCTAGAAGGGAGTCAGCATACTCACCACCAACGAGACTTCAGAGAAGAGTCTGAAGCTCGCACAGTCAATAGTACTATGCCAGAATCGAAGCACATTTACTAACAAATATCCTACCTCGGCAGCAGTTTTTGCATTCAGTATCATTTTCTTTTTAATAAGAACAATTATTGAAAGCCTAAGTGCTTTTTGTCGTTTTCAATTTCTTGTAATAGCTTCGCTTTTGCCACAGTAAAAATATACCTTCTCCACAGAATAACGGAGTCCAAAAAAAAAGTTGCCGAAGCATAAGAACTTATGGTTACAAGGAGAATCTCCGAAATAACAAAAAGTCGTTCTAAGGAACACAGTGTAAGTGTCCCGAAGCAACAAAAAGTCGTTCCTAAGGGAGCGCAGCGTAAGTTTTCTGCTCAAAAGTCGTTCCAAAGGGAATGCAGAGCTTACAGCGAAAAATAAACGCTAATTCCGCTGAAGTAAAAGGCGAAGAAGCTCCTAAGGGAGGCTTACAGCGAAAAATAAACGCTGATTCCGCTGAAGTAAAAGGCGAAGAAGCTCCTAAGGGAAGCTTACAGCGAAAAATAAACGCTGATTCCGCTGAAGTAAAAGGCGAAGAAGCTCCTAAGGGAGGCTTGCAGTGAAAAATAAACGTCGATCTTCGGCAAATATCATTTTGCATAACATCACATCATCACATCATTTGCATAGCATAACATCATACATCATATTGCATCAATGACGCAAGAAGGGGGTTCAATATTGATATTCGGAGATTGTTCCAAAGAAACAATGCCAAGGCACAAAAATAATTATTGAAGAAGCATACCTTCGTCAAACTCAATGAAAAGATCTATTGGTTGCTGATTTTACGAAGATTGGATGCTTTTATGAAATATAGATATTATTTACAAAGCATGAAAAGAAGGGAAGGTGTTTTTTCGCCGAAGGCTCAAAAACGGTATGTACGTAAAGTTTCATGCATAGTAAAGAATTGAATCATAAATAGCTTATATATTATATTCAAAGTTACAAAATATTACACATATTGTCCAACAAATATTACATTCCAAATGTTTTTACAATAACATCTAATCTTCCCTTAGAACTACTTCTGCAGCTTCGTTGAGTAGTTGATCAACAACTTTGTCCACGATAGCTTCGACCATTTTTCTAATTTCGTCATCCCCCTTTACGTTGAGGTCCGCTAATGGCTCGGTGGGCTCTAAGGGAGGAGAAAGTGCGGTTGTGTTACAAAGTGTAAACAAGTTCGAAATCAAAAAGTTACAACAAAAAGCCAAAAACTAGTAGTCAATACCTATTTGCCCTTCGAGATCCTCACTTTTCTCAGCGGCCTCTACTACTTTTCTAGCGTCATGAATACCTTTTTCGCTTTTCCGTATAATTTCTTGAGCCATCTCCCGGCCACCATTTTCCCAGATGTCGGTGAAAAATTTTCCACCAACCAAACTTGCTTCGGCCGAAGGGTCTTTTATGTCTTCAGAAGATAAGTCGGCTTCGGCTTGTGCCAAGGATTTCACATGATCACAGCCTTTTCTCTCCAAAGTAGTGGCAATCCCCCTAGCACCCGAGAAGGCACATATGTCTCCGCGGCCATTCAAAACTTCTTCAAAGGCTTCAGCTTCGTGGCTGATCCATTCAATTGGGCCCTCGGGGTTGCCCCTTATGAAATTTTCTTCACTTGAGAACGCGCCAACGCTGGCGAAGCTGGTTTTTATTTTCTTAACACATTCTATAGACTTTTCATAACATCTTTTCTTGGATGCACGAAGCTCTTCAACGTTTTTCTCTAAATGATTCGCCCATTGTTCACTAATTTCTCGTTTATCTTCTTCAACTGTGCATTTTTTTAGCTTCGGCTAGCTGTTTCCGAAGATCCTCAATTTCACGCTTCTGAGCCTCAACTTGAGCTTTGAAAGCAGCTTCGTCTTCTTTTATTTTATTCACCAACGAATGTAATATTTTAACTTTTTCGAGACCTTCGTTCCTTAGTTCAATTACTTCGGAACGAAGGTTGCTCAAGGCTATGGTACACCCTTCATCTTCGGCATCTTTTTGTGCCCTGAGGGCATTGCTAAGTATAAGGCCCTGCAAAAAATGCGCTAATAAGTTTAAGCAAATGAAAAATTTTGGCTTCAAAAAAAAATAATACAAAGATCTCATTTTTTCACCTTTAAACTATTGTATGCTAAGCTGTCGGCCAGCTCGTCTTTTGACAACACCGAAAGCCCGTCTTCTAATGTCAGGAATCTGAAGCTCTTGCTCATCTCCCGACAGACAGAAATCTCCTTGCTATCAGGGAGACAATACAAGAATTCTTCTTCTCCGCTGCCGTTGAATATCAGCGCCCCTTTTGGATATTTCAATTTTTGCGCATAGAATTGAGCTTCTCGTTTTTCTTTTTCGGTCAGATTTTTACCCGAAGCGTGACGTAAGACATAGTTAGGAGCTTCGGAAGATGCTTCGGGAATAGGTGTGGCGGTTTTCTCAGATAAAATTTCTTCTGCAGATTCTTTTTCCGTTTCTTTTTCAATTTCCAAGAATTCCCTGTTGGTACGCTCTGAAAGCCCAGTTTCAGTTTTCGCTTGACTTTTGGCAGCTTCGGCCTCAATTTGTGTCTTTGGAACTTCGGCAGCTACCTTCGAAGTAGAGCTTGAAGATTTTATTGTTTCCAGCACATCTAGCATGTTAACCATTCTTTTTCTCTTGGGAGTTGTTGTAAGGTCTTTTTGTGCCCTCGGCATTGGCATTGGCACCTCAACTCTTGCTGAAGGACTTAAAATTTCTGATGTCTTTGTCTCTTCAGCCCTCGGTTCTTCTATTTTTTCCATCTCCGGCATTACGACCGGCTCTTCAATATTCTGCAGAGGAGTTGGCTCCTTGGCTTCGATGGCCGAAGAGGTTTCACCGACAAACTCAGGCACTATGGCTGGTTCTATATAGCGTGGCCAGTGCGTAAGAACCTTCATCTTTTTCCTCTTCGGCGCTGGCTCACTAGGAGCGGCTGAAGCAACTTCCTTCACAGAAACCGTGTCTTTTCTTTTTTTGACCCCGTATTGGGTAACAGTAGTCAGGATAGACGAACCCAATGGCATCAAATACTCGGTTGAGTCTTTTCTTTTCCGGCCTCCGAAGGCCGCAGATAGTGCAGTATCTTCTGCCTTCGAGTATGGACCAAGCAATTCGTCGCTTGTGGCCTCAATACATTTCAGCTAGTCATCATCTGGCTCGACAAACTTATCTCCATATCTGAAGGTGTATTTTAAACTAACTAGTCCACCTTCGTCAGGTTTGCTGATGGTTCCTTTGGCATTTCCCACTTTTCTACAAGTGGCCATACTCTGAAGGCAATGTGTTCCTGGATCAAATCCCTTGTCCCGATGAAAGAGCAAACTACGCCGAAGGCCCTCTGGCATTCTTCGGCTGCTTCGTCAATATCCACCTTCGGTTTCCGAAGGCCGAAACACTGCCAGATGGGGCGCATGATGATATCTTTAATATCTTCTCGCGTCTTCAAGTCGTTTTTCACATAGAACCATTCCTTCATCCAGTCCCTGGGCCATCTCTTCCGAAAAGTTGGCACGGGACAGCTTGACCCAGAGCGGGCACCGAAGCTATAACAGCCAAAATTGTTATGATATTGCTCTTTACCCCAGGGTTTCGTCTCATATAATAACTCATGCATACTGCAGAAACTTTTTGCATTTGGCTCCAAACCCTGGCTCTTCACGGCCCATACGAAGATTCCCATCCTTATGATTGCTTCGGGAGTAATTTGATGGAGGCAGATTTCAAATATCTTCAAAACTTCAACCACGAAACTGTTTAAAGGAAACCGAAGCCCAGCCTTGAAGAAACTTCGGAATATCACGACTTCATTTTCCTCGAGAGTAGGACAAGTTTTTTCTCCTTCGTCAGCCCTCACAATAGATAAATCCCGAAAATATCTGCCCCTCATATTGACAAGATGGCTTTGTTTAATGTTTGATTTTCCAAAAACTGCATGGCTTGGTCGCCAGGATCGATCTTCGGAATCTTCACCACCGCTTTCCACATCATAACTGTCACTATCACCAGTGTCTTCAGACAAACCCTCTAAAATCTCCCTAGTAATCTTCTCTATATTTGTCTTTGCTATTGATTCAAGAAAGCCGAGATTCATCTCCTCAGAAAGGCTCAGCTTCGATTTAGCGATAGCTTTCTTATCTTCAGACATCTTCGAAAATGCTGAGAAAGTACTCTCAAAGCCGAAGCTTAAAAATTTAAAAAGCCAAGCAAGTGTTGGTGCGCAAGGGCTAAAAATTGGGTGAGCAAGAGCAGATGGCAATAAAGCGTGCCAAATGAACTCGTGGTGAGCTCTTATTTATACGCCTAGTGCGTTGACAACTGGAGGGTCCCGCTTGTCAATGACTGTTGCTATTCTAGCAAAGGGAAGGTGTTTTTTCGGACCTTCGGCTTAAGGCCTTCGTCCATGTCGCAATCTGAATTTATCATTCTAACAAATTAATATTGCGAGGGGCTACCGTTGGGGGCCTTCGGCTTCCGAAGGTCCTCAAAAACATGATTTAACAATGTCTCTGGAGTATAATGTGTGGACAGGGATCTTCGAACTAGAACCCACGGTATGAAGAAGCACGAAAAGAATACGAAGGATGGAACAGAGCCAAAGCTGTGCGCAAGGGAGCTTCGGCATGATGGCAGAAAAGAGGAAACCGACTTAAAGAGGAAAAGACTATCTAGACCCACACTTCCACTTTTTGAGTTTCGAACACCTTCGGCAAGCATAGACCTTCGTCATGCCGCCAAAGAAAGCTTCAGCAACAGGGGCTGCCGCTCTGCAGCCGCGGGACCCCAACTAGGAGACCCTCTCTCTTCGGGAGGCTCGAAGCCAGAAGAGGAAGGCCATCAGTCCAACGCCTCAGGAGGATGACTTGGATCAAGAGATCATAAATATGGAGATGCTCCATCAGCAGGTGCAAAGGAAGAAGGAAAATATGGCTAGGCTAGCTGACCTGCAAAGGCAGATAGACGAAGCCTCTGAAGAAGTTCGCCATCTTGCTCAAGATGAGCAGAACCGAAGGCCTCAGCACAGAGAGCTTCATCAAGAGGGCTTCTTCAACGAGGATGACTGGTATGAAGATTTCCATCATGGAAATTTTGCTTTTGATGATGCTTCTCCTCTGTCAGCAGAACTGCAGGCTACACCTTGGCCTCCGTCTTACAAGCCACCTCAACTCCCCATGTACGATGGACACTCAGATCCGAAGCAGTTTCTGATGAGCTATGAAGCAACAATATCTTCCTATGGTGGCAATACTGCAGTCATGGCGAAGTCTTTCGTCATGGCTGTCAAGAATATTGCACAAACCTGGTACTCCTCTCTTCGGCCAGGAACAATCACATCATGACAGAAGCTGAAGGATATGCTGATTACCAGTTTCCAAGGGTTTCAAACGAAGCCGGTCACCGCTCAAGCTTTATTCCAGTGCACCCAAGATCACGAAGAATATCTTCAGGCCTATGTCCGAACGTTCATACGCCTGAGGGCACAAGCTCCAACAGTGCCCAATGAAATTGTCATTGAGGCCATGATTATGGGGCTTCGGCCAGGACCTTCAGCCCAATACTTTGCCAGGAAGCCCCCTCAGACTCTGGAGAAACTGCTTCAGAAGATGGATGAATACATCCGCGCTGACAATGACTTTCGACAGAGAAGGGAGGAAGCTTACAGGTTCTCCGAAATAGCCAGGGCTTCGGAGGGAGAATTCATCCTAGACATGTCAGATCGATTCATTCCACTCAGAATGTTGACAGGTAGTGCTGAGCATTCGGTTTTTTTTGAAATTTCGGTTCGGTTTTTCGGTTTTAAAAAACTTCGGTTTTCTAGACATTAGAAACCAATCGGTTTTCTAGAAAATGAAAACCGAGAACTTCGGTTTCGGTTTTTTACTTTGGTTTTTCGGTAAAAACCGAATACCAAACTTATACTCAAAACAACACATACAACAAGTTTATATGATAGATTACACATAATTTTAAAAAGTAAAAATTATATAGGTACAAATATTTAGAGATACATCATACATCACATATAAATAAGTGAATAACAATTTAATTGCTTCACACATTTAGTTCACATAATTGAAAAGTCAAATTTTAGAATTGATAAAGTTTGGTATTCGGTTTTTTGGTATTTCGGTTTGGTATACGGTGAAAACCGATTACGATACCGAAAACCGAACTTCTGAGATACAAAAACCGAAACCGAACCGAACTATCGAAAAAACCGAAATTTTGGTTCAGTTCGGTACGGTTCGGTTTTCGGTTTATGGTAAAAAAGTGCCCACCCCTAATAATAGGGGAAGCCAGCAGCAGAGGCCGCAATATTCCTCCCAGGCTTCGGGGCAGCAGCAGAGCTATCCTCGGCCCCCAGCTCCAAGGGCAGAGGTGGCAGGGGCTTCGGAGGAAGGTTTGGGGATCAGCTCAGGAAGATTTATTGCCTATTCTGTGGTGAGGACAAGGGCCACACCACCATGATGTGCCATGTCACCATCCAGAAACAAAAGGAGATAGCAGAAGCTGTAGCCCAACAGAGCCAGCCGAAGCAAGTTATGCATACTTCTTCGTACCACTCGCCTTATATTCCAGAGTATGTGGGCAACCACCCTGCAGCTTATGTTGCTTCGGCAAGCCAACCTCTGGCATCTTGGCAACAACATCCACCTCCACCACCAATGCAACGAGGCCAGCAGCCAGAAGGGAGTCAGCATACTCACCACCAACGAGACTTCAGAGAAGAGTCCGAAGCTCGCACAGTCAATAGTACTGTGCCAGAATCGAAGCACATTTACTAACAAATATCCTACCTCGGCAGCAGTTTTTGCATTCAGCATCACTTTCTTTTTAATAAGGAACAATTATTGAAAGCCTAAGTGCTTTTCGTCGTTTTCAATTTCTTGTAATAGCTTCGCTTTTGCCACAGTAAAAATATACCTTCTCCACAGAATAACGGAGTCCAAAAAAAGTTGTCGAAGCATAAGAACTTATGGTTACAAGGAGAATCTCCGAAATAACAAAAAGTCGTTCTAAGGAACACAGTGTAAGTGTCCCGAAGCAACAAAAAGTCGTTCCTAAGGGAGCACAGCGTAAGTTTTCTGCTCAAAAGTCATTCCAAAGGAAATGCAGAGCTTACAGCGAAAAATAAACGCTGATTCCGCTGAAGTAAAAGGCGAAGAAGCTCCTAAGGGAGGCTTACAGCGAAAAATAAACGCTGATTCCGCTGAAGTAAAAGGCGAAGAAGCTCCTAAGGGAGGCTTGCAGTGAAAAATAAACGTCAATCTTCAGCAAATATCATTTTGCATAACATCACATCATCACATCATTTGCATAGCATAACATCATATATCATATTGCATCAATGAAACAAGAAGGGGGTTCAATATGATATTCGGAGATTGTTTCGAAGAAACAATGCCAAGGCACAAAAATAATTATTGAAGAAGCATACCTTCGTCAAACTCAATGAAAAGATCTATGGGTTGCTGATTTTACAAAGATTGGATGTTTTTATGAAATATGGATATTTTTTACGAAGCATGAAAAGAAGGGAAGGTGTTTTTTCGCCGAAGGCTCAAAAACGGTATGTACTTAAAGTTTCATGCATCGTAAAGAATTGAATCATAAATAGCTTATATATTATATTCAAAGTTACAAAATATTACACATATTGTCCAACAAATATTACATTCCAAATGTTTTTACAATAACATCTAATCTTCCCTTAGAACTACTTCTGCAGCTTCGTTGAGTAGTTGATCAACAACTTTGTCCATGATAGCTTCAGCCATTTTTCTAATTTCGTCATCCCCCTTTACATTGAGGTCCGCTAATGGCTCGGCGGGCTCTGAGGGAGGAGAATGTGTGGTTGTGTTACAAAGTGTAAACAAGTTCGAAATCAAAAAGTTACAACAAAAAGCCAAAAACTAGTAGTCAATACCTATTCACCCTTCGAGATCCGCACTTTTCTCAGCGGCCTCTGCTACTTTTCTAGCGACATGAATACCTTTTTCGCTTTTCCGTATAATTTCTTGAGCCATCTCCTGGCCACCATTTTCCCAGATGTCGGTGAAAAATTTTCCACCAACCAAACTTGCTTCGGCCGAAGGGTCTTTTATGTCTTCAGAAGATAAGTCGGCTTCAGCTTGTGCCAAGGATTTCACATGATCGCAGCCTTTTCTCTCCAAAACAATGGCAATCCCCCTAGCAATCGAGAAGGCACATATGTCTCCGCGGCCATTCAAAACTTCTTCAAAGGCTTCAGCTTCGTGGCTGATCCATTCAATTGGGCCCTCGGGGTTGCCCCTTATGAAATTTTCTTCATTTGAGAACGCGCCAACGCTGGTGAAGCTGGTTTTTATTTTCTTAACACATTCTCTAGACTTTTCATAACATCTTTTCTTGGATGCACGAAGCTCTTCAACGTTTTTCTCTAAATGATTCGCCCATTGTTCACTAATTTCTCGTTTAGCTTCTTCAATTGTGCATTTTTCTTTAGCTTCGGCTAGCTGTTTCCGAAGATCCTCAATTTCGTGCTTCTGAGCCTCACCTTGAGCTTTGAAAGCAGCTTCGTCTTCTTTTATTTTATTCACCAACGAATGTAATATTTTATCTTTTTCGAGACCTTCGTTCCTTAGTTCAATTACTTCGGAACGAAGGTTGCTCAAGGCTATGGTACACCCTTCATCTTCGGCATCTTTTTGTGCCCTAAGGGCATTGCTCAGTATAAGGCCCTGCAAAAAATGCGCTAATAAGTTTAAGCAAATGAAAAAATTTGGCTTCAAAAAAAATAATACAAAGATCTCATTTTTTCACCTTTAAACAATTGTATGCTAAGCTGTCGGCCAGCTCATCTTTTGACAACACCAAAAGCCCATCTTCTAATGTCGGGAATCCGAAGCTCTTGCTCATCTCCCGACAGACAGAAATCTCCTTGCTATGAGGGAGACAATACAAGAAGTCTTCTTCTCCGCTGTCGTTGAATATCAGCGCCCCTTTTGGATATTTCAATTTTTGCGCATAGAATTGAGCTTCTCGTTTTTCTTTATCGGTCAGATTTTTACCCGAAGCGTGACATAAGACATAGTTAGGAGCTTCGGAAGATGCTTCGGGAATAGGTGTGGCGGTTTTCTCCGATAAAATTTCTTCTGCAGATTCTTTTTCCGTTTCTTTTTCAATTTCCAAGAATTCCCTCTTGGTAGGCTCTGAAAGCCCAGTTTCAGTTTCCGCTTGACTTTTGGCAGCTTCAGCCTCAATTTGTGTCTTTGGAACTTCGGCAGCTACCTTCGAAGTAGAGCTTGAAGATTTTATTGTTTCCAGCACATCTAGCACGTTAACCATTCTTTTTCTCTTGGGAGTTGTTGTAAGGTCTTTTTGTGCCCTCGGCATTGGCATTGGCACCTCAACTCTTGTTGAAGGACTTAAAATTTCCGATGTCTTTGTCTCTTCAGCCCTCGGTTCTTCTATTTTTTCCATCTCCGGCATTACGGCCGGCTCTTCAATATTCTGCAGAGGAGTTGGCTTCTTGGCTTCGGTGGCCGAAGAGGTTTCACCGACAAACTCAGGCACTATGGCCGGTTCTATATAGTGTGGCCTGTGCGTAAGAACCTTCATCTTTTTCCTCTTCGGCGCTGGCTCACTAGGAGCGGCTGAAGCAACTTCCTTCACAGAAGCCGTATCTTTTCTTTTTTGACCCCGTATTGGGTAACGGTAGTCAGGATAGACGAACCCAATGGCATCAAATACTCAGTTGAGTCTTTTCTTCTTCCGGCCTCCGAAGGCCGCAGATAGTGCAGTATCTTCTGCCTTCGAGTATGGACCAAGAAATTCATCGCTTGTGGCCTCAATACATTTCAGCCAGTCATCATCTGGCTCGACAAACTTATCTCCATATCTGAAGGTGTATTTTAACCTAACTAGTCCACCTTCGTCAGGTTTGCTGATGGTTCCTTTGGCATTTCTCACTTTTCTACAAGTGGCCATACTCTGAAGGCAATGTGTTCCTGGATCAAATCCCTTGTCCCGATGAAAGAGCAAACTACGCTGAAGGCCCTCTAGCATTCTTCGGCTGCTTCGTCAATATCCACCTTCGGTTTCCAAAGGCCAAAACGCTGCCAGATGGGGCGCATGATGATATCTTTAATATCTTCTCGCGTCTTCAAGTCGTTTTTCACATAGAACCATTCCTTCATCCAGTCCCCGGGCCATCTCTTCCAAAAAGTTGGCACGGGAAAGCTTGACCCAGAGCGGGCACCGAAGCTATAATAGCCAAAATTGTTATGATATTGCTCTTTACCCTAGGGTTTCATCTCATATAATAACTCATGCATACTGCAGAAACTTTTTGCATTTGGCTCCAAACCTTGGCTCTTCACGGCCCATACGAAGATTCCCATCCTTATGATTGCTTCGAGAGTAATTTGATGGAGGCAGATTTCAAATATCTTCAAAACTTCAACCACGAAACTGTTTAAAGGAAACTGAAGCCCAACCTTGAAGAAACTTCGGAATATCATGACTTCATTTTCCTCGGGAGTAGGACAAGTTTTTTCTCCTTCGTCAGCCCTCACAATAGATAAATCCTGAAAATATCTGCCCCTCATATTGACAAGACGACTTTTTTAATGTTTGATTTTCCAAAAACTGCATGGCTTGGTCGCCAGGGTCGATCTTCGGAATCTTCACCACCGCTTTCCACATCATAACTGTCACTATCACCAGTGTCTTCAGACAAACCCTCTAAAATCTCCCTAGTAATCTTCTCTGTATTTGTCTTTGCTATTGATTCAAGAAAGCCAAGATTCATCTCCTTAGAAAGGCTCAGCTTCGATTCAGCGACAGCTTTCTTATCTTCAGACATCTTCGAAAATGCTGAGAAAGTACTCTCAAAGTTGAAGCTTAAAAATTTTAAAAGCCAAGCAAGTGTTGGTGCGCAAGGGCTAAAAATTGGGTGAGCAAGAGCAGATGGCAAGAAAGTGTGCCAAATGAACTCGTGGTGAGCTCTTATTTATACGCCTAGTGCGTTGACAACTGGAGGGTCCCGCTTGTCAATGACTGTTGCTATTCTAGCAAAGGGAAGGTGTTTTTTCGGACCTTCGGCTTAAGGCCTTCGTCCATGTCGCAATCTGAATTTATCATTCTAACAAATTAATATTGCGAGGGGCTACCGTTGGGGGCCTTCGGCTTCCGAAGGTCCTCAAAAACATGATTTAACAATGTCTCTGGAGTATAATGTGTGGACAGGGATCTTCGAACTAGAACCCACGGTATGAAGAAGCACGGAAAGAATACGAAGGATAGAACAGAGCCGAAGCTGTGCGCAAGGGAGCTTCGGCATGATGGCAGAAAAGAGGAAACCGACTTAAAGAGGAAAAGACTATCTAGACCCAGATAGATTACTATAGAGTTATTGTCAAAAGCAAAGGGCCTGGATGTAATTTTGCATGGGCTGCGACCCGTGCCTATAAATAGGTGAACAGTATTCCCGTACTGTTCACGCTGACTGGACATTCGCTTTCGCGTCACGCTTGTACCTTTGCTTTCCTTCGGGCCGAAGGTACACTTATCATTTGTTATTATTGATACAGTAACGCAAATAAAAATAAATTGATAATAATGTTTAAGGTGTTTATGTTATTTTCCATATTTTGTATATGAATCCTTCTTCATCATTTATTGTGCTTATGAAGGCATGTCCTTCATAACCTTCGTCCAGAATTTATTATATCCGAAGGGAGATAATGCTTCGAAGGATGAAGGACTTTAACATTTAACACTTTCTATGTTGCCTTGTTCTTAACTCTTAGCATTTGAGAACAAGTCCCCAACAGTATGCATGTGTGCAAGGTTCCAGGCAGATCCTAAGGAAGTTCACCTTAGGGTCGTGAAAACAATCATGAGATATTTAGTTTACACTCCTAAGTTTGGGCTTTGGTACCTTAAGGGATCTACCTTTGATTTAATTAGGTATTCCAATGCCGATTATGCTGGATGTAAAATTGACAGGAAGAGCACATCACGGACTTGTCAGTTTCTAGGGAGATCCCCGGTGTCTTGGGCTTCAAAGAAACAAAACTCAGTAGTTCTTTCCAACGCCGAAGCCGATTATACTGTTGCAGGTCATTATTGTGCACAATTACTTTGGATGAGGCAAACCCTTATGGACTATGACTACAAATTGAGCAAAGTCCATCTCCTATGTGATAATGAGAGTGCAATCCGCATGGCGGATAATCCCATTGAACACATCCGCATTAAGCACATAGACATCCGATATCACTTTTTGAGAGATCACCAACAAAAGGGGGATATCGAAATTGCTTATGTTAATACCCACAACCAATTAGCTGATATCTTTACCAAGCTCCTAGATGTAAAGACTTTTAGCAAGCTTAGGAATGAGCTAAATATACTTGATTCTCGAAACTTTGATTGAAATATTGCACACATAGCTAATTTATATACCTTTGATCATGTCTCTTTCAAATGGATATTTCTTATTCTTCTTGTGCCAAGGCTAAGACTAATGTGCTCTCAAGTGTATCTCTATGATTATTCTTAAATTGAAAGGGAAATGGAGTATTCGGCAAAGGTAAGGCTTCCACTCCAACTCTAACGGTATCATTTATCCTTTGCCTTACTCATAAACTCTCAATTGGTATAAAACCTTCACTCATATTTCTTTACCAAAAGGGGACAAAATAGGTCCCAAAGGAGGAGAATCCCAGGGCTCTCAAGTTCTCTATTTTTGGCGATTAATGCCAAAGTGGGAGAAAGTATTAAGCTCAAAGCAAAAGGACCGCACCACCATTTTAAAATTTTCAAAAACTAAAGGAAGAAATTATTTCAATTGGTATTTCAGTTAGTCTCAAAATTTTCAACTGGTATCTCATTTGGTTTTAAAATTTTCAATTAGTATGAAAATTTCAATTGATATAATTTCATTTGGTAAAGGGAAAATCGTTTCAAAAACCCTCTTGAAAACTAAGGGGAGAATTTCTTCAGGGGGAGCTTTTATTTAGTCAAAGGAAAAGCAATTGAAACAGGGGCAGGAATTTCAAATCTTAAAAATGCTTCTACAAATCATATTCCTGTACCTTTGGCTATTTGCAAAAGAATTTGAAAAATTTTTTCCAAAGATTTGCAAAAACAAGCAAGTGGTGCAAATGTGGTCCAAAATGTTAAATAGAAGAAAGTAATCACATTTATTCTTAGACATATGTATAAAGTCTTTCAATTGGTTTAAATCTAAGTAACCTATGCACATCAATCATAATTGCAAACTAGTTACATTTTTACAATCTATATTTGCTTTGGTTTGTGTTGACATCAATCACCAAAAAGGGGGAGATTGAAAGGGAAATGGGCATAATCATTTCTATAATCAATTTTGGTGGTTGACGTCCATCACAAACCACGTGGACTAATTAGTTTGCTTAGATGTCATTTATCTCAGGTGCATAAGGTTCAACACAAACCAAGAAAGAAATTCAGTTGGGGACTCAAAAAAATTTGGAGCTAAGACTTGAGAGTGCGCTGCAAGTGGCACACCGGACAGTGTCCGATGTGCAGGCCGAGCTCCACTCGAACTAGCCACGCTCGGGTTTTCCCAGGGTGCGCTTCGCTATAATTCACCGGACTATCCGGTGTGCACCAGACATGTCCGGTAAGCCAACGGAGCAACGGTAACTTGGCACCAACGGTCGACTGCCAAAAGTGAACAGTGCACGACAAAAGTCAGAGCACACCAGACATGTCCGGTGTGGCACCAGACTGTCTGGTGCAACTACATGACAAAGGACTTCAACGGTCGACCGCTACAAACCCCAACGGGCGTGCTGACGTGGCACACACCGAACAGTGAACAGTACCAGTCCGGTGCACCACCGGACTGTCCGGTGTGTCCATCGACAGCAAACTTAGCCAACGGCTAGGAAGTGGTTGGAGGCTATAAATACCCCCCAACCACCTCCTTCAATGACATCCAAGTTTTCTGAAGTTCTCATTCAATACAAGAGCAATAGCATTCACTCCAAGACACATTCAATAGATCAAATCCTCTCCAAGCCACCAAATCAACTCAATTCATTAGTGACTTGAGAGAGGGTGTTTTGTGTTCTTTTGTTGCTCTTGTTGCTTGGATTGCTTTCTCCTTCTCCATTCGTATTCTTATAAGTGCTTTGTAAAGCTAGCAAGAGACACCTAAGTGTGTGGTGATCCTTGCGGAGTCTTGTTACCCAAGTGATTAAGTAGAAGCCTCGATCGGTTTGTGTGACCGATTGAGAGAGGGAAAGGGTTGGAATAGACTCGGCCTTTGTGGCCTCCTCAATGGGGACTAGGTTCTTTGGAACCGAACCTCAGTAAACAAATCACCATGTTCACTTGCATTTATCTTCACTTGATTTGTTTCCCCTCATTCCTCTCTCTAAAAGTTCCCTTGCTCATATTAATTTGAGTTCGCTCCCAAACGTCATCCGCATTGATTGAGCAACTCTAAGCAAGGAGAACTATCTTTCTAATTTTGATTTAATTCTAACGCTAACCCCGACCTTAGTGCGTGCTTAAAGTTTATAAATTTTAGGTTTCACCTATTCACCCCCCCTCTAGGCGACTTTCACTGTCGAGGGTTTGTAGACATCCTTGGAGAATACATTCGGGGTTACCATGGCTCCCCCCGAGGCTATCTGCGCCAGTTCGTCGACAACCTCGTTGTACCGTCGTGCAATGTGGTTAAGTTCTAAGATGAAGAACTTATCCTCCAGGCGCCGAGCCTCTTCGCAATAGACTTGCATTCTTACATCATGGCAGCTTGAATTCTTCATAACTTGGTTGATGATGAGCTGGGAATCCCCTCGAACGTCGAGGCGTCTGACCCCTAGTTCGATGGCCATGCGCAAGCCATTGACTAGGGCTTCATATTCAGCCATGTTGTTGGATGCGGCAAAGTGGAGCCGTATGACATAGCGTAGATGTACTCCGAGGGGCAAGATGAAGAGCAGTCCTGTGCCTGCTCCTGTTTTCATCAATGACCCGTCGAAGTACATGGTCCATAGCTTGGCCTGTATCGGAGTCATCGGCAGCTCGATGTTGGTCCATTCGGCCAGAAAGTCAGCCAAGATCTAGGACTTGATAGCCTTCCTGGAGGTGAACAAGAGAGTTTGTCCCATGAGTTTGACTGTCCATTTGGCTACCTTGCCTGAGGCTTCCCTGTTCTGGACGATCTCCCCCAGAGGGAAGGATGACACCACCATCACTAGGTGGGACTCGAAGTAGTGTCATAGTTTTCGACGAGCCAGGACTACCGCGTATAATAGTTTCTGGACTTGTGGGTATCAGACCTTTGTCTCAGACAATACCTCACTAATGAAGTAAACTGGTCTTTGAATAGGCAAGGTATGTGCCTCCTCTTATCTTTCAACCACAACCTCTACGCTGACCACCTAGGTGGCTGCGGCGATGTAGAGTAAGAGGGGTTCCCCTTCAGTAGGGGGCACCAAGATGGGTGTGTTGGAGAGGATCTTCTTGAAGTTCTCGAGGGCTTCTTTGCCCTCGGGGATCCAAACGAAGCGCTCGGTCTTTCATAAGAGTCGTTACAGGGGTAGCCCTTTCTTGCCAAGGCGCGAGATGAAGTGACTCAGGGCCGCAAGGCATCCCATGACTCGTTGAACTCCCTTGATGTCTTTTATTGGTCCCATGTTCATGATCGTCGAGACCTTTTCAGGGTTAGCTTCGATCCCACGTTCTAACACGATGAATCCTAGAAGCATGCCTCGGGGGACCCCAAAGACACACTTCTCGGGATTAAGCCTAATGCTCTTGGCTCGGAGGAAAGCGAAGGCGGTTTTGAGGTTAGAGACAAGGTCACATGCCTTGTCTTGACTATGATGTCATCAACATAAGCTCCGACTGTTGCACCAATGTGGTTGCTGAACACGTGGTTCACTGATATATGGCATTGTTGTTACACAATCCGAAGGGCATGGTTGTGTAACAATACATGCCCTGGGGTGATGAAAGAGGTCGCGAGATGGTTAGACTCTTTCATCCAGATCTAGTGGTAGCTTGAGTAGGCATCGAGGAAGGACAATGTTTCACATCCTGCAGTAGATTCAACGATATGATCGATCCTAGGCATGGGGTAGGGAACTTTCAGACATGCTTTATTTAAACCAGTGTAGTCTATACACATCCTCCATCCCCCTTTCCTGACTAGTACGGGGTTAGCTAACCACTCGAGATGGAAAACTTTCTTGATGAATCTGGTCACCAAGAGCTTGTGTACCTCCTCCCTGATGACCCTGTCACCCTGCGCTTCTCCTCATCGAATTGACGCAGGTGCTGCCTCACCGATCTGGAGCCAGCGTGGATGTCCAAGGAGTGCTCGGCGACGTTGTTGGGGGCCTTCATCTTCCGAAGGTCCCCAAAAACATGGCAAACCATTTGTTATCAGCATGTTGTTAAGCATTACAGGAGCTTTGGAACCAGAATAGCTTCGATATGGAACAATGGAAGAGCAACAAAGGTAGCTTCGTCATAACAACATAAGGAGACGATGCAAGGAGAAGGTGTCACCACGAATACTGAAGGCAGAAGACAATGTTATCCATGTACCATTTGTAAATCTTGTGTATAATTCCTGAGGGCATAAGTGTAATTTATTACGAGTTGTACAACTCTCTATAAATGGATGAACAGTGCCCTACATAAAGTACCTTTTGGTGGATTGGACAATTGCTGTGTAATTCTCTCTATGACACCTTCATTGTAATTCTCTCTCTGAAGAACCGAAGGTACAATTGTAATGTTAATTCATAAAGGGGGAATATGTTATTAATATATCTTTATTGAGTTATTCATATCCGACCACTTTTATATTCCTTGTGTGTTTATTTATTCACTAAACATCTAACCTTCGTCTTTGAAGGAGTTATCCTGAAGGAGTAGCTTCTTCATGATGAAGGTTACCTACTTTTTTAATACTCTGTTGCCTTGTTTTTGATTATGTATAGCGATCAAAAACAAGTGACCAACATTGGTGCCCACCTCCGGTGAACTCTACGACCACCTTCGTCATGCCGTCGAAGAAGACAATGACGCCAGGGGCTGTTCTTGCTCCCCTGGATACAAATCAAGATGGGGGCCTTCTAAAGGAGGCCCGAAGCCAGAAGAGTAAGGCCATTAGCCCCACTCCATAGGATGAAGAGCTAGACCAAGAGATCAGCAACCTCGAAGCTATACATCAACAGGTGGAAAAGAGAAGGGAGAAGATGCTTCGGTTGGCTGAGCTTCAAAAGAAGATTGACGAAGCAGCTAAGGAAATGCAACATATCGCACAATATACTGAGCAAGGGCATAAACCACAACAAAGAGACCTTCGCCAAAAGGGCCTATTGGGGGCCTTCATCTTCTGAAGGTCCTCAAAAACAGAACTAACATGTTTTCCAGTATAGTATACTGTCACAGGAAGCTTCGGCTTTAAGATGAAGGTGTGCATGGTATGAAAAGTGTGATCTGGAAGAAGGATGAACCAGCTCCAAAGCTGTGACTGGAGAAGCTTCGGCTTAGCACAAGGACGGTGGTGGAGGATGAAACCGACCTAAAAGGGAAAAAGACTACTTAGTCCTTGACAACTTGTCTTTTGGCTAACAGTAAATGTCAGGTACATGAATGTAATTTTGCTCGAGCTGCGTCCTGTGCCTATAAATAGATGAACAGTAACACCGTACTGTTCACGCTGACTTGTAATCACTCACGCGTCACTCCCGCTTTTTCACCTTTTGTGAAGCTAAAGGTACAAATGTAATTTAAATATTGTTGATGTTTGTTCATGTTTATATAATAAGATTATGAATAGTTTAATGATTTAAAATGATTATTTATATTCCCTTCACGTTTCATATGTCTTTGTTTACATCCTTGCTTATTGAAATGATGAAGGTACGTCCTTTATGACCTTCGTCCGAAGATCATTATATCCTAAGGGAGACAATGTTTCGAAGGACGAAGGTCTTTAACCATTTACACTTGTGTTGCCTTGTTCTTGATTTATAGCATTTGAGAACAAGTGACCAACATTGGCGCCGTCTGTGGGGTGAACTCATTCGACCACCTTCGGCAAGCTTTGACCTTCGTCATGCCACCGAAGAAGATAGCAAGGCCAGGGGCTACACTGCAGCCGCTGGACGTTAATCAGGAGACGCTACGCAAAGCTAGGAACCAAAAGAGGAAGTCTACCAACCCAACACCTCAGGAGGAGGAGTTGGATCAAGAAATTAGGGACCTCGAAGCTATACATCAGCAGGTTCAAAAGAAGAAGGAAAAATGCTTCGTCTCGCTGATCTTCAGAAGAAAATTGACAAGGCCGCTGAGGAAATGTGTCACCTCACCCAGGATGACCAAGACCGAAGGCCCCAATACAAAGAGCTTCGTCAAGACAATTCATACAACGATGATGAATGGTATGATGATTTCCATCATGGCAATTTTGCTTTTGATGATGCTTCTCCTTTGGCAGCAGAGTTGCAGGTTACCCCATGGCCCCCATCATACAAGCCACCTCAGCTTCCTATGTATGATGGGCACTCAGACCTAAAGCAGTTCCTAATGAGCTCCGAGGCAACCATATCTTCATATGGGGGCAATACTGCAGTCATGGTGAAATCCTTCGTCATGGCAGTCAAAAGTGTCGCACAAACTTGGTACTCTTCTCTCCGGCCAGGGACAATCAGATCATGGCAGAAGCTCAAGGATATGCTAATCACTAGCTTCCAAGGCTTTCAAACGAAGCCAGTCACTACTCAGGATTTGTTTCAATGCACGCAAGACCATGAGGAGTACCTTCAGGCATATGTCCGAAGGTTCCTGCGTCTAAGAGCACAAGCGCCTACAGTGCCCAATGAAATTGTCATTGAGGCCATGATCAAGGGGCTTCGGCCAGGACCTACGACTCAATATTTTGCTAGGAAGCCCCCACAAACCTTGGAGAAGCTTCTTCAAAAGATGGATGAGTATATCCGGGCTGACAATGATTTTCGCCAAAGAAGGGAAGAAGCATACAGGTTTTCTGAGATGACCAGGGGCTTCGGAGGAAGAATTCACCCCAGGCACGTCAGGTCGATCCACAATTCCAACCCGAGTGATGACAGAGGAAGTCAACCTCAAAGGCAGCAACACAGCTCCCAGTCTTCAGGACCACAACAAAGCTCCTTTAGGCCACCAGCCTCAAGAGGCAGAGGCGGCAGAGGCTTCGGAGGAAGGTACGGAGATCAGCCCAGAAGACTATTTTGCTTGTTCTACGGCGAAGATAAAGGCCACACCACAAGAACATGCCAAGTCACAATTCAGAAACAAAAAGAGATTGCCAAAGCCGAGGCACAGGAGAATCAGCTGAAGCAGGTCCTACATACTGCTTCGTGCTATTCTCCCTACATCCTAGAGTACGTAGGTAATCAACAGCCTACGACCTCTATCGCTTCGGCAAGCCACTCTCAAGCTTCCTAGGCCTAGCTCCCACCACCACCACTGCTACCACCTACTCTAACCTGAAGCCAGCAGCTAGAAGGGCACCAGCACACTCAATAGCAACGCGATTTTTGGGAGGAGTCCGAAGCTCGCACAGTTAATAGTAATGTGCCTGAATCCAAGCACATCTACTAAAGAATATCCTACCCTTTGTGTATCTTTATCTTTTCTGTCATTTTATTTTTCTTGTATGAAAAAGCAAGTCTTGAAGAACTGAATTCTGATTTCATGTAATAATAGTGCTTGTATTATTAAGTGAAATACTTCCTCTTAACAAACTTCTAAAGTCATATAAGTCGTTCCTAAGGAGAATAAGTTCCGAAGCTACAAGAGAACAAATTTTGCAATAAGAGTATTTTGAACAAATCACAAATTCTTACTCTATTATTTTCAAAAATTCACAAGTGGTTGGCTGATCCATTTTGCTTTGGCCTTAATTTCTCCCCCTTTGGCATTAAGCACCAAAACGGGATCATTCTTGGCCCTTTAACCCCATTGCCTCACCAAAAATGTCAATTAAGAGCAAAAAGGCAATGAGAGCATAAGTATGAACTTGGAATTAAATACACTAATACCGGAGTGCAATGGAAGTCTTTGCGTCGTCCAAGTTTAGTTTCCCTTTCAATGTACCTTTGAGACTACATCAAGTATACTCAAACAAACAGGTTAGTCTCAAAGGGTCAAGTTGTAGCACATCTCCCCCTAAATATGTGCACCATTTGCATATGGACTTGTGAGGTCCGGGGAGGACTTGTACAACTTGAGTACCATAAGTATAAAACGAATAAAGTAAATGCTCAAAGTAACATGATCGAAGGCATAGAACACATGTATGTTATAGATCAATCCAAGTTACGCGAATCTAAGACATTTAGCTCACTACGCAACCTGCAAAATGTTTTCTCATCCAACGGCTTGGTGAAGATATTGGCTAGCTGGTTCTCGGTGCTAATATGATAAATATCGATATCTCTCTTTTGCTGGTGATCCCTCAGGAAGTGATGTCGGATGTCTATGTGCTTAGTGAGGCTGTGTTCAATAGGATTATCCGCCAAATGGATTGCACTCTCATTGTCACATAGGAGCGGGACTTTGCTCAGATTGTAGCCAAAGTCCAGGAGGGTTTGCCTCATCCAAAGTAGTTACGCGCAACACTGTCCTGCAGCAACATACTCGGCCTCAGCGGTGGATAGGGCAACAGATGTCTGTTTCTTGGAACTCCAGGACACCAGGGACCTTCCTAGAAATTGGTACGTCCCTGATGTACTCTTCCTGTCAACCTTGCACCCAGCATAATCGGAGTCTGCGTATCCAATTAAGTCAAAGGTAGACCCTTTGGGATACCAGATCCCGAAGCACGGCGTGGCAACTAAATATCGAAGAATTCGCTTAATGGCCACAAGGTGACATTCCTTGGGGTCGGATTGAAATCTAGCACACATGCATACACTAAGCATAATGTCCGGTCTACTAGCACAAAGATAAAGTAATGAACCTATCATGGACCGGTATGCCATTTGGTCAACGGACTTACCTCCTTTGTTGAGGTCGACATGCCCGTCGGTTCCCATCGGTGTCTTCGCGGGCTTGGCGTCCTTCAGCCCAAACCTCTTGAGAAGATCTTGAGTGTACTTCATTTGTGAGATAAAAGTGTTGTCCTTGAGTTGCTTCACTTGGAATCCAAGGAAGTATGTCAACTCGCCCATCATCGACATTTCGAATTTTTGCATCATCACCCTGCTAAACTCCTCACAAGACTTTTGGTTAGTAGAACCAAATATTATGTCATCGACATAAATTTGGCACACAAAGAGATCACCATCACAAGTCTTGGTAAAAAGAGTGGGATCAGCTTTCCTAACCTTAAAAGCATTAGCAATTAAAAAATATCTAAGGCATTCATACCATGCTCTTAGGGCTTGCTTAAGTCCATAGAGCGCCTTAGAGAGCTTATACACGTGGTCGGGATACCTGTCATCCTCAAAGCTATGGGGTTGTTCCATGTATACCTCCTCCTTGATTGGCTCATTGAGGAAAGTGCTCTTCATGTCCATTTGAAATATCCTAAAGGAATGGTGAGCGGCATAGGCTAATAATATTCGAATTGACTCTAGCCTAGCCACAGGAGCAAAAGTCTCCTCGAAATCCAAACCTGCGACTTGGGCATAACCTTTTGCCACAAGTCGAGCCTTATTTCTTGTCACTACTACGTGCTCGTCTTGCTTGTTGCGGAACACCCACTTGGTTCCCACAATGTTTTGCTTTGGACGTGGCACCAGGCTCCAGACTTCATTCCTTTTGAAGTTGTTGAGCTCTTCCTGCATGGCCAACACCCTGTCCAGATCTTGCAAGGCCTCTTCTACCCTGAAAGGCTCAATAGAAGAGACAAACGAGTAATGCTCACAAAAGTTTGCTAATCGTGAGCGAGTAGTTACTCCCTTGCTGATGTCACCCAAAATCTGATTGACAGAGTGATGTCTTTGGATCGTCGCTCGGACTTGAGTTGGAGGGGCCCATGGTGCTTCTTCCTCCATAACATGTTCTTCTTGTGCTCCCTTTTGATCACGCTCCTCTTCTTGAGGTACTTATCCATCATCTTGAGTTGGGGGATGCACCAGTGTCGAGGAAGAAGGCTGATCTTGTTCCTGTGGTCGCACATCACCTATCGCCATTGTGCGCATTGCGGCCGTTGGAACTTCATCTTCATCTATATCATCAAGATCAACTTGCTCTCTTGGAGAGCCATTAGTCTCATCAAATACAACGTCACTAGAGACTTCAACTAATCCTGATGATTTGTTGAAGACTCTATACGCCTTTGTATTTGAGTCATATCCTAGTAAAAACCCTTCTACAGCCTTGGGAGCAAATTTAGAATGTCTACCTTTCTTCACCAGAATGTAGCATTTGCTCCCAAATACATGAAAGTAAGAAACATTGGGTTTTTTACCAGTAAGAAGTTCGTAGGAGGTCTTCTTGAGGAGGCGATGCAGATAGAGCCGGTTTATAGCGTGGCAGGCTGTGTTCACAGCTTCCGACCAAAACCGCTCGGGCATCTTAAACTCTCCAAGCATCGTTCTCGCCATGTCGATAAGCGTCATGTTCTTCCTCTCTACCACACCGTTTTGTTGTGGTGTGTAGGGAGCGGAGAACTCGTGCTTGATGCCTTCCTCCTCAAGAAATTCTTCAACTTGTAGATTCTTGAGCTTGGACCCATTGTCTCTCCTTATCTTTTTCACTTTAAGATCAAACTCATTTTGAGCTCTCCTTAAGAAGCGCTTTAGGGTCCCTTGGGTTTCTGACTTATCCTATAGAAAGAACACCCAAGTGAAGCGGGAAAATCATCAATAATTACAAGACCATACTTACTTCCCCCGATGCTTAGATAGGCAACAGGTCTGAAAAGATCCATATGAAGGAGCTCCAGTGGTCTTGATGTTGTCATCACATTCTTGCCGTGATGTGTGCTTCCCACCTGTTTTCCTGCCTGACATGCTGCACAGGGTCTATCTTTCTCAAAACAGACATCGATTAGTCCTAACATATGATCTCCCTTTAGAAGTTTATGAAGGTTCTTCATCCCAACATGTGCTAGACGGCGATGCCAAAGCCAGCCCATATTAGTCTTAGCTATTAAGCATGTATCTAGATCAGCCTCCTCTTTCGAAAAATCAACTAAGTAGAGTTTGTCGTCTAATACACCCTTAAAAGCTAATGAGCCAGCATTCCTTCTAAAGACAGATACATCAATGTTTGTAAATAGATAATTGTAGCCCATGTGACACAATTGACTTACAAACAGAAGGTTGTACCCAAGCGACTCTACTAGAAGTACATTCGATATTGAGTGCTCGTTAGTGATGGAAATCTTGCCCAAGCCTTTGACCTTGCCTTGGTTCCCATCTCCAAAGATGATCGTATCCTGGGAATCCTTGTTCTTGACGTAGGAGGTGGTGAACATCTTCTTCTCCCCCGTCATGTGGTTTGTGCATCCGCTGTCGATTAGAGCCCCCGGATGCATAAACCTGCAAGGCAATTTTAAGCTTGGGTTTTAGGTACCCAACTCTTGTTGGGTCCTACAAGGTTAGTCACAATACTTTTTGGAACCCAAATACAAGTCTTGTCTCTGTTGCATTTGGATCCCAACTTCCTAGCAACTACTTTTTCATTCTTACATGAAAGTACAAAAGAAGTGTTGCAAGCATGAAAAACAGTAGTGGGTTCATTGCACATTTTCCTAGGCACATGAGGCACAACATGATTTCTCCTAGACCTACTTCTACCATGAACAAAAGTAGAGCTAGAGGCAAACATAGCATGTGAATTATTATAAGCAGTATCAACATAACTCTTATTATAATGAGAACGACTAGCAATGTTCCTATCATAAATAAAGGCATGGTTCCTTTGAGGACTACTCGCCATAGGGGCCTTTCCTTTCTCTTTGTTGAGAACGGAAATCCTTTGGCTTGTTAAGTTCTTGGTTTCCTTTCGAAAACCAAGTCCATCCTTAATTGAGGGGTGTCTACCAATAGTGTAGGCATCCCTAGCAAATTTTAATTTATCAAAATCAATTTTGCAAGTGTTAAGTTGAGCATTAAGACTTGCCACCTCATCATTTAATTTAGTGATAGAAATAAGATGTTCATCACAGGCATCAACATCAAAGTCCTTACATCTATTACAAATACTAACATGCTCCACACATGAACTTGTTTTACTAACTTCCTCTAGCTTAGCATTTAATTCATCATTTAAATTCTTTAAACTAGAGATAGATTCATGGCAAGCAGATAACTCAGAAGATAGCATTTCATTTCTCTCAGTTTCTAAAGCAAGAGATTTTTGTACACTAACAAATTTGTCATGTTCCTCATACAAAATGTCCTCTTGCTTTTCTAGCAGTCTATCTTTTTCATTTAGAGCATCAATTAATTCATTAATTTTCTCTATTTTGGCTCTATCTAAACCTTTAAATAAACCAGAGTAATCTACTTCATCATCGGAGGATTCCTCATCACTAGAAGAAGAGTACTTAGGGAAATCTCGAATACGTACCTTCTTCTCCTTGGCCATGAGGAAAGTGTGGCGTTCGTTGGGGAAGAGCGAAGACTTGTCGAAGGCCGAGGCAGCCAATCCTTCATCGTCGGAGTCAGATGAGGAGTAGTCAGAATCCCACTCTTTCCAAGATGTGCCTCGCCCTTCTCCTTCCTGTAGTTCTTCTTCTTTTCCCTCTTCCCGCTCTTTTCTTATCCCTAGTCATTATCATTATCGAGGCACTGTGCAATGAAATGACCAGTCTTACCGCATTTGAAGCAGGAGTGCTTTCCCTTTGTTTTGTTCTTGTTGGAGTACTCCTTGCATCCTTTAAGCGCGGTCTTGAAGCGCTTGATGATAAGAGCCATTTCATCTTCATTGAGCCTGATAGCCTCCACTTGTGCCACCTTGCTTGGTAGCGCCTCCCTGTTGTTGGTTGCTTTGAGAGCAACAGGCTATGGCTCGTAGACGGGTAGTGGACCGTTTAGTGCATCGTCCACGTATCGAGCCTCCTTCACCATCATGCGCCCGCTTATGAATTTTCCGAGGATCTCCTCGGGCGTCATTTTGGTGTACCTATGGTTTTCACGAATAAGATTCACAAGATGGGGGTCAATTATAGTAAATGACCTTAGCATGAGTCGGACGACATCATGATCCGTCTATCTTGTGCTTCTGTAGCTTCGGATCTTGTTGACCAGGTCTTTAGCCTGTTGTAGGTCTGAGTTGGCTCCTCTCCCCTGATCATCGCGAACCTTCCCAGCTCGCCCTTCACCAATTCCATCTTGGTAATCATGGTGGCATCATTACCCTCATGTGATATTTTGAGGGTATCCCAGATCTGTTTGGCGTTGTCCAAGCCACTTACTTTGTTATACTCATCCCTGCAAAGTGAAGCTAGCAAGACAATAGTAGCTTGGGCATTTTTATGAATTTGTTCATTAATCATCACAGGGTTATCCGTACTATCGAAATGCATCCCATTTTCCACAATTTCCCAAATGCTAGGATGGAGAGAAAATAGATGACTACGCATTTTATGGCTCCAAAATAAGTAATCCTCTCCATCAAAGTGTGGGGGTTTTCCAAGAGGAATAGAAAGTAAATGGGCATTCGAGTTATATGGAATACGGGAATAATCAAAGGAATAATTTTGATTAACCGTCTTTTTCTTTGACGAGGAGTTGTCGTCGTCGTCATCTCTTGGTGAAGAGGAGGAGGCATCACTGTCATAGTAGATGATCTTCTTGATGCGCCTCTTCTTCTTCCGGCCCTCTTCTTGTGACTCGAACCTGAGTCAGTGGGCTTATCGTCCCTTGGCTCGTTGAAGAGGGACTCCTTCTCCTTGTCGTTGACCACCATCCCCTTTCCCTTAGGATCCATCTCTTCGGGTGGTTAGTCCTTTAGATGAAGAGTACGGCTATGATACCAATTGAGAGAACCTATAGGGGGGTGAATAGGTGATCTTGTAAAATCAAACACTAAATAGCCACAAGACTGGGTTTATTAGAGAGTTAGTGTGACTAAGTAGCTTTAAGCGAGTTCTTGTGAACACAACAATCACAGAGGAAGCAACACAAGAGACACGCGATTTTTATCCCGTGGTTCGGCCAAGTAACACTTGCCTACTTCCACGTTGTGGCGTCCCAATGGACAAGGGTTGCACTCAACCCCTTTCAAGTGATCCGATGATCAACTTGAATACCACAGTCTTTTCCCGTGTGCGAGGAATCTCCACAATTTGGAGTCTCTCGCCCTTACAATAGAGATCAAAAAGAAGGCACAGAGTAAGGTTGGGGAGAGCAACACACGCAAGATTCAAATCCGCAGCACAACCACGCACACAAGTCACAACTTGAGCTCGAAACACAACACATGAAGTTCGCAACTCAAATGGGGCTCAAATCACTAACACAGAGAATCAAATGTGTGGAGTCGGAGTCTAGGAGTCTTAGAATGTTTCTTGAAAGCTTGGTTATCTCCTCCATGCGCCTAGGGGCCCCTTTTATAGCCCCAAGGCAGCTAGGAGCTGTTGGAGACAATCTTGGAAGGCAATTCCTGCCTTCTGTCGAGTGGTGCACCGGACAGTCCGATGCACCACCGGACAGCCACTGTTCATGTCCGGTGCATGATCTCCTTCCAAATCCGGCGCATCCGATCATTGCTCCTCCGGGCCCATTTGCGCACCGGACAGTCCGGTGTACCAGCTGACCGTTGGAGCAGTCCACGTGTCGCCCGCAGATTACGCGGCCGACTGTTGGCGCTGGCGACCGTTGGCTCACCGGACAGTCCGGTGTACCACCGGACAGTCCGATGAATTATAGCCACGTCGCCTTTTCTGTTTCCCGAGAGCGGCGAGTTCGTCGTGGATGACTCACCGGATAGTCCGGTGCACCACCGGACAGTCCGGTGAATTATAGTTGTACAACTCTGTCGATTCCCGAGACCGGCTACTTCACCGTTGACCAGCGTGGCGCACCGGACACTGTCCAGTGCACCACCGAACAGTCCGGTGTACCAGGCCCGAGCAGTTACTTGGTTCTTCATAGCCAAGTCTTTTCTAGTGCATTCCTTCTTTTGTTGGACCTATTTCTAGCACTTAGGAAAACACATTAGTGTACAAAATAAAATACTAAGTCTAGAAACATACCGTGTACATTGATTTATACTTTTCACCCATTTAGCACATAAGTGCTCAATTTGTGTGTTGGGCATCTAATCACCAAAATACTTATAGAAATTGCCCAGGGGCACATTTCCCTTTCAGTACCCTGTACCCACAAGTCATGTTACCCATCTGCCAAGGGATCGCGACTCCCATACACCTCTACCAAGGAAGCAAGGCAGGGCAACACTACGAGGCCTTTACAAAGTTTCACTAGCTTCCGAAAATCCGCTACAGTTTATGGGAAGAGCACTTGCAAGAATCCCCCGTCTGACCGCCATCGCAGCAAAATCAACCCGAGAACCTCCCTGCATGCAACTCCCCTACTTCCCTTGCCCCTTTCGAGTAAGGTAGTCTTCCACTAGCTTTCCTAATTAGTTAGCCAAGGGGTCCCATTCCTCCCTTGTGGTGGCACATGTTTCTCTAGTTAAGCTCCATGTTCCAATTAACATTAATGATCTTGACATGAACATAAATAAAATAACAGAATAATTAGAACAAGGATATAATGAAATATTAACCCAAAACCATGTAAAGCACTAGCATAACTACCCAAATGATTCAAGGGTAAACAGGGTAAAATGGATAAACAGACTAGGGTGACCTATTGGGTCCCATCAAAATTAATCCTATGCATGAATAAGCGATATTAAAGAACATTATTGGGTAAAAAGTGATCAAGGGCACAACTTGCCTTCAATGAGCTCCTGCTCAGCAACTTCTATCTGCTGGGCACCAGGATCCTCAGTCACAGGCTCTTCTACTCGCCACAATACAAACAAGCACAGAGAAAATTAACATCACACCAAACATGTAAACAAAATACATAATAATATTCTACATGTTAAAATAAGATCATAGGAACATGAATCATTAATTTTGGAGTTAAGGATTTTAAATTATGAATTTCCAAAGGTTTTATGTGCTTGATATATGATTAAGTGAGAAATAAATTTTACTACTATTTTCATGCCAAAATAGAGACTCTAGGTGATAAACAATAATATTACAAAATTTTAGAAACTGGAACGGATCAATTTGGAGGTCACATGAATTTTCTATGATTTATACAAGTTCTAGCAAATATTTTCATATTAAATATTCATTTTCTAATTCATTTATCCAATTTAAATGTGCTCTGGACTGCGCGCACTAAAACAGGGAAACACAGGGGCTCGGAACAATATTTCCTAAGGCACAGTACTATCTACGCTGGACTGCGAGTTGATTCACTAAAAGCCCGAGGACTCTTTTGCAGTTTTACAGGGTCGAAGGGGTATCAGTCGTTCAGGGCCGTCGGATCTAAAACTGACGCACCAGATTAGATCGTCGCATTATAAAACGGGTAACTAGCCCCCACCGTCCGATCCGAAATCAATGGATGAAGGGTGATCCCACCCTGATCTAACCTAAACCGTCCGTTACCGCATCAACGCTCCAGATCCCACAGAGCGAATTGGTACGCCGTGATCTAATCCAGTCGCCCGTCATGAATCCTACGGTCACGATCTAATCACACGAAGGGTATCCTATCATCTGATCGCAATCGCCAATGTCGGATCCAACAGCCAAAAGGCCATCGTCTTCCTCCGAGTCGCGGCGCGGAAAAAAACCCAGCCCCCACGGTGGCGCTCGCCGGTGAGCACCAACCAAACTCCTTCCCAGTGCCCAAACTAATAACCGAACGTGGATAATTGAAGGGACATGCTAGACGAGTGGTTTGTGGGGTTTCTTACCGGCTACCGTGGAGTAATGGAAGCCGACCACGAGTGGCGGCAGACGTCGAGTTCCAACGTGAAATTACGGGCCACCCCGCGGTTCACCACCTCTGTGAAACAAATTGGCAGTGTAACACCCTGATTTTGGGCATATAAAATTTCTTTCGATTTATCACCCAAAATCATGTGTTACTCTTCTTTTTATCACTCTAGGCTTTCTCTCTCTCTAGATTCTTTCTCCCTTTTTCCTTTTGATTAGAAATAGCTTAAACTAGTGGAGGTTAATTATTTATTTTTGCCAAAACCTTATGGGTCATGGCATGTTGCATCATGCTGAGCTTAAAATATTCTTTGAAGTGTTGCACATGTTTGAATTAATTTGAATTTGAAACCTAGTTTAAATTTGGATTTGAAAACCATATAGAAAAAGAAATGGAAAAGGAATTAGAAAATCCAGAGAAAAAGAAAAGGGTAAAGCAGCCCAGCCGGCCCAAGTCGGCCCAGCCAGGCCGCGCGCCCGCGCCGCCTGACAGGCGGACCCTGCCTGTTAGTGGCAGATCCCCACTCCCGCGCGTGCTCCCTATCTCGCTCTCTACCCGCTGGGGCCGACCAGTCGGCGCCGGTTACTTCGCCAGCTCGCTCTCTCTCTCTCTATCTCACGGGCCCGGATCGCCAGTCGCCGAGCCATTGCCCCGCGCGCCCCTTTCTTCCCTCTCTGTGTCGTGGGCCTGCCCTGTCAGTTCCGCCCCCTCCCCGCTCGCCGTGGACCGGCCCGTGCGCACTCGCGCACGTCGCCAGATTTCTCGGCCACGACGCTCGCTCACGCGCCCAGCTCCCTTCTTAAAGCCCCGCCAGTGCCCCGCGCACACCCCTCGCCTCATTTCGCACAGCTTCACCCTCTCTCGCGCTCTGCCCACACCGCCAGCCGCCGCCGGAGACCCGCGCCCGCGTTCCCGGCCATCCAGCTCGCCGGAGACCGCTCCATGCCTCCCTGAGCTCCGCCTCGAGGTGAGACACCCATCCCCGTGCCCAATTTCCCCTATTGTGCCCTGTGTTCGGCCAATTTCACCTTCGCCGGTGCTCGGTCGCGGCGGTCCGCCGTGCTCGGGCGGTGGCTGGCCAATTTAGCCTGGTCTAGTTCCCTGGAGTAGGTCCCTGTGTCACCTCTGCCTCTGCTGAAGCTAGCCCAGGCCTTAGCGCGCCTTAAGTCCCCTCCCCGTGGCCGGAATGGCTCACCGGAGTTACTCTGGCCCGCCCGAGGCCTTCTCACCGCCGATCTACCCTCTCTGCCTGTGGATTCATGGCCTCTTCCCCCGCCATTGAGTTCGCCATGGCGCCCTCTCCCTCTCTGCCCAACTCCGGCGACCCCGGAGCCACCCTAGCTCGCGCCAGCCTCAACTCCGGTGACCTCACCGCCACGGAGAGGAGCAGTGCCGCACGCAGCCGTCCGTTTCCCCTGGTCTGATCCCCTCCGTCCGATTCAGATCGAACGGCTCAGATCACGGATAACGCTTTGTGCACACGCGCCCTGACGCCCTGGTCCGCCTGTCAGCGCCCAAACCCCCTGGCGCTGGGCCTGCTCGGTCAGCGCGCTCTCCCCCTCTGTCGCTGACACTCCCTGGCCCGCCTGTCAGCTCTCGCTCGCTCGCGCGCGCGCCCTCGGCCGCAGATATAATCTCAGCCGTTGGTTTTAGATCTGACGGTTAGATTCACCCGATACCCCTTCGCGCGGTAGTTTTCTTAAAGAGACCCTCGGTTTATTGGAAATCAACCCGCCGTCCCTGGTTTTCGCGCGCAGGCCCCTGTAATATTGCAAATTTAGCCCTAGACTTTTAAATATTCATAGAATTAGACCTAATTTCATATTTTGAATTCCCAAACTTGTTTATTTCATAACTTTTGCATATGAACTCCAAATTTAGTGATTCAAATTGCAAAATGTTCATAGAATTATTCTCTGTTTAAATAAAATGGTTTCATTTACTGTCTGCACACTCTAATTTTTAGGATTGAATATGAACTAATGTAGATGTATTTTTATTTATTTAATAAAATAAATAAAAGGAGAACCTTAGAGATTTAAACATGTGTAAGCTTGTGAGATTAATAATGTGTAGTACATGAGTTTACCTCTGTTCTAAATTTTAGGTCACAATAAAATAAGTTGAACTATGTTTATGTACTTGTAAGTAACAATTAGGGGAAATAATAATCTATTTTCAAATAAAGTTAATGTATGTTATAGTTTATGGTATACTTTGAATTCAGTATCCCTTATGTAGTAGTGTGTCCTTTTAAGATGTGATCCAATGTTTGTACATGTGTGGTGTGATGTTCATTTGCACTTTCCAAATGTATTGAATGCATGCTCGCCTTATTTAGACAACGAGTAGTCCGAGGTTTCTGAGTGTGTTGTTGGAGACCTCCCTGAGCAGCAACCTGGTGAAGGCAAGTGTCCTCTGACCCATTATGTCCTACATACTTTATGATTCACTGTCCAGCATTACTTTATGAAACTTAAGGATTGACTAGTCTGTATTCACTTATCCTTGTTTACCTTTTGGGTTATCATGGTTAGAATTTTGCTATTGCCTTAACTTTAATCAATGAACATGATGTGAACATTTATGATACGATACTGTTATCCTGATTATGTTGATGATCTGGTGATACCTTAGGGGGCTCAGGCCTTTTTCCTGAGTACCTCTCCGTAAGGACCTGTTCATGGAGTGACCACCTGGGATAACAGTACAACCATGAGGGTGGAATGGGACGTCCTTAGCTGATTAATTAGATGAACCTAGGAGTGTAGTTGGCTTTGCCGGAGGGCCATCAATGGGGGTCGAGGCGTAGTGCTCGCTCTGCCAAGGTTGGGGTGCAGAGGTTCTTTCGATTTGGTTTTGTTAGTCACCCACCTTGGGGAGGTGTACTGCATTTATACGACTGGCGAAACCTAACGAGTAGCTATGCACCAGGGGAGTCTTTGTAAAGGCTATGTAGTGTATCCCTGGCCATTCACCTTGGTAGTGAAGATCGGGTCTGTACAACCCAGGCTGGAAAGGGATCACGACTTGTGGGTAAAGTGTACAACCTCTACAGAGTTTTAAAAACTTGTATATCAGCCGAGCTCACGGTTAAGAGCTGCCTTGGGATCCTCTTTGATTAGAAGAACTTTGGATACTTTAATGATGATGGTGAATAATGATGTTATAAAATCTGATCTCTGGTATTTCCTCTTTTGAGGAGGTACTTCTGGGTAATAACTGGGTTTATTACTAAAACTTGGCTCTACTAACAATAATAAATATTTACCAACTAAAAGCAACTACTTGACCTTAACTCCATATACATCTAGTCCACTTTAGCCAAACGGGACATTTGCTGAGTACGCTGATGTGTACTCACCCTTGCTTTACACACCACCCCCACCCCAGGTTGTCCCCACTGTACTCAGTGCTCAGGAGGTGATGCTGTCAACATGGAGGACTTCGAGGAGTTTCAGGACTACGACGAGTTCTAGTTCTTTCTTTGTGTACGCTTAGCTTCTACGTTTCATAATTCCGCACTTTGATAGTTATGTTAAAGACAATGGTTATGTAATACACTCTGTGGATGTCTTGGACATCTTGGTGTAATAAAGTACCTTTCCGCTATTTATTTCGAGCATTGTGTGATGATGTCCAATTATGTAATCGTTGTGTACATGAGTTTCTGATCCTGGCACGTACATGGTTCACATTCGGTTTGCCTTCCAAAACCGGTGTGATATAAGTGGTATCAAAGCCTTGCTGACTGTAGGACCGCTAACCTAGACTAGAATGGTCGACCTAAGGACTATAGACCCTTACTCTTACCTTGACCTTAGAGTCTTTTCAAAAGTTGGTCATCTTGACCAACTCTATGTTATTTACTTATCTCAAAAGTTTTGTCTCACTTTTCTTTTTGTTTACTTTCTGGTCTAATAGTTCTACTCTTACTCTTGTGCTTACGATGTCTTCTGTAGATGGCTCGTCTTAGGTGCACTGCACGTAAGTCTGTGATCCCCTTTTTGCCTTCTCGCCTGGCGGAGCGTCCACTGCGTCGTACGGTGCCAGGTCAGTCCAGTAACCTAGAGAGACTGCATCGTTGCCTGCACAAGGAGCAGGAGCGTCGACGCTAGGAGCAGGAGTAGGACCAGGAGCAACAGGACTCTTCCCCCTCGCCTCAGCAGGAGGTGGAGACTGAGAGGCCGCCTTCCCCTGCACCTCAGCCAGAGATGCCCCCTGCACCACCATAGGGCATCCTGCCTGCTGGAGGAGACCCTAACGGAGACAGGGACGATGACGACGCCAGTGGCAGTTCGAGCCACGGCACGGAGCTCTCAGAGGAGCCGGAGGGATGGATCGCTAGACCCATCACTTGTGACGTCGCTCGCGGGTGTCACTTCCACGACGCTCTCGATACCCTGTTGCGTTGGGCCTTCGACCGACACACATGGTCTATCGAGTACCGTTGTGTAGTCTGCCAGCATCGTCGCGGGCTATACCCGGACTAGTGGGAGGCTACTTGTTTGGTGCGCCGTCCGGACGATGATCTCCAGGGTGCAGAGGCCTTCTCATAGCACTATTCTATTACTGAGAGGGATATTGCCAAGGCAGCCATGCAAGATGCAGCGCGACTGGCACTTTCTCAGTATTGCTCGTTGTTCAGTGGGGTAGTTGATGGCCTCGACTTGAAGTACTACCCTCGCCGTTCGTTCGGCAGTGCTGGAGGTGTGATTGCCTCACCAGTTGGTGAGGGCAATCCCAGGCTGAACAACATGGTCAACTTGGCTGACGTGCTCAACACAGAGTTGGACCACGCCCTTGACGAGTTGGGCAAGGTTCGGGCGGAGGTTGTGGAATTGCGTGCTGAGTGCGCAGCACGCCACTATCTGGATGGTGGTTCTCCCGCCCCTGTCGGGATTCAGCACCCTTATCGTTCACCGCCCTGTGGTCGCTTCGACTATGGTACCCTAGACTGCAGGACCCCGGATAGATTTGGATCCCTAGATCGACAGAGTCGGAGTCTGTAATAATTCTTAGTTCAGTGTCTCAGTCTAGTTAGAGTTTGTTTCCTTTTTTACGTTGGATGCTTGTTATGATGACATGTACTGAAGTTGGATCTTTGTAATGATTGTCACCAAGTTGTGGGTATCCCTTGCAACTTGGTGTAGTTATTAATAAAGTCAGTTATTTAGTTGGGTAATCCATTTATTTCCACTTCCCTCTTTATCTAAGGAGCTGTCAGTGAAGATGGTCAATTGTTCAGTGCTATGAAGAGTTTCTATACATCTTTTCTTATGCTGAAAGACTGCAGAGTCAGATTTGATATATGTGTGTGATTTCTACAGATGTCTGGGAACAGGCGCAGAGGTGCGAGGCGTGCTCAGCCAGAACAGCAGGCACCCCAAGAGGAGGCAGCCCCGTAGAAACATTTGCCACCGCCACCCCCGATGACCATTGAGCAAATGTTCTTGATGCAGACCCAAGCAGTCCAGGCAATTGGTTAGACCTTAGCAGCCATGCAACAAGTGCAGCAGTAGCCACCACCGCCTCAGCCTCCAATGCAAGTCCAGATGCCTCAAGTACCCACAGACAAGCGGGCAGAGTTCATGAGGGGGCACCCCCCAGTCTTTGCCCACTCTGCTGATCCCATGGACGCTGAAGATTGGCTGCGTACTGTGGAGCGTGAGTTGCACACTGCCCAGTGCAACGATCGTGAGAAGGTGTTGTATGGTCCCCGACAGCTGAGGGGAGCAGCACAGTCTTGGTGGGAGTCCTACCTCGCCACCCATGCCAACCCTAAAGCTATCACTTGGGAGGAGTTTAGGGATAACTTTCGTCACTACCATGTGCCCGAGGGACTGATGATAGTGAGGAAGGAGGAGTTTCTTGCGTTGAAGCAGGGTCCCCTGTCCATCAGTGAGTACATGGACAAGTTTCTGCAGCTATCGCGTTATGCCCCAGAGGATGTCAACACGGATGCCAAGAGGCAGTACCGCTTCTTGAGAGGATTGGTTGATCCCCTCCACTATCAGCTAATGAACCACACCTTCCCTACCTTCCAGCATCTGATAGACAGAGCAATCATGACAGAAAGGAAGCGTCGGGAGATGAAGGACAGGAAACGCAAGATTGGTGGACCTCAGGTTGGGAGTAGCAGCCGTCCTTGCTACTCAGGCAACCCACCTCAGCAATTAAAGCAGGGTCACCTGCACCAGCACCAGCATCATAGTCAGAACCAACAGCAGCAGTACTAGAGGCAGTTTCCTCAGCAGCAGCAGTACCGTCAGAACAACTAGCAAGGAGGAAATCAATACCAGCGTCAGAGCAACCAGACAGCCCGTCTTCCTGCCCCAACAACCAACCAGAGCAACCAAGCAGCACCAACTCAAGGAGGAAGTAGTGCATGTTTCCACTGTGGGGAATAAGGCCATTGGGCAAATCATTGCCCAAAGAAAGCAGCTCAGCAGCAACCAGCTCCTAATGCCCCAGTCAGACAGAATGCAATGCAGCCAGGAGGCAACAACCGTGGGCAACCTCGTGCCTAGTATGGAAAGGTGAACCATTTGGAGGTCGACACGGTCCAGGAGACTCCAGGAGTGGCATTAGGTACGTTTTCAGTCGAGTACCATTCCGCAAATGTCTTATTTGATACTGGAGTAACGCATTCTTTTGTGACTGCATCATGGGTAGAATCACATAATATACCAGTAGCACACATGTATCCACCTATGAGAGTTAGTTCAGTTGGTGGAAGGACCCAAACTAATAGATTTTTCCCTGGTGCAAAGGTTCAAATAAGGGGGATAGAGTTCCCTGCTGATTTAATAGTTATGGGTAACCAGGATACAACTATAGATGTCATCCTAGGGATGAATTGGTTAACCAAGTACCAAGCCAGTCTTAGCTGTGACAAGAGAACAGTGAAGCCAGTGTCCTTATCAGGAGAAGAAGTGTTAGTAGAGTTGATCTTGTCTGGATCAAGGAAAGGGAGTTGTCATCAAGTCACCGCCTGTATTGAGGAGATTAAATCATCAGAGGTTATCAATGTAGTATCAGACTTTCCAAATGTGTTTCCCAAGGAGTTACCGGGTATGCCACCTGAAAGGAATGTTGAATTTGCCATAGAGCTTATTCCAGGCACTGCCCCTATTTCCAAGAGAGCCTATCGAGTGTCTGGCCCAGAGTTGGTGGAACTCAAGAAGCAGATTGATGAGTTGTTAGAGAAAGGCTACATCAGACCGAGTACCTCGCCTTGGACAGCCCCATTATTGTTTGTGGAGAAGAAGGATGGCACAAAGAGGATGTGCATTGACTACAGATCCTTGAATGAAGTTACTATCAAGAACAAGTACCCCCTGCCCAGAATTGAAGATTTATTCGATCAGTTGAGAGGAGCCAGTGTGTTCTCAAAGATAGACCTAAGGTCAAGCTACCATCAGCTCAGAATCCGACCCTCGGATATACCGAAGACTGCATTCATCACCAAGTATGGACTATATGAGTTCACGGTTATGTCATTCGGTTTGACGAATGCGCCAGCCTACTTCATGTACTTGATGAACAGTGTGTTCATGGACTACCTCGACAAGTTCATAGTAGTGTTTATTGATGACATTCTTATATATTCCCAGAATGAGCAAGAGCATGAGGAGCATTTGAGGAAAGTACTTCAGAGGCTACGAGATTGTCAGTAGTATGCCAAGCTTAGCATGTGCGAGTTCTGGATCAGCAAAGTCCTATTCTTGGGTCACATTATAAACCGAGAAGGATTGGCTGTAGATCCGAAGAAGGTAACAACTATCTTGGACTGGAAAGCACCAAAAGATGTTCGAGGAATCAAGAGTTTCATCGGAATGGTTGGTTATTATCGACGTTTCATTGAAGGTTTCTCCAAGATTGCCAGGCCAATGACAGCATTGTTGGCAAAGAAGGTTGAATTCAAGTGGACCACAGGATGCCAGAAGTCCATTGAGACATTGAAGGAGAAGTTGACAACGGCACCAGTACTGATTCTGCCAGATGTTCACAAGCTGTTCTTAGTGTATTCCGATGCTTCGTATACTGGACTGGGATGTGTGTTGATGCAGGAAGGGAGAGTAGTGGCATACTCGTCCTGACAGTTGAAGATTCATGAGAAGAATTATCCTACTCATGATCTGGAATTAGCAGCCATGGTTCATGCATTGAAGACCTAGAGGCATTATCTTTATGGGCAGAAGTGTGATATCTACATGGACCACAAGAGTCTGAAATATATATTCACTCAGTCAGAGCTAAACATGAGGCAGCGAAGATGGCTAGAGTTGATCAAAGATTATGAGCTAGAGATTCATTATCACCCAGGCAAAGCCAACGTGGTTGCGGATGCTCTAAGTAGAAAGAGTCAAGTCAATATGTTGGCTGCTTACCCAATGCCGTATGAGCTAGCGAAGGAGTTCGACAAATTGAGCCTCGGATTTCTGAACAACACTCAAGGAGTGACAATCGAGTATGAACCCACACTAGAGCAAGACATCAGGAAAGGTCAGAAGGATGATGAAAAAATCAACAAGATCTGGCAGCTGATCATAGATGGAAAAGGCAAAGATTTCCATGAAGATGTAGAAGGAGTGGTATGGTTCAAGGATAGACTGTGTGTTCCCGACATCAAATCGATCCAGGAACTGATTCTCAAGGAAGCTCACGAGACAGCATACTCTATACACCCTGGTATAGAGGAGATGTACCAGGACCTAAAGAAAAGATTCTGGTGGTACGGTATGAAAAGGGAGATACCAGAGTATGTGGCTGTATGTGACAATTGTCAGAGGATTAAAGCAGAACATCAGAGACCTGCAGGTTTGTTGCAACCATTGCAGATTCCTCAGTGGAAATGGGATGAGATAGGAATGGACTTTATAGTCGGTTTGCCCCGCACTCGTACTGGTTATGACTCCATCTGGGTCGTAGTGGACCATTTGACAAAGGCGGCCCATTTCATACCAGTCAAGACCACCTACAACAGTGCGGTGTTAGCAGAACTATACATGGCTCGGATTGTGTGCTTGCATGGCGTTCCGAAGAAGATAGTATCAGGTAGAGGCAACCAGTTCACCTCTCATTTTTTGCAGCAGTTGCATGAAGCTTTGGGCACACACTTAAAGTTCAGCTCAGCTTACCACCCACAGACAGATGGTCAAACAGAGAGAACCAATCAGATTCTGGAGGATTCTGGAGGATATGTTGAGGGCTTGTGCTTTGCAAGACAATATAGGTTGGGACAAGATATTACCATACGCAGAATTCTCTTACAACAACAGCTATCAAGCAGTTTGAAGATGTCACCATTTGAAGCGCTCTATGGGAGGAATTGCAGAACTCCATTGCATTGGGACCAACCCGGTGAAAGACAGGTGTTCGGTCTAGATATTTTGCTTGTAGCCGAAGAGAACATCAGAATGGTCCGAGAGAATTTAAAGGCAGCGCAGTCTAGACAGCGAAGCTATGCTGACACCAGAAGGAGGGAACTCAGTTTCGAAGTGGGAGACTATGTCTACTTGAAGGTGTCACCCATCAGAGGAACCAAAAGGTTTGGAGTCAAAGGCAAGCTAGCACCCCGATATATTGGGCCGTATCAGATTCAAGCCAAACATGGAGAAGTGGCTTATCAACTCAGCTTACCGGAGAACCTGTCCGCTGTGCACGATGTGTTCCATGTGTCACAGTTAAAGAAATGCTTGAGAGTGCCAGAAGAGCAGTTGCCAGCAGAGGATCTTGAAGTTCAAGAAGATCCGACTTATATTGAGAAGCCAACTCAAATTCTGGAGACAGCAGATCTGGTCACTCGGAGAAGTACCGTCAGGATGTGCAAAGTCAAATAGGGTCACCACTCAGAAGAAGACGCAACCTGGGAAAGAGAAGATGATTCGAAAGCCAAGTACCCTGAGCTCTTTTCTAGCCAGCCCTGAATCTCGAGGGCGAGATTCTTTTAAGGGGATAGGTCTGTAACACCCTGATTTTGGGGGTATAAAATTTCTTTCTATTTATCACCCAAAATCATGTGTTACTCTTCTCTTTCTCACCCTAGGCTTTCTCTCTCTAGATTCTTTCTCCCTTTTTCCTTTTGATTAGAAATAGCTTAAACTAGTGGAGGTTAATTATTTATTTTTGCCAAAACCTTATGGGTCATGACATGTTGCATCATGCTGAGCTTAAAATATTCTTTGAAGTGTTGCACATGTTTGAATTAATTTGAATTTGAAACCTAGTTTGAATTTGGATTTGAAAACCCTATAGAAAAAGAAATGGAAAAGGAATTAGAAAATCAAGAGAAAAAGAAAAGGATAAAGCAGCCCAGCCGGCCCAAGTCGGCCCAGCCAGGCCGCGCGCCCGCGCCGCCTGATAGGCAGACCCCGCCTGTCAGCGGTAGATCCCCTCTCCCGCGCGCGCTCCCTCTCTCGCTCTCTAGCCGCTGGGGCTGACCTGTCGGTGCCAGTTACTTCGCCCGCTCTCTCTCTCTCTCTCTCTCTCTCTCTCTCTCTCTCTCTCTCTCTGACTCCTGAGCACTGAGTACAGTGGGGACAACCTGGGGTGGGGGTGGTGTGTAAAGCAAGGGTGAGTACTTATCAACGTACTCAGCAAATGCCCCGATTGGCTAAAGTGGACTAGCTGTATATGGAGTTGAGGTCAAGCAGTTGCTTTTAGTTGGTCAAATATTTATTTTTATCAGTAGAGCCAAGTTTTAGTAATAAACCCAGTTATTACCTAGAAGTACCTCCTCAAAAGAGGAAATACCAGAGATCAGATTTTATAACATCATTATTAACCATCATCATAAAAGTATCCAAAGTTCTTCTAATCAAAGAGGATCCCAAGGCTGCTCTTAACCGTGAGCTCGGCTCATAAACCAGTTTTTAACACTCTGCAGAGGTTGTACACTTTACCCACAAGTCGTGATCCCTTTTACAGCCTAGGTTGTACAGACCCGATCTTCACTACCAAGGTGAATGGCCAGGGATACACTACGTAGCCTTTACAAAGACTCCCCTGGTGCATAGCTGCTCGTTAGGTTTCGCCAGTCGTACAAACGCAGTACACCTCCCCAAGGTGGGTGACTAACAAAACCAAATCGAAAGAACCTCTGCACCCCAACCTTGGTAGAGCGAGCACTACGCCCCGGCCCCCATTGACGGCCATCCGGTAAAGCCAACTACACCCCTAGGTTCATCTGCATAATCAGCTAAGGGCGTCCCATTCCACCCTCATGGTTGTACTGATATCCCGGGTGGTCACTCCATGAACAGGTCCTTATGGAGAGGTACTCAGGAAAAAGGCCTGAGCCCCCTAAGGTATCACCAGATCATCAACATAATCAGGATAACAGTATCGTATCATAAATGTTCACATCATGTTCATTGATTAAAGTTAAGGCAATAGCAAAATGCTAACCATGATAACCCAAAAGGTAAACAAGGATAAGTGAATACAGACTAGTCAATCCTTAAGTTTCATAAAGTAATGTGGGACAGAGAGAGAGCGAGCGGGCAAAGTAACTGGCGTCGACAGGTCGGCCCCAGCGGGCAGAGAGCGAGAGAGGGAGCGCGCGTGGGAGAGGAGATCTGCCGCTGACAGGCGGGGTCCGCCTGTCAGGCGGCGCGGGCGCGCGGCCTGGCTGGGTCGACTTGGGCCGGCTAGGCTGCTTTATCCTTTTCTTTTTCTCTGGATTTTCAAATTCCTTTTCCATTTCTTTTTCTATAGGGTTTTCAAATCCAAATTCAAACTAGGTTTCAAATTCAAATTAATTCAAACATGTACAACACTTCAAAGAATATTTTAAGCTCAGCATGATGCAACATGTCATGACCCATAAGGTTTTGGCAAAAATAAATAATTAACCTCCACTAGTTTAAGCTATTTCTAATCAAAAGGAAAAAGGGAGAAAGAATCTAGAGAGAGAGAAAGCCTAGAGTGAGAAAATGAAGAGTAACACATGATTTTGGGTGATAAATAGAAAGAAATTTTATACCCCAAAATCAGGGCGTTACAGGCAGCTTCCCGAAATCCCGACGATGCTTTCCCTCCTGGCGCAAAGCCCCCAACGCGGCGCTAGCGCAGATTAGACAGCGGCGGCGGATCTCTTCCTTCCTTGGCAATGGTGCGCGACGACGGTGAATTGATCCCGTTCTCGACCCCGAGCAGGAGAATGGAAGAGGGGAGGAAAGAGGCACACGTGGAGAAGCTGTCGTGGCGGTCCCGAGTGTCAGAGATCGTAAAGAGCGGGAGTGGCTGACGTGCGGGACCCAGTTGTCGGCGCCGAGTTATGGGATGGGCTGCGCAGAAGGAGATGGCGCTTGGGCCGAATTTGTATAGTCTGGCCCAATTAGGTTTCCTTCATCTTTTCTTTTATATTTTCTTTTTTTCATTTTGATTTTATTTTCCTTTTCATTTGAATCTCCAATTTGAATTTGAATCTTGTTATGAGTTTCACCTTTGTGTCAAATGTACAAACTCATTTCTAGTGTAGGAATATACTTATTTTTATCACATAGTATTTTCTTTCTTCTCTTTTCTGAATTCTAGAATTTTCTTTAGATCTTAAATTCCAATTTAGGTATTTACATATTTATTTTTACATTATTGTCATACTGTCACAAAAAGCACACACAATTAAAAATCTAGCATGATGCATAATTTAGTGGCATATCTTTTATTAATTATTTGTTTTTAAATATAGTGTTCACATGTTATGGTAAATATATGCAACACACACATATAGAGGAAATAACTTTTCTTCTTTTAGATTTTTCTTACAAAGTGGGTATTACACCAAACCAATGATGACCACTTCAGAAGAGAAGTATATGTTGGGGTCATTGATCAAATTAGCTTAGAGCTTGATAGTTGGTTTAGTGAGGCTAATATGGAGCTGCTTTCTTGTATGTCAGCCTTGGATCCTTCCAACTCTTTTGCTTCTTTTGATGCACACAAGGTACGAAAGCTAGCTGATTTCTATCCTAATGACATGTCAAGCACTGACTTGTTAAAACTTGACTTGCAACTTGACAATTATATTGATGGCATAAGAGAAGATGATAGATTCAAAGACATAACTAATCTTATGGACCTCTCGTTTAAGCTTGTTGAAACAAAGAGACATAAGGTGTTTGATATGGTATATTTGCTTCTCAAATTGGAATTGCTTTTGTCGGTGGCGACAACAAGTGTTGAAAGGGCATTTTCTGCAATGAGTTTGGTGAAGACTAAATTTAGAAACAAGATGTGTGATAGTCTTTTGAATGATTGTCTTGTTACATACATCGAGAGCGATATTTTCTTCGAAGTGAATGAAGAAGATATAATTGAAACTTTTATGGCGTTGAGGAAGCGCATGCCAGATAAGTAGTATTATTGAAATCTTTATGTTTAATGTATGCAATTTTCATGCTTATTTGTTGAGTGTCAAACTTTATATTTATATATCAAATTGTTTACCAAATTTACTATGAAATTATATGTACATTAGATAGAATTCTACATGAAAATTTTGTTGCGGCACACCCTATGTAAAAATCCTAGGTCCGCCAGTGCTAGAGATATGCCAATGCACTTTAGACGATCTATGTCAAGATTGTACTGTAATGTAAGCATCTTGTTCTTGTGTATGCCAATTCAATTTAGATGATGTATTGTTTCAGAGGCCTCCATTCAACTGGCTCTTTAGACTCTCTTCAACAACGCACTCTATATCTATCATCTATATTTGTCCTTTACTCTCACTTAAATGATTTCATCCTCTATATCTCCTTCTCTCCAACAACGTCCTCTATACACAAATAACTATATTAGATACATATTTTATTTTTTTGTACGTACGCATTTGTTGTACTCTCAAATGTATTGTACATATTTTAGTTTTGTTAAATCTGTTGTTTAAAGTATTAAAATTGATAGAGGAGAGGATAGAAAAACTCTATATATATAGTATATAGCAGCGACGCTGCCATAGGGAGTAGAGCGTTCTCTAAAATTTGGAGTTTAGAATGCTTTAGAGGACAGTCTTACTGCCGGTAATGCATTTTCAAAAGAGAAAAATATTAATATAAGCCCACAAATCAGTTTTGACTGTTTTTCTTCGCATCTTCATGCAGTTTTGTGTTTTATGACAGCGTAAAGAAAAGCTGATAATTATACTTTGTATGAGAGAGAAATCAAAATTTACAAGTTTTACTTAAAACCAGTTTTAAAATTATATTAGGCCATCAAAGTCCCAGAATGTAATTTAATTTTGTGTCCATTTAGAAGTCAAATACAGATGCTAAGCAATAATTAACTAGGATTTATATTTATATTGAAATACCTCTAGAATAGGATAAGAGATCCTTTGACAAAAAGTCGTATGCGATCTTTTCTCTACTACTACTTATGTACCTACTGTAGGCGTTCACAGGGCGGTGGTTTTTCCAACGGGTGACGCCCTCCCTCTCCTCTCCGCGACTGACGCCTTCCTCTCCGAGATCCTCTCCGCGACTGATGCCTTTGTCTCCTCCGCCCCCATCCGCGCCCCTTCCATCCTCTCTGCGATGGGCGCGGACGCCTCCCTCTCCTCTGCCCCACCTCGCGAGAGACGAGGTAGCGGGCTAGCGGGATGACGTCGCCGGTTGTAGTGGCCGCGGCGCTGCTGGTGGCGGCGCTAGTGCCATTCTGTGGCATGGACCCGCTCCGAACGGGCAGCATGCTGGACTTCCCGGGGTTCGAGTCCCACCTCATCGACCTCCCCGATCCCGCCGAGATGCCGATGCACGCGGACGAATGGGAGCGGCTCCGCGGAGCTGAGGTGCGGTTCCACGGCGAGGTGCAGGGGCCCGAGAGCATCGCCTTCGACCCGCAGGGCCGTACACGGGCGTCGCCGATGGCCGAGTCGTCTTCTGGGACGGCGAGCGGTGGGTCCCATTCACGACGGCCTCTCCGCGCTGGACGCAGGAGCTCTACGGTGGGCCCAAGGCCTCGCTGCTGGAGTATCTCCCCACGCCCGGTGATGGCGCCCTGCACCTCACGCCCGTGCTCCGCCCCCATGCCCAGTAGGCAGCCACGGATCCCGCAGGGCGGGGATCTCGCGGATCACGCCGGGCGGGGATCTCGCCCAAGCCTGATTAGAAGTTTGGGGACCGATCAAAGCAATTCCCAGAAGTGGAGGCCGGGCGATCGAAGCGGAGGTGGTGGAGATGATGGAGGCGCTGAAGTCCGTCTGGAATCCGGTGACACAGAAAAAGATCAGAGTTTCTCCTTCTACTTCGTCGGGTGAAGTCCCGGTGGTGGACAGCGCCTCGACGCTGATCCCTCTGGAAGCTGCGTCAGGCATTGCTGGTTCACTTTGCAATTCACCGGATTCCGGACGGACTGTCCACTTTGCAATTCACTAAACACTAAACATCTTCGTCGGGTGAACTTCTTCTATCATAGACTCTTCACTTTGCAATTCACTTTTGCTTCTTTCCTGAAGTCCTATGTGTTGCGGCTATACTTGTACTCAAGATGTTTAGTGTTTACCTTGTATATATGTGTGTCTAGGTTTGCGAGGTCTTTCTTGTATGGCTTCTTTCTTCTGTTAAGGCAATGATAAGCGGTTCTCCTGTGTTTGAAGGTTTATTTTATTTTGACATCTGTGTTTGAAGGTTTATTTTATATTGACAGTCCGACTTTGATCATTGGTTTCTCACAAAATATATTGTTTGTAGCTACAAAACCAATTTAGTGTAGAAGAACTTTGACATATGGATCTAATTGTATAGTATATATATACACTGAACATACTTACAACTTGATTAATTATTGGTCAAAACATGAAGAGTTTGATTTTTTCCTTCAAAACAAGTACTTCTTGTCCTTTTGAAGTGAGGGAGTACCTTCTAAATTAAATTGCACTTGCAGGTTATGTTGACCACTTTGTTAAAGGTGTATTATAAATGTGGTCTCTTTGAGAAGGCTAAGGGACTTCTAACTGAACTGGAAGCCTTAGGTTTTGCACAGGATAAGGCAAAACATGTGGTCTCACGCATAAAATTCGTCGCATTTCCGTTCCTTCCGCTGATCAAATGCCTTTGTTCCCAATGGTTCTTGTAGAGCGGTTGTGTCGTCCGAGCGTTGATCTGAACCAGCGTAGTTTATCAGGGACGTAGCAGTGAGTTGGTGAGCTCTCTCGGCTCATAGAAGCCCTACTTTTTTTCTGATTTTCTTCGAGAACATGCTGAAATGTCAACTATTGGGCCAAAGGTTATAGAGAACTCATAGATTTGATGGCTAAACTTAAAAGCGACTTAGAAGGATTCAAGTTAAATGTATACTGAAGTGGTGAGGACTCGCAAGAAGTTCAATCCACTGCCAGGAGGTTAGATTTGAGTCTCAATTTTTTTCAACGGAAGGGATCATGCTGATAATTCACTTCATGGGTACGTATCAAACAAGAAACTTTAAGGCAATTGTCAAAGATAATTAATTCTGTATTCCACTTTTTTTGTTGATTACTGATGCTGCCATTTGTTGTTTGTATTTTTTTAGGTACAAGGTTTTCAAAAATCAGAGCATTAGTGATGTCATGTGCACAACAACAGCAGAGGCTCTTACAATGGGGAAATTCGTGATCTACGCAGAACATCCATCAAATGAGTTTTTACGCAGTTTATCAGGGACGTAGCAGTGAGTTGGTGAGCTCTCTCGGCACATAGAAGCCCTACTTTTTTCTGATTTTCTTCGAGCACAGGCTGAAATGTTAATTATTGGGACAAAGGTTATAGAGAACTCATAGATTTGATGGCTAACATTAAAGCGACTTAGAAGGATTCAAGTTAGATGTATACGGAAGTGGTGAGGACTCGCAAGAAGTTCAATCCACTGCTAGGAGGTTAGATTTGAGTCTCAATTTTTTCGAGGGAAGGGATCATGCTGATAATTCACTCCATGGGTACGTATCAAACAAGAAATTTTAAGGCAATTGTCAAAGATAATTAATTATGTATTCCACTTTTTTGTTGATTACTGATGCTACCATTTGATTTTTGTATTTTTTAGGTACAAGGTTTTCAAAAATCTGAGCATTAGTGATGTCCTGTGCACAACAACAGCAGATGCTCTTGCAATGGGGAAATTCGTGATCTGCGTAGAACATCCATCAAATGAGTTTTTACGCAGTTTATCAGGGACGTAGCAGTGAGTTGGTGAGCTCTCTCGGCTCATAGAAGCCCTACTTTTTTCTGATTTTCTTCGAGCACAGGCTGAAATGTCAACTATTGGGCCAAAGGTTATAGAGAACTCATAGATTTGATGGCTAAACATAAAAGCGACTTATAAGGATTCAAGTTAGATGTATACGGAAGTGGTGAGGACTCGCAAGAAGTTCAATCCACTGACAGGAGGTTAGATTTGAGTCTTTTTTTTCAAGGGAAGAGATCATGCTGATAATTCACTCCATGGGTACGTATCAAACAAGAAACTTTAAGGCAATTGTCAAAGATAATTAGTTATGTATTCCACTTTTTTGTTGATTACTAATGCTGCCATTTGCTGTTTGTATTTTTTTAGGTACAAGGTTTTCAAAAATCCGAGCATTAGTGATGTCCTGTGCACAACAACAGCATAGGCTCTTGCAATGGGGAAATTCGTGATCTGCGCAGAACATCCATCAAATGAGTTTTTCATGTCATTTTCGAAATGTTTGATATACAAGACTTCAGAGGAATTTGTTGCGAGAGTGAAAGAGGCAATGGATAGAGAACCCCAACCGCTAACCCCTGAGCAAAGATACAACCTTTCGTGGGAGACAGCGACTGAGAGATTCATGGAGTACTTAGACCTTGAAAAGGTTCTGAACAATGAGGCTGCTCAGCCTGAACAAGGTAGGAAAAGAAAGAATAAAAGAACCTCACAACCTAATTTGTCTTCGGTCTTCCATGCTCACCTTCGAGAGATCAAGGTTTGTGTGCTCTCTCCTTCCTCGGGTCATCTTTGATCTTTGCCTATGCCTGATTGGGATCTCCTCTCGTTGGTTTGCGAATTAGCATAAGTGAGTTATGCATAGCTTAGTCTTCTTTATGCTTTGTTGGATCATTGTGGGTGTCATAATTAGAGCCATTCTCTAGTAATTTTTTTACATGGTCATGAACATATCTCTTTGTTTCGTCCTAGATATAGCAAGTACATAGTGCTATTATTTTTTTCAATATTTACTACCCATGTGCCTGATTTATCCTTCCCTTCTATGATGTTCAGTTGCTGCTGCGGTAGTCCCCAACCGTCATCATGCAGAATGAGGAGGGTAAGACAGTGGACCTCTACGTCCCCAGGAAGTGGTACGTTTGCCATACTTGTTTAAACCTTTGCCCTCTGCATGGTTAATTATGTTGTGTTAATATTGAGTTTCTGTTCTTGCAGCTTGGCCACGAACAGGATCATCACTGCCAAGGATCATGCCTCTGTCCAGATCAACATTGGCCACTTGGATGCGAATGGCCTGTACGATGTCACTTCACCACGTTTGCTCTCTCTGGGTTTGTCCGTGCTTAGGTGATAGTCCAGGATGTGATGCCTACATGCAACTTTCTACTGCAATTCCGTATTTATTGAGTTCACATTGTTGGCACCTGACACAGTAAATGACTGAATGGATTTGGAAAGAATTTATTATGTGTGGCTAAATTGACTTTCAGGAAGTCCAAAGTTATGATCTTTATGTGTTGCTAGGTTGACCACCATCCACTATTAACTAACACATTTTCTTGCTATGGTTTATGTCTTTATTACTGTTAGTCAAGTGAATTGTTACATGTTGCTTCTGTTGTGTCATGGATTCTTCTGCTTGGTTATGGTCCTGATTACGTATTTTTTGTTGTGCCTAGGGTGATGCTGACAGCTTGTTGGACAGGTCGTGGCAGAAGAAGGCTGAGATCAAGCAGTAGGTCTTGCACGTAGTTCCACTAGGACTGGACTCTTGAGGGATACTGCTTTAGCTATGTTTTATCTCATGTATCCATACCGTCCAGATGCAAGTGTTGTGCTTTCACTTGGTACCTTAATTCTGAAGACTCAATATTGTTACTTGGGTTCCATTTGAGTTCGTTGTGTTTTCACAAATGTTTCCAAACGAAGCTAAAAAATGTGATAGTTTTGGATTTGACTTTGCTGCTGAAGTCTGGGGTATGATTCCGATGTTTGGCTGGATGACTAGGTTTTAGTTTGTCTGGATTTGCTCGTCATTTTGTACTTGTTCTTCTCACATATTTGTTCGCTTAGAATTTACTTCAAACTCACGTCCTTTTGGCGTGGGATTGGGAGAGCGAGTTTTATACCCGAGCACGACGGACGTCCTCGCGGCAATGGACGGACTATGCAGTTTTATAGGATCGTGATGATGCATTTTGAGTAAGTATGCACTTTTATTTGAATAAGCAACATTGATTTGGTGGTTAAATCAACAGCCCATTGTTTTTTCACCCATGATTTGGTCGCTAAATCAACAGCCCAGTGTTTCTGCACCATTGAGGCCATGTTCGTTTGATCCCAAAATGATAGGGATTGAGGGGGATTGGAAGGGATTGGAGAGGATTTTGACTTGTAGGGGATTTAATCCCCCTCAATCCCTATGGATTGGCACAAAACGAATAAGGCCTGATTTGGTGGCTAAATCAATGGTTGTGGTTGCATCTTGGAAAGCATAAAAACAAAAATGCTAGACTCCTGCTGTTGTGAGAGGAAGATGAGAGCAGAATACTTTCCAACTTATGGTCTATGGATCGTGATGACCATGTCAAACCGGGTGACTTATAAAAATGAATTATAATTTTAAAATAAATATATTTTATAGGATTTAGGGCACGATAAATTATTTTGCTCTAACATTAAGGTCAAAATCTAGATTATACGACATCCAACTACGATGTAAATTTTGGAGTATGCTCTGAAGAAAATTTTGGAGTATGCATACACTGGTTTGGTCACTGTAGATGATGCCATTGTTAAGCCTGTAAAAACACTTGCAAAGTATTGCCACTTGAGATCGCTGCACTTGATGTTTCAGAAAGAGCAACCTAGATGACACTCATGTCCCATATATGATCTTACTATAGCACTCGAACCAGTTAAACATTCGTTCTCGTGAGTACACTTTCAACTGTAAACTTTCCCCTCCTGTGATGTAATACTTTCACAGGCTCCGTCTGTTGGTCTCCACGCGCACCTTCTCGACCGCGCACCATCGTCGCCAAGGCCGCCACCCCCGTGACCGCGCGTCGCCACTCCACCGTCGTCCCCTCGACCTTGCTCCCTCCACGAGACTACCCTGCCCTTCTCCTCGAGTGCCTCACAGACAGGTGGCCTTATGTCGCGGCGCCGATGCGCTCGACCGCGACCCGAGTTTCACTTCAAGTTCAACATCATCTCAAATGGGCCGTGGATGTCGTCCTCCATCTTAACAGTATAACACACATTTGTATATACGTTATCCATGCTATTATATATTTTCGTTGCAACACACGGACACTCACTTAGTCTGATAAGAAACGCTTTAGGATAGGTGGATTTACGAAAATCAAATCTAGACGTGCAGCTGAGCATCTGGATCCGCTAATCCATCCAACTCCAAGCAAATGGAATATGCCTTTGCCTTGCACCCAGGAACAGTTTCTGTCAGTCTCGGCTGCGAGCCTGACCCAGACAGACACACACCAGAGGGAGAGGGAGACGGAGAGAAGGGCGAGCGGCACCAGCAAGCATGGCGGCGGCCGTCCTAGCGCCCAAGCCGCCTCCTTCGCTGCCTACCAGGGCCTTTCCTTCCTCATCCCCCTCGCGGTTTGCCCCTGCCTTCATCTCCCCGCGCCATCCCCTGAGAAGATTGCTCCTCCGCCCCATTCCGTGCGCCTCATCGCCGTCTTCCGTCTTGATGCCGAACCCGGACCTCGAGACTGAGCCTGCCCACGATGGAGATGGAGATGGAGATGGAGATGGAGATGGAGATGAGGCGCCGCCGGAGTCCAGGCCCCGCCGCATCGCCCTTTTCGTCGAGCCGTCTCCCTTCGCCTACGTCTCCGGCTACAAGAACCGCTTCCAGAACTTCATCAAGTACCTACGGGAGATGGGCGACGAGGTGATTGTGGTCACCACGCACGAGGGCGTGCCTCAGGAATTCCACGGAGCCAAGCTAATTGGCTCATGGAGGTGAGTTCCCCTTCTATTCTTCTCTGCTGTGCGCTGCTGCTGTCCCGGTTCGGGAGGTTGAATGCTGAGGGGAATGCTAATACCAACAAAATAATAGGGTAAGGTCTTTGATTTCATCCCAGCAGCTTCCCTTGCCCCTGGTATCAAAAGGTTCCGCTGTCGCTGGCCCTCAGTCCTCGAATCATCGCAGAAGTTGCTAGATTCAAGCCTGACATTATTCACGCCTCTTCACCTGGGATAATGGTCGGTCATTTTCCACTACACTTAACTCACTAAAACAAAAACAAAAAAACTTCATATATATTCTGCTAAAACAAAACTGTTCCTTCATTTTCTTCTTGGCAGGTATTTGGCGCGCTTATCATAGCAAAGTTGCTCTGCGTCCCTCTGGTAATGTCATACCACACCCACGTTCCAATGTGAGTTTCGACTGCTGCTCTCACATTCACATACTGCTTTTAGCCAGCATACATGTACCACTTTCTGCTGTTCTGCACAAGAACTCATTGTGGAACCACAATCATATCCTAGTATTTTTTACCTGCACGGCTGGATGGAGAACTGACCCTTTTGATCATGGCAGTTATATACCCAGATATACTTTCAGCTGGCTTGTCAAGCCCATGTGGCTAATAATAAGTAAGTTTTCGATCATTTATTTATCAAAGGAATGCATTCATGATTAAGCGACCGGTATGTTTCTGTTTCTCACTTCACTTGTTGGCTATAGAATTCTTGCACCGAGCTGCAGACCTCACACTGGTACCATCTGTTGCTATCGGCAGGGATCTTCAAGCTGCTCGTGTTACAGCAGGTTTACTTAACTAATAACCTATCTATGTATCTGTAGTTTCTTGTTCTTGTTAATTGTACCATATATCTCTCAAACGGTGCATATGTTTCCAGCCAATAGAATACGCCTTTGGAACAAGGGTGTTGACTCAGAAAGCTTCCATCCTCGTTTCCGCAACATGGAAATGCGTTCAAGGCTAACGTACATGCATATTCCTCTTCCCTTTTGTGCAGTTTTGTATTTGTCCGTTTCAATGCCCGGGCCGAACTGTGGTGCTAATGTTTTCGTTGGAGCAGGAATGGTGAACCAGAAAAGCCACTTGTATTTTATGTTGGACGCTTAGGAGTTGAGAAAAGCTTGGATTTTCTTAAGAGGCGAGCCCTTATATGTCCCTGGTATTTTGATTGCTATGGATTGTGGTATGTACAAGCTTGATGCTGGATCGTAGGTTCATTACTTTGCAGAGTCATGGACCGACTTCCAGGAGCAAGGATTGCATTTATTGGAGACGGACCATTCAGGTCAGCTGCATTGCTATGCTACCAAGAAGTGAATTAGCGGGGGAAGATTTGTAAAAAAGGATCTGTGGTTCTGTTTTTGTGTGCAGAGCTGAGCTCGAGCAGATGTTCTCAGGTATGCCGGTGGTGTTCACGGGCACGTTGCAAGGGGAGGAGCTATCACAGGCCTATGCCAGTGGGGATGTGTTTGTGATGCCTTCCGAGTCAGAGACACTGGGGTTTGTGGTGCTGGAGGCCATGTCATCAGGAGTTCCGGTAGTCGGGGCTCGCGCCGGAGGAATACCTGATATCATACCTGAGGATCAGGAGGGGAGGACCAGCTTTTTGTACACACCAGGGGATGTGGATGACTGTGTTGGCAAGATCAAGCGGCTCCTGTCGAGCGAGGAGCTGAGGGAGGCCATGGGGAGAGCTGCCAGGAAGGAGATGGAGAAGTTTGACTGGCGAGCGGCGACGAGGAAGATCCGCAACGAGCAGTACAGTGCTGCAATCTGGTTCTGGCGCAAGAAGAGGGCACAGGTGCTGCGGCCCCTCCAATGGGTGCTGCGGCTGCTGAGGCGGACAACGCCAGGAGCTGCCGATGCTGATGCCGCAGCGAAGCAATCCTAGGAGAGGGGGGCTACTATGGTTGATGGTCCTCTTTTTTCCCATTCCTTGTATTATCTCCGTTTTCGAATATTTGTCGTCCGCTAGTTCATTTTTAACTAAACAGCGACAAATAAAAAAGAACGAAGAGAGTATAAAATGGGCTAAGGAGGCCATGGCAGATGATTGGATATGTTTCAGGATTAGAGGGGAGGAAGGTCAAGCTTCAACATTCCAATTCACTGAAGAATATATAATGTACGTTTAGGACTGTTAGGTTGTAAATCGTCAAAGTGTCTATGTAATGCTTCTTCTTGGCATGCTACACTATATAGTACTAATATTGATCCTTTAACAGGAATTGGTGTGCAGTCAGACAATGATAATAATATATCTTGCTGTGTCTTTCTAGTATCAAAGGAGGTGAAACGAATAAAAGGGTGTTTCAAAATTGAACTAGGAGAGTGGTTGCAAATAACCCCCCCTCCTTTTGTGGCCAACAAAGTTTAAAGCGAAAACTTGTATTTTGTGATTTGTCTGTGTCTTTTCTTATAATTTTTTATACAACTATATCTGTTTTTTGGAAGCTTGTAGAGATATTTTCATAAGCTTTAAATACTTCATTTGCATTTATAATGCATTGATCTATATTTAGAATTTTCTCTCCATTTTTTAGAAACTCGGACATTTTTCATGGTATAGAAAACATCTGTTTTTAAAAAATACAAAAGATGAAACCACCTTTAGGGGCTCTTTTGGATTGTAGGAAATCTGTAGGATTTTTTAAGGAACACTATTCATATGGAAAAATTTCCTATCCTTATATTTGGTTCATAGGAATTATGCATTTCATTTTCATAGGAATCTTTCCATATGTTGCAATTACATGGGAATTTTAGCATCTACGAAAATCTCTTTGTAAATTTCCTGGGAAGTACGAGGAATTCTTTCTCATGAGCCTGCATGTGAATGTGTAATGCAGAAAAAAGAATAGCAGTTTAGTTAATAAAATATATATTCTATTCTTATATTCCTATAACTCATCCAAACAACTTTCTATACAAAATTCCTATATATTTTTGAATCCTAAATTTTGCAACTGGTGTTGTATCCAATTCCTATATTTTTTCTATTCCTATACTTTTTTATATTCGTGCAATCCAAAAGACCGCTAGGACTTCTTTGGAATAAAGAAAAAGTAAAGGAATTTTGAAGAACTGAAATTCTATAGAAAGTTTTCCAACGTGACAATTTGGAACAAATGATTGAGTTGCTCAAATCCTATAAAATTCCTATGAAATGGAACATTGTGGTAAGATTTTCGAGGATTTTTAACATGAGGTTTAACCTCTTTGAAATTTTCCTATGAAATTGAAGGTGCCATGCTACTCTATTCCTACATTTTTTTCTATCCCTATGTTTTACTAATCCTCCATTCCAAAGGAGGCCTTAAAAAAGCCACTTCAATCTAAAGTTGGGGCGAGTGGTAATTTTAAAAGTTTTAAGAGCTGAAGCGATACAAGGATATGCGATTTTTAGGTAGAGAAAAAATATGTTAGATTAGTTCAAAGAACTAAAAAGATCCTACCCCTTCCTCATTTGGATTGAAGGAATCTTATAGAAATTTTAAAGGATTTAGTTCCTAAGGAAAAAAAATCCTAGAAGGCTCCTTTGGTTGATAGAAATTTGAAGGAAAACATCCATAGGATTGAATCCCACAACACTCATTCCATAGGAAAAATAAAAAGTGCTTGGACTTAATGGAAAGTTTCCTAGAAGGAAAAGAGAATGCTATCACACTTCACTTGGCTGATCTCCTATCGCGTTTCACTCTCCTGCCACACTTAGTTTAAAAATTATATTTCAAACTTAGTTCCTTTACTTTTTCCTGTTGTGTAGCCAAACAAGTCTGTCGGAAGGCAAATTCCCGTGGCAGGGTGGCGGAGTGCACCCGCCCTAGTCCTTAGACGAGGAGTAGGCTTAGGTGTTTGCCTTGCCTTACAGATGGACACAAGAACGCAAGGGTTTAGAGTGGTTCAGGCCACCGGAGCGTAATATCCTACATCCATTGTGAGTTGTATTGCTTGAGAACTTGAGAGTCATTGGTTTGAGTGTGGATCGACCCGCCTACTACGGAGCAAGTGCCCTCCCTTTTATAGTCCAAGGGAGACACATTACTAGGGAGCTTAGGCCCCAACAAGCAGGCCTAGGAGTATTTATAGTATGGAACGTGAAACATCGGATACTGCTGACAACACTAGATCTTCCTGAGCGTGTATCCCTTCTTGGTCGTCGCGTAGGACCCTGACATCCTATCTTCCCGTTTTGTCTTATCAGAGTACACACGCAGCCCTTGCGGTAGGTTGCGGCGTAGTATGATACGCTGTCGTGTGTAGGTGTGGGCGGTGTCATCTCGTCTCCTCCATCTGTCCCTTCATGTCTCGGTAATGCACGAAGAACAGTGAAGTCATAATGAAGGGCAACATATTGGGTCAATGCTCTTGCCTCGGGAACGTGTGGGTAATAGTAAAAACCGCACGTTACAGACCTGGCGCGCCTCGCGCATTTAATGCAGGGGATACGCTACCTGCTGTTAGCGTGAGCAAGTATATGTCCCATCTATACCCAATGATGGCGGGCCTTTATGCCAGAGGCTTATGTCAGGTACGTGTTGTTGCCACACGCCGACACTAGACCTCTACCTAGAGAAAGGGCAGGCCTGACAATAAGCAATGACACGACATTCCCATACCTCCCCTGACTATGGGCCTGGATCGCATTCGAGGGGATCCAGGCTCTGGCCACACTGGTCCGGATACGTGGTGACACCGAACCTCACCTGGCCTAAGGACCGGATGGTATTTTCTAGGCCTAGAGTTACTCCGAAGGCTTGGTGCTGCAGCTAGAGAGTGTCTTCTTCTCCCGGGTCTTGTGGTCCCTCCAGACCCCTTTCTCTAGGGGGTCTGATGGGCCCATAAGGTGGTCCGGGTCTTATTTGTAGGATCCCTGATCTATAGCTGAAGTTGTTGATTCTTCTCTTTATGGGACTTGATGGAGGTGGTGATATAGCCAGGAGGTGAACCTGGCCTGGCCACGACTCCATATGGTGGGTCTTAGCCTAGCATTGGGCTAGTCGCTCGAGAAATCCTCAATGGTAGCCACTAGGGTCTCACTTTGACATAGCAGGAGTGGGTATACTATATTTAGGGTTCCAACATAGGCCCCCAGGCTCACATCGGGTGAGGCAGCAAACCGCAGGTGAGTCCATACCTGTGTCTTGTTCCAGAAATGCTAGTCTTGCGCAGCAGCATTGCGCCTGCAAGCTTCCCGTTGAGTGGGTTGCTTTTTGTCATACTATTGTTGTTGCATAAGACAAAAAGAGTGGTCTTGCCCCCGTAGTTATCCGGTTTGGGAAGTCAAGAGTTTCCCTTTTCAGACCCTAGCCACTAAGCTCCTTGGAGATTATCCCAGACATGGGGGGTTACCTTTAGTCCAGGGAGCTACTCCCGAGTATGGTTTAGGAATAGTGTTTAGGAGCGTAAGGTATTTCGAGAATGGTTCAGGAGTAGTGCTTAGCAATGTACCCTCAGGATCCTAGCTTTACTATACACATTCTATCAAATTATGTAACGAGGTTTTTGCCAGGCGGAGTTCACGATATCCGACCCTTAATTTTGGAAGAGGCATAGGCCTTTTAGGTACCTGGTCTAGAAAGTACTAGGTTAGTTATTCTAGGGTGGTGGAAGGTGTAAGCTTACGGTACCAGACCAGACTAAGTGGCTACCCTGTTCTAGACCACCCGCAAGAATGTGGGCTTTTCCTTTAGACCAGGTGCCAGTCAACATGTGCCTTATCTAGTATTAAGTGGGGACATAAACTGAACGGAAATACCAGTTATATAATCCATATTTCATGATAATAGTAAAGCTGAGAATCTCGAGAGGGAGGCAGAAAGAGAAACCATACCTTGTCCAAGGATATGATGATGGATCTAATTCACCGGGACTGGACTGAGAGCAAAACCCTTCCTCATTTACTGGATATACGAGATCTTGCATAGAGATCCCAAGGAGGTCCGGGCAAAACCCTTCCTCATCTTTTTCTTCTTGTCGCCACTCCGATGTGACTTGACGCGGGGAGGAGATTCCTCCCTTCCTTTGCCGCCGGACTCCCTTGATGGAGCCTTCTCGTGGCTTGTGGCCGTTTCCATCTCACTCTTGGTGGATCTTCCCGACATCACTTCGAGTGGTTAGACTCTAATGAAGCACCAGGCTCTGATACCAATTGAAAGTCGCCTAGAGGGGGTGGATAGGCGGAAACTGAAATTTACAACTTTAAACACACTACAAGCCGGGGTTAGCGTTAGAATAAAATCCGAGTCCGGGAGAGAGGGGAAAACAAATCAACCAAGAAAATAAGGCGGATGACACGGTGATTTGTTTTACCGAGGTTCGGTTCTAAAGAACCTAGTCCCCGTTGAGGTGGTCACAAAGACCGGGTCTCTTTCAACCCTTTCCCTCTCTCAAACGGTCACCTAGACCGAGTGAGGCTTCTTCCTTAATCTCACGGGTCACTTAGACCCCGCAAGGATCACCACACAATTGGTGTCTCTTGCCTCGCTTACAAAGCACTTGAGAGTAAGAAGTGAGAAAGAAAAGAAAGCCAAGCCAAGCAAACAAGAGCAACAAGAAACACAAGTGATCCTCTCACAAGTCCTAATGCGCTAGAATTGAATTGGGGACTTTGATCGGATCGGTGGCTTTGATTTGTGTCTTGGAGTGTTGCACTTTGCTCTTGTATTGAATGAGGAGTATTGAATGCTTGGATTGATGGAGTGGCGGTGGTTGGGGGTATTTATAGCCCTCAACCACCAAAACAACCGTTGGGGGTGGCTGCTGTCGATGGGCGCACCGGATAGTCCGATGCACCAGCCATGTCACCCAACCGTTAGGGTTTTGACGCAGTCGACCATTGGAGCGCTGACTTATGGTGGCACCGAACAGTCCGGTGCCGCACCGGACAGGCACTGTTCCTTATCCGGTGCGCCTCTGACCTCTACTCTGACTTCTGTCGTGAACTGTAGCGGTGTCAGGGGCACTGTGCAATCGACCGTTGCGCCGAAGAGCCGTTGCTCCACTGGTGCACCGGACAGTCCGGTGGCACACCGGACAGTCCGGTGAATTATAGCGGAGCGGCGCTGGAGAAACCCGAAGGTCAAGAGTTCGGAGGTGTACGGTCCTGGTGCGCCAGACCAGGACACTCTTCGGTTTCTTTTGCTCCTTTCTTTTTGAACCCCAACTTAATCTTTTTATTGGTTTGTGTTGAACCTTTATGCACCTGTGGAATATATAATCTAGAGCAAACTAGTTAGTCCAATTATTTGTGTTGGGCATTCAACCACCAAAATTATTATAAGAAAAAGGTTGAACCCTATTTCCCTTTCAATCTCCCCCTTTTTGGTGATTGATGCCAACACAAACCAAAGCAAATATATAAGTGCAGAATTGAACTAGTTTGCATAACGTAAGTGCATAGGTTACTTAGAATTAAACCAATTTTTACTTTTACTAGATATGCATGGTTTGCTTTCTTTTATTGAACATTTTGGACCACGCTTGCACCACTTGTTTTGTTTTTGCAAATTCTTTTTTGGAAAATCTTTTCAAAATCTTTTTGCAAATAGTCAAAGGTATATGAATAGGATTGCGAGAAGCATTTTCAAGATTTAAAATTTCTCCCCCTATTTCAAATGCTTTTCCTTTGACTAATCAAAACTCCCCCTGAATGAAATTCTCCTCTTAGCTTTCAAGAGGGTTTTAATAGATATCAATTGGAAATACATTTAGATGCTAATTTTGAAAATATACCAATTGAAAAATCATTATACCAATTTGAAATATATCAACTAAATTTTTTTAAAGGTGGTGGTGCGGTCCTTTTGCTTTGGGCTAATACTCTCTCCCCCTTTGGCATTAATCACCAAAAACGGTGACTTTTGAGCCCTTTTTACTTTCTCCCCCGTTGGTACAAGTAAATATGAGTGAAAGATTATACCAATTTGAGGGTGATGTGGAGTGATGGCGAAGGATAAATGATACCGATAGAGTGGAGTTGAAGCCTTGTCTTCGCCGATGTCACACCCGGTTTTGGAAGGTAAACCGAATGCGAACCATGTACATGCCAGGATCAGAACTCACGTACACAACGATTACATAATTGGATATCATCACACAATGCTTGAATTAAATAGCGGAATGGTATTTTATTACATCAAGATGTCCAAGACATCCACAGAGTCTATTACATAACCATTGTTCAACATAATTATCAAAGTGCGGAATTACGAAACGTAGAAGCTAAGCCTACACAGGCAACTGTCTGGGGGTTTGCCACTAAGATAAACTAGAACTCATCGTATTCCTGGAACTCCTCAAAGTCATCCATGTTGCTAGCTTCACCTCCTGAGCACTGAGAACAGTGGAGACAACCTGGGGTGGGGTGGTTTGTAAAGCAAGGGTGAGTACACATCAACGTACTCAGCAAATGTCCCGTTTGGCTAACGTGGACTAGCTATATGTGGAGTTAAGGTTAAGCAGATGCTTTTAGTTGGTCAAGTTTTATTACTATAAGTAGAGCCAAGTTTTAGTAATAACCCAATTATTACCTAGAAGTACCTCCTCAAAAGAGTAAATACCAGAGATCAGAATTTTAATCACCATTGTTAATCATCATCATAAAAGTAACCATTGTTCTTCTAATCGAAGAGGATCCTAAGGCTGCTCATAACCGCGAGCACGGCTGATATACCAGTTTCTAACACTCTGCAGAGGTCGCACACTTTACCCATAAGCCGTGATTCCCATTCTGCCCGGGGTTCTAGCCTCCCCATTGATCACTACCAAGGTGACCTAGCAGGGTCTCACTACGTAGCCTTTACAAAGATTTCCCAAAGGTCATAGCCGATCGTTAGGTTTCTCCAGTTTGATAAACATAGTACATCTCCCCAAAGGAAGGGTGACTAACAAAACCAAATCAAAGAACCTCTGCAACCAACCTCGGCAGAGCAAGTACTGTGCCCGAACCCCATTGACGGCCCTACGACGAAGCCAACTACTCCTCTGGTTCCTCTAATTAATCAGCTAAGGGCGTCCCATTCCACCCTCATGGTTGCACTGTTATCCCGGGTTGTCACTCCCTAAACAGGTCCTTACAGAGAGGCACTCAGGAAAGAGCATGAGCCCCCTAAAGCAATTACAAGGACCTCATCGGGATAACATCATCGTATCATAAAAGATCACATCATGTTCATTGATTAAGTTTAAGCAATAGCATAAGCTAACCATGATTAACCCAAAAAGGTAAACAAGGGTAAGGGAAATACAAACTAGTCAATCCTTAAGTTTCAGTAATGTAATGCGGGACAGTGAATTATAAAGTATAGTAGGACATAGTAGGTCTGAGGACACTTGCCTTCACCAGGTTGTTGCTCAGGGAGGTCTCCAACAACACACTCAGGAACTTCGGACTGCTCGTTGTCTAAATAAAGCGAGCATGCATTCAATACATTTGGAAAGTACAAATGAACAACACACCAAATATGTACAAACATTGGAGCACATCTTAAAAAGGCACAATACTACATAAGGGATAATGAATTCAAAGTGTAACATAAACTAAAACATAAATTAGCTTCCTTTGAAAATAGATTACTATTTCCCTAAGTGTTATTTACAAGAGCATAATCATTGATCAATTTATTTTATGGTGACCTAAAATTTAGAACAGGGATGAACTTATGTAATACATATTATTAATCTCACAAGTTTAAACAAGTTTAAAACTCTAAGGTTCTCCTTTTATTTATTTTGTTAAATAAACAAAACTACATCTACCTTAGTTCATATTCAATCCTAAAAATTAGAGTGTGCAGACAGTAAGTGAAACCATTTTATTTAAACAGAGAATAATTCTATGAGTATTTGCAATTCGAATCACTCAATTTGGAGTTCATATGCAAAAGTTATGAAATAAACAAGTTTGGGAATTTAAAATATGAATTTAGGGCTAATTCTGTGAATATTTAAAAGTCCAGGGCTAAATCTGAAAGGTTACATGGGTCTGCGCGCGAAAACCAGGGACAACGGGTTGATTTCCAGTAAACCGAGGGTCTATTTTAAGAAAACTAACGCGCGAAGGGGTATCGGGTGAATCTAACCCTTAGATCAGAAACCGACGACCGAGATTAGATCTGCGGCCGAGGGCGCGCGCGCGGGGGCGGGCGAGCAAGCGTTGACAAGCGGGCCAGGGGTGTCAGCGACCGAGGGGGAGAGCGCACTGATCGAGCGGGTCCAGCACCAGAGGGGAAACGGACGACTACAGGGGTCCGAGCCGTTCGATCAAGATCTCACGGAGGGGGTCCGAGGGGGTCCGAGAGGGGTCCGAGCCGTTCGATCAAGATCGGACGGGGGAAATCAGACCAAAATGGATGAGCGGCTGCGGGTGACGCTGACAGGCGGGACAGAGCGTCAGGCACGCGTGCGCGAAGCAGTACCCGCGGTCCGAGCCGTTTCGATTTGAATCGAACGGAGGGGATCAGACCGGGGAAACAGACGGCTGCGGGCAGTGCTGCTCCTCTCCACGACGGTGAGGTCGCCGGAGTTGAGGCAGGCGCGGGTTACGGCGGCTCTGGGGTCTCCGGAGTTGGGCAGAGGGGAAGAGGGCGCCACGGCGAACTCGATGGCAGGGAAAGGGCCATGAATCCACGGGCAGATAGGGGAGAACGGCGGTGAGAAGGTCTCGGGCGGGTCGGAGAAACTCCGGTGAGCGATTCCGGCCACGGGGAGGGGACTTAAGGCGCGCTAAGGCCTGGGCTGGCTTTAGCAGAGACGAGAGCGACACAGGGAACTACTCCGGTGAACTAGATCGGGCTAAATCGGCCGGCCACCACGCGAGCACGGCAGACCGCCGCGGTCGAGCACCGGCGAAGGCGAAATTGGACGAACACAGGGCGCAATAAGGGAAATTGGGCACGTGGATGGGTATCTCACCTCGGGACGGAGCTCGAGGAGGCTTGGCGCAGTCTCCGACGAGCTGGACGGTCGGGAACACGGGCGCGGGTCTCCGGTGGCGTCTAGCGGCGAGGGCAGATCGCGAGAGAGGGCAAGGGTGTGCGAAATGAGGTGAGGGGCGAGTGCGGGGCACTGGCAGGGCTCTAAGTAGGGAGCTGGGCGTGTGGGCGGGCGTCGTGGCCGAGAAACCCGGCGACGTGCGCTAGTGCACACGCACTGGTCCACGGCGGGCGCGAGGAAGGCGGAACTGACAGGGTTGGCCCACGGTGTAGAGAGAGAAAAGAGGGACGTTCGGGGGCAACGACTCGACGACTGGCGATCCGGACCCGCGAGACACAGAGAGAGAGGGAGAGCGAGCGGATGAAATAACTGGCGCCGACAGTCTGGGTCCACTGGGCAGTGAGCGAGAGAGGGAGGGCGCCCGCGAGGAAAAACTGCCGCTGACAGGCGTGGTCCGCCTGTCAGGCGGCGCAGGCGCGTGGGCGCGCGGCCTGGCTGGGCTTAGCTGGGCCGGCTGGGCTGCTTTCTCCTTTTCTTTTTCTCTGGATTTTCTAATTCCTTTTCTATTTCTTTTTCTATAGGGTTTTCAAATCCAAATTCAAACTAGGTTTCAAATTCAAATTAATTCAACCATGTGCAACACTTCAAAGAATATTTTAAGCTCAGCATGATGCGACATGTCATGACCCATAATATTTTGGCAAAACTAAATAATTAACCTCCACTAGTTTAATCTATTTCTAATCAAATGGAAAAAAGGGAGAAAGAATCTAGAGAGAGAGAAAGCCTAGAGTGAGAAAAAGGAAGAGTAACACATGATTTTGGGTGATAATTAGAAAGAAATTTTATACCCCCAAAATCAGGGAGTTACAGACCTATCCCCCTTAAAAGAATCTTGCCCTCGAGATTCAGGGCTGGCTAGAAAAGAGCTTAGGGTACTTGGCTTTCAAATCATCTTCTCTTTCCCAGGTTGCTTCTTCTTCTGAATGGTGACCCCATTTGACTTTGCACATCCTGATGGTACTTCTCCGGGTGACCTGATCTACTGTCTCCAAAATTTGAGTTGGCTTCTTAATATACGTCAGATCTTCTTGAACTTCAAGATCCTCGGCTGGTAACTGCTCTTCTGGCACTCTCAAGCATTTCTTCAACTGAGACACATGGAACACATCGTGCACTGCGGACAGATTCTCTGGTAAGCTGAGTTGATAAGGCACTTCTCCACGTCTTGCATGAATCTGATATGGGCCTATATAGCGATGGGCTAGCTTGCCCTTGACTCCGAACCTCTTGGTTCCTCTGATCGGTGACACCTTCAAATAGACATAGTCCCCCACTTCAAAATTGAGTTCTCTTCTTCTGGTGTCAGCATAGCTTCGCTGTCTAGAATGCGCTGCCTTCAAATTCTCTTGAACCATTCTAATGTTCTCTTCGGCTTCAAGCAAAATATCTAGTCCGAACACCTGTTTTTCACCAGGTTGATCCCAATGCAACGGAGTTATGCAATTCCTCCCATAGAGTGCTTCAAATGGTGACATCTTCAGACTGGCCTGGTGACTGTTGTTGTAAGAGAATTCTGCATATGGTAATCTCTTGTCCCATCCTAACTGGTCTTGCAAAGCACAAGCTCTCAACATATCTTTAAGAATCTGGTTGGTTCTCTCAGTCTGACCATCTGTCTACGGGTGATAAGCTGAACTGAACTTCAAATGCGTGCCCAATGCTTCATGTAGCTGCTGCCAAAAATGAGAGGTGAACTGGGTGCCTCTATCTGATACTATCTTCTTCAGAATGTCATGCAAGCACACAATCTGAGCCATGTATAACTCTGCCAACATTGCACTGTTATAGGTGGTCTTGACTGGTATGAAATGGGTCGTCTTTGTCAAACGGTCCACTACTATCCAGATGGAGTCATAACCAGCTCGGGTGCGGGGCAGACCAACTATAAAGTCCATCCCAATATCATCTCATTTCCACTGAGGAATCTGCAACGGCTGCAACAAACCTACAGGTCTCTGATGTTCTGCCTTGATCCTCTGACAACTGTCACATCTTGCCACATATCCTGCTATCTCTCTTTTCATACCGTACCACCAGAATCTTTTCTTTAGGTCTTGGTACATCTTCTCACTACCAGGATGTATAGAGTATGCTGTCTCATGAGCCTCCTTGAGAATCAGTTCTTGGATCGAGGTGATGTTGGGAACACACAACCTATCCTTAAACCATACCACTCCTTCGGCATCTTCACGGAAATCTGGACTTTTCCCATCGATGATCAGCTGTTGGATCTCGTTGATCTTCTCATCATCCTTCTGACCTTTTCTAATGTCTTGCTCTAGAGTGGGCTCTAGCTCAATTGTCACTCCTTGAGTGTTGTTCAGAAATCCGAGACTCAATCTGTCAAATTCCTTCGCTAGCTCATATGGCATCGGGTGAGCGTCCAACATATTGACTTGGCTCTTCCTGCTAAGAGCATCTGCAACTACGTTTGCTTTGCCTGAGTGATAATGAATCTCTAGCTCATAATCTTTGATCAACTCTAGCCATCTTCGCTGCCTCATGTTTAACTCTGACTGAGTGAATATGTACTTGAGGCTCTTGTGGTCCGTGTAGATATCACACTTCTGCCCATAAATATAATGTCTCCAGGTCTTCAATGCATGTACCACTGCTACTAGCTCCAGATCATGAGTGGGGTGATTCTTCTCATGAACTTTCAATTGTCGGGACGAGTATGCCACTACTCTCCCTTCCTGCATTAACACACATCCCAATCCGGTATACGAAGCATCGCAATATACTAAGAACGGCTTGTGAACATCTGGTAAAACAAACACTGGCACTGTTGTCAACTTCTGCTTCAACATCTCAAATGATTCTTGGCACGCTGGGGTCCACTTGAACTCAACCTTCTTTGCTAGCAATGCTAGCATTGGCCTGGCAATCTTGGAGAAACCTTCAATAAAACGCCGATAGTAACCGGCCATTCCAATGAAACTCTTGATTCCTCAGACATCTTTTGGTGCTTTCCAGTCCAGAATCGCTGCCACTTTCTTTGGATCCACAGCTAGTCCATCTCGGTTTATAATATGACCCAAGAATAGAACTTTGCTGATCCAGAACTCACACTTGCTAAGCTTGGCATACAGCTGGCAATCTCGTAGCCTCTGCAGTACTTTCCTCAAATGCTCCTCATGCTCTTGCTCATTCTGGGAATATACGAGAATATCATCAATGAACACCACTACGAACTTGTCGAGGTAGTCCATGAACACACGTTCATCAAGTACATGAAGTATGCTGGCGCATTCGTCAATCCGAATGACATAACCATGAACTCATATAGTCCATACTTGGTGATGAAGGTTGTCTTCGGTATATCTGAAGGTCGGATTCTGAGCTGATGGTAGCCTGACCTCAGATCTATCTTTGAGAACACACTAGCTCCTCTCAGTTGATCAAATAGGTCTTCAATTCGAGGCAGAGGGTACTTGTTCTTGACAGTGACTTCATTCAGAGCTCTGTAATCGATGCACATCCTCTTCGTGCCATCCTTCTTCTCCACAAATAACACTGGGGCTGCCCAAGGCGAGGTACTTGGCCTGATATAACCTTTCTCTAACAACTCATCAATTTGCTTCTTGAGTTCCACCAACTCTGGTTCGGACACTCGATAAGCTCTCTTGGAAATAGGGGCGGTGCCTGGGATAAGCTCTATGGCAAATTCAACTTTTCTGTCAGGTGGCATGCCTGGTAACTCTTCAAGGAATAATCGGGGAATTCTAACACAATCCTAATTGCCTCAATTGGATAGGACTCCTTATCATCTACTGATAAATGGTGACAAGCTCCTTCTTCTAGTTCAGGTAAGTACAGCTTGGTTACTACTTCCTTTCCATATGGGGACACCAACTTAACTGTCCTCTTGTCACAACTGACAGTGGCTTGATTTCTATGTAGCCAATTTATCCCTAGGATGACATCTAACCCTTGAGTTCCCATGACTACTAGGCTAGCGAGGAAGGCTATCCCCCTTATTTCAATCCTTAGATTCGAACAAATCCCATCAGACTGAACTTTTCCCCCAACTGAATTAACTCTCAAAGGTGGGATCATTGGTTCTATGGGGATGTTATGTGATTCTACCCAAGATGCAGAAACAAAAGAATGTGTGGCACCAGTATCAAATAATACTTTTGCTGGGTAGGATTCGACTGGAAACATACCTACTGCCACGTCCTGAGCATCCTAGATTGCTTCAGCCTCTAGGTGGTTCACCTTTCCATGGTTGTAGGCCTGACCACGGACTCCTGGCGCTTGCTGTGGTGCTCCTTGTCTTGCTGGGGCATTGACTGCTGGCGGTTGCTGGGCTGCTTCCTTTGGACAATTCTTCGCCTAGTGATTTTGTTCTCCACAGTAGAAGCATGCACGCCCTCCTACTTGTGCTAGGGCTGCTTGGGCATTCTGGTTGGTTGCTAGGGTAGGAAGACGAGCTGCCTGGTTGTTCTGACGTTGGTACTGATTTCCTCCTGGCTGAGTGTTCTGACGGTACTGTTGCTGCTGCTGCTGAGGAAACTTCCCCTGGTACTGGTGCTGGTGCTGACGCTGATGCTGGTGCTGGTGACCTTGCTTGAATGGCTGAGGTGGGTTGCCTGAGTAGCAAGGACGACTGCTACTCCCAACCTGAGGTCCACCAATCTTGTGTTTCCTGTCCTCCATCTCCCGCCGCTTCCTTTCAGTCATGATTGCTCTGTCGATCAAATGTTGGAAGGTGGGGAAAGTGTGGTTCATCAACTGATAATGGAGGGGATCAACCAATCCGCTCAGAAAGCGGTACTGCCGCTTGGCATCTATGTTGACATCCTCTGGGGCATAACGCGACAGCTGAAGAAACTTGTCCCTGTACTCACTAACGGATAGGGGACCTTGCTTCAGGGCGAGAAACTCCTCCTTCCTCACTATCATCAGTCCCTCGGGCACATGGTAGCGACGGAAGTTGTCCCTGAACTCCTCCCAAGTAATGGCTTCAGGGTTGGCATGGGTGGCGAGGTAGGACTCCCACCAAGACTGTGATGCTCCCTCAACTGTCGGGGACCATACAACACCTTCTCACGATCGTTGCACTGGGCAGTGTGCAACTCACGCTCCACGGTACGCAGCCAATCTTCGGCGTCCATGGGATCAGCAGAGTGGGCAAAGACTGGGGGATGGCCCCTCATGAACTCTGCCCGCTTGTCTCTGGGCACTTGTGGCATCTGGACTTGCATTGGAAGCTGAGGTGGTGGTGGCTGCTGTTGAACCTGCTGCATCGCTGCTAATGTCTGACCAATTGCTTGAACTGCCTGGGTCTACATCAAGAACATCTGCTCAATGGTCATTGGTGGTGGCGGTGGCAACTGTTGCTGCTGGGCTGCTTCCTCTTAGGGTGCCTGCTATTCAGGCTGAGCACGCCTCGCACCTGTGCGCCTGTTCTCAGACATCTATAGAAATTACACACATATCAGATCGGACTCTGCAGTCTTTCAGCATAAGAAAAGATATACGGAAATCTTCACAGCATTGAACAATTGATCATTTTCACTGACAACTTCTCAGATAAAGAGGAAAGTGGAAATAAATGGATTACCCAACTAAATAACTAACTTTATTAATAACTACACCAAGTTGCGGGGGATACCCACACCTTGGTGACAATCATTACAAAGATCCAACTTCATTACATGTTCATCATGACAAGCATCCCATCATACGATAAGCAAACTAACTCTAACTAAGACTGACTAGACTAAGACACTGAATTAAGCATTATTATAGACTCCAACCCTGTCGATCTATGGATCTAAATCTATGCGGGTCCTACAGTCTAGGGTACCATAGTCAAAGCGACCACGGGGCGGTGAATAGTAAGGGTGCTGAATCCCGACAGGGGCGGGAGAACCACCATCAAGATTGTGGCGTGCCGCGCATTTAGCACGCAATTCCGCAACCTCCGCCCGAACCTTGCCCAACTCGTCAAGGGCGTGGTCCAACTCAGTGTTGAGCATGGCGACCAGATTGACCATGTTGCTCAGCCTGGGATTGCCCTCACCAACTGGCGAGACAATCACACCTCCAGCACTGCCGGTCGAACGGCGAGGGTAGTACTTCAGGTCAAGGCCATCAGCTACCCCGCTGAACAACGAGCAATACTGAGAAAGTGCACGTCGTGATGCATCTTGCATGGCTGCCTCGACAGTATCCCTCTCAGTAATAGAATAGTGCTCTGAGAAGGCCTCTGCACCCCGGAGATCATCGTCCAGACGGCGCACCAAGCAAGTAGCCTCCCACTGGTCTGGGTATAGCTCGCGACGATGCTGGTAGACTACACAACGGTACTCGATAGACCATGTGTGTCAGTCGAAAGCCCGAAGCAACAGGGTATCGAGAGCGTCGTGGAAGTGACACCCACGAGTGGCATCACGAGTGATGGGTCTAGCGATCCATCCTTCCGGTTCCTCCAAAAGCTCTGTGTCGTGGCTCGAACTGCCACCGGCGTTGTCGTCTCCGTCTCTGTCAGGGTCTCCTCCAGCAGCCGGGATGCCCTGAGGTGGTGTAGGGGGCATCTCTGGCTGAGGTGCAGGGGAAGGCGGCCTCTCAGACTCCACCTCCTGCTGAGGCAAGGGGGAAGAGTCATGTTGCTCCTGATCCTGCTCCTGCTCGTGGCGTCGGCGCTCCTGCTCCTCGTGCAGGCGACGATGCAGTCTCTCCAGCTGGCTGGACTGACCTGACACCGTGCGACGTAGTGGACGCTCCGCCAGGTGAGAAGGCAAAAAAGGGATCACAGACTTACATGCAGTGCACCTGATACGGGCCATCTACAAAAGACATCATAAGCACAAGAGTAAGAGTAGAACTATGAGACCAGAAAGTAAGCAGAAAGGAAAGTAAGACAAAACTTTTTGAGACGAGTAAATAACATAGAGTTGGTCAAGATGACCAACTTTTGAAAGAACTCTAAGGTCAAGGTAAGAGTAAGGGTCTATAGTCCTTAGGGCGACCATTCTAGTCTAGGTTAGCGGTCCTACAGTCAGCAAGGCTTTGATACCACTAATGTCACACCCAGTTTTGGAAGGTAAACCGAATGCGAACCATGTACGTGCCAGGATCAGAACTCACGTACACAGTGATTACATAATTAGACATCATCACACAATGCTTGAATTAAATAGCGGAATGGTATTTTATTACATAAAGATGTCCAAGACATCCACAGAGTCTATTACATAACCATTGTTCAACATAATTATCAAAGTGCGGAATTACGAAACGTAGAAGCTAAGCCTACACAGGCAGCTGACTGGGGGTTTGCCACTAAGATAAACTAGAACTCATCGTATTCCTGGAACTCCTCGAAGTCATCCATGTTGCTAGCTTCACCTCCTGAGCACTGAGAACAGTAGGGACAACCTGGGGTGGGGTGGTTTGTAAAGCAAGGGTGAGTACACATCAATGTACTCAGCAAATGTCCCGTTTGGCTAAAGTGGACTAGCTGTATGTGGAGTTAAGGTTAAGCAGATGCTTTTAGTTGGTCAAGTTTTATTACTATAAGTAGAGCAAGGTTTTAGTAATAACCCAGTTATTACCCAGAAGTACCTCCTCAAAAGAGGAAATACCAGAGATCATAATTTTAATCACCGTTGTTAATCGTCATCATAAAAGTAACCATTGTTCTTCTAATTGAAGAGGATCCCAAGTCTGCTCATAACCGCGAGCACGACTGATATACCAGTTTCTAACACTCTGCAGAGGTCGCACACTTTACCCACAAGCCGTGATTCTCATTCTGCCCAGGGTTCTAGCCTCCCCATAAATCACTACCAAGGTGACCTAGCAAGGTCTCACTACGTAGCCTTTACAAAGATTTCCCAAAGGTCATAGCCGACCGTTAGGTTTCTCCAGTTTGATAAACACAGTACATCTCCCCAAAGGAAGGGTGACTAACAAAACCAAATCAAAGAACCTCTGCAACCAACCTCGGCAGAGCAAGTACTTTGCCCGGACCCCATTGACGGCCTGTTGGGGGCCTTCGGCTTCCGAAGGTCCTCAAAAGTATGATTTAACAATGTTTTTGGAGTAAAGTACATTAACAGGTACCTTCGGATTCGGATCAGAGCCACGGTACGAAGAAGCACAAAGGTTGGCGCAGAGCCGAAGCTATGTGTAGAAGAGCTTCGGAGTAGCGGCGGAAAAGGAAACCGACTTAAAGACGAAAACCCAGATTAGACCTCGAAGAGCTATCATAGAGTTATTGATAAATGTAAAGGGCATTATTGTAATTTTCCATGGGCTGCGACCCGTGCCTATAAATAGGTGAACAGTATCCCTATACTGTTCACGCTGATTCGGCATTGACTTTTGCATCACATTTGTGCTTTTACCTTCTTACAAGCTGAAGGTACACTTATAATTTAATATTATCTTTACCTTTCCATCATAATAAAATGGAAATGATTCGATAATAATACACAACTGCTTATGTTATCTTTATGTTTCATATGATCTCTTCTTCATTATTATATTTTATGCTTATGAAGGTATGTCCTTCATAACCTTCGTCCGAAAATCATTATATCCTTAAGGAAATAATGTTTAGAAGGACGAAGGATATTAAAATTTAACATTTCGTGTTGCCTTGTTTTTAATTCATAGCATTTGAGAACAAGTCCCCAACATTGGCGCCCACCTCCGGTGAACTCACTTCCATTTCTTGAGTTTTGAACATCTTCGGCAAGTATCACCTTCGTCATGCCGCCAAAAAAAGCTTCAGCGACAGGGGCTGGTACTTTACAGCCGCTGGATCCCAATCAGGATGTCCTTTCTCTCAGAGAGGCCCGAAGCCAGAAGAGGAAGGCTATCAGTCCAACACCTCCGGAGGATGACCTGGATCAGGAAATCCAAAACCTGGAGATCCTTTAGCAGCAGGTGCAACGCAAGAAGGAGAAGATGGCTCGTCTAGCTGATCTTCAGAGACAGATAGACGAAGCTTCTGAAGAGGTTCGTCATCTTGTTCAAGATGATCAAAGCCGAAGGCCTCCACGCAGAGAGCTTCATCAGGAAGGCTTTCACAATGAGGATGACTGGTATGAAGATTTCCATCATGGAAACTTTGCTTTTGATGATGCTTCTCCTCTTTCAACAGAATTGCAGGCTACACCATGGCCACAGTCTTACAAGCCACCCCAGCTCCCCATGTATGACGGTCACACAGACCCGAAGCAATTCCTAATGAGTTATGAAGCAACAATATCTTCGTATGGTGGCAATACGGCAGTCATGGCAAAATCTTTTGTCATGGCCGTCAGGAGCGTTGCTCAGACTTGGTACTCTTCCCTTCGGCCAGGGACAATCACTTCTTGGCATAAATTGAAGGATATGCTGATAACTAGCTTCCAAGGGTTTCAGACGAAGCCAGTCACCACTCAGGCTCTCTTCTAGTGTACCCAGGACCATGAAGAGTACCTTCAGGTGTATGTCCGGAGGTTTCTGCGCCTGAGGGCACAAGCGCCAACAGTGCCCAATGAAATTGTCATTGAGGCCATGATTAAGGGGCTTCGGCCGGGGCCATCAGCGCAGTACTTTGCCAGGAAGCCACCATAAACGTTGGAGAAGCTGCTCCAGAAGATGGACGAATACATTCGAGCTGACAATGACTTCCGCCAAAGAAGGGAGGAAGCATTCAGGTTTTCTGAAATGACCAGGGGCTTCGGAGGAAGATTTCACCCGAGGCATGTTAGGTCAATCCATAACTCTGCTCAAACTGATGATCGAGGAAGCCAGCAGCAAAGGCCACAACACTCTTCACAAGCTTCGGCCCAACAGCAAGGTTCTTTTCGGCCGCCAGCGCCAAGGGGCAGAGGCGCCAGGGGCTTCGGGGGAAGGTTTGGAGACCAGCCAAGAAAAATATATTGCCTATTTTGTGGTGAAGACAAGGGCCATACTACCAGAATGTGCCATGTTACCATCCAAAAGCAGAAGGAAATAGCGGAAGCAGCAGCGCAACAGAGTCAGCCGAAGCAGGTCATGCATACTGCTTCGTATCACTCACCTTATATTCCAGAATATGTAGGCAACCACCCTGCAGCTTCTGTTGCTTCGGCGAGCCAACCCCAAGCATCCTGGCAGCAACCTCCACCGCCACCGCCGATCCAAAAAGGTCAGCAGTCAGAAGGGAGTCAGCGCACTAATCTTCAGCGGGATTTCAGAGAGGAATCCGAAGCTCGCACAGTCAATAGCACTGTGCCAGAGTCGAAGCACATCTACTGACGAATATCCTACCTCAACAGCAGTTCTTTTGCATTTCCTACATTCGCTATTACTTTTTGTTAATAAGGAACAATTATGAAGAGTTCAAATGTCTTTAATTGAATTTCAATTTCTTGTAATACTTCCGTCTTTTACCATAATAAAAATATGTTTTTTCCATAGGCTCGAGTTGCTGAAGCATACAGGCTTATACTGATTTGAAGGACCTTTGTATTATCAAAAATTCGATCTAATGGACACAGTACAAATTGTTCGAAGCAGTAAAAAGTCATTCCTAAGGGAGCGCAGTGTAAGTTTTCTAAACATACAGCGAAAAATAAACGCTGATTCCGCTGAAAGTAAAAGGCGAAGAAGCTCCTAAGGGAGGCTTACAGCGAAAAATAAACGCTGATTCCGCTGAAAGTAAAAGGCGAAGAAGCTCCTAAGGGAGGCTTACAACGAAAAATAAACGCTGATTCCGCTGAAAGTAAAAGGCGAAGAAGCTCCTAAGGGAGGCTTACACCGAAAAGTCAGCGCTGATATAAAAAGTGTGTGTGCTTTATTACAGGGATATGTATCTGCGGCACAAATATCATTTTGCATAACATAACATCATCACATCATTTTTGCATAACATAAGCATCATACAACATAATGCATCTGGAACAAGAAGGGGATACAGTATTGACCTTCGGAACATATTTTGGGAAAGAGAAAATCGTGCTAAGGCACAAGGCAAATCGAGATGAAGTGTAGCCTCATCGGAAAAGCAACACAAAACTTCTTTACAGCTTCGAAGAACATTTCACGAAGCTTGGACATTTTTCATCAGAGAAGTAAGCAAATTCTTATGATATAGAAAAAGATTTTCTTCACGAAGCATGAAAAGAAGGGAAGGTGTTTTTTCGCCGAAGGCTCAAAAAATGGTATGTATGCAAAGTTTCATGCATCGTAAAGAATTAAACTATAAATAGATTGTATATTACATTTAAATTTACAATATATTACACATTTTTACATTTCAAATGTTTCTACAATGGCATTCAATCCTCTTTAAGCACTATTTCTGCAGCTTCGTTCAATAGTTGATTGACAACCTTGTCCATAATGGCTTCGGCCATTTGTCTAATTTCATCGTCCCCCTTCGGGTGGGGGCCCGGAGATGCCTCAGCAGCTTCTGAGGGAAGAAAAGATACGGCTATATTACTATTACAAATCGAGAACGGAGTTTGGAAATAGAAATTACAGCATGATAAAAATCACTAATTAATACCTATGTGCCCTTCGGGCTCTGTACTTTTTTCGGCAGCTTCCGCTACTTTTCTAGCATCGTGGATGCCTTTTTCACTCCTTTGGATAATTTCTTGCGCCAGTTCTCGGCCGCCGTTATCCCAGATATCGGTGAAGAATTTTCCGCCGACCATGCTTGCTTCGGGTGAGGGGTCTTTAATATCTTCAGTAGACAAAGTAGCTTCGGACTGCGCTAAGGATTTTACATGCTCGCAGCCCTTCTTCTCCAAAATAGTAGCAATCCCTCTAGCACCCGAAAAAGCGCAGATGTCGCCGCGGCTGTTCAGAATTTCCTCGAAGGCCTCTGCTTCGTGACTGATCCATTCCATGGGACCTTCAGGATTGCCTCTTGAAAAATTCTCTTCACTAGAAAATGCACCAACGCTGGCGAAGCTGGATTTTACTTTCTTGACGCATTCTATGGATTTAACATAGCATTTTCTCTGGGATGCGCGAAGCTCCTTAACACTTATCTCCAAATGATTGGCCAATTGGTCACTAAGCTCTCGTTTTGTCTCTTCAAGTATACGTTCTTCTTTAGCTCTAGCTAGTTGCTTCTGAAGATCTTTAATTTCACGTCTGTGAGCTTCGGCATGAACTTTTGAAGCAGCTTCGTCCTTTTTTACCTTGTCTACCAATGTAAGTAGAATTTTATCTTTTTCTAGAGCTTCGTTTCTCAGTTTAATAACTTCTGATCGTAAATTGTTGAACGCAATTTCATAGCTCTCGTCTTCGGCACTCTTTTGTGCTCTTAATGCGTTGCTTAGAATTAAACCCTATATGAAAAAGAGTCTGTATAAGAATAAAAGAATGAGTTACGAATTATAAATTTTCAAACGCCTAATTCCCATACCTTCAGGCTATTATACACAAGACTATCCGCGAGATCTTCTTTCGTCATAGCACATAAGCCAGCTTCGAGCTTCGGAAACCCCATACTTCTAGCCATCTCCGGACAGACGGATAATTCTTTGTTGTCTGGGAGGCAGTATAGGAAATCTTCTTCGTTCGTTCCATTGAACACTAGTGCCCCCTTCGGATATTTCAATTCTTTGGCATAGTGGTTAGCTTCAAAAATTTCTTCTTCTGATAACTTTTTCCCCAAAGCATGTCGCATGATATAGTCATATATTTTGGAAGATGCTTCGGGGACGGCGGTATCAATTTCTTCAACCGAAGCTGGCTCTGACATTTTCATTTCTTCGGTTGCCTTTGCAATTTTTACTTCTTCTGCTTCCGAAGGTATTACCTTGGTTGGTTCTGAAGGCCCAGTTTCAACTCCAGTCTGTTGCTTTGGAGCTTTAGCAACAGACACTTCAGCAAGTGCCTCAGAAGTTTCAGCAGTTTTCTTTGGAGTTGTGCTTGGAGGTTTAATTGTTTCCAAAATATCTAACACATTAACCATTCTTTTCCTTTTTGGGGTCACTGTCGGCCCCTTCTTAATTTTTGATGCTTCAACTTCTTCTGAAGGACTTAAAATTTCTGAGGCCTTCACTCCCTCAGCTGATGCTTTTGCTTCTTCAGTCTCTGGTTCTTTTATCTTTTCTGTCGCTGGCACTTCGGCCATTTCTGCGACTTCTGGCAGCAGGGTTGGCTCTTCAGCCTCGGTGGCCGAAGAGGTCTCTCCGGTAAACTCAGGCACCGTGGCTGGTTCGATATAGCGTGGCCGATGTGTGAGAACCTTTACCCTTTTCTCGTTGGTGCTGGCTCGCTAGGAGCAGCTGCAGCTTTTTCTTTCGCAGAAGTTGTGCCTTTTCTTTTCTGCCCTCGAATGGGATAGCGATAGTCGGGGTAGACGAACCCGATTGCATCAAATACCCGGTTGAGTCTTTTCCTTTTTCGGCCTCCGAAGGCCGCTGACAATGTAGTATCTTCGGCCTTCGAATATGCCCCAAGCAGTTCATCACTTACAGTCTCAATGCTCTTTAACCAATCATCATCTGGTTCAACGAATTTGTCTCCGTACTTGAATGTGTACTTCAGCCGGACTAGCCCACCTTCGTCAGTTTTCTTTAATAGTTTCTTTCGGCATTTCCCAATTATCCGCAAGAGGCCACACTCTGAAGGCAATATGTTCTTGTGTTAAATCCCTCGTCCTAATAAAAGAGCAAACAACTCCGAAGGCTCTCTGGCATTCTTCGGTTGCTTCATTCATTTCCACCTTCGGCCTTCGCAGGTTGAAGCATTGCCAGATGGGATGCATAATGATCTTCTTTATATATTCTCGAGATTTCAAGTCATTTTTCACGTAAAACCATTCCATCATCCAGTCGCCAGGCCACCTCTTGCGAAAGGTCGGCACTGGGCAGCTTGACCCAGAACGAGAGCCGAAGCTGTAGCAGCCAAAGTTGTTGTGATATTGTTCCTTACCCCAGGGTTTTGTCTCGTATAACAATTCGTGTATATTGCAGAAGCTCTTTGCATCAGGTTCCAAGCCTTGGCTCCTCACAGCCCACACGAAAATATTCATCCTTATGATCGCTTTGGGGATAAGTTGGTGAAGGTGGATTTCAAATATCTTCAGCACCTCCACAACAAAACGGCTCAGGGGAAATCGTAATCCAGCTTTCAAGAAGCTTCGAAATACTACAACTTCATTTTCCTCAGGAGTTGGGGAAGTCTTCTCTCCCTCGTCAGCCCTTACAATAGACAAATCCTGGAAATATCTTCCCCTCATATTGGCAAGATGACTTTCTTTAATACTTGATTTGCCGAAAACTGCATGGCTTGGTCGCCAAGGTCGATCTTCGGAGTCTTCGCCACCACTATCCGCATCATAGCTGTCGCTATCACCAGTATCTTCAGATAAACCTTCCAAAATTTCTTTAGTGATCTTCTCTATATTAGTCTTCGACATAGATTGAAGAAAACCCAGATGCATCTCTTCAGAAAGACTCAGCTTCGTTTCGGCAACAATCTTCTTCTCCTCAGACATCTCTTCGGAATTCTTGCCTCTCGCTTCCGAAGCTTAAAACTAGGGAGGCAACAAAATATTTGTGGGCAGAAAACTATTTGAGCAGGCAAAACAGATGGCAAGGGAGCATGCCGAATAAATTGTGGCGAGCCCGTATTTATAAACCCATTATGTCGGAGACTGGAGGGCCCCGTTTGCCAATGACTGTTGCTATTCTAGCAAAAGGAAGGTGTTTTTTTCGGACCTTCGGCTTATAGCCTTCGTCCATTTCGCAATCTGAATTCATCATTCTGACAAATTAATATTGCGAGGGGCTACTGTTGGGGGCCTTCGGCTTCCGAAGGTCCTCAAAAGTATGATTTAACAATGTTTCTGGAGTAAAGTACATTAACAGGTACCTTCGGATTCAGATCAGAGCCATGGTACGAAGAAGCACAAAGGTTGGCGCAGAGCCGAAGCTATGTGTAGAAGAGCTTCGGAGTAGCGGCGGAAAAGGAAACTGACTTAAAGACGAAAAACCAGATTAGACCTCGAAGAGCTATCATAGAGTTATTGATAAATGTAAAGGGCATTATTGTAATTTTCTATGGGCTGCGACCCATGCCTATAAATAGGTGAACAGTATCCCTATATTGTTCACGCTGATTCGGCATTGACTTTTGCATCACATTTGTGCTTTTACCTTCTTACAAGCTGAAGGTACACTTATAATTTAATATTATCTTTACCTTTCCATCATAATAAAATGGAAATGATTCGATAATAATACACAACTGTTTATGTTACCTTTATGTTTCATATGATCTCTTCTTCATTATTATATTTTATGCTTATGAAGGTATGTCCTTCATAACCTTCGTCCGAAAATCATTATATCCTTAAGGAAATAATGTTTAGAAGGACGAAGGATATTAACATTTAACATTTCGTGTTGCCTTGTTCTTAATTCATAGCATTTGAGAACAAGTCCCCAACACGGCCCTACGGCGAAGCCAACTACTCCTCTGGTTCCTCTAATTAATCAGCTAAGGGCGTCCCATTCCACCCTCATGGTTGCACTGTTATCCCGGGTTGTCACTCCCCAAACAGGTCCTTACAGAGAGGCACTCAGGAAAGAGCCTGAGCCCCCTAAAGCAATTACAAGGACCTCATCGGGATAACATCATCGTATCATAAAAGATCACATCATGTTCATTGATTAAGTTTAAGCAATAGCATAAGCTAACCATGATTAACCCAAAAAGGTAAACAAGGGTAAGGGAAATACAAACTAGTCAATCCTTAAGTTTCAGTAATGTAATGCGGGACAATGAATTATAAAGTATAGTAGGACATAGTAGGTCTGAGGACACTTGCCTTCACCAGGTTGTTGCTCAGGGAGGTCTCCAACAACACACTCAGGAACTTTGGACTGCTCGTTGTCTAAATAAAGCGAGCATGCATTCAATACATTTGGAAAGTACAAATGAACAACACACCAAATATGTACAAACATTGGAGCACATCTTAAAAAGGCACAATACTACATAAGGGATAATGAATTCAAAGTGTAACATAAACTAAAACATAAATTAGCTTCCTTTGAAAATAGATTACTATTTCCCTAAGTGTTATTTACAAGAGCATAATCATTGATCAATTTATTTTATGGTGACCTAAAATTTAGAACAGGGATGAACTTATGTAATACATATTATTAATCTCACAAGTTTAAAACTCTAAGATTCTCCTTTTATTTATTTTATTAAATAAACAAAACTACATCTACCTTAGTTCATATTCAATCCTAAAAATTAGAGTGTGAAGACAGTAAATGAAACCATTTTATTTAAACAGAGAATAATTCTATGAGCATTTTGCAATTTGAATCACTCAATTTGGAGTTCATATGTAAAAGTTATGAAATAAACAAGTTTGGGAATTTAAAATATGAATTTAGGGCTAATTCTGTGAATATTTAAAAGTCCAGGGCTAAATCTGAAAGGTTACAGGGGTCTGCGCGCGAAAACCAGGGACGATGGGTTGATTTCCAGTAAACCGAGCATCTCTTTTAAGAAAACTAACACGCGAAGGGGTATCGGGTGAATCTAATCGTTAGATCAGAAACCGACAACCGAGATTAGATCTGCGGCCTAGGGCGCGCGTGCGGGCGAGCAAGCGCTGACAAGCGGGCCAAGGGTGTCAGCGACCGAGGGGGAGAGGGCACTGATCGAGCAGGTCCAACGCCAGAGGGGAAACGGACGGCTATAGGGGTCCGAGGGGTCCGAGTCGTTCGATCAAGATCGGACGGAGGGGGTCCGGAGGGGGTCCGAGGGGGGTCCGAGGGGTCCAAGTCGTTCGATCAAGATCGAACGGGGGAAATTAGACCGGAAAGGATGAGCGGCTGCGGGTGACGCTGACAGACAGGACAGAGCGTCAGGTACGCGTGCGCGAAGCGGTACCCACGTTCTGAGCCATTCGATCTGAATCGAACGGAGGGGATCAGACCGAGGAAACAGATGGCTACGGGCGGCGCTTCTCCTCTCCGCGGCGGTGAGGTCACCGGAGTTGAGGCAGGCGCGGGTTACGGTGGCTCCGGGGTCACCGGAGTTGGGCAGAGGGGAAGAGGGCGCCACAGCGAACTCGATGGCGGGGAAAGGGCCATGAATCCACGGGCAGAGAGTGGAGAACGACGGTGAGAAGGTCTCGGGCGAGCCGGAGAGACTCCGGTGAGCGATTCCGGCCACGGGGAGGGGACTTAAGGCGCACTAAGGCCTGGGCTAGCTTCAGCAGAGACAGGAGCGACACAGGGAACTACTCTGTTGAACTAGATCGGGCTAAATCGGCCGGCCACCGTGCGAGCACGGCGGACTGTCGCATTCGAGCACTGGCGAAGGTAAAATTGGACGAACACAGGGCGCAATAAGGGAAAGTGGGCACGGGGACGGGTGTCTCACCTCGGGACGGAGCTCGGGAGGCTTGGCACGGTCTCCGGTGAGCTAGACGGTCAGGAACACGGGCACGGGTCTCCGGCGGCGTCTGGCGGCGAGGGCAGAGCACGAGAGAGGGCGAGGGTGTGCGAAATGAGGTGAGGGGCGAGTGCGAGGCACTGGCGGGGCTCTAAGTAGGGAGTTGGGCGTCGTGGCCAAGAAACCCGGCGACGTGCGTGAGTGCGCACGCGCTAGTCCATGGCGGGCGCGAGGAAGGCGGAACTGACAGGGTTGGCCCATGGTGCAGAGAGAGAAAAGAGGGACGCTCGGGGCAACGGCTCGACGACTGGCGATCCGGGCCCGCGAGATAGAGAGAGAGGGAGAGCGATCGGATGAAGTAACTAGCGCCGACAAGCTGGGTCCACTGGGCAGTGAGCGAGAGAGGGAGGGCGCGCGTGAGGGAAAACTGCCGCTGACAGGCGGGGTCCGCCTGTCAGGCGGCGTGGGCGCACGGCCTGGCTGGGCTTAGCTGGGCCGGCTGGGCTGCTTTCTCCTTTTCTTTTTCTCTGGATTTTCTAATTCCTTTTCTATTTCTTTTTCTATTGAGTTTTCAAATCCAAATTCAAACTAGGTTTCAAATTCAAAATAATTCAACCATGTGCAACACTTTAAAGAATATTTTAAGCTCAGCATGATGCAACATGTCATGACCCATAATATTTTGGCAAAACTAAATAATTAACCTCCACTAGTTTAATCTATTTCTAATCAAAAGGAAAAAGGGAGAAAGAATCTAGAGAGAGAAAGCCTAGAGTGAGAAAAAGGAAGAGTAACACATGATTTTGGGTGATAATTAGAAAGAAGTTTTATACCCCCAAAATCAGGGTGTTACAGCCGAGTACTCCATTTCCCTTTCAATCTACGACTTAGCATAAAAATACACTTGACCACACATTAGTCGTAGCCATTAAAGAGATATGATCAAAGGTATATAAATGAGCTATGTGTGCAATGTTTTAATCAAAGTTCCGAGAATCAAGAATGTCTAGCTCATTCCTAAGTTTGCTAAAAGTTTTCTCATCTAATGGTTTGGTAAAGATATCGGCTAATTGTTCTTTGGTGCTAACATAAGCTATCTCGATATCCCACCTTTGTTGGTGATCCCTCAAAAAGTGATACCGAATGTCTATGTGCTTAGTGCGACTGTGTTCAACGGGATTATCCGCCATGCGGATTGCACTCTCATTATCACATAGGAGAGGGATTTTGCTCAATTTGTAGCCATAGTCCCTGAGGGTTTGCCTCATCCAAAGTAATTGCGCACAACAATGACCTGCGGCAATATACTCGGCTTCGGTGGTAGAAAGAGCTACTAAGTTTTGTTTCTTTGAAGCCCAAGACACCAGGGATCTCCCTAGAAACTGACAAGTCCCTGATGTGCTCTTCCTATCAATTTTACACCCTGCCCAATCAGCATTTGAATATCCTATTAAATCAAAACTGGATCCATCGGGGTACCAAAGTCCAAACTTAGGAGTATAAACTAAATATCTCATGATTCTTTTCACGGTCCTAAGGTGAACTTCCTTAGGATCTGCTTGGAACCTTGCACACATGCATACGGAAAGCATAATATCCGGTCGAGATGCACATAAATAGAGTAAAGACCCTATCATCGACCGGTATTCCTTTTGATCTACGGACTTACCACCTTTGTCGAGGTCGAGATGACCATTTGTTCCCATGGGTGTCTTGATGGGCTTGGCATCCTTCATTCCAAACTTGTTAAGTATGTCTTGAATGTACTTTGTTTGGCTGATGAAGGTGCCGTCTTGGAGTTGCTTGACTTGAAATCCTAGAAAATACTTCAACTCCCCCATCATAGACATCTCAAACTTTTGAATCATGATCCTACTAAACTTTTCACATGTAGATTTGTTAGTAGACCCAAATATGATATCATCAACATAAATTTGGCATACAAACAAATTTTTTGCAATGGTTTTAGTAAAGAGAGTAGGATCGGCTTTACCGACTTTGAAGCCATTAGTGATAAGAAAATCTCTTAGGCATTCATACCATGCTCTTGGGGCTTGCTTGAGCCCATAAAGCGCCTTTGAGAGTTTGTAAACATGGTTAGGGTACTCACTATCTTCAAAGTCGGGAGGTTGCTCAACACAGACCTCTTCCTTGATTGGTCTATTGAGGAAGGCACTTACGTCCATTTGATAAAGCTTAAAGCCATGGTAAGTAGCATAGGCAAGTAATATGCGAATTGACTCAAGCCTAGCTATGGGTGCATAGGTTTCACCGAAATCCAAACCTTTGACTTGTGAATAACCTTTGGCAACAAGTCGGGCTTTGTTCCTTGTCACCACACCATGCCCATCTTGCTTGTTGCAGAATACCCATTTGGTACCTACAACATTTTGATTAGGACATGGAACTAAATGCCATACCTTATTCCTTGTGAAGTTGTTGAGTTCCTCTTGCATTGCCAACACCCAATCTAAATCTATTAGTGCATCCTCTACCCTGTATGGATCAATAGAGGAGACAAAAGAGTAATGTTCACAAAAACGAGCGACTCAAGATCGAGTTGTTACCCCCTTATGGATATCACCAAAATGGAGTTGACGGGGTGATCTCTTTGTATCGTTTGGTGGACTCTTGGGTGTGGCGGTCTTTGACCCTGAATTTCTTGCTCATCTTCCTTGTCTTTGTCATGGTCATCTCCCCCTTGATCATTGTCCTCTTTTTGAGGTGGCTCATCCTCTTGATCTTCATCTTCATTGTCTTGAGCCTGATCCTCATCTTGAGTTGGTGGAGATGCTTGATTGGAAGATGATGGATGATCTTGTGCTTGTGTAGGCTCTTTGGATTCCTTAGGACACACATCCCCAATGGACATGTTCCTTAGCGCGACGCACAGAGCCTCTTCATCATCTAGCTCATCAAGATCAACTTGCTCCACTTGGGAGCCATTAGTCTCATCAAACACAATGTCACAAGAAACCTCAACTAATCCAGTGGATTTGTTGAAGACTCTATATGCCCTTGTGTTTGAGTCATAACCAAGTAAAAAGCCTTCTACAGCCTTAGGAGCAAATTTAGATTTTCTACCTCTTTTAATAAGAATAAAACATTTGCTACCAAATACTCTAAAATATGAAACATTGGGCTTTTTACCGGTGAGGAGTTCGTATGATGTCTTCTTGAGGATTCAGTGAAGGTAGAGCCGGTTGATGGAGTAGCAGGCGGTGTTAATCGCCTCAGCCCAAAACCGGTCCGGAGTCTTGTACTCATCAAGCATGGTCCTTGCCATGTCCAGTAGAGTTCTATTCTTCCTCTCCACTGCACCATTTTGTTGAGGTGTGTAGGGAGAAGAGAACTCATGCTTGATGCCCTCCTCCTCAAGTAAGCCTTCAATTTGAGAGTTCTTGAACTCCGTCCCATTGTCGCTTCTTATCTTTTTGATTCTCAATCCGAACTCATTTTGAGCCCGTCTCAAGAATCCCTTTAAAGTCTCTTGGGTCTGTGATTTTTCCTGCAAAAAGAATACCCAAGTGAAGCGATAATAATCATCCACAATTACAAGACAGTACTTACTCCCGCTGATGCTTATGTAAGCTATCGATCCGAATAGATCCATGTGGAATAACTCCAGTGGCCTGTCCGTTGTCATTATGTTCTTATGTGGATGATGGGCACCAACTTGCTTTCCTACTTGACATGCGCTACAAACCTTGTCTTTCTCAAAATGAACATTGGTTAGTCCCAAAATGTGTTCTCCCTTTAGAAGTTTGTGAAGATTCTTCATCCCAACATGGGCTAGTCGGCGATGCTAGAGCCAACCCATATTAGTCTTAGCAATTAAGCAAGTATCGAGTTCAGCTCTATTAAAATCAACTAAGTATAGCTGACCCTCTAATACTCCCTTAAATGCTACTGAATCATCACTTCTTCTAAAGACAGTAACACCTATATCCGTAAAAAGACAGTTGTAGCCCATTTTGCATAATTGAGATACAGAAAGCAAATTGTAATCTAAAAAATCTACAAGAAAAACATTGGAAATAGAATGGTCAGGTGATATAGCAATTTTACCAAGTCCTTTGACCAAACCTTGATTTCCATCCCCGAATGTGATAGCTCTTTGAGGATCTTCGTTTTTCGCATAGGAGGTGAACATTCTTTTCTCTCCTGTCATGTGGTTTGTGCATCCGCTATCAATAGTCCAACTTGAGCCCCCAGATGCATAAACCTGCAAAACAATTTAGGCCTTGTTCTTAGGTACCCAAACGGTCTTGGGTCCTTTCACATTAGAAACAAGCACCTTGGGTACCCAAACACAAGTCTTTGACCCCTTGTGTTTGCCCCCAATATATTTGGCAACTACTTTGCCTGATTTGTTAGTAAGCACATAAGAAGCATCAAAAGTCTTAAATGAAATGTTAGGCTCATTTGATGTAGTAGGATTTTTCTTTTTAGGCATTTTAACATGGGTAGAATGCCTAGAGCTAGATGCCTCATTCTTATACATATAAGCATGGTGAGAAACAGAATGAGATCTCTTGGTATGAATTCTCCTAATTTTATGTTCAGGATAACCAGCATGATATAAAATGTAACCCTCGTTATCCTGAACCATGGGAGCCTTGCCCTTAACAAAATTAGACAATCTTTTAGGGGCATTTAGCTTGACATTGCTTCCCTATTGAAAACCAATGCCATCCTTAATGTCAGGGCGTCTCCCACTATAGAGCATGCTTCTAGCAAATTTAAATTTTTCCTTCTCAATTTCATGTTCGTTGATTTTACTAGTTAATTGAGCTATATGATCATTTTGTTATTTAATTAAAGCAAGGTGATCATGAACAGCATCAATATTAACATCTCTACATCTAGTACAAATAGTAACATGATCAACACTAGATGTAGAGGGTTTGCAAGCATTTAATTCTTCTATCTTAGCATGTAATATGTCATTCTCATTTCTAAGATAGGAAATAAAATCATTGCAAACATTTAAGTCTCTAGCCTTGGAAATTAAACTTTCATTCTCAGTTTTAAGGATAGAAATTGATTTATTCAATTTATCAATCTTAGCAATTAAACTAGCATTATCAATTTTAAGATTGGTAATTGAATCATCACAATCATTTAACTTCTCAACCTTAGCAAATAAATTAGCGTTCTCAGTTCTAAGGTTGGAAATTGATTCATGGCAAACCCTAAGCTCTTTAGACAAATTTTCACATTTTTCTACTTCCTGAGCATAGGCATTCTTCAACTTAACATGCTTCTTATTTTCCTTAATAAGGAATTGGCTATCCAAGAGTTCATCCTTCTCATGAATAGCTCCTATCAATTCATTCAATTTTTCTTTTTATTGCATGTTAAGGTTGGCAAAAAGTGTAAGCAAATTATCTTCATCTTCACTAGAGCTACCCTCATCACTAGATGTTGTATATTTGGTGGAGGCTCTAGATTTTACCTTCTTCCTTTTGTCGTCCTTTGCCATGAGGCACTTGTGACCAACGTTGGGGAAGAGGAGACCCTTGTTGATGGAGATGTTGGCGTCATCCTCATCGGAGGAGGAGTCGGTGGAGCTCTCATCGAAGTCCCATTCCCGACACACATGGGCATCGCCGCCCTTCTTCTTGTAGTACCTCTTCTTCTCCTTCTTCCCTCTCTTGTCGTCACCCCTGTCACTATCACTAGACATAGCACATTTAGCGATAAAATGATCGGGCTTACCACATTTGTAGCACACCCTTTTGGAGCAGGGTTTGTAGTCCTTCCCCCTCCTTTGCTTGAGGATTTGATGGAAGATCTTGATGATGATCGCCATCTCCTCGTTGTCGAGCTTGGAGGCATCGATGGGGAGCATACTTGATGTAGACTCTTCTTTCTTTTCTTTCGTCGCTTTGAATGCGACGGGTTGCACCTCGGGTGTGGAGGTGCCGCCTTGCTCCAAGTTGACGATTTGTTTGGAGCCTTTGATCATCAATTCAAAGCTCATAGACTTTCCTATAACCTCCTCGGGAGACATTAGCTTATATCTAGGATCACCACGTATTAATTGAACTTGAGTAGGATTGCGAAAAACGAGTGATCTTAGAATAAACTTAACCATTTCATGGTCATCCCATTTTGTGCTCCTGAGGTTGCGCACTTGATTCACTAAGGTCTTGAGCTGGTTGTGCATAGCTTGTGGCTCCTCTCCTTGGTTGAGGACGAAACGACCGAGCTCCCCCTCGATCGTCTCCCGTTTGGTGATCTTGGTCACCTCATCTCCCTCATGCGCGGTCTTTAGGACATCCCAAATCTCCTTGGCACTTTTTAGCCCTTGCACTTTATTATACTCCTCTCGACATAGAGAGGCGAGGAGTATACTAGTGGCCTGGAAGTTAAAGTGCCGGATTTGGGCGACCTCGTCCGAGTCGTAGCCCTCATCCCTCACGGATGGTACTTGCGCTCCAAACTCAACAATGTCCCATATGCTAGCGTGGAGTGAGATTAGATGATGCCTCATTTTATCACTCCACATACAATAATCTTCACCATCAAAAACCGGTGGATTGCCTAATGGGACGGAAAGTAAAGGAGTGTGTTTAGAAATGTGGGGATTGTCGGTGTTTTGGGTCCGACCGCGCACCCGGGGTTGCCCCTCAAGGTGCTTTTTGGAGTAGGACGGTGTTACCGACTGTAGTTAAATGGTTCGGGCTAGATGCACGAGAAGCAGTGGACAGTTGTGTACAGGTTCGGGCCACTTTGAGATGCGTAACACCCTACGTCCTGGCATGAGTACTTTATGTGGTGGGTTACAAGGAGGTTCTCTACTGTTGGAGACGTAGAGAGCCAGGTGGATGGCTAAGTAATGAGGTAGATGTCTTTGAAGGGGTGCCCCCTAGGCCTTATATACTCGACCGTGGGGCATTACATGTGGATATGATAATAACGTGTGCCTAAGTAATAGTGAACTGACTGAGTCTATCTTCCTATAATTCAGCCGACCCATCCTCGCTCGGTTCCGATGTACGGGGCTTCTGCACGGGAGGGTCGGGTCACTGTTGTGATCACTGCTCGAATTCGTCGGGCCGTCTGGGCTTGCGTCGATCTGATCTTGTGTCGATCCACTTCACTAGGCGTTCTTTCCCAAGCCCACAAAGGGATGATCTCGCGAATTATTGGGCCCACGGGCCTTTCGTGAGGTCTTTTATCCTTCTGGTGGACCCGGGGGATATCTGTCCCCCACAAGCCCCTGATCTTTGGGTTGATTTTGAAATAACCAGCCCAAAGATCCAAGGTCCAGCTTGCAGTTTTTTAACTTTGATAAGGAATAATTTGAAAGTAAGTCTGCTGGGCCACTGCTCCTAAACTTTGAGTGACCCAGTAAAAACGATCTTTTACTGTTTTCTTCCATTGTTACTCTTCAAAACTTGGTGTTCTGCCTTGAGTTTATGCTTTAGAGGTCAGCATTTTGATTTTTTAGGACTCGAATTTCATTGGGTGCACCGAAGGTGCACCCAATGGGTGTAGCCCTCGAGCTTCGAGTGGATTTTTGTAAATAATCCACTCGAAGGTCTTCATCTTAAGTCTTCTCAAAAATTACTTTTATCTTCCCTTTGTGCTTTTTCAGAAGTCAGCCTTTTCTTAGTTTCACTCTATGCTTTAGAGGTTAGCATTCTGCCTCTCAGGGTAGATGATTCATTGGGTGCACCGAAGGTGCACCTAATGGGTGTAGCCCCTGAGCTTTGAGTGGATTTTTAAAAATAATCCGCTCGAAGGTCTTCATCTCATGCCGTCTTTTTTTCCTTAGAAATCATCCTTTCCTTTTGTCGAATGCTTTAGAGATCAGCATTATATTATCAACATTATGCTTTAGAGATCAGCATTCGTTTTTGTCTTCAAAGTCGAGCACGAGATCTGTCCATATCTTGCTAGGTCTTGTAATTTATTTGATCTGTGACTGATTGGACGTTCGATAGATGGCCTTTGGCTAGTCTTCATATCACTTCGTGCTTCAATGCTTCTATCGATTAGACTTGTACCTCATCAGCTATATTTGGCTTTCCTTTGATACCTGTTGATATCCCCCTTCTATCTTGAGGTATTCATTGCGTATACTGTATGGATGTGACTGCTTGGGAAAATCTATTGAAAATTCCTGGACGTCCCCCCCAATGGGTGTAGGCAAGGGACGGCTTGGTGCGCTGAGCGTTTAGCAAACTGCTTCTGAGTAGTAACTTGATGTGACCGCGGGTGTAATCATATCGCCCAAGCAGTTGACTGAAGTCCCAATGGGTGTCGTGTTACATGGAACGGCGTCAGCCGCCTAACGTGTCTCCAGACGGTTTGAATTGCATATTGAATTTTTGCGACTGTTCGGTGGCCGTGGTAGGAGGTGAGCGGTTGCCTTCTTCTTCTATAAATAGTGTTCTTGCTTCTCTGGCATTTTCACATCTCTTACCACTGCTTGCTGTTTACTTTCTTCTCTTTCCTTCTACTCCACCATGGGCAATAGCAAGAAGGGTGGTAGTTCTTCGCATCACTCCGGCGATAAGCGGAAGCGTGAGCCGACTCCTCCCTCGAAGGACTTCGGTGACTCGGAGTACTCGGAGGAGGAGTTCTCCTCCGAGTCTGAGGGCTCACCGGTCCATGCCTCTCCCCCAGCGTCATCTGATGACTCAGACGACTCCCAGGGGATCGCCGCAGAGGTGTGGACCTACATCCAGGCCGTCGAGCGCGCCAGGCTCGAGGGCTCGGATGAGTCGGAGTACTCCTCGGACGAGGAGAACTCCTCGGACTCGTCCGAGGAGGGCGGAGGCGGCGATGGCGGTGACGACGACAACGACGGAGGCGATGGTGACGGCGGCGGTGGCGGCGGCAAGGGCGGTGACGGCAGCGGCAAAGGTGGCAACGGCGACGGCGGCGATGGCAGCAAGGGCAGCAGCAGGGGCAGCAGCAAGGGCAGCAACAAGGCCAGTGGCTAGACGCCACTAGTTTTAAATGTTAGTATAGATTAGTAGTAGAAGTAGTATTAGTGAAATAATGTAGTAGTAGTTAGTAGTATAGTGTAGTGAAATATGATGTAGTAATGGGGAGGACATCAACTCATAATGAGTTGATTTGTAAGTTCGGTAGTGCTTCCCTTTTATAATGAAGAATGATTTCGCCCAATTCCGTGTGCACCATTTTGCCTTCCTGTCAATCGTCAATCGTATTAATGCTTACTGCAGATGTTGTTTCTGAATGTAATGCTTGAGTAACGACTTAGAATCGTCGAGTCGCGCTTCAGACTGCCTTCTTCGCGATGTCAGCGCTTTAGTGGTAGCGGCCGAGTCCTTTGGAGTCACGTTATCGCTTTAGGAATAACATCCGAGTGATTATCGGCAATGTCGGTGCTTTTACAAGTGATAGCCAAGTGAGAGCGGGCCACGTCGGTGTTTTAGAAATAACGACCGAGCGGTTACTAGTGATGTCGGCGCTTTTAGAAGTGATAGTCGAGTGATAGCGGGTCACGTCGGTGTTTTAGAAATAACGACCGAGCGGTTACTGGTGATGTCGGCGTTTTAGAGGTAATAGCCGAATCCTTTGAAGCCACGTCACTGCTTTAGGAATAACAGCCGAGTGACTGCTGGCGACGTCAGCGTTTTAGAAGTAACAGCCGAGTGATAACGGGCCCCGTCGGCCGCTTTGGAAATAACGGCCGAGTGATGACATGGCACGCCAGCGTTTTAGAAATAACGGCTGGGTGATGACTGGGTGCTTTTTAGAATTGGCGTCTGGCCCGCGAAAACCCCATATATACTGCACTGTCGCACGCCTCTGCATTCTGTGCCCTAGTTTTGCTTTTCTGCATCCAGGCCTTCTCTGCTCCCTTGCAATATTGCCTCTGCTCCGCTCACTAGCAAGGTTGAGATGGCGCCCAAGCGGAAAGCCCAGAGTTCGTCCGTCGCAATCATTCCTCCTATCGATCCCAACAGTCAGTTGCCTTTCGCAGGTAACCATATGTCTGTTGTTTATGAATCCGACCTTCTCCTTCTTGTATCCATCGGAGTTCTTCCCCCGAAGGAACTCTGTTCCTGGCGGATCTGTTGTGGGGTCACTGTTCCGACAGAAGACACCCACGAATCCGTCATTTACGTTCATTTTCTCTTCCGCGGCCTTGCTCTTCCCATTTCTCCTTTCTTCCACGGTCTCCTTGATTTCTATCGCTTGAATCTGACCCATCTGAATCCCAATTCCATTCTGCAAGTTTCCGTTTTTGTTCATTTATGTGAAGCTTTCCTTGGTATTCTGCCACACTTCGGCCTATGGAAGTACTTGTATCACTGTCGGCCTGGGATGGCCGGAGGGTAGCACCAGCTTGTGGGGGGCGTGAGTTTGGAGATGCGCCGTGGGAGGAAGACCGACTACCTCGACATCCCACTCAAGGACAACATCAAAGGATGGCGCCTGGAATGGTTTATCATGGAGAATCACGGGAATTCCCTCCCCCCACGGTCAGGGAGACAGCCAGATGTTCGCACTCCGAATTGGACCGAGTCCCCCACAGACCTGGAGGTGGCTGAGGCAGGGGCTCTGCTTGCTGAGGTTGGGTTGTTGAAAGAGAGGGGTCTGATTGCAGAAGCTGTGGTCGCCGATTTCATTTTCAAGAACATTCAGCCACTAAAAGACAGAGCATACCCGGCTTATCTGTATCGAGGCCTCGCTGATTCAACCTGGGTTACCAACAGAAGGATTCCTGCTGTGGATTTGGTGAGCCGGCTCGAGATGATACTCAGAGGCAAGGTGTTGAAAATTGGCGCTTCTGTTGCATATTCGGCCTAGAATCTGCCTCCTTCCAAGGCCTTTACCAGTTTTGTGTCAAATCCTCCTGCTAGTGATAGCGGTTTGGGCCTTAGAGTGCGACCCTCCCCCGAAGAGGTTAGTGCTTTGGTTGCCTCACTTGGCGAAATCCCTGACGACGAGAGGCAGGTTCATTTCGAGGTACCTTTGAATCCAAGTGATGCAGAGATAAGTGCCATGCTGGATATGTTGGCTGAAGATTCCTCTGATGCAACCCCTGCTGAAACATTGGCTGTAGCACCCATCCCAGAGGCTGGCAAAGCTTTGGATATTCAGAGGTTTGATGGTGTTCGCCCAAAGCGTCCTCGCCGAGCCAATCAACCAACTTCTCCTGCTGAGGGGAAGAAAAAGAAAAAGAGACGTCTTCGTCGGGTGTCATGCTTGGATCAGGATGCCGGTCCTTCTGCTCCTGCTGCTGAGGAAGTGCCAGTACCAGTTTTTGCTGAAGCTGATCCCAATGGGTGTGACCCGACTGATGCTGACCCCAATGGGTGTGACCTGGATGATGCTGATCCCAATGGGTGTAATCCGGCCAAAGCTGACCCCAATGGGTGTACCGTCCGCATTGTTGATGAAGTTGAGGAAGAGGAGGATGAAATCCCTCTAATTCGGAAGAACAGCCGGCGCTACATAGCCAGCGGAGAGAGTAGTGGTGTTCCTTCTCCAGCTTTGTCTGCCCTCATTGGTCTGCAAGAATTGTCTCTGGCAAACTTTGATCAGACTCTTGAAGACATGGTCCCAGAAGATCTGTTGTCAGAGCCGGCAGATGGTGGAATGATGGAAGTTTGCGCTGATGTGCCTGATGCCAGGTTGGAATTATCCCGAGCAGCGTCCCGTGCCTCATCGACCTTGGAGCGTGGTCTTAAGGGTCAGGAGGCTGGTCTGGATTGCTCTACTCCCATGGAAGTGGTTGAAGGTCCTTCAGCCTTAGAGGTGGTTGTTACAGAGGGCTCGACCCTCAAGGATGGCGCTAGCGCTTGCCTAGCCCCCGAGGGTGTTGCCGGAGATGATCCGGCTTGGATGGGTAGCGCGAGCTATGACCCAGCCCCTGAGGGTGTCTGAGTGGGTTCTCCCTCTCATACTTCCATGGATGTTCACGTAGGGTCTTCTCCTCCACATTCTGGTTGCATGGCAACAGCTCAAGCTTCGGGTCAGGGAGTCGCCTTAAAGGCCAGCGCATCTGATGACAGAGTTTTGACTTCTGCTGATGACACTGACTTGGTCCCCACTGGTACATTGCGGGTTGTTCCGGATGGTGATCCTTCATCGAGCCATCAATTGACTTCCCACGACTTGGGAGTTCCTTCGTTCTTCTCCAACCTCCAGGTAATTTGGTTTCTTCTGGTCTGACTTTATTCCAGGTAGACTATTGTTCTTATACTCATTGTTTTTAATGTCAGGCATTGGTTGACGAGATGGCTGGTCAGCTGAGATTGCAGGGTGCCTCTGTCCCAGAAGGAGCTTTGTCTCTGACATGTTGGAATCCAGTGCTGCTTCGACAGCGGGTATCTGATTTGGAGATGGCGAATGCTAGTTAGTGCCCTTTGCTTCTTCTTTGGCTGCTTGACTGATATGCTATTTGGCTGAACACCCTTGCCTGACTGTTTCTTGATAGACATGGTACGGCGGTATTCTGATCTTGAAGAAAAATATTCTCAAGGTCAGACTGAATTGGCCCAGGTTTCTGCTTCTCTGAATGATGCCAACACGATGAACTCCACTCTTCATGCTCAGCTCGACTCTGAAAAGGTGACCAATGAATTAAGCTTTACTTGGCCTTATCTGCTGTGTTCTTAGTGCTTGCTTGACGTTGGAGAAACTGATTCTTGCCTGCAGGAGGAAAAACGTGCCCTTGCCACTTCTCGTGACAATCTTGACAAGTTATACCGCGACGCCAGCAACTCATTGACCATCTTGGAGAGGAGCCATCGTTTCACCATGGAAGACTTGGATAACCATCGTTATAAGCTACAAGAGTCCCTGGATGACATGATTCGTCTTAGGCAATTGGTGTCGAGCAAGGATACTATCATCAAGGATCTGCGCGCCTCCAAGAGTTCAGTCGTCCAGGAGCTAGAAGCCGCTCGGTTGGCTGTCAAGGCTGCTGAAGAGACTTTTGCTACTCTGAGGGCCCAGCACGACAAAGCTATGAACAAAGCTATTCACGCGGGGCGGATCCTGATGAGGAGACCCAGCGTGGTTGTTCCTGACGACATAGTGGCTGACATGAATGCCGCTCCAGATTCTTCGAGTCGCCCTTCTTCGTCGGTCGCTCCTGAGAAGAACATTACCAAATAGAAACACTGAATATTTTGTATACGTGGTTAGTGTGCTCGGATATTCCGTTAGAAAACATTTTTCAGTACTAAATGTCGTTATTGTTTTTCCGTTGTTAGAATCCAACGGTATCTACAATTGCAGAAGTAAATTTAGTGCGATGGTTTTGAAGTCTCTTCGCATTTTTGCGAGGCTTAGAGGTCGCCCTAGGATGAGTGATTGCAAACATGTTTGCGTTGGATTGAGTAGGCGTGAGTGTACTGTGCCGATTTAAGTCATTGCTAACTAAAACCGACTGCTCTGTTGGTAGGGTATAGTGGTCACCCCGAGTTAAGTAAGCGTGAGCATGTCGCATCGCCTTAAGTCATTGCCGACTTAAGTCGATTGCTCCATTATTAGGGTATAGTGGTCACCCCGAGTTAAGTAAGCGTGAGTATGTCGCACCGCCTTAAGTCATTACCAACTTAAATCGATTGCTCCGATAGTAGGGTATAGTGGTCACCCCGAGTTAAGTAAGTGTGAGCATGTCACACCGCCTTAAGTCATTGCCGACTTAAGCCGATTGCTCCGTTATTAGGGTATAGTGGTCACCCTGAGTTAAGTAAGCGTGTGCATGTCGCATCGCCTTAAGTCATTGCCGACTTAAGCCGATTGCTTCGTTATTAGGGTATAGTGGTCACCCCGAGTTAAGTAAGCGTGAGCATGTCGTACCGCCTTAAGTCATTGCCGACTTAAGCCGATTGCTCGGTTAGTAGGGTATAGTGGTCACCCCGAGTTAAGTAAGCATGCAGGTTGACAGTGAACAATTTGAGTGCCTTTGAAGTCTTTTTATTGATGATATATTTCCCAGTTTACAGAATACATTGTCGTCCCAATAGCTTTTGAGATATAGCTAGGGGTAAAACTTCCTGAGATGTTCTATGTTCCATGAGTTCCCAATTTCTGTGCCATCCATTTGAGTGAGACGATATGATCCAGGCCGAGTGACTTCTGCTACTATGAACGGTCCTTCCCATAGTGGCGACAATTTGTGTCGTCCCTCCCCCGTTAGAATTCGACGGAGGACGAGGTCTCCCACTGCAAAGGATCGATGTCGTATGGCCTTGTCATGATAGCGCCTCAGAGTTTGCTGATATCGGGCTGACTGAATCACCGTATTCAATCGTTCTTCTTCTAATACATCAACATCCTCCAGCCTAGTAGCCTCAGCTTCTGCTATGTTTTCAAAGATTAACCTTGGTGCCCCAAACTTGAGATCAGCGGGTAGCACTGCCTCCGAACTATAGACCATAAAGAAAGGTGTGTTTCCATGCAGAGCTCGACTAGGTTGAGTTCTCAGGCTCCAAACAACATACGGCAGCTCTCTGATCCACTTTCCTGCGAACTTTTCATTCTTGTCGAAGACTTTCTTTCTGAGCGCTTCCAATATCATCCCGTTGGCTCTTTCCACTTGCCCGTTGGCTCTTGGGTGCGCCACCGAGGCATATTTGATCTGAACCCTTTTTTGTTCGCAGAAATCAAAAAATTCTGAGCTTGTGAAATTGGATCCCAGGTCGGTTATGATGCTATTCGGTATTCCAAATCTGAATATTATGTCTTGTATGAATTCCACTACCTTAGCTGAGGTTAGAGAAGCAATGGGTTTGAACTCTATCCATTTAGTGAATTTGTCGATAGCAACCAGTACATGAGTGTATCCTCCTTGAGCTTTCTTGAAAGGTCCAATCATATCCAATCCCCAGCATGCGAACGGCCAGGTTACAGGTATGGTTTGCAGTTGCTGCGCTGGTAGATGTTGCTGTTTTGACAAGTACTGGCAGGCTTCGCACCTCTGGACTAACTCGGCTGCATCACTCTTTGCTGTTGGCCAGTAGAAACCCGACCTGGAGACCTTCCCAACTAGGGTCCTGGGTGCTGCGTGTACCCCGCATTGCCCAGCATGGACCTCATCTAGAAGTTGTTTTCCAGTAGCTGAGAGAATGCATTTCATGAGGACTCCTGACGCGCCTCTTTTGTACAGCGTTTCCCCAATGAGAGTGTAATGAGCTGACTGCCTCGCAATGCGTTCGGCTACATTTTTGTCGTCTGGTTCCTCCTCATTCTTTATATACCTGATGATCCACTCCCTCCAATCATCTGGCTCTGGTTGGCTCAGAATATTGCATTCCTCTACACGATCCAGTGAAATGCTCGGGTGCAGTACTTCTTGGACGAAAACTCCAGGTGGGACCTGAGTCCGAATGGATCCTAGCTTGGACAATGTATCAGCTGTCGTGTTGCGGTCTCTCTCCACATGATGAAATTCTAGACCTTCAAATTTGTCTTCTAGTTTTCGGACAGCAGTGCAGTATTTTCCCATGCAATCATTCGAGCAATCCCATTCTTTGTTTATCTGACTTATGACCACCAGCGAATCTCCATATATCATCAGTCTCTTGATGCCCAGTGATATGGCAATGTTTAGTCCATGAATCAGAGCTTCGTATTCTGCTGCATTGTTGGATGCTGGAAATAACAATTGAAGAGCATATTTGAGTTGTTCACCTCCAGGTGCAATAAAGAGGATCCCTACGCCTGCTCCCTGCAGCTTTAACGAGCCATCAAAATACATTCGTCATACTTTTGCGGTTTCCGGGTTATCCGGCACCTGTTGCTCGGTCCACTCTAATATGAAGTCAACCAGTGCTTGAGTTTTGATGACAGTGTGAGGTCGAAATTCAATGTCATGAGATCCCAGTTCACAGGCCCACTTGGCTATTCTTCCGATGGCTTCTTTATTGTGGAGAATATCCCCTATCGGAAATCCAGTGACTACTATGACTTTGTGGTCGTCGAAGTAGTGACGGAGCTTGCGTGCAGTTAGAAGTACTGCATATAATAGCTTCTGAACTTGAGGGTATTTCTTCTTCGAGGGACCCAGGACTTCACTAATGAAATAGACAGGATGCTATACTGGGTATGCATGTCCTTCTTCTGCTCGCTCGACTACCAACGCGGTGCTCACCACGTGAGTCGTGCAAGAGATGTATAATAGCAGATCTTCAGCCGGTTGAGTCGATGTGGCTCGGCGCGACGGTTTTAGTACTGGTGGTATTGTCAAGAATTTTTCAGCGCATCTAGAGCTTCCTGTGCTTCTGAAGTCCACTGGAATTTGTCTACCTTCTTGAGCAACTTATAGAACAGTAAGCCTTTTTCTCCCAGCCTTGATATGAATTTGCTCAGAGCTGCCATACATTCGTTAAGTCTTTATACTTTCTTCTATGATCGTGGTGCTTCCATTCTCATGATAGCCTCGATCTTTTCCAGATTGGCCTCAATTCTCTGGTGGCTGACAATGAACCCGAGCAACTTTCCTGCCGGTACTCCAAAGACACATTTTTCGGGATTAAGCTTCCATCGGTATCGTCGTAGACTGTTGAAGACCAGCTGTAAATCTTCATTGAAATTTTCTAAATTCTCTGTCTTGATCACCACATCATCCACATAAGCTTCCACATGCTTGCCCCAGTGGTCGGCTAAGCATGTCTGAATAGCTCTCTGATAAGTCGCTCCAGCGTTTTTGAGGCCGAACGACATGGAGGTATAGCAGAAGGCTCCGAACGGGGTGATGAATGCTGTTTTTTCCTCATCTTCTTTTGCCAAGATAATCTGATGATACCTAGAGTAGCAATCCAAGAAAGACAACGCAGAACATCCGGCGGTTGAGTCCACCACCTGGTCTATTCTAGGAAGTTCGAAGGGATCCTTCGGACAGTGTTTGTTGAGATCCGTATAGTCGACGCACATGCGCCAATCCACTTTATTCTTTTTGAGTACAAGAATGGGATTAGCTAACCACTCAGGATGTAACACCTCTCTAATGAATTCGGCCACGACCAAGCGAGCCAGCTCAGCACGGATGGCTTCTCTCTTGTCGGGCGTGAAGCGACGTAATTTTTGTCGGATCGGCCTTGCCTGGGGGTAGACCCTCAATTTGTGCTCGGCCAGTTCTCTCGGGACTCCCGGCATATCCGCAGGTTGCCACACGAATACGTCTCGGTTGTCTTGCAAAAACTGGACGAGCGCGCCTTCCTATTTGTCATCCAGGCTGGAACTGATGATAGCAGTCTTGCGCTCGTCGACGAACCCAAGATTGATTCTCTTGGTTTCTTCAGTCGGTCGTATAGAGGTCACGGCTTGAGCTTCATTCGCGGGTACCGCGAGGTCTTCCTCAGGCTTTGAGTTCGCCTGCGCAGAAGAAATCATTGATGGTTTGGTGGTGAGGGCCGCCTGAATGGCCACTCGGAAACATTCTGCGGCGCCTTGGAAGTCAGCGCGCACAGTTATGATCCCTTGTGGTCCTGGCATCTTCAATATCATGTATGTATAATGTGGAATGGCCATGAACTTCGCCAATCCAGGTCTCCCGATGATGGCGTTGTATCCGCAGTCGAAGTTTGCCACCTCGAACCTCAGGAACTCGGTCCTGTAGTTTTCTGGAGTTCCGAAGGTGACCAACATGTAGATGTGGCCCAGCGGATATTCTCCTTCTGTTGGCATGATGCCGAAGAAGGGTGTGTCCGACTCGTGGAGCTCTTTGAGGGGAACTCCCAAGCCTTGGAGCGTCCGGGGGAAGGTGACGTTGATGCTGCTTCCCCCGTCCACTAATACCTTCTTTACCCTGCTCTCTCGGATCACCGGATCGACGAGGAGTGGGTACTTTCCTGGGTTGTCAAAGTTGAGCCACTGATCTGCCTGGGTGAAGATGATCGGGTGCTCAGACCATCGGTACGGGGCGGGAGGACCGGTAGCCACCATCAGTATCTGACGATCGTTGAGCTTTTGTTGTCTCTTGCTTTCCTGCGACCCGTGTCCGCCGAAGATGACGTTGACTTCTCTGTCAACGCGCGGGAAGGCTCCACCTCCTCCCTCCTCCTGTTGCTGGGGTTGTCGCGGTTCTCCTGGTCCTCCTCGTGGCGGGGGAGGAGGTAGAGGTTGGAAGGGTCGTCCATTCCCCACAGAATGTTTGAAGTCTCTGTAGTTCCGGAGGGTGTGGCGCATGTCCTTGTGGTACGGGCACTGGGCGTCGAGGATGTCGTCCAGCGTGCGTTCGCCTCCACGAGGTCCTCCTCGAGCGCGAGAGACGGGCGGTCCAGCGGCGTGGACCTCTTCACGAGGCCTCTTCTCCCAGCATTTGTCGGGTTGCTGGTTCGTGTCGCGTCGCGGTGCTGTCGGTGCAGGCTTTGCTCCTCCGATGAGGTCTAGAGCTCGTTCATCGGTGGTGATGTAGAGGTCGGCTTCCCGGAATAGCTGCTCCGAAGTGGTTGGCGCCTTTTGTAGTATGGCTCGAACGAAGGCCGAGTCATTGGATCCCCGGTAGAAGTCCTCGATCACTGCTGCTTCTGCGACCTCAGGGATACGATTTCTCATGGTCTGAAATCTTTTGAGGTACGACCGGAGAGTTTTGTCCCCCCGGCGCTTGATGGATTTGAGGTCCCATGGTTGCGTCGGTTTGTCAGAGAGGGATGGGAAGTTGGCGGTGAAGCGCCGGCTGAAGTCGCTCCAGTAGTCGATGTAGTGTCGGGGTAGGTGTCACAGCCATTGCAGCGCGTCTTGCCCAAGGACAATAGGCAAGTACACGGTCATCACATCCTCGGTTGCCCCTGTGGCTCGAGCAGCGGTGGTATAGATGGCTAGCCAGCCTCTCGGATTCTGCTTAGGTTCATATTTGTCGACGTTGGAGACCTTGAAGTTAGGGGGTCATTGAATGGCCCTGAGGCATGGAGTAAGCGTCGATACTCCACAGCTGTCTTCTTGTCGTTGGTGATGATGTCTTTCCCAGGGAGGGGAGTGGTTGTCATGGTGCCTCGACCGTCCTCGGGTGGTGCCACCAGTTGAAGCCATGGCCGACTCGGTCCTGGTGGCCTGACTCCATACTGGGATGTCGTGATCCCGGTCGTACTCTTCCCGGCGACGAATCTCGTTCTCGTGTCGTCGTTCACGTGAAGCGTTGATGGAGCATCGTGCGTCCCGCCGGCTGTTGATGGCATGTCGTAGATCGTTCGGTGGATGAGCGAGGGGTAGAAGGTGGTTGGCTGCTTGAGTGAACAGCCGCCGATAGCCCAGCAGAATCATGCAACGAAAGACCACCATCTGGGACCTCTGAACAGATGGTCGGAATGTCAACCTCAGGAGGCTCTGATAAAATATCTTCAGGAATGACCTCTTCCAATGCCTGATCAAAGTCTGATATTGAAAGCCCTTGAAGGCTGATGAGTGACGACAGGGCTTGGGAGGGAATATCGTTGCCCCGTCGCTGCCTCTATAGTGACGGCTGTTCTTGCGGATCAGCGGAATTTCTTCTTCTTCTTCCTCTTCATCCTCGTCAAACACACCACCAGTAGCCTAAGCATCATCACAACCTTCAGCGTTGACCTCGAGAATGGCATCCACCAGGCCATCACCAAGGAACAACGTAGAAGGACCAACATCTTGATCCAGGCACGACAGTCACCGAAGTCACCTCTTCTTCTTCTTCTTCTCCACGACAGGTGCAGCCAGGTGGTTCACTCAGTGTGAACGCTTCGGGCGGGAACCTTCAGGTTTCTGGATCTCCACATCCTCGCCAAACTCTTGTCCAGTCGCGATGACCATCGGCCCGGTATGGGTAGAGTCAGACGATTCCCCAGCCAGCAAGCTAAGCACGACGTCCATCTCAGCATCATCGGTGCTAGCTGACATCTCAAAATGGGTTTGCCTCTCAGCCTCAGGAAGACTCTGAAGTGGGGCAATCAAGGCTTCAATATCCTCGGGGGAGGGTCGCACTCTATGGCCCAGGCTACCATCACGAGCAAGAGGGTTGGAGACAAATTCAGAGAATAGCCTATTTGGAGGCAGGTTCCACGCAGAGTAAGCTAATGGAGCACCAGCATTCGAGACCCTGCCCCTCAGTATCATATCCAGTCGGCTCAGCAAGTCCTCATTAAGGATTTGTTTGTTTGTGACCCGGGTGGAATCATTGATGCCAGTATACGAATAAGCAGGATAAACGCTGTCCTTCAAAGGTTGAATGTTCTTGAAAACAAAGTCAGCGACCACGGCCTCAGCATTCAGACCCCTATCCTTCAACGAGTAGATTTCAGCAAGCAGCACTTTGTCTTCGGTTATCTCTGAAAAAGTGGGAGACTCTACCAGCTGGGCGTACGAACGTTCGGTTGCCTCCCTAACCGAGGGGGGGATTTGCCATGATTCTCCATAATGAACCACTCAAGACGTCATCCCTTAATGTTGTCCTTGAGGAGGATATCGAGATATTCCACTTTCCTCCCCCCGACGAAGCTCTAAACTTGCGCCGCCAACAAGCTGATGCTGCCCTCCAGCCATCCCGGGAAGACAGTGATAGAGATACCTCCAGAGTCCGAAATGGGGGAGAACTCCAAGAAAAGCCTCACACAGATGTACGAAAATGGCAACTTGAAGAATAGAGTTAGGGTTTAAGTGTGTCATATTTAAATCGTAGAAATCAAGAAGACCGCAGAAAAAAAGGAGAGATGGGAAGAGCAAGTCCGCGGATAAGAAACGACATGTAGACAACGGATTCATGGGTGTCCTCTGTCGGAACAGTGACCCCACGACAGATCCGCCAAGAACAAAGTTCCTTTGGTGGCAAAACCCCAGTCTCAACAAGGTGAAAAAGATCAGATTCAGAGATAATGAACATATGATTACCAGTGAACAGAAGCTGGCTGTTGGGATCGATGGGCGGCATGATCGCAGCAACGACGCTTTGCCTCTTCTGCTTGGGAGCCAATGGAATCTCTCGGGCGAAACGAGCGGGCTCAGAAATTCAGAAAAGCAGAGAAGCGACTAAGGAAAAAGTGAAGTTAGGGCTCGAAAATTAAAAAGACACGTCGGCGTGAGTATAAATGGGCTCCTTGGGTTGGGCATTACCTCTAAAGTGCCAGATCACCACTCGAAAAAGTAAAAGCCTCAGCCGTCACTCGGGCATTACCTCTAAAATGCCAGCACTATCAAGCGCATGGACAAACTTTCAAACGCGCAAATGAAAACCAACACAACAATGATTACTTGGATCAACTACATTCTAGATTCATAATGGAGGGAGTAACACAAACTCGAAGCCGACTCATTATGAGTCAACTTCTTCTACCCTTGTCACTACATTTACATTACCTTACTACTTACACTACACCACACTACTAACTAACACTACATTATTCTATGGTTACTACTACTGCTACTATCTATACTAATATTTAAACAAGTGGCATACTGGCCTTGCCACCGCCGTCGTCGCCCTTGCCGCCGTTGCCACTACCATTGTCACCCTTGCCACTGTCGTTGTTGCCGCCACCGTCGCCTTTGCTGCCGTCGCTGCTACTGTCACCACCGTCGCCCTTGCTACCGTTGCTGCCACCGTCGCCACCGTCGCCGTTGTCGTTGCCATCGTTGTTGTCGCTGCCACCGTTGCCGCCGTCACCATCGCCGCTGTCGTCGCCGCTGTCGTCGCCGCTGTCGTCGCCGCTGCCGTCGCCCTCGTCGTCACTGTCGCCGCCGCTCCACTCCTCGGAGGAGTCAGAGGAGTCTACCTTATCCGAGGAGATCCCCGACTCATCTGACCCACCGAGCCCGGCGCGCTCAATGGAGCGCTAGTACTCCCGGGCCGCGGTGGAGAGCCCCATGGAATCATCTGAGTCCTCGGATGATGCCAGGGAGAAGCCGGAGCAGGCGAGCAGTCAGACTCAAAGGAGGCCTCCTCCAAGTACTTCGAGTCCCCAAAGTCCTCCGAGGGGGGACTCGGAGCACACTTGCGCTTGTCGTCAGCGCGGCAAGGCCAACCACGACCCCTCCTGCCTCTACCCATGGTTGGTTGGAGAAGGAGAGAGCAAAGAAGAAGAAAACAACAGATGATCGAAGGATGAGTGAAGAGAGCAATGGGGCAAGCAGGCTATTTATAGAGGCTGGGGGTGACCGTCCACTTCCTACCACGCTCGCCGAACAGTCGCAAGTATTCAATAAGCAATTCAAGCTGCCTGAAAATGAGTCAGGCAACAGGCGCCGCTTCGCGTAACACGACACCGTTTGGACCAAGGTCAACTGCTCACGCAATATGATTACACCCCATAGTCATGTCAAGTTACTACTCCAGGACAGTGTGGTAAACACTCTACGTACCAAGACACCCCTTGGGTGTCTCGCCAAGAATTTTCAAAGATTTTCTGAAGAAGTCATATCCACAAAATATACGCAATGAATGTACCACGACAAAAGGAAGAGATCGGCTGAGATGGGAGGAAGTCCAAATGTAGCTACTGAACTGCAAAGAAGCGTTGAAGCATAGGGCAGGGTGATGTCCAGCAGAGAGCCATCTGCCTCAACCAGCCAGACGTCCAATATGTCACCGATCAAATTAAATTCAAACCTAACAAGGCGTGGACAGATAACATCGTTTGAATTCGCAAGAGCATAAAATGAAGACCTTTGAATGGATTATTTTCAAAAATCCACTCAAAGCCCAGGGGCTACACCCATTGGGTGCACCTTTGGTGCACCCAATAGATTTTTAGTCCCATGAAGATAAAATGTTGATTCCTAAAGCATAAGATGAAGACCTTTGAATGGATTATTTTCAAAATCCACTCAAATCTCGGGGGCTACACCCATCGGCAGAATGGAAACTGTATCATATAATGAACCCATGAACTGGACCTAGAATCTTTGGGCTGATTATTTCAAAATCAACTCAAAGATTGGGGGCTTGTGGGGGACAGATATTCCTCGGGTCCACTAGAAGGCAAGAAGGCCTCGCACGGGGCCTTGGGCCAGTTACCTCGCAAGGCCATCCCTTCGTGGGCCTGGTCAGAACTACTGGCGGGGTGGGCCGATCTGAGAAAGAAGCAGACTTAGGCCCAAGCAACCCATCAGACTCGTGCGCTATCTGTAGCAACCACCCGACTTTCCTGCGTACGGCGCCCTTAAATATCGAGGCGGATTAGGGATAAGTCGACAAGATTGTAGGAAGATCAGTTCAGTCGGTTCACTATTATTTAGGATACACATAATCCTCATGTACGCATGGAGTGCCCCACGGTCGAGTATATAAGGCCTAGGGGGTACCCCCATCATTTCCATCGACTACCTACCTATCTCATTAGCTTTTTTCCATTTAGAAGACTTCACTTGTAATCCACCACAAAAGATCCACACCAGGAAGTAGGGTATTACACCTCTCCAAGCGGCCCGAACCTGTAGAAAATTGCCTGTCCTTCTCTCGTGCATCTCGCACTAACCATTGAGCTACAGTCGACAGCACCGTCCTACCCAAAAGCACTGCAAGGGGTAACCCTGGGTGTGCGGTCGGACTCTAAACGCCGACAAAACCCCCTATAATAATCTAAGTCACACTGAAAACATATGGTTAGTCATGTTTTTGAGGACCTTCGGGAGAAAAAGGCCCCCAACAGTAGCCCCTCGCAGTATTGATTTGTTTCTTTGTAACAAATTTATACTGCAACGTGAACGAAGGCCCTTTGCCGAAGGTCCGAAAAAAACACCTTCCCTTTGCTAGAATAGCAAATCATTCTGACCTGTGGGACCCACCATGCTGCGGGGTTCTGAGTGTATATATAGAGACCTGTGTTGTGAGTATTTTTCGTGCTATTTAGTTGCTTGCATTGTTTTTACCATTTTAACCTTCCTTGATTCATTGAGTTTAATTGAATTTTGAGCTTCGACATTTTAGCAACCATTGTCTAAATGGCTGAGGAGAAGAAGATCATTGGTCCGCGCTGGCTGGATTTTATAAAGCTATGGAAAAACCAACATGGAGAAAATCACCAATGAGATGCTGGCTGGATTATCTGAAAACTCCAGCGATAGTGAGAGTTTCGACGTAGAAAGTGGAAATGAAGATGCCAAAGATCGGCCATGGAGACCAAGCCATGTTGTTTTCGGAAAGTCGACTATTAATCAAGGGCATATCGAAGCAATGAGAGGCAGATACTTTCGTGATATTTCAATCGTGAGGGCCGGAGGGGAGAATACTGTTCCTCTTCCTGAAGCTGACGAAGTGGTAATTTTTAGAAGCTTCATGAAAGCTGGACTTCGGATCCCCCTAGACAAGATGTTGGTCGAAGTTCTAAAAACTTTTGAAATTTATCTTCATCAACTTACCCCCGAAGCTATTATCAAAGTAGGGGTTTTTATATAGGCCATGAGGAGCCAAGGGTTAGAGCTAGACGCCAGGTGTTTCTGCACTATCCACGAGTTATCATATCAGACGAAGGCGACTGGGAAAGAGAAATACCACAACAATTTTGGCTTCTACAGCTTCGTGCCCCGCACTGAGGCCTGTTATCCTGTGCTGACATTTCAGAAAAATGGCCACGCTCTTGGATGCAAGAATGGTTTTATGTGAAGGTTGACCTGATTCAAAGGGAGGATATAAAAGGGGTTATTCAGCGCCCTATATGGTCTCGCTTCGGCATTAAGAGGCCACTCACTGCACTTGGAAATGACGTGCAAGCATGCCTGGCGTCTTTCAATACAGTGTGCACTTATATCGGCACAAGAGACTTGGTCCAAGAGCATATTGCTTATAGAGTGTGGCCACTTGCAAACGGATGGGAAATGCCGAAGGAGGCTCCGCTGGCTCCAGCCAAAATGGTTTAGTCTATCTAAAGTATACCTTTCAATACAGGAGCCAGTTTGATGAACCGAATGATGACTGGCTAGATGTTATAGAGGCAACTAGCGATGAGCCGCTTGGAGCATACTCGAAGGCTGAAGATGAAGCTATGCCAACTACCTTCGGTGCTTGTGGCAAAATGAGATTGAATAGGGTGTTTGATGTTACCGGGTTTGTGTACCCAGACTACTGCTATCCCACGCGAAAGCAAGGGAAGAAGAGGAAAGCTTCTACTTCGACAACTTCTAGTTTGTCGAGGTCGAAAAAGGTTAAAGTTTTGATGCGCCGACCCAGGCGCATCGAGACGGCCGATATGCCAAAGCTAAGTGAAGGGGTTGTTCCTGTCATAGAACCAAATCGCTCTATGTGAGTCGAGGCTAGTACAAATCCGACTGAAGAGCCGAAACTAGAGAAGATGGCAAAATAGTTAAAGGCACTGAGTCCACCGCGCGCAATGGAACTGCTGAAGCCATCAAGCATCCCCGTAGTGACTCCAAGGAAAAGAAGAATGACTAGTGTGCTACACGTTGTTATGGAGTCTATAAAAACATCAGCTCCTGCCTCTGCCGAAGCTCTTAGCACAGAGGCTAAAGATTCAAGGAAAACTGACGACACCAGCATGGCCCACACTACTGCTGAAGCTGGACCTTCAGAAGCTCCAGACGAAGCTAGACCTTCGGAAAGTGCTCCGATAACCCTCGAGAAAGAGTGTTTCTGAGAAATTCAAATCTCCTGCTCCCGAAGCACCTGTCAGAGAGCTAGAATTCATTGTTCGACATGCTTCGAGAAAGCAGCTATCAGAAGAGCAGGTTGCCAAAGTGCAACATTATGCCACGGATCTGAAGTACCCCTGAGGGTCCTTGGTGTATGGTGGCAATGACGAAGATGACTTCCTTTACTGTCTGCCAGACAGCAATGAGATACATGTCTGCCGAGAAATGATGGACAATATAGGATATCTGAAGCTTGAACTTGGCTTATCTGCAATGTCGAAGGATCAGGTTGTAGACAGCCTTGCTTATAATAGTCTGAAGGTGTGTATACTTTGACTTGTTGTAAAATAAATTATTTTTATATCTTTTCTTGCTATCATTATGTGCTCATTCTTCGTAATAAATTATTTTTATAGCTTTTCTTGCTATCATTATGTGCTCATTCTTTGTTTTCTAGGGCTTAATTCTAAGCAAGGCTCTAAAGGCTCAGAAGGAAGCAGAAGATGAGAGCTGTCGAATAGCTCTTGAGAATCTTCGCTCAGAAGTCATCACACTAAGGAACGAAGCTTTTGAAAAGGATAAGATATTACTTTCCTTAGTGGATAGGCTGAGATCTAACGAGGCTAAACTTATTGCACAAGCCGAAGCTCATAAAGCCGAAGTGGAAGAACTAAAAAGGAAGGTTGCTGAAGCAACCGAAAAAATTGAAGTTGAGGTAATGAAGCATGAGATTTGCGAGATCGAAAGATCAAGAGCACAAAAGAATGTTGATGAGCTTCGTGCCTCCAAAGAAAGGTGTTATGAAATATCCTTGGAATGTGCCAAGAAATTAAAGGACAGCTTTGCTAGGGCTGGGGCATATTCCTCTAAGCAGAGATTCATCCACGGCGACCCTGATGGAGTTGTCTAGTGGATCAGCGGGGAAGCCACACTACTAGAAATATGCTTATTTAAGACACATATTTTAAGACAGATATCAGTGTATTTTATAGAAGCGTCTTTTATCGTATGGTGATGAGTAAGGTAAGATGGTTTGTTGGGGATCCGTCTTAAATAAAAGAAGTGTTTTGAGACAGTTACATCGTAAGAAATGTCCTATATTAATTTAAGACGGATTGTTATTGAAAACTGTCTCAAATAAATATACCTTTTAAGTCATTAAGATTGCAAGAATTGTCTTAGATTTTGGTTAGTATATTAGACACTTCTGTATATGAAACCATCTCAAATAAAGATATTATTAGAGTCATCTAGACTATAAGAATTGTCTTAAATTTTAGTGAGTATCTAGACACTTCTAAATATAAAACTGCCTTCGTATGATATTTCTAATAAGACGTATTGTAAAAAACGCAGTAAATAGTGAATTTGGCTTAGTTTGGTGATATATATGATATAAAATTTAAAACTTATCTCTGCAACTTGATACATATATAGTAAAATGGACCCACATGCGACCCGATCATTAACGTTACACAACAGACCTAAGTCATCATTTTACTTTATTTCATATCATTTACGTACCAAGGGGTTTAGGGTTAATTGTTGAATATTGTGAGTGAGATGTACCATTTTCTATAAGTGTGTCTACATTTTGTTCTTTATCTAACTATTCTTTTAGTAGATGCACGAGGAAGATAGACTAATACAGAGGCATACACTACAACACATGTAGCTATGTATTGCCCCCGTGCTCTGTGTTGTTTCCTTCTCTGCGGACTGCACTGTCAATGTGCGGCGCAAGCGATGCTACCTCCTCCTGAACCCCTCCGTGCGCACAAGGATGCTCTGCCGCACTGCCCCTAGGTGCTAACTCCCTCACCTAAATCGCTTAATTTTTCTCTCGCATCCACCCAATCTCAGATCAAGTCCAAGCCGTTGGGCCCACTCTGATGACCCAGCCCCAAAATCCCCAATCTAGCTTGATCAAAGCTCGTCGATTCCACCGGATTTCACCTCCCGCCGCATTTGAATTCCTCACAATTTCCACTTCCAGTAGCTTCTCGAACCTTCTAGAGGCATTGCGGCTCTAGCTCTACCCCTTTCCCCTAGGGTTTCGTGTTTGCTTCAGCGATGGGGGACACCCCAGCCGCCACCGCGGCAGCGTCGCCCGCTTGTTCCGCGTAGAAACGGAAACGCGACGATGATGGCGTGGGCTGCGACTGGTGGCAAAGATCGTGATGGTGTTGCCGGCGGTCAGGGAGGTGCATGGCAGGATGGAGCCCACTGCGGTGGAGCAGGCGCTTCCGGGCATGAGAGATGCTTACCGCCGACTTCGAGGGGCCTGTGCGGCCCAAGATCTGTTCTCGGGGAGGGGGTGCACGCAGTCGTTTAGGATCTCAGGCTCAACCATGACCAGGACCTAGCTATGGGGTTTCGCCATCCCAAGGCCTCCATCGCTGATAGGCTCATGCTTACTAAGCGCAAGGTTTTGTAAACTCTCTGTCATTTACACCCATTCTTGCGTAGTTTACTAGCCATTTTGGTATGAATTTTGGAGATCTTAACTGAGGTGATCATTGCGACATGAGAATTCTTGTATGACCATTAGACTATATTAATTTATATGTCATGGCAATGTTGTTTGCATAGTGCATGTTATTGCTTCTGAATGATACGTTAGCGAATAATGATTCCACACTTGTGATGATTGCTGTAGAGTTAAGCTTAATAAACTTGTTTTGATGATCTTGCTTTGTCTAGAAATCCCACATTACAGTAACCTTTTCATACATCTAACCAATCATAATAATTCTGCATTTTGAATGCTTAGGACTACACTACTGGATATCGGTAAGCTTCAGCCTCATCAGAATTTTGGCCTTCCATTTTAGCAAATACTATCGATGTACCAATTTTATTTGTAGTTTGTATTCAAATTTTATTTCATGTAATATAAACACTGTCTATAATATTTTCAATCCTTTTGCAGTTAATCCAATTAATTTGATGTTGAATCCGGTAGAGAGGGCTTCTAAGTTAGTAGTACACTCTGTGGCTATTTCACTAAATTTCTTATGTGCTTAAGCTTCCGTCAAATCCATGGAGTTTTTCTTAGTAAGACCATATTAACCTTGTCTATCTATATCCTCTAAGATCAATGGTGTTTTCATACAAGATTTACTGATGTACTGCTAATGTCCTATGCCAATGAAATATGGGAAGCCTGTAGATATATGGATTTTCATTGCTTTGCAGTCTTTTTTGTGTTCTGTTTCTAATTTTTAAATAGGTCTTGACCTGCCACCTCCACCTTCTAATATTTAAATAGGTCATGACAATCCACATGAGTAAGACTATAGGATGATGACGTGGACTACTAATATTTCTGAGATTTATGTGAACATAATAAACAACATTAATATTTTCGGGAATGTATTATAGACTCTGACTGTATGACTATACCAATATCTGCACAGAGAGATCGCCCCTCACGTAATAGCTGACGGGCAGGTATGCACTCCTTTTTGTATTGATTGAATAACTTTTAGATTGGTATTTTTTCAAAAAAGTAAGTTGGTATGATGCTTGATGTATATCAATGTATGACTACTCTATTTTCTCTTTGTATTTCATTTAGATAAGAAACATCAATATTCATGCTGCAGCAACAAACTAAATAATGTACAGAAGCACAAGATTCTCACTTCAGGCCTTGTTTGGTAATTCCTATCCCATGTCCTTAAAGCTATTGATTATGTGCATGAATTGAGTATGAGGTAAATCATTGAGCTTAATTTGCGTTTAGTATTCAAGGTCATAAGATGATACCAATACAACTTGTGTCCCCATTTTTATAGGTGCCCTTGCCAAAGCAAGTGTTCTACTCTACCCAAAAACTTTAGGTAGTTGTGCTGTCTTTAGTGGTCCAGTTCCTCTAAGTAAATAATTCGCTCAAAAGGTGTCATCTGAAGCTAGAAAGGTGATAACCCAAAGATATATGTGCTTATGTTTAGAACTTGATCTTCTTACTCTTATATAACCTAAGTATGAACTCTTATTTCAGACCGGTATTATGGTTTACTCTTATATAACCTAAGTTCATATGTCCTACCAAAGCGAAAATAGTTTATGAAGCATAATAGTTTTGCCAATACTAAATTCTTGAGTGGTATATGTGAAAGTACTATAGCTAAGACCGATCAGTATTTATTTAATTATTTATGATGAGATGTTAATGTCTAATGTAGTAATGTGACCATGCAGATCGTAGTTGATGTATAGGGTGTGTTTATTGATTCATCATTTGAAATATAAGCTTCATACTTCTAACAACTATTAGCATAGCATATTTTTTAAACCTTGATTCCACAAGTTACTGTGAAAAGCTGCAGACCTCCTGACCTTAACTGGATGGAGCGTAGACACTGAATTTTGATGGCAATGATGCATGTCTATATTGTGAGAATCTGGGCACCATTTATTTGTTGTTTATATGACTTTTTGCAAGCACCAATCACTTCAATTTACCTTATCTTAATTTCCTATTATCTTCTGAACACTGCCATCTTCTCAATAATCCTCTATGCTTCATGACCATGGCAGTGCCTAGGAGTTTTCTTATTTAATCTTTTATTCTTCATATTTGTATGATTATATCAGCCATCCTGATAAGATCTTTGGTACAATAGATAATTATTTGTGGTGTTAGTTATTCATCTTCAGGTTGATTCTGTACCAAACTGATATATGTCCGTGTGTTTTCAGAAACCCCTCGTATGCAAAAGCTTCATACTGTCAAGGCTGCTACAATGGTCTGTTATAGTACTATCCACAGTCAATAGCCCATCTTACCAACTTTGACTGGTTTAGTTGTCCCTCCTGTTAGTTTAACAATTTTGTTGAGTGTTGACTACTCCCATGAATTAGTCACCTAAAAAAAGGTAGTTAACAGGTGAATAAGTGGGTTGAAGAGGATAATAATTACCTCAATTATATTTCTGCTTTCATAACTTAGTTTACTACTTTGTATCAAGTCAACTTTCAGCCTCTGTAAACAACGCAATTGACCAAGAGCGGGGATGAGTAGAAGAGGATGATCCTGGTGTGTATATTACTATTCGAGCATTGCATGGTAGCATTAGAGAACTACTTCGCGTCGGATTCAGGTTTGCTGTTTTCTGCGTATGATCATGGTTTTTGGACTATGCTGATGCATTTGCTATCAATTAGGTTCTTCAACTCTGTCCTTCAGCAGAGAGATCGAATTCTATTATCGTCTTTGTCTTCCCAAAATATAACAACTTGGTCATTTTCTCCAGTTACAGTGCATGCATCAGACCAGGACATGCAGAAGAGTTATGTGTCATTTTATTGATGGTTCATGCCCAGAAATTCTTAGATAATTTATTCCATCATTCCATAAATTCAGCCAGTTGCAAGATTTTAAATAGACTGCCAAACTGTGGAGCAATTGGGGGCACATAAATACTATTGACATCCAATCCAGGCTTTTAGCAGGCCTAACCACAGCTAGAAGAATTTATAGAGCAGTTGTTCGCATATTTGTTGTTCATGAACAGGCACAACCTTATTTGTGTCAAATTGCATTCTAGAATTTTACTTTAAATTGCATCCTAGAATTTGCAAGAGTTAAGCGAAAAGAACAAATTGCAGGCTAGAATTTTACTTTAAATAGATAAATCAAATTTGCAGACTATAACTTTGTTGTTCTATAATTTCACATCCCATCTAGATTGTTAGCAAGACTAACTGGAACTAGAAGTATTTTAGTGAAACAATCAGACAATACAATTCAAAAGATATATAAGCAGAATCATATGGAGTCAGTGCAGCTAGCAATATACGCCTACAAATAATTTAATAGATGATATTTGTGCTGACATTTAAGCCCCTCTTCTCCCATTTTCTCTTATGCTTCTGTTATGTTACTTGGAGAATCTATGCTAAAACTTGCATATGTATTCTATCCTATAAGATGGATGCATGCAGGCTCCATTTTTCTATGGTGAAAACAAAAAAATGATGATATGGTCTTGATATTTTCTACACTTCCATGTTGTTGATTGTACGTGTTGTTTTGGTGCATAATTGTTTTACTTCCACTGTTTCTTTAGGTGACTGGATTCTAAGCGAGGCTACTGATCACCCGTAATTTTGGAAGTGTCAGTTAGTTGACATACTATTCACTTGTACCTCGTGCGATTTCTTATATGTGTACTTGTAATTACTGATTAACTAGACGTATAACTCAAATTTACAAGAAGACAGAAAATGATGCAAAATCTAAGTGTCCTTTTGGATCTCACCAATTGTCAGCATGTCTGCTTATAGCGAAGTTCTAGAGAAGGTAAATTCTTTTCATAGATGCAAAATCTAGCATTATTTTATCCTTTTTACGCGTTGATATGACTTTTGTGATATGTCACGTTGTGAAGTGTTCAACTGTGTCTAACTACGTATTATTGCCTTCTCCTTTTTGTTGTACAGGAAAAGTTGGAATGAAACTCAAATTTTGGTGGATGCATAAGTGTGGAGACTTGAATTCATATATACTTAGTTAGGCTCAACGTTAGCGCAAACAGTTGATGACCAAGTTTTTCCATTAGTATTTTAGTTTGGATTCAAAGTACACTTATGTATGAGTTATTTAACAATGCCTATTTATGATATATTGAATGATACTTATCTATATTATATTAATTATAATGTTATTAAATATATATATGTGTATGTATATTTCTCTTTCAAATTATTATAATGTTGTATCTAAAAATGATTATATAAATTGAAGAATGTATAAATAAGACAGTTTAAATCTTAATAAGACGGTTTCTAAAACGTCCAATATTAGTCATCAAAATAAGACAGTTTCTAAAACGTCCAATATCAATCTCCTAAATAAGATGGTTTTCCTGTTACAAGCGTCTATTATTATAGGATATTCTAGACAGTTTGATAAATACTTTGTGACTTATAATGTATATATGCTCGATGGTTCTTTAGAAGAAGTGTCTTAAACAAAAACCTAATTCAAGACGGTTTATCGGACAAAACGACTTAACCAAATACCTTTTGAAATGGTTATGAATTAAAAACTGCCTTATATAGTATCTTTTAAGACAGTTATAACCATCTTAAATGCGAGACATCTTTTGCGACTCCATCAAATTTGGACACTTCATAAGCGTCTTAATAACTGAAAATTAACCGTCTCATATAACATGTTCTGTAGTAGTGCCAAAGCTTTTGACGAAATTTTAAGTGACCGAGGAGATTTCTGCGCCTTTGCTGGTGTGCGGGGGGCCACATCCATCTTGGAGAAGCCTGGTTGCGAACATGCCAAGGTTGTAGTTCAGCCAGAATTTGTTTTTTCAATGGATGACATTAAAAACCCTTCAGTCAAAGCTTCTACACTAGGCGGGAAAATTTACTCCGAGGTGTGGATGAAGGGCGGTCGTGAGATAGCTGATGAAGCTATTAGAAAGAATGAAAAAGAATCTCACGGCGTTCAAGAAGAAGCCAAACGAGCTGAAGAAGCTGCTGAGCGTGCGAGGCTTATGGGTATCTTTACTGAGGTTTAGCTTCAGAATTCGTTTTTAGCTTCAGAATTAACAAACATATTTTATGATGTAGCTGAACTTTCACCGCCACTGGAGACATACAACCCAGAAGCCGACCCGGCCTTCAAGGAAGCGCTAGATATGATTAAAATTGCTAATGAAGCTATTGACGAAGTTGTCAACAGACTGCTTAACAAAGCCACCGAGAAAGTGTTGAAAGAAGATTAAAACTTTGTATATTTGAGAGTTTAGTTTTTGTACATAGCTTTCGCCATTGTAAGAACCGAGTATCAACTATTTGCATGTGTATTAATGTAATATATTTCTTTGTGATGCATGAAACCTTCGTACATACCGTTTTTGAGCCGCTGGCAAAAAAACACCTTCCCTTCTTTTCATGTGTCACGAAGAAAAAGGTTCCCCTTCTGTCAGTTCAATACTGGGTATTATGCCATAGTTGTTGTGTAGTAATACTACTAATGAAGATCCCTTTCCTGTGTAGAAGTATACCTACCGAAGGTATATCTTGTGGTACAGCACATTCTTTCATGACCCGATATGTATTTTTGAAGGAGCAATTTTCCTTCTCCACGGTTTCTTGATGATGCAAAAATGATGTATGATGCGATGCTATGCGATATGATGGTATGATGCGAAATTATGTTTATGTCGAAGACAAAAACCTGCGTGAACACACACCCAGACTCTGCATCCCCTTAGGAATGACTTTGGAGTCTCTTCACCTTTTACTTAGGTGGTATTTCAGCTCTGCATTCCCTTAGGAACAACTTTGGAGCTAAGCTTTGCATCCCCTTAGGAACGTGTAATACTCAAATTTTTATACAAAGGAATATAGTGGATTTCCACATTTTGTGTGCCTTAATTGCATCATGAAAAGAGCATACACAAAGTTTAGAAATGAATTAAAATAAATGGTAAAAAAAATAATAACAATAATAATATGCATCATGTTGGAGTTAAATGTTTGTGCATTAAATAAAAATAATAAGGATAATGACAATAAAATAATAAATACTAGAAGTGGAATGAAACCCTAAAGTTGAAAAAAATAGGGTTTTGAGAATGAGAGGAAGAGAAAGGATATAAAGATATAAATAATATAATTATATTTTTAAAACTGGTATTTTTAACTTCACAAAGGTAAAGGGGATTAATGTAGCACGAGCTTGGATTTATGTTTGAATTCAAATTGGAATTCAAATGGAACTTGGAAGTATAGAAAAGAAAAATAGAGAATAAAAAGGGAAAAGAATAAAAGGCTATTTGGGCTGACTCCCACGAATTCGGCCCACCAGAGAAATCACCCCGCGCAGCCCCAGTCCTGCATCCGCGTGGCTTCGCTAGCGTCTCTGCCGTGCGGGCCCTCCCTGTCACCCACTCACATGCGCGGCCATCTCGCTACCGTGCGGTGCCGACATATGGGTCCGGCTGGTCAGCCTCGGCGCGTGCGTTCGCTTCGCTGCTGGCCGGGGCCCGCATGTCATCTTGGTCACGGCGACGTTAACAACCCGCGCGGATCGCGCGGTGAGCTCCCCCTTTACCGCGTGAGCCGGACCACCTCGCCAGTTCTGCATGATCGGACGTTAAATAGGCCCCTCCCATCCATCCGCGACTCCCTCTCACCCGTACTCGCCTACACTATTCCCAATTTCTTCACAGAGAGCCGTCGGGGTGGAAGAAATCCACCGCCGCGGGTGAACCTTGGTGTTGTCGATGCCCTGGTCTCCGGTATAGCGCCCAGAGTCTTCTACAAGTTCGAAGGAGGGTGTCCGTGCACTCGCCGCGCGGCATTGCCCTCCTATGCTCGGGGAATTGCTCGCCGTGGCTCTGGACTCCGCCGCGCTCCGTGGGTAGAGTTCTGTGTCGCGCTAATTGAGGTAACAATGCCTACCCCGAGTTTACCATGTCCTCCTCCACGTGTATACCCGTTGAATCGAAGTATAGGGCTTGATTGCCGGTGATCGGACCGGGCGGCAATGGCGCCGCCGTGCTATTGCTCTGCGTCGCCGTCGCTCGTGGGGAGGTTGGGGGAAATCACATGGACCGTTGGATGCAGTGCAGGCGGTCCCGATTAGATCTCCGCGTACCGCTTCGCGGGGTCCTTCGTGGCCGTCAGATGGTGATCGGGCGGGTGTCGAGCGCCTGAGTCGTTTGGTGATCCGGACCGTTGAGTTGGCATCCGAGGGCTATAAACCGTGCACTGGTTTATAATAGCGAAGATCTAATCCTAGTCGTAGATGTAGGATCGTGCGGCTCTGGTCGAAACATACCCCTTCGGCCAGACCAATTCACATAAGAGCCCCTGGAAATTTTAGTTATCAACCCGCAGTCCTCGGGCGCTGTTCAGTGAGTCTGGGGATTTTTACCCCGGAGCCCCTGAGCTTTCTGAAATTCGTGCGCCCAGTCCAGAGATCATGAAAATCAAATAAATAAATTCAGAAATAGGTTTTTAATATAAAAACAATACCTAGAACTTATTTAATCCATAGAAAATTCATTTTTAGTCCAAATCACCCCATTCTAGTTTCTAAAATTTTGTAATAATGTTCTCTATCATATAGTGGCTCTGTTTTGACATGAAAACAGTAAGAATAATTATTTATCATTTAATCCTATTTTAATCACATTAAACCTAGGGAAACTCATAACTTGAAACCTATAACTCCAAATTTAGTGATTCCAGTTCCTATGATTTCATTTTAATGTGTAGATTTTTACTGTATATTTTATTCATCTGTTTGGTGTGATGTTGATTTTGGCTATACTATGTATGTATTGTGTTGATGCGAGTAGACGAGCAAGCCACTGTGGATTCTGAGGTTCAGCAAGTAGAGATAGCTGAGCAGGAGCTCATTGAAGGCAAGTTGTGCCCTTGATCACTTACTTTTCCCGGCCATGTTCTTATTAATTTTAATGATCTGCATAGGTTAATTTTGATGGGATCCTTTAGGTTACCCCAGTTTTGGTTATCTTTATACCTTGTTCACCACTGAAACATTTTTGGGTAGTACTCGCTATTGCTTTATGTGGATTGGGTATGGAGATACACTACTCATGATTATCCTGTTATTATCTTGTTATTATTACTGTTCATGTTAAGATCATTAAATTAATGGGAACATGGAGCGACCACCCGGGAAAACAGTGCTACCACAAGGGTTTAATGGGACGCCCTTGGCTGATTAACTAGGAAAGCTAGTGGAGGGCTACCTTACCCGAAAGGGGCAAGGGCAGTAGGGGAGTGGTCAGTGTGGGGAGGTCCTTGTTTGATTTTGCTGCGATGGCGGTCAGGCAAGAACCCTGCACTGGAGCTTCCTATAAACTGTAGCGGGTAGTCTGAAGCTAGTGGAACTTTGTAAAGGCCTCGTAGTGTTACCCTGCCTTGCTTCCTTGGTAGAGGTGTATGGGATTCATGACCCCTTGGCAGATGGGTAACACAGCTTATGGGTAAAGATGCGCAACCTCTGCAGAGTGTAAAACTAGTATACTAGCCGTGCTCACGGTCAAGAGCGGCTCGGACCCTCACATGATTAACTATGGAACTTAAATTTAATTTGACATTTGCATCGCATTTGGGATTATTTTACTATTACTGTTCTTTATTATTATTAAGGTTTGGTATTTACTTACACTTAGTAATTGTTAATAAAATTTTGACCAACTTATAAAAGCAATGCTCAGCTTCAGCCTTTATTTCATTGATCAGCCTTACACTTCATGAACTCCCACCTTTGGTGAGTTCATGCCACATTATTCCCCATGACTTGTTGAGCTATGAACGTATGTGAGCTCACTCTTGCTGTCTCACACCCCCCCCCCCCCACAGGAGAAGAACAGGTGGTCGAAGAGGAGCCGCCTAACACTGAGGCATTCGACTTAATCTAGGTGGCGTTTCTTAGTTGACATTGGCGCCGACGATCCTTAGTTCGTTTTACATTTATTTCTTTATTTTGTAATAAGTCTTCCGCTATGTAATAATTACTCTGATGTTTTGTGACATTCATCTCTATACACTCTGTTATTATATATGTTGTCTTCTTGGCGCATGTATGAGATGCACCCGGCTTTGTCCTTTAAAACCGAGTGTTACAGAAGTGGTATCAGAGGAAATGTTGACTGTAGGACGAAACCTAGGTAGAAATGGACAAACCTTTCCTACTTACCTTACTCTGACTCATTCTATACTTATCTCATCTTGATCTTGTCTCACCTTCTGCTACTCTACTCTGGCTAACCTTATCTTTTCTACTCTAAGACAAGATGAATTTCACACCTTGGAACCCTACCACTATGATCTTTTTAAGAGATAGGGAACCCAAGACAAAATTTAAAACTATTTTCTTTAAAAATGTTGTTTGATTGTGCTAATGCTAAATGCCTGATTTGCTTCTTTGCTTGAGTGAAATATTATATATGGACATCTTAGTATGTGCCAGCATAAGGTAATAAATTAGCTATGGTAGGTAAAATATTAATCTGCTTAGCTAATAAGTCCCCCAAAGTAACATGATTGTAATTACTGCCTTGTCTACTGCTCTTTCTTACCATATGTATCTAACTCAGATGGTCAATACCAGGAGGGGTGGTGGAATTGATTTGCCTCCTAACCGACACACTCGAAGGATATATAGACAACCTCAGCCACAGCCTGCAGAGATGAATCCTCCTAATCCTCCACCAGGCGGAGTTGACCCACTGGTTGCTGCTCAGATGGCGATGATGCAGCAAATGGCGGACACTATGGCTGATATGCGTGCCCAGATGCAGCAAGAACGCCAAGAGATGCGTCAGGAAAGAGAAGATATATGCCAGGAGTTGCGCCAGGAGAGAGATGAGATACGCCAAGAAAGGAGGGCGCAACAACAGCAGCTGCAACAGCAACTTCAACAACAGCAACAGCAGCAACAAGTACCACTGCCTCCACCACCACCACCAGTTCCACCTCGTGATAAGCACCGGGAATTTATGAGTCATAAGCCACCGACCTTCGCCAGTTCGCCAGATCCACTTGATGCAGATGATTGGCTGAAAGCAATTGAGAAGATGTTGAATATTGCACAATGCACTGATCAGGAGAAGGTTTTATATGCTTCTGGACGTCTGACTGGTCCTGCTGCTGACTGGTGGGATTCATATACTACTGCCCACGATGCTGCTGATACTATTACCTGGGCAGAGTTCAGTACACAATTCAGGAACTACCATATTCCAGCTGGTATGATAAAGATCAAGAAGAAGGAGTTTCTGTCATTAAAGCAAGGCAACATGTCGGTCAGCGAGTACAGGGACAAATTTATTCAGTTGTCGAGGTATGCTCCGGAGGAAGTTGCTGAGGATGAAAGAAAGCAGGAGCACTTTATTGAAGGACTTAATGGACCCTTGCAGTATGCACTGGTTGCACACACCTTTCCATCATTTCAGAGGCTACTGGATAAGGCTCTTGCTATTGAACACAAGCGTGTTCAACTGGGCGATTTGAAGAGGAAGGCTATCTCACAGGGACAGGGTAGCAGCAGTGTTCGTCCTCGCTACAGTTCACCACAGGGTACACCGACTCGACCAGGAGGACCGCGCCCAGTTCAGCAGTCACCACTGAGGACTCCACCTCCTCGACAGGCTACCCCCACTGGCACCCCGACGAGGTCTATAGGACAGAAGACTAGCCCTACATGTTTCAAGTGCAGTCAGATTGGGCATTATGCTAATGCTTGCCCGATGGGGAGTTCTGGTACACCAGCTAAGAACAAGCAACAGACCCCTGGCAAGGGATATTCTATAGCCAGGGTGAATCAAGTCAGCGTTGATGACACTCCTGATGGTGGGGACCTCGTAATTGGTATGTTTTATGTTAATGCAATTCCTGCAACCATATTATTTGATTCTGGTGCTACACATTCGTTCATGTCTGCTAGATATGCCAACACAAATGAAATACCACTACTAAATATGAGAAAACCCATGATAGTAATTACACCTAAAGGGCCTGTTGAGGCGAATCAAATGACACGTAGATTGACCTTGACCATTATGGGTAGAGAATTTGGAGCTACTGCTATAATATTAGAGTCAAGCAGTATAGATCTGATCCTTGGTATGTCATGGCTAAGAAAGGCAAAGGCCGTTATAGCATGTGGTAGAGGTACCGTAGAACTCACTACCACTAAAGGAGAAAGATTTCAAGTTAATATTGCAGTAACCTCCTCATCCATGCGTGCAATGTTCTTTATGCCTGAGGAGTTTGTGGGTGACAACATCTGGGTGGTTAGAGATTTTCTGGATGTCTTTCTAGAAGAGTTACCAGGGATGCCACCTAATAGAGAAGTTGAGTTTGTTATTGATCTCCTACCTGGAACCGCCCCTATTTCTAAACGACCATACAGGATGGCTGTAGAAGAACTGAAGGAGCTTAAGAAGCAGTTAACTGAGTTGCAAGAGGCGGGGTATATTCGTCCGAGTTTCTCACCTTGGGGAGCACCGGTGTTATTTGTGCAGAAGAAGGATGGATCACAAAGAATGTGTGTGGATTATAGATCTCTCAACGATGTTACGGTGAAGAACAAGTATCCATTACCCCGTATTGAGGATTTGTTTGATCAGATGAGAGGAGCTAGAGTATTCTCGAAGATTGATCTCCGATCGGGTTACCATCAGATGAGGATTAGACCATCGGATATTCCCAAGACAGCATTCTCGACTCGATATGGATTATATGAGTTTACTGTTATGTCATTTGGATTGACCAATGCACCAGCTTATTTTATGAATTTGATGAACAAAGTGTTTATGGAGTATTTGGACAGATTCGTCGTGGTGTTTATCGACGATATTCTTATCTATTCTAAGAATGAAAGTGATCATGAACAACATCTAAGGTTGGTGCTACAGAAGTTACGAGATAATCAACTCTACGCTAAGTTCAGCAAGTGCGAGTTTTGGGTTGACAAGGTGCCATTCCTTGGTCATATTATTTCTAATGGAGGAATAGCAGTGGATCCTGCTAAAGTGAAGGAGATAATGGAGTGGAGAGTGCCCACTACAGTTACTGAGATTCGGAGTTTCTTGGGACTCGCAGGATATTATCAGAGATTTCTTGAAGGGTTCTCTAAAATTGCTAAGCCTATGACATCGCTTTTGGAGAAAGTGAGAGCACCTAGAGGGGGGTGAATAGGTGATCCTGTAACACTTCAAAAACTTAAACCACAAAACTTGGTTACTTGTTAGCACAGTAATTTGCCAAGTGGCTAGATAAGGATTTCAACACAACACAACAACCAAGAGATATCAATCACAGAGATGGCACAGTGGTTATCCCGTGGTTCGGCCAAGACCAACGCTTGCCTACTCCACGTTGTGGCGTCCCAACGGACGAGGGTTGCAATCAACCCCTCTCAAGCGGTCCAAAGACCAACTTGAATACCACGGTGTTGCTTTGCTTCTCTTAATCCCGTTTGCGAGGAATCTCCACAGCTTGGAGCCTCTCGCCCTTACACAAGATATTCACGAAGAATCACAGAGCAAGGGAGGGATTAGCAACTCACACACGACACAAAGATCACAGCGAATACGCACACGCAAAACCCAGACTTGAGCTCAAGAGACTAACACACTAGAATGGAGCTCAAGTCACTAAAATGTCGAACAAGTGCGCAAGAATGAAGTGTGAGTGATCAATGATGCTCAAAGGATGCTTGGTGTACTCCTCCATGCGCCTAGGGGTCCCTTTTATAGCCCCAAGGCAGCTAGGAGCCGTTGAGCACAAACTTGGAAAGCCATTCTTGCCTTCTGTCATCGGGGGCACCGGACAGTCCGGTGCACACCGGACACTGTCCGGTGCCCGATTTCCTTCCTTAAATAGCGAAGCTGACCGTTGGCAGCCTGAGAGCCGTTGGCGCACCGGACATGTCCGGTGCACACCGGACAGTCCGGTGCCGTCTTCTAGCCGTTGGCTCGGCCACGTGTCCCGCGCAGATTGCGCGGCCGACCGTTGGCCCGGCCGACCGTTGGCTCACCGGACAGTCCGGTGAATTTTAGCCGTACGTCGCCGGTGAATTCCCGAGAGCAGCCACTTCGCTCGAGCCAGCCTGGCGCACCGGACACTGTCCGGTGCACCACCGGACAGTCCGGTGCTTGCAGACTCAGCAGATTCTTGGCTGCTCGAGCCAAGACATTTCCAATTGGATTTTTCCTGTTTCCAGCACTTAGACACAATACATTAGTCCATAAAACAATGTACTAAGTCTGAAAAACATACCTTAATTCTTGATTTGTACTTTGTCCACCTTTTTACACTTAGGCACTTGTGTTGGACACTAAATCACCAAAATACTTAGAAATGGCCCAAGGGCACATTTCCCTTTCAATCTCCCCCTTTTTGGTGATTTATGCCAACACAACATAAAGCAAGTAGAACAAGTACAAAATCAAATCAAATAAGAACTCAAAATTGTTTTGATTCAATTTTGACATATATGGATCACTCTATGCCACCACTTGGTTTGTTTTTGCAAATCAAACTCAAATTTCTATCTCTAAGTCAAACACACATGTTAAGACATAAAGAGAGTCATTCTAAGAGAAATTGATTTAAGATTTCAAAAGCTCCCCCTTTTCCCATAATCAATACTTCTCCCCATAAGAAGCCAACTTTTGACAAGAGAGACAACAAAGAGTTTTGACAAACCAAAAGCTCTATTCTACTATTTTCAAAATCTCTCAAGTGGTAGCTGATCCATTTATCGCTTTGGCCTTTATTTTCTCCCCCTTTGGCATCAAGCACCAAAACGGGATCAATCATGGCCCTTTAACCCCATTGCCTCACCAAAATCTTCAACTAAGAGCAAATAGGCAATAAGAGTATAACGATGAACTTGGAAGAGTTACTCTTTTCATCGGAGTGCAGTGGAAGTCTCGCATGGTCCAAGTCCACCTTTTCCCTTTCAATTTTCCTTGGAGACTAAAACAACCAAACTCAAGTACATGGTTAGCCACAAAGGGTCAAGTTGTAGCACAGCTCCCCCTAAATATGTGCATCACTTGCAAACAGGACTTGTGAGGTCCAGGGAGTGTTTGTACAACTTGAGCACCACAATAAGCAACAATATGCAGAATGAACATAATCAAAAGCATAAACACATGTATGCTACATTTCAATCCAAGTTCCGCGAATCTAAGATATTGAGCTCACTATGCAGCCTGCAAAAGGTCTTCTCATCTAAAGGCTTGGTAAAGATATCGGCTAGCTGGTTTTCGGTGCTAACATGAAACACTTCGATATCTCCCTTTTGCTGGTGGTCTCTCAAAAAGTGATGCCGGATGTCAATGTGCTTTGTGCGGCTGTGCTCAACAGGATTTTCCGCTATTCGGATAGCACTCTCATTATCACATAGGAGTGGGACTTTGCTCAGATTGTAGCCAAAGTCCCTGAGGGTTTGCCTCATCTAAAGTAGTTGCGCACAACACTGTCCTGCGGCAACGTACTCGGCCTCAGCGGTGGATAGGGCAACGGAGGTTTGTTTCTTAGAGTTCCATGACACCAGGGACCTTCCTAAGAATTGGCACGTCCCCGATGTACTCTTCCTATCGACCTTACATCCAGCATAGTCAGAATCTGAGTACCCAATCAAGTCAAAGTTAGACCCCTTTGGATACCAGATCCCGAAGCAAGGCGTAGCGACTAAATATCGAAGAATTCGCTTCACAGCCACTAAGTGACACTCCTTCGGATCGGATTGAAATCTAGCACACATGCATACGCTAAGCATAATATCCGGTCTACTAGCACATAAATAAAGCAAAGAACCTATCATGGACCGGTATGCTTTTTGATCAACGGACTTACCTCCTTTGTTGAGGTCAGTGTGTCCGTCGGTTCCCATCGGCGTCTTTGCGGGCTTGGCGTCCTTCATCCCAAACCTCTTTAGCAAATCTTGTGTGTACTTCGTTTGGGAGATGAAGGTGCCGTCCTTGAGTTGCTTCACTTGGAACCCAAGGAAGTAGGTCAACTCGCCCATCATCGACATCTCGAATTTCTGCGTCATTACCCTGCTAAACTCTTCACAAGACTTTTGGTTAGTAGAACCAAATATTATGTCGTCGACATAAATTTGGCACACAAAAAGATCACCATCGCAAGTCTTAGTAAAAAGAGTTGGATCGGCTTTCCCAACCTTGAAAGCATTAGCAATTAAAAAGTCTCTAAGGCATTCATACCATGCTCTTGGGGCTTGCTTAAGTCCATAGAGCGCCTTAGAGAGCTTACACACGTGGTCGGGGTACCGCTCATCCTCGAAGCCAGGGGGCTGCTCCACGTACACCTCCTCCTTGATCGGCCCGTTGAGGAAGGCGCTCTTCACATCCATTTGGTACAACCTGAAAGAATGGTGAGCGGCATATGCTAGCGAGATACGAATTGATTCTAGCCTAGCCACAGGAGCAAAAGTCTCCTCAAAGTCCAAACCTGCGACTTGGGCATAACCTTTTGCCACAAGTCGAGCCTTGTTCCTCGTCACCACCCCGTGCTCGTCCTGTTTGTTGCGGAACACCCACTTGGTTCCCACAACATTTTGCTTGGGACGAGGCACCAGTGTCCAAACTTCGTTGCGCTTGAAGTTGTTTAGTTCCTCCTGCATGGCCAACACCCAGTCCGGATCTAGCAAGGCCTCTTCTACCCTGAAAGGCTCAATAGAAGAGACAAAAGAGTAATGCTCACAAAAATTAACTAATCTTGAGCGAGTAGTTACTCCCTTGCTAATATCACCCAATATCTGGTCGACGGGATGATCCCTTTGAATTGTTGCTCGAACTTGGGTTGGAGGTGCCTGAGGTGCTTCTTCCTCTTGAACATCCTGTGCTCCCCCTTGATCATGTGCCTCCACTTGAGGTACCTGTTCGTCATCTTGGGTTGGGGGATGCACCATAGTTGAGGAAGACGGTTGATCTTGCTCCAAGTGTTCCTGAGGCCGTACATCTCCAATCGCCATGGTGCGTATCGTGGCCGTTGGAACGTCTTCTTCATCTACATCATCAAGATCAACAACTTGCTCTCTTGGAGAGCCATTAGTCTCATCAAATACAACGTCGCTAGAGACTTCAACCAAACCCGATGATTTGTTGAAGACCCTATACGCCTTTGTATTTGAATCATAACCTAGTAAAAACCCTTCTACGGCTTTGGGAGCAAATTTGGAATTCCTACCCTTCTTCACTAGAATGTAGCATTTACTCCCAAAAACACGAAAATACGATACATTAGGTTTGTTACCGGTTAGCAGCTCATACGACGTCTTCTTGAGGAGGCGGTGAAGGTAGACCCTGTTGATGGCGTGGCAAGCCGTGTTCACGGCTTCCGACCAAAAGCACTCGGGGGTCTTGAATTCTCCAAGCATAGTCCTCGCCATATCTATGAGCGTCCTGTTCTTCCTCTCTACCACACCATTTTGCTGAGGTGTGTAGGGAGCGGAGAACTCGTGCTTGATCCCCTCCTCCTCAAGAAACTCCTCCACTTGAAGGTTCTTGAATTCGGACCCGTTGTCGCTCCTTATCTTCTTCACCTTGAGCTCAAACTCATTTTGAGCTCTCCTTAGGAAGCGCTTGAGGGTCCCTTGGGTTTCAGACTTATCCTGCAAAAAGAACACCCAAGTGAAGCGGGAAAAGTCATCAACGATAACTAGACCATACTTACTTCCTCCTATGCTCAGATAGGCGACGGGTCCGAAGAGGTCCATATGTAGCAGCTCCAGGGGTCTTGATGTTGTCATCACATTTTTGGTGTGATGAGAGCCTCCCACTTGTTTCCCTGCTTGACAAGCTGCACAAGGTCTATCTTTTTCGAAATGAACATTGGTTAGACCTATCACGTGTTCTCCCTTTAGAAGCTTGTGGAGGTTCTTCATCCCCACATGTGCTAAGCGGCGATGCCACAGCCAGCCCATGCAAGTCTTAGCCATTAAGCATGCATCTAGACCGGCCTCTTCTTTTGCAAAATCAACTAAGTAAAGCTTGCCGTCTAGTACACCCTTAAAAGCTAGTGAACCATCACATCTTCTAAAGACAGACACATCTACATTTGTAAACAAACAGTTATATCCCATATTGCATAATTGACTAACAGATAGCAAATTATATCCAAGAGACTCTACTAAAAACACATTAGAGATAGAGTGCTCATTTGAGATTGCAATTTTACCTAACCCTTTTACCTTGCCTTGATTCCCATCACCGAATATTATTGAATCTTGGGAATCTTTATTCTTGACGTAGGAGGTGAACATCTTCTTCTCCCCCGTCATATGGTTTGTGCATCCGCTGTCAATAATCCAGCTTGAACCCCCGGATGCATAAACCTGCAAGGCAAATTTAGGCTTGGGTCTTAGGTACCCAACTCATGTTGGGTCCTGCAAGGTTAGCACAAATATCCTTAGGGACCCAAATGCAAGTTTTGTCTCCCTTGCATCTTGCCCCTAATTTTCTAGCAACTATCTTCCTATCCTTTCTACAAATAGCAAAAGAAGCATTTAAAGCATGATATATTGTAGAAGGTTCATTAACTTTCCTAGGAGCATTTACGACATTTCTCTTAGGCATATTATGAATAACATTTCTCCTACCAACATTTCTATCATGCACATAAGAAGAACTAGAAGCAACCATGGCATGAGAATCAAAGGCATTATATACATTACAACTCCTATAAGCATTTCTAGGTTGTCTTCTATCATAGTACATAAAGGCATGGTTCTTTTGCACACTACTAGCCATAGGGGCCTTCCCTTTCTCCTTGGCGGAGATGGGAGCCTTATGGCTTGTCAAGTTCTTGGCTTCCCTCTTGTAGCCAAGTCCATCCTTAATTGAGGGGTGTCTACCAATCGTGTAGGCATCCCTTGCAAATTTTAGCTTGTCAAATTCATTCTTGCTAGTCTTAAGTTGGGCATTAAGACTAGCTAATTCACCATTTAATTTGGAAATTGAAACTAAATGATCACTACAAGCATCAATGTCAAAATCTTTACACCTATTACAAGTTTCAACAATTTCTACACAAGAATTAGATTTACTAGCTACTTCTAATTTAGCATTTAAATCATCATTAAAACTTTTTAACTTAGCAATAGTTTCATGACAAGAAGATAATTCACTAGAGAGCATTTCATTCCTCTTAATTTCTAGAGCAAGAGATTTCTGTGCTTCTACAAATTTATCATGTTCTTCATACAACAAATCCTCTTGTTTTTCTAAAAGCATATTCTTGTCATTTAAGGCATCAATTAATTCATTAATTTTGTCTACCTTGGTTCTATCTAATCCCTTGAATAAGCATGAGTAATCTATATCATCATCACTAGACTCATCTTCACTCGAAGAAGCATAAGTACTAGTATGAGTGCTTACTTTCTTCTCTCTTGCCATGAGGCAAGTGTGACGCTCGTTGGGGAAGAGGGATGACTTGTTGAAGGCAGTGGCGGCGAGTCCTTCATTGTCAGAGTCGGAGGAGGAACAATCCGAATCCCACTCCTTTCCGATATGTGCCTCGCCCTTGGCCTTCTTGTAATGCTTCTTTTTCTCCCTCTTGTTCCCTTGGTCCTGATCACTATCATTGTCAGGACAGTTAGCAATAAAATGACCAAGCTTACCGCATTTAAAGCATGAGCGCTCCCCTTGGCTTTGGTCTTGCTTGGCTGCCCCTTGCGACTTTTAAGCGCCGTCTTGAAGCGCTTAATGATGAGGGCCATCTCCTCATCATTGAGTCCGGCCGCCTCAACTTGCGCCACCTTGCTTGGTAACGCCTCCTTGCTCCTTGTTGCCTTGAGAGCAATGGGTTGAGGCTCATGACTAGGACCGTTCAACGCATCGTCCACGTATCTTGCCTCCTTGATCATCATTCGCCCGCTTACGAACTTCCCAAGAACTTCTTCGGGCGACATATTGGTGTACCTGGGATTTTCACGTATATTGTTCACCAAATGAGGATCAAGAACGGTAAATGACCTTAGCATTAGGCGGACGACGTCGTGGTCCGTCCATCGCGTGCTCCCGTAGCTCCTTATTTTGTTGATAAGGGTCTTGAGCCGGTTGTATGTTTGTGTCGGCTCCTCGCCCCTTATCATCGCGAACCGTCCAAGCTCGCCCTCCACCAACTCCATTTTGGTGAGCAAGGTGAAGTCGTTTCCCTCATGAGAGATCTTGAGGGTGTCCCAGATCTGCTTGGCATTGTCCAAGCCGCTCACCTTGTGATACTCGTCCCTGCACAAAGAGGCTAGCAACACAGTAGTAGCTTGTGCATTTTTATGAATCTGTTCATTAATTAACACAGGGCTATCCGAGCTATCAAATTTCATTCCACTTTCCACAATCTCCCAAATGCTTGGATGGAGAGAAAACAGGTGAGTACGCATTTTGTGGCTCCAAAATCCGTAATCCTCTCCATCAAAGTGAGGGGGCTTGCCAAGTGGAATGGGGAGCAATTGAGCATTTGAACTATGCGGGATGCGCGAATAATCGAAAGAAAAGTTTGAGTTAACCGTCTTTCGTCTATCGTAGTCGTCGTCGTCCTTTTGGGAGGAGGAAGATTCGTCGCTGTCGTAGTAGACAATTTCCTTGATGCGCCTTGTCTTCTTCTTCCTCCCGTCTTTTCTTTTGTGGCCCGAGCCTAAGTCGGTGGGCCTGTCATCATTGGGCTCATTGACGAAGGACTCCTTCTCCTTGTCGTTGATCACCATCCCCTTGCCTTTAGGATCCATCTCTTCAGGCGGTTAGTCCCTTTCTTGAAGAGAACGGCTTTGATACCAATTGAGAGCACCTAGAGGGGGGGGTGAATAGGTGATCCTGTAACACTTCAAAAACTTAAACCACAAAACTTGGTTACTTGTTAGCACAGTAATTTGCCAAGTGGCTAGATAAGGATTTCAACACAACACAATAACCAAGAGATATCAATCACAGAGATGGCACAGTGGTTTTCCCGTGGTTCGGCCAAGACCAACGCTTGCCTACTCCACGTTGTGGCGTCCCAACGGACGAGGGTTGCAATCAACCCCTCTCAAGCGGTCCAAAGACCAACTTGAATACCACGGTGTTGCTTTGCTTCTCTTAATCCCGTTTGCGAGGAATCTCCACAGCTTGGAGCCTCTCGCCCTTACACAAGATATTCACGAAGAATCACAGAGCAAGGGAGGGATTAGCAACTCACACACGACACAAAGATCACAGTGAATACGCACACGCAAAACCCAGACTTGAGCTCAAGAGACTAACACACTAGAACGGAGCTCAAGTCACTAAAATGTCGAACAAGTGCGCAAGAATGAAGTGTGAGTGATCAATGATGCTCAAAGGATGCTTGGTGTACTCCTCCATGCGCCTAGGGGTCCCTTTTATAGCCCCAAGGCAGCTAGGAGCCGTTGAGCACAAACTTGGAAAGCCATTCTTGCCTTCTATCATCGGGGGCACCGGACAGTCCGGTGCACACCGGACACTGTCCGGTGCCCGATTTCCTTCCTTAAATAGCAAAGCTGACCGTTGGCAGCCTGAGAGCCGTTGGCGTACCGGACATGTCCGGTGCACACCGGACAGTCCGGTGCACACCGGACAGTCCGGTGCCGTCTTCTAGCCGTTGGCTTGGCCACGTGTCCCGCGCAGATTGCGCGGCCGACCGTTGGCCCGGCCGACCGTTGGCTCACCGGACAGTCCGGTGCACACCGGACAGTCCGGTGAATTTTAGCCGTACGTCGCCGGTGAATTCCCGAGAGCAGCCACTTCACTCGAGCCAGCCTGGCGCACCGGACACTATCCGGTGCACCACCGGACAGTCCGGTGCTTGCAGACTCAGCAGATTCTTGGCTGCTCGAGCCAAGACATTTCCAATTGGATTTTTCCTGTTTCCAGCACTTAGACACAATACATTAGTCCATAAAACAATGTACTAAGTCTGAGAAACATACCTTAATTCTTGATTTGTACTTTGTCCACCTTTTTACACTTAGGCACTTGTGTTGGACACTAAATCACCAAAATACTTAGAAATGGCCCAAGGGCACATTTCCCTTTCAGAAAGGAAGAGAATTCAAGTGGGATGAGAAATGCCAAGATAGCTTTGATCAATTGAAGGAGAAATTGATGTCACCCCTAGTATTGATCATGCCAGATCTGCAGAAGGGATTTGACATTTACTGTGATGCATGTGGCCAAGGACTTGGATGTGTGCTTATGCAAGATGGTCATGTGATTGCCTATGCATCTCGTCAGTTGCGGAAGCATGAATTGAACTACCCCACTCATGACTTGGAATTGGCAGCGGTTGTGCATGCACTTAAGATTTGGAGACACTACATTATGGGAACTAAGTGCCAAGTATATACGGATCATAAGAGTTTGAAGTACATATTCACCCAGAAGGATCTCAATCTTAGGAAACGCCGTTGGTTGGAGCTCATTAAGGATTATGATTTGGAGATTCACTATCACCCAGGCAAGGCAAATTTGGTTGCAGATGCCTTGAGTCGAAAGGAGCATGTTCACTCCGCTTTCGTTGTCCAGCTACCTGATGAATTAGCAAAAGATTTTGAGAGACTCAACCTGGGAATTGTTACACATACGGAAGGAGTGACTATTGAATTGGAACCTACCTTGGAGCAAGAAATTCGTAAAGGTCTGATTGGTGATGCCAAAATCCAGGAGATCAAGGATCTGATAACAGAGGGTAGAGGCCCGGAATTCACGGAGGATGAACAAGGCACGATATGGTTCAAGAATCGGATCTGTGTTCCCGATATTGATAGTCTTCGGGAAACCATATTGAAGGAAGCACATGACTCAATTTATTCTATCCATCCTAGAAGTACTAAGATGTATCAGGATTTGAAGCAAAAATATTGGTGGTATGGATTGAAGAGAGATGTGGCTGCACATGTGGCTATGTGCGATGTATGCCAAAGAGTTAAGGCTGAACACCAGAGGCCAGCCGGACTACTGCATCCACTGAAGATACCTGAGTGGAAATGGGAAGAGATTGGCATGGATTTCATTGTTGGATTACCCCGCACGTCTGCTGGATATGATTCTATATGGGTGATTGTGGACAGGCTAACTAAAGTAGCCCACTTTATTCCAGTGAAGACCACGTATTCAGGAGCCAAGTTGGCAGAGTTGTACATGGCACAGATTGTATGCCTGCATGGTGTGCCAAAGAAGATTGTATCAGACCGGGGATCACAGTTTACCTCTCGGTATTGGAAGAAGTTACACGAGTCATTGGATACGAGATTGAATTTTAGTTCAGCTTACCATCCCCAGACCGATGGGCAGACTGAGAGGACTAACCAAGTGTTAGAAGATATGTTAAGAGCTTGTGCCCTTAAGCATGGTGGTAGTTGGGATAAGAGTCTACCGTATGCGGAGTTCTCTTACAATAATAGCTATCAGGCCAGTTTGAAGATGTCACTGTTTGAGGCTTTGCATGGCAGGAAGTGCAGGACTCCACTGTATTGGGATCAAACTGGTGAAAGGCAGTTGTTTGGGCCTGAGATTATACAGGAAGCAGAAAAACAAGTTCAACAAATAAGGGAGAATTTGAGAACTGCACAATCCAGGCAGAAAAGTTATGCTGATACCCGGAGAAGACTGCTTGAGTTTAAGGAGGGTGATTATGTCTATTTGAAGGTGTCACCACTCCGGGGTATGAGAAGATTCAAAGTCAAAGGAAAGTTGTCCCCTCGCTTTATTGGGCCCTTCTTAATCTTAAAGCGAGTGGGAGAGGTTGCATATCAATTGGAGTTACCGGATCATCTCGCGAATGTTCATGATGTATTCCATGTATCTCAGCTCAAGAAATGTCTCAGAGTACCTGAGGAACAATTACCAATGGAAGACCTTAGTGTTCAGGAAGATTTGACTTATGCTGAGTACCCCATCAAGATTTTGGATACTTTGACTCGAGTTACGAGGAATAAGGTTATAAAGATGTGCAAAGTTCAATGGAGTCACCATGGCGAAGATGAAGCGACTTGGGAAAGAGAAGAAGAGCTTCGTATAGATTTTCCTCACCTTTTCCCTAGATCTTCCTAAATCTCGAGGACGCGATTATTTTTAAGGGGGGTAGGATTTGTAATACTCAAATTTTTATACAAAGGAATATAGTGGATTTCCACATTTTGTGTGCCTTAATTGCATCATGAAAAGAGCATACACAAAGTTTAGAAATGAATTAAAATAAATGGTAAAAAAAATAATAACAATAATAATATGCATCATGTTGGAGTTAAATGTTTGTGCATTAAATAAAAATAATAAGGATAATCACAATAAAATAATAAATACTAGAAGTGGAATGAAACCCTAAAGTTGAAAAAATAGGGTTTTGAGAATGAGAGGAAGAGAAAGGATATAAAGATATAAATAATATAATTATATTTTTAAAACTGGTATTTTTAACTTCACAAAGGTAAAGGGGATTAATGTAGCACGAGCTTGGATTTATGTTTGAATTCAAATTGGAATTCAAATGGAACTTGGAAGTATAGAAAAGAAAAATAGAGAATAAAAAGGGAAAAGAATAAAAGGCTATTTGGGCTGACTCCCACGAATTCGGCCCACCAGAGAAATCACCCCGCGCAGCCCCAGTCCTGCATCCGCGTGGCTTCGCTAGCGTCTCTGCCGTGCGGGCCCTCCCTGTCACCCACTCACATGCGCGGCCATCTCGCTACCGCGCGGTGCCGACATATGGGTCCGGCTGGTCAGCCTCGGCGCGTGCGTTCGCTTCGCTGCTGGCCGGGGCCCGCATGTCATCTTGGTCACGGCGACGTTAACAACCCGCGCGGATCGCGCGGTGAGCTCCCCCTTTACCGCGTGAGCTGGACCACCTCGCCAGTTCTGCACGATCGGACGTTAAATAGGCCCCTCCCATCCATCCGCGACTCCCTCTCACCCGTACTCGCCTACACTATTCCCAATTTCTTCACAGAGAGCCGCCGGGGCGGAAGAAATCCATCGCCGCGGGTGAACCTTGGTGTTGTCGACGCCCTGGTCTCCGGTATAGCGCCCAGAGTCTTCTACAAGTTCGAAGGAGGGTGTCCGTGCACTCGCCGCGCGGCATTGCCCTCCTGTGCTCGGGGAATTGCTCGCCGTGGCTCTGGACTCTGTCGCGCTCCGTGGGTAGAGTTCTGTGTCGCGCTAATTGAGGTAACAATGCCTACCCCGAGTTTACCATGTCCTCCTCCACGTGTATACCCGTTGAATCGAAGTATAGGGCTTGATTGCCGGTGATCGGACCGGGCGGCAATGGCGCCGCCGTGCCATTGCTATGCGTCGCCGTCGCTTGTGGGGAGGTTGGGGGAAATCACATGGACCATTGGATGCAGTGGGGGCGGTCCCGATTAGATCTCCACGTACCGCTTCGCGGGGTCCTTCGTGGCCGTCAAATGGTGATCGGGCGGGTGTCGAGCGCCTGAGTCGTTTGGTGATCCGGACCGTTGAGTTGGCATCCGAGGGCTATAAACCGTGCACTGGTTTATAATAGCGAAGATCTAATCCTAGCCGTAGATGTAGGTTCGTGCGGCTCTGGTCGAAACATACCCCTTCGGCCAGACCAATTCACATAAGAGCCCCTTGAAATTTTAGTTATCAACCCGCAGTCCTCGGGCGCTGTTCACTGAGTCTGGGGATTTTTACCCCGGAGCCCCTGAGCTTTCTGAAATTTGTGCGCCCAGTCCAGAGATCATGAAAATCAAATAAATAAATTCAGAAATAGGTTTTTAATATAAAAACAATACCTAGAACTTATTTAATCCATAGAAAATTCATTTTTAGTCCAAATCACCCCATTCTAGTTTCTAAAATTTTGTAATAATGTTCTCTATCATATAGTGGCTCTGTTTTGACATGAAAACAGTAAGAAAAATTATTTATCATTTAATCCTATTTTAATCACATTAAACCTAGGGAAACTCATAACTTGAAACCTATAACTCCAAATTTAGTGATTCCAGTTCCTATGATTTCATTTTAATGTGTAGATTTTTACTGTATATTTTATTCATCTGTTTGGTGTGATGTTGATTTTGGCTATACTATGTATGTATTGTGTTGATGCGAGTAGACGAGCAAGCCACTGTGGATTCTGAGGTTCAGCAAGTAGAGATAGCTGAGCAGGAGCTCATTGAAGGCAAGTTATGCCCTTGATCACTTACTTTTCCCAGCCATGTTCTTATTAATTTTAATGATCTGCATAGGTTAATTTTGATGGGATCCTTTAGGTTACCCCAGTTTTGGTTATCTTTATACCTTGTTCACCACTGAAACATTTTTGGGTAGTACTCGCTATTGCTTTATGTGGATTGGGTATGGAGATACACTACTCATGATTATCCTGTTATTATCTTGTTATTATTACTGTTCATGTTAAGATCATTAAATTAATGGGAACATGGAGCGACCACCCGGGAAAACAGTGCTACCACAAGGGTTTAATGGGACGCCCTTGGCTGATTAACTAGGAAAGCTAGTGGAGGGCTACCTTACCCGAAAGGGGCAAGGGCAGTAGGGGAGTGGTCAGTGTGGGGAGGTCCTTGTTTGATTTTGCTGCGATGGCGGTCAGGTAAGAACCCTGCACTGGAGCTTCCTATAAACTGTAGCGGGTAGTCTGAAGCTAGTGGAACTTTGTAAAGGCCTCATAGTGTTACCCTGCCTCGCTTCCTTGGTAGAGGTGTATGGGATTCATGACCCCTTGGCAGATGGGTAACACGGCTTGTGGGTAAAGATGCGCAACCTCTGCAGAGTGTAAAACTAGTATACTAGCCGTGCTCACGGTCAAGAGCGGCTCGGACCCTCACATGATTAACTATGGAACTTAAATTTAATTTGACATTTGCATCGCATTTGGGATTATTTTACTATTACTGTTCTTTATTATTATTAAGGTTTGGTATTTACTTACACTTAGTAATTGCTAATAAAATTTTGACCAACTTATAAAAGCAATGCTCAGCTTCAGCCTTTATTTCATTGATCAGCCTTACACTTCATGAACTCCCACCTTTGGTGAGTTCATGCCACATTATTCCCCACGACTTGTTGAGCTATGAACGTATGTGAGCTCACTCTTACTGTCTCACACCCCCCCCCCCACAGGAGAAGAACAGGTGGTCGAAGAGGAGCCGCCTAACACTGAGGCATTCGACTTAATCTAGGTGGCGTTTCTCAGTTGACATTGGCGCCGACGATCCTTAGTTCGTTTTACATTTATTTCTTTATTTTGTAATAAGTCTTCCGCTATGTAATAATTACTCTGATGTTTTGTGACATTCATCTCTATACACTCTGTTATTATATATGTTGTCTTCTTGGCGCATGTATGAGATGCACCCGGCTTTGTCCTTTAAAACCGGGTGTTACAGAACGACTTTGGAGCTTCTTCACCTTTTACTTAGGTGGCATTTAAGCTCTGCATTCCCTTAGGAACGACTTTGGAGCTTCGTGACTTACTTTGCATTCCTTTAGGAACGACTTTGGATGTTTGTGAACCATTTTTGTTACACTCGATGGTGTAACCACAGTCTTATTACATCAAACTGAAGGTTAAACCTTCTTGTATTGTCTTTTTAGAGGAAAATGTAAAGACAAAAATGAGTAAGAATTCATTGGATCAAAACACTTTTTGGCAGAAACGTTGTGCCACCTTTAGTAGATATGTCTCGACTCGAGCATAGTGTTGTTGACTATGCGAGCTTCGGACTCCTCCCGAAGGTCACGCTGTTGCTAAACCTGACGATGCCCTTCTGGCTGCTGATTATGAATCGGGGTAGGCGCCAGTGGTGGTGGTGGTGGCAACTGAGCCCAAGAAGCTTGGGAATGACTTGCCGAAGCAACAGAAGCCGTAGGCTGTTGATTGCCCACATACTCCGAGATATATGGAGAGTAGCACGAAGCAGTATGCAAGACTTGCTTCGGCTGGTTCTGCTGTGCTTCGGCTTCAGCGATTTCCTTCTGCTTCTAGATCGTGACTTGACACGTCCTTGTGGTGTGTCCCTTGTCTTCGCCACAGAATAGGTAGAACAGTTTCCTGAGCTGATTACCATACCTTTCTCCGAAGTTTCTCCCCCTCTGCCTCTCGGAGCTGATGGCCTGTAGGAAGTTTGTAGCATTCCTAAAGAATGTGAGTTGTGCTGGCTGCTCTAAGTAAGATTGGCCCTGTCATCATTTGTATTGGGATTGTGGATTGTTCTGACGTGCCTGGGGTGGAGTCTTCCTCTGAAGCCCCTAGTCATCTCAGAATACCTATATGCTTCCTCCCTTCTTTGACGGAAATCGTTGTCAGCTCGGATGTATTCATCCATCTTCTAAAGAAGCTTCTCCATGGTCTGTGGTGGCTTCCTTGCAAAATATTGTGTTGTGGGTCCTGGTCGGAGCCCCTTGATCATGGCCTCAATGACAATCTCATTGGGCACTGTAGGCGCTTGAGTTCTCAGTCGCAAGAACCTTCGGACGAACGCCTGCAGGTACTCCTCATGGTCCCGCGTGCACTGGAACATAGCTTGGGCAGTGACTGGCTTCGTCTGGAAGCCCTGGAAGCTGGTGACTAGCATATCCTTTAGCTTCTGCCACGACGTAATTGTCCATGACCGAAGAGTAGAATACCATGTCTGAGCCACACTGCTGACTGCCATGACAAAGGACTTCGTGACAACAGTATTGCCCCATACGAGGATATGGTTGCCTCGTAGCTCATCAGGAACTGCTTCTGATCTGAGTACCCATCATACATGGGGAGCTGGGGTGGCTTGTAAGATGGTGGCCACGGGGTAGCCTGCAACTCTGTTGCCAAAGGAGAAGCATCATCGAAAGCAAAGTTACCATGATGAAAGTCGCCGTACCATTCATCATCATTGATTGGGCTTTCTTGACGAAGCTCCCTGTGTTGGGGCCTTCGGTCTTGGTCATCCTGAGTGAGGTGACGCATTTCTTCAGTAGCTTCGTCGATCTTTCTCTGAAGATCGGCAAGCCGAAGCATCTTTTCCTTCTTCCTTTGCACCTGTTAATGGATAGCCTCCAAGTCTCTGATCTCCTGGTCCAGCTCCTCCTCCTGAGGTGTTGGGCTAGCAGCCTTTCTATTTTGACTCCTAGCTTCTCGTAGGGAGAGTGTCTCCTATAGTTTGTGTCCAGTGGCTGCAGAGCAGCCCCTGGCACTGTTGTCTTCTTCGGCGGCATGGTGAAGGTGAATGCTTGTCAAAGGTGGTTGTTTGAGTTCACTGGAGGTGGGCGTCAATGTTGGTCACTTGTTCTCAAATGTTGTAGATCAAGAACAGGGAAACACAATTGTTAATTGTTACAGACCTTCGTCTTCTGAAGCATTATCTCCACATGGGTATAATGCTCATCAGACGAAGGTCAAGAAGGACATACCTTCATCATTTAATATATGAATAAGAATGTGAAAAGATGAAGACAATAACTGCATCTTATTAATTCATTCATATTTGTATTCCATAAAGCACGTATGAATATTGACAAGACTAATATTACATTGATACCTTCGGCTTGTTCCAAGGTGAAGATGTGAGAGAGTGATTACAATTCAGCGTGAACAGTACGGTGTTACTGTTCATCTATTTATAGACATGAGACGCAGCCCGGGTAAAAGTACATTTATGCCCTTGACCTTCATCTACAAACATAACACGAATCATTAAGAATTGGATAGTCTTTATCCCTTTTCGGTCCTCAACATGCTTGGTCTTCGTCCTCACGACAAGTCAAAGCTCTTCAGCTATAGCTCCGTCGTCCATTCTCATTACCTTCGGGTTATATTTTTACCCTGTCGCAAGAGAAAACATTCATCCCGAAGCCGAAACCACCCTGTAATAATCCAAGTCACACTGAAAACATATGGTTAGTCACAATTTTGAGGACCTTCGGGAGAAGAAGGCCCCCAACATCGACTATTGACAAGGTGTAAACACCACGTCCACTCTCGGATCGACGATACTTACTCCTAGCAGCCCTTTAGGGCTAATTTGGAAACTGAAATTCCTTTCAGGATTGAAGGGGATTGGAGAGAAAATTAGTTCATTTCCACCTCAATCCCCTCCAATCCCGAATGGGATTTGAGGTTCCCAAAGTAGCCCTTAGAATCATAGACCATCCCCACAGACCAACACAAGTCTTTTGTGCGCACTTTGTCCCCACTCATGTGCACCTGAGAATAGGATTGCTCTAGGCCAAACACTCTTAACCTAGATATTCTTTCGAGACAGGCTTTTGAAAAAGAAGATACAACTTATTGGTACGATTATTCTAACAATTCTATTAAGCATTGAGTCATGACATCATAATCCACCTAGTCCAAGATATCACACAATGTGACATTGGCGAGCCTTAGATACCATGGTATTAAGAAACATTGTTTGGATACAACATTGCAAACCATAGTATCTAAGCAGAGGATAGACATACCATGAAAACTTTTGATGGTGGTGAAGTTTTCCTAATAGTTAAAAAATTCCATGATATTTAAAACACCATGATTTTAAAAACATAGTTTTTAGAAGCGCAATCAAACACCTTATAATATAAGCGTTGATATTCCTCTAAACCATGATATTGACTAAAACTATAAAAAGTATTTTATTTTCAAACAAATCCTTATCTCTACTATAGTTAAAGCACCGGTTTCAACAGTCATCTTTTTACAAAAAAGTCCCTACATTTCTTCCAAATCAACTCAGCGTAAAATGTTAAAAAACGGTGCAGGAGGTGGATTATGTTCAAAAGCGGTGCAGGAGGTGGACTCAGCGTAAAATGTTAAAAATCGGTGCAGGAGGTGGGTTATGTTAAAAAGCAGTGCGGGAGTTGTGTTATGTTAAAAAGCAATGCAGGAGTTGGGGATTGAACCCACACCCTGAAGGAAGAAGGGTGAGAGAGACACTAGACGAAGTTGTCTAACCAGTATAACATCATGCTCTTATATTATTGAATATAAATTGTACATATGTATATATGACTTTTTGTAAAATAAAGAAATAATCGTGTCGGACCGGGCCAGCACTACGAGCCGAGGCTATGGCCCAAGCACCGCACGACACTCATGCCGGGTTGGCCCAAACACTATTAAAAGGGTTGTGCCTCGGACCGGCTTGCCAGACACGGGTCATTTGGCCATCTATACCTCCACACGATAATGATGGTCCTCACCTCAGTTACCACCACCTCGTTCGTCATTCTACTACTTTTTTGTCTCCCCTCATGCTTTCACCTCCGCGTCACCCCATTCTCGGCAGAGGGCATAGGAGCATGCGCCTCCTCCCCGTATTCGTCTGACACCAGCCCCAACACCGACTCGCACATTGGTTATTGCACGTCCATGAGGACATTTCACATCATGCGCGCACCATCGTTTTCGCCGTCGTCGGACGCCCCGTTCGTCTTCCCGGCCTTCGCCCTGTTCTTCCTCCCTAACCTGCTGCCCCCGCCCATGGTCGCAGTCGCGAGCCAACCGACGCTCGTTGACACGGGTACGGGGCGAGTCGGTCATGCTCCTGGCCTTTATCCGTGTGTGCTGTCGAGGAGGATATGGTGGTGCCTGCCACGCTTAGGTTATATTAGCGATGAGGAGTCCAGGTCTGAGATATTGGACAATCAAGGCCCATAGCGTGGCATCAGTCAGCATATGTGTCGGGTACCATAATTAGGGGTACCCCCAACACTCCTAAACTTGGCTGGTAATCACCATCAGCACAAACTGCAGAGACTGATGGGCGTAATTCAGGTCAAGGCTTCGTCTACTCAAGGGACGCGATCTCGCCTCGCCCGAGCCCAGCCTCGGGCGGGAACTGTAGTCCCAGGCGAATTCACGCCTCGCCCGAGGGCCTCCTCAAGCAACAGGCGCACCCTCGACTCGCCCGAAGCCCAGCTCGGGCAGGCTTCATTGTGAAGCAACCTTGGCCAAATCACCTCACCAACCAACCGTATCGCAGGCGCATTCAATGTAAGGATCGTCTGGCGCCTTATCCTGACACGCGTGCCTCAGTCGGCAAGGTCAAAGTGACCACAGTCACTTCGCCCTCCCACTGACTGACCTGACAGGAAAACAGCGCCGCTCACCCCTCTCCGACTGCTGTGCCACCCGCCAGGGTGAGGCTGACAGCAGCTGAGTCCAAGCCTCAGGTGCAACAGGAAGCTCCGCCTCGCCCGACCTTGGGCCTCGGCCTCAGGAGGAGGTCTCCACCTCACCCGACCCCAGGGCTCGGCCCCCGCCTCGGCCTCGGAAGGTGGTCTCCGCCTCGCCTGACCCCAGGGCTCAACCTCAACCTCGACCTCGGAAGGTGGTCTCCGCCTCGCCCGACCCCAGGGTTCGGCCTCAACCTCGACCTCGGGAGGAATTGCATCCTCGCCCGACCCCGGCCTCAGGAGGAGTCTCCGCCTCGCCCGACCTTGGGCTCGGACCGACCACGCCGCAGGGGATACATCATTACCCTACCCCTAGCTAGCTCAGGCTACGGGGGAACAAGACCGGCGTCCCATCCAGGCTCGCCCCGGTAACAAGTAATGATGGCTCCCCGCGTGCGTCCATGATGATGGTGGTTCTCAGCCCCCTATGGAAGCAAGGAGACGTCAGCAAGGTCCCAGCAGCCCCGACAGCTGTGCTTCTATAGGGCTCCAGCGCTCCTCCAACGGCCACGACACCGCATGCACAGGGCTCTAGCACCTCTCCGACAGCCATGTTGGCATGTACACAGGGCTCTGGCACCTCTCTGCTGGACACGTTAGCAAATAACAACACCCCCATTGTACACCTGGATCCTCTCCTTGTATCTAAGAAAGGAGGGTCCAGGGCCCTCATGCGAGAGGGGGGTCACGCGGGAGGACGGGCCGACGAACCAGCTCACGCTCTCTCTCTCTCTCCCTCGCGAATGCTTGTAACCCCTACTGCAAGCGCACCCCCTTTTGGCGCAGGATAACCCGAGCCGCGGTTTTTCCCCCCTTTTGTGTTCCATCTCGCGCCAACCCATCTGGGCTGGGGCACGCAGCGACAATTTTACTCGTCGGTCCAGGGACCCCTCGGGGTCGAAACGCCGACATTTGGCGCGCCAGGTAGGGGCCTGCTGCGTGTTGACGAACAACTTCCCGTTGAGTTCCAGATGGGTAGTCTCCAGCAACCTCTTCAGCCCGGGACGCTGCTCCGTTTTGGGAGTCTCGAGTTCATGTCCCTCAACGGCAGCTACGACATGGTACTCCTTCCCCCGCAACGCGACAGTGACAACGACGGCCGTCATCTCGCCTGGAGGCGGCGAACTCGACGACGTCTTCCCCCCTTGGCGGAAGAGCAGCATCCGGGCTTGTCCCATCGCCTTCCTCGCCACAGGAGGAGGAGGCGGGGCAACCGTGGCCAAGCAGGAGGCGGCACCTCGTCGGTTGTCGAGCAAGTCGACGACGCCGGCACCCCAGCGGGGGACGTGTCGGGCGTTGAACTCGCGCCTGAGACGACGACGAGTGTCGTTTCCCCGCAACACGCCAACCCCAAGCGGACAGATGACGCTAGCACACTCGCGGAGGGCTTGCTAGGCGTCAGCCTTGTACCTGAGATAACAATGCAGTCCGTCCCCGACGCGACCTCGTCACCATCCATCGATCGAGAGGTACCGTCCGTTTTCCACCCTGTGCCTTTTAGATTCAGCTTCGATCCACCAAGCGACCCCGCTTCGGTGAGCGCTTTCATGAAGGCATATCCTAACCTTCCGGGGTATCATATGTGGTCGACCTAGGACCGACTGACGGTCGTCTCAACCTACGGGCCCCCGGGTTCCGAGGAAGAAGACGAGCCCGACTCTGGTTGGGATTTCTCCGGGCTCGGTAATCCTACTGCCATGCGAGACTTCATGGCCGCATGTGACTACTGCCTCTCCGATTGCTCCGATGATGGCCATAGCCTTGACGATGAGGGTTGTGGCCCAAGTCGCGAATGTTTCCACGTCGATCTAGGGGGTCACGACGAAGGCAACCACCTTGGTATGCCGGAGGATGACGATCCCCCTGGGCCTACGCCTCGCGTTGACATCCTGCGGGAGCTAGCTGTGGTCCCAGTCCCTGCGAGGGGTTAGGACACACAGCTCGAGCAAATCCGTGAGATGCAGGCCAAGCTCGACGAGGAAGCAGGACAACTTGTGCAGCTCCGGCAAAACATCGAGCAGGAGTGGGCAGGCCGAGCACTAGCCAGAGAAGCGCGTCATCAGGCCCAGGACGTCCAGCGCCATATCACTGATGATGCCAGGGCAAGGCTGCCCCCGGCTTCTAGTGGGGTCGGCCAGAACCTGGCTGCAGAGGCAATTCTACTCCGAGCGATGCCGGAGCCATCCACCACCGAGGGGCGGCATATCCAATGAGAACTCAAGAATCTCCTAGAGGATGTCGCGGTCTGGCGGGCCGAGAGCTCTACCTCCCGAAGGCAAGGGTGCCCCCCGGAGCATCGTGCCATGACTTCCCGATTCATGCGGGAAGCCTCGATCCACACCGGGCGCACGCGGGACGCGACACCTGTAGCCCCGGGTCGCCTCGGCAACGAGCACCGCCGCCACGACCGTCGAGCCCGGCTCGATGAGAAGGTGCGCTGAGGCTACCACCTTAGGCGTGGGGGACGCTACGACAGTGGGGAGGATCGGAGCCCCTCGCCCGAACCACCTGGTCCGCGAGCCTTTAGCCGGGCCATACGACGGGCGCCGTTCCCGACCCGGTTCCGAGCCCCGACTACCATCACCAAGTACTCGGGAGAAACAAGGCCGGAACTGTGGCTTGCGGACTACCGGCTGGCCTGCTAGCTAGGTGGAACGGACGATGACAAACTCATCATCCGCAACCTCCCCCTGTTCCTCTCCGACGCTGCCCGAGCCTGGCTGGAGCATCTGCCTCCCGCGCAGATCTCCAACTGGGACAATCTGGTCAAAGCCTTCGCCGGAAACTTCTAGGGCACATACGTGTGCCCTAGGAACTCCTGGAATCTCCGAAGCTGCCGCCAGCAGCCAGGGGAATCCCTGTGGGAGTATATCCGGTGATTTTCGAAGCAGCGCACCAAGCTGCCCAACATCACCGACTCGGATGTCATCGGGGCGTTCCTCGCCGGCACCACTTGTCGCGACCTGGTGAGCAAACTGGGTCGCAAGACTCCCACCAGGGCAAGCGAGTTGATCGACATCGCCACCAAGTTCGCCTCTGGTCAGGAGGCGGTCGAGGCCATCTTCCGGAAGGACAAGCAGCCTTAGGGACACCAGCAGGAGGACGTCCCCGAGGCATCCGCCCAGCGCGGCACGAAGAAGAAAGGCAAGAAGAAGTCGCAAGCGAAACGTGACGCCGTCGACGCAGATCTTGTCGCTGCCGCCGAGCACAGGAACCTTCGGAAGCCTCCCGGAGGGGCCAACCTGTTCGACAAGATGCTCAAGGAGTCGTGCCCCTACCACTAGGGTCCCGTCAAGCACACCCTTGAGGAATGTGTCATGCTTCGGCGCTACTTCCATAAGACCGGGCCCCCGGCGGAAGGTGGCAAAGGCCAAGACAACGACAAGGAGGGCGACAAGGCAGAGGAGTTCCCCGAGGTCCACAGTTGTTTCATGATCTACGGTGGGCAAGTGGCGAACGCCTCGGCTTGGCACCGCAAGCAGGAGCGCCGGGAGGTCTGCTCGGTAAAGGTGGCGGCGCCAGTCTACCTAGACTGGTCCGACAGGCCCATCACCTTCGACCAAGGCGACCATCCCGACTGCGTATCGAGCCCAGGAAAGTACCCGCTCGTCGTCGACCCCGTCATCGGCAACACCAGGCTCACCAAGGTCCTCATGGACGGAGGCAGCAGCCTCAACATCATCTACGCCGAGACCCTCGGGCTCTTGGAAATCGATCTGTCCACAATCTAGGCCGGTGTGGCGCCCTTTCACGGGATCATCCCTGGGAAGCGCGTCCAGCCCCTTGGACAACTCGATCTGCCTGTCTACTTCGGGACTCCCTCCAACTTCCGAAAGGAAACCCTCACATTCGAGGTGGTTGGGTTCCGAGGAACCTACCATGCAGTGCTGGGGAGACCGTGCTACGCCAAGTTCATGGTCGTCCCCAACTACACCTACCTCAAGCTCAAGATGCCCGGCCCCAACGGGGTCATCACCGTCGGATCCACGTACCGACACGCGTACGAATGCGACGTGGAGTGCGTGGAGTACGCTGAGGCCCTCGCTGAATCTGAGGCGGTTAAGTCTGTCCCTCTCGACCCCAGCAACGACGCCTGCAAGCAAGTCCAGATCGGCTCCGAGCTCGACCCCAAATAGGAAGCAGTGCTCGTCGACTTTCTCCGCGTGAACGCCGAGGTGTTTGCGTGGAGTCCCTTAGACATGCCCAGCATACCGAGGGATGTCGCCGAGCACTCACTGGATATCCGAGCCGGTGCCCGACCCGTGAAGCAGCCTCTGCGCCGTTTCGACGAAGAAGAGCGCAGAGCCATAGGCGAGGAAATCCACAAGCTGATGGCTGCAGGGTTCATCAAAGAGGTATTCCATCCTGAATGGTTAGCCAACCCTGTGCTTGTGAAAAAGAAAGGTGGGAAGTGGAGGATGTGTGTAGACTACACTGGTCTAAACAAAGCATGTCCGAAGGTTCCCTACCCTCTGCCTCGCATCGATCAAATCGTGGATTCCACTGCTGGGTGTGAAACTCTGTCATTCCTCGACGCCTACTCAGGGTATCACCAAATCAAGATGAAAGAGTCCGACTAGCTCGCGACTTCTTTCATCACACCTTTTGGCATGTACTGCTATATTACTATGCCATTTGGTTTGAGGAATGCAGGTGCGACATACCAAAGGTGCATGAACCACGTGTTCGGAGAGCACATCGGCCGAATGGTCGAGGCTTACGTCGATGACATCGTAGTCAAGACGAAGAAAGCCTCCGACCTTCTCTCTGACCTTGAAACGACATTCAAGTGTCTGAGGGCGAAGGGCGTGAAACTCAATCCCGAGAAGTGTGTCTTCGGAGTCCCCCGAGGCATGCTTCTGGAGTTCATCGTCTCCGAGCGGGGCATCGAGGCCAACCCGGAGAAAATCGCAGCCATCACCAACATGGGGCCTATCAAAGACTTGAAAGGAGTACAAAGGGTCATGGGATGCCTTGCGGCTCTGAGCCGCTTCATCTCGCGCCTCGGCGAAAAAGGCCTACCCTTGTACCGCCTCTTAAGGAAGACCGAGCGCTTCACTTGGACCCCCGAGGCCGAGGAAGCCCTCAGAAACTTAAAGGCGCTCCTTTGAAACGCACCCATCTTGGTGCCCCCCGCTGCGGGAGAAGCCCTCTTGATCTACGTAGCCGCAACCACTCAGGTGGTCAGCGCCGCGATCGTAGTCGAGAGACGAGAAGAAGGGCATGCACTGCTCGTCCAGAGGCTGGTCTACTTCATCAGTGAAGTGATGTCCGAGACTAAGATCCGCTACCCGCAAATTCAGAAGCTGCTATACGCAGTAATCCTGATGCGGCAAAAGTTGCGACACTACTTCGAGTCTCATCCTGTGACTGTGGTGTCATCCTTCCCCCTAGGGAGATCATCCAGTGCCTAGAGGCCTCGGGTAGGATAGCAAATTTGTCGGGGACCATAATTAGGGGTACCCCCAAGACTCCTAATCTCAGCTGGTAACCCCCCATCAGCACAAAGCTGCAAAGGCCTGATGGGTGCGATTAAGTCAAGGCTCGATCCACTCAAGGGACACGATCTCACCTCGCCCGAGCCTAGCCTCGGGCAAGGGCAGCCGACCCTGGAGGATTTACGTCCCGCCCGAGGGCCCCCTCAGGCAACGAACACACCTTCGGCTCGCCCGAGGCCCAGTCTTCGCCAAGAAGCAACCTTGGCCAGATCGCCACGCCGACCGACCGTATCGCAGGAGTATTTAATGCAAGGATGGCCTGACACCTTATCCTGACGCGCGCTCGTCAGTCGACAGAACCGAAGTGACCGCAGTCACTTCGCCGCTCCACTGACCGACTTGACAAGAAGACAGCGCCGCCTTCATCGCTTCGACTGTTGTGCCGCTCGACAGAGTGAGGCTGACAGCAGCCAAGTCCGGCCTCGGGCGCCATAGGAAGCTCTGCCTCGCCCGACCTCAGGGCTCGGACTCGGGCTCGGCCCCGGAAGACAACGAACTCCGCCTCGCCCGACCCTAGGGCTCGGACTCGGGCTCGGCCCCGGAAGACGACGAACTCCGCCTCGCCCGACCCAAGGGCTCGGACTCGGGCTCGGCCCCGGAAGATGACGAACTCCGCCTCGCCCGACCCCAGGGCTCGGACTCGGCCTCGACCCCAGACGACGGTCTCCTCGTCGCCTGACCCGGGGCTCGGACTCGACCTCGACCTCGGAAGACTGACTCGACCCCGACCTTAGAGGAGCCTCCGCCTCGCCCAACCCAGGGCTCAGACCGACCACGCCACAGGAGGGGCCATCATTACCCTACCCCTAGCTAGCTTAGGCTACTGGGAACAAGACTGGCGTCACATCTGGCTCGCCCCGGTAAACAAATAATGATGGCGCCCCGCATGCTCCATGATGACAGCGGCTCTCAGCCCCTTACAGAAGCAAGGAGACGTCAGCAAGGACTCGACAGCCCCGACAGCTGTCCTTCCGCAAGCCTCCAACGCTCCTCCGACGGCCACGACATCACATGAACAGGGTGCCAAAACCTCTCTAGCTGCCACGACGGCATGTACTTAGGGCGCTAGCTCCTCTCTGCTAGACACGTTAGCACATTGCTACACTCCCCATTGTACACCTGGACCCTCTCATTACGCCTATAAAAGGAAGGTCCAGGGCTCTCTTACGGGAGGGTTGGCCGCGCGGAAGAGGACGGGACGGCGCGTGCACGCCTCTCGCTCCCTCCACGCGGACGCTTGTAACCCCCTACTGCAAGCGCACCCGACCTGGGCGCGGGACAACACGAAGGCCGCGTGTTTCCCCTTTTACGCCTGTCTCCCTCTAGCTTCCCCCCTTCGTGCTCCGTCTCGCGCCGACCCATCTGGGCTGGGGCCCGCGGCGACAATTTACTCGTCGGTCCAGGGACCCCCGGGGTCGAAATGCCGACAGTTGGCGCGCTAGGTAGGGGCCTGCTACGTGTTGACGAACAGCTTCCCATCAAGCTCCAGATGGGTAGTCTCCAGCAACCTTTCCAGCCCGGGACGATGCTCCGTTTCGGGAGTCTTGAGTTCATGTCCCTCAACGGCAGCTACGACATGATACTCCTTCCTCCGCCGCGCGACAGCGACAATGGCGGCCGACAACCCGCCCGCTGGCGGCGGAATCAACGACGTCTTCCCCACGTGGTGGAAGAACAACATTCGGGTTTGTCCCGTCACCTCCCCCGCCGACGGAGGAGGAGGCGGGGCAACCAAGGCCAAGCAGGAGGCGGCACCTCGTCGGCTGTCGAGCAAGTCGACGGCGCCGGCGCCCCAACGGGGGACACGTCGGGCGTCGACCTTGCGTCTGAGACGAAGACGAGCGTTGTTTCCCCGCAACACGCCAACTCCAAGCGGACAAACGACGCCAGCACGCTCGCGAAGGACTTGCTGAGCGTCGCCCTCGTACCTGAGACGACGGTGCAGTCCGCCCCCGACGCGACTTCGTCACCGCCCGTCGACCAAGAGGTACCGACCGGTCCCCATCTCGTGCCTTTTAGATCCAGCTGCGACCCACCAAGCGACCCCGCTTTGGTGGACGCTTTAATAAAGGCATGTTCAAACCCTCCGGGGTATCGTATGCGGTCACCCTGGGACCGGCTGACGGCCGTCTCGACCTACGGACCCTCGGGTTCCGAGGAAGATGACGAGCCCGACTTTTGTTGGGATTTCTCTGGACTCGGTAACCCCAGTGTCATGCGGGACTTCATGACCGCATGCGACTACTGCCTTTCCGACTATTCCGACGGTAGCCGCAGCTTCGGTGACGAGGACTGTGGCCCAAGTCGTGAATGTTTCCACGTCGATCTAGGGGGTCCCGGCGAAGGCAACCATCTTGGTATGCCGGAAAACGGTGATCCCCCTAGGCCTGCGCCTCGCGTTGACATCCTTCGAGAGCTAGCTGTGGTCCCAGTCCCTGCGGGGGTCAGGACGCACAGCTCGAGCAAATCCGCGAGATGCAGGCCAGACTCGACGAGGGAGCAGGAACACTTGAGTCGTTCCGCCGGGACATCGGGCAGGAATGGGCAGGCCAAACTCCGGCCGGAGAAGCGCGTCATCTACCCTAGGGCATCCAGCACCGCATTGCCGACGACGTCAGGGCAAGGCCGCCACCGGTTTCTAGTGGGGTCGGCCAGAACCTGGCTGCGGCAGCGATACTACTCCGCGCGATGCCGGAACCATCAACCACCGAAGGGCGGCGTATTCAGGGAGAGCTCAAGAGTCTCCTGGAAGATGTCGCGGTCCGACGGGCCGAAAGCTCTGCCTCCTGAAGGCAGGGGTACCCCTCGGAGCATCGTGCCGCGACTTCCCGATTCATGCGGGAAGCCTCGGTCCACACCGGGCGCACGCGCAACACAGCGCCTGCGGCCCCGGGTCGCCTCGGCAACGAGCACCACCACCGCAACCGTCGAACCCACCTCGACGAGAGGGTGCGCCGAGGCTACCACCCTAGGCGTGGGGGACGCTACAACAGCGGGGAGGATCAGAGTCCCTCGCCCGAACCACCCGGTCCGCAGGCTTTCAGCCGGGCCATACGACGGGCGCCGTTCCCGACCCGGTTCTGAACCCCGACTACTATCACAAAGTACTCGGGGGAGACGAGGCCGGAACTATGGCTCATGGACTACCGGCTGGCCTGCCACCTGGGTGGAACGGATGATGACAACCTCATCATCTGCAACCTCCCCCTGTTCCTCTCCGACACCGTTCGAGCCTAGCTGGAGCACCTGCCTCCGGGGCAGATCTCTAACTGGGACGACCTGGTCCAAGCCTTCGCCGGCAACTTCCAGGGCACGTACGTGCGCCCTAGGAACTCTTGGGATCTCCGAAGCTGCCGCCAGCAGCCGGGAGAGTCTCTATGGGACTACATTCGGCGATTCTCGAAGCAGCGCACCGAGCTGCCCAACGTCACCGACTCGGATGTCATCGACGCGTTCCTCGCCGACACCACCTGTCGCGACCTGGTGAGCAAGCTGGGTCGCAAGACCCCCACCAGGGTGAGCGAGCTGATGGACATCGCCACCAAGTTCGCCTCTGGCCAAGAGGCGGTTGAGGCCATCTTCCAGAAGGACAAGCAGCCCCAGGGCCGCCAGCCGGAAGATGTCCCCGAGGCGTCCACTCAGCGCGGCACCAAGAAGAAAGGCAAGAAGAAGTCGCAAGCAAAATGCGACGCCGCCGACGCGGACCTTGTCGCCGCCGCTGATTACAAGAACCCTCAGAAACCTCCCGGAGGTGCCAATCTCTTCGACAAGATGCTCAAGGAGCCATGCCCCTATCATCAGGGGCCCGTCAAGCACACCCTTGAGGAGTGCGCCATGCTTCGACGCCACTTTCACAAGGCCAGGCCACCTGCGGAAGGTGGCAGGGCCCACAACAACGACAAGAGGGAGGATCACAAGGCAGAGGAGTTCCCCGAGGTCCACGACTGCTTCATGATCTACGGTGGGCAAGTGGCGAACGCCTCGGCTCGGCACCGCAAGCAAAAGCGTCGGGAGGTCTGCTCGGTAAAGGTGGTGGCGCCAGTCTACCTAGACTGGTCCGACAAGCCCATCACCTTCGACCAGGGCGACCACCCCGACCGCGTGCCGAGCGCGGGGAAATACCCGCTCGTTGTCGACCCCGTCATCGGCAACGTCAGGCTCACCAAGGTCCTCATGGACGGAGGCAGCAGCCTCAACATCACCTACGCCGAGACCCTCGGGCTCCTGCGGATCGATCTGTCCTCGGTCCGGGCAGGCGCGGCGCCTTTTTATGGGATCATTCCCGGGAAGCACGTTCAGCCCCTCGGACAACTCGATCTGCCCGTCTGCTTCGGGACTCCCTCCAACTTCAGAAGGGAAACCCTCACGTTCGAGGTGGTCGGGTTCCGAGGAACCTACCACGTAGTGCTGGGGAGGCCATGCTACGCCAAGTTCATGGTCGTCCCCAACTACACCGACCTCAAGCTCAAGATGTCGGGCCCCAATGGGGTCATCACCGTCGGCCCCACGTACCAACACGCGTACGAATGCGACGTGGAGTGCGTGGAGTACGGCGAGGCCCTCGCCGAATCTGAGGCCCTCATCGCCGACCTGGAGAGCCTCTCCAAGGAGGCGCTAGACGTGAAGCGCCATGCCGGCAACTTTGAGCCAGCGGAGACGGTTAAGTCCGTCCCTCTCGACCCTAGCAACGACGCCTCCAAGCAGATCCGGATCGGCTCCGAGCTCGACCCCAAATAGGAAGCAGTGCTCGTCTACTTTCTCCGCGCAAACGCCGACGTTTTCGCGTGGAGTCCCTTGGACATGCCCGACATACCGAGGGATGTCGCCGAGCACTCGCTGGATATCCGAGCTGGAGCCCGACCCGTGAAGCAACCTCTGCGCCGATTCGATGAAAAAAAGCGCAGAGCCATAGGCGAGGAGATCCACAAGCTAATGGCAGCAGGGTTCATCAAAGAGGTATTCCATCCTGAATGGCTTGCCAACCCTGTGCTTGTGAGAAAGAAAGGAGGGAAATGGCGGATGTGTGTAGACTACACTGGTCTAAACAAAGCATGTCCAAAAGTTCCCTACCCTCTGCCTCGCATCGATCAAATCGTGGATTCCACTGCTGGGTGCGAAACCCTGTCTTTCCTCGATGCCTACTCAGGGTATCATCAAATCAGGATGAAAGAGTCTGACCAGCTCGCGACTTCTTTCATCACACCTTTTGGCATGTATTGCTACGTTACTATGTCATTTGGTCTGAGGAATGCGGGTGCGACGTACCAAAGGTGCATGAACCACGTGTTCGGCGAACACATTGGTCGAACGGTCGAGGCTTATGTCGATGACATCGTAGTCAAGACAAGGAAAGCCTCCGACCTCCTTTCCGACCTTGAAACGACATTCCGGTGTCTCAAGGCGAAAGGCGTAAAACTCAACCCCGAGAAGTGTGTCTTTGGGGTCCCCCGAGGCATGCTCTTGGGGTTCATCGTCTCCGAACGGGGCATCAAGGCCAACCCGGAGAAAATCGCGGCCATCACTACCATGGGGCCCAATCAAGGACTTGAAAGGCGTACAGAGGGTCATGGGATGCCTTGCGGCTCTGAGCCGCTTCATCTCGCGCCTCGGCGAAAGAGGCCTACCTCTGTACCGCCTCTTAAGGAAGGCCGAGTGCTTCACTTGGACCCCTGAGGCCGAGGAAGCCCTTGGGAACCTGAAGGCGCTCCTCACGAACGCGCCCATCTTGGTGCCCCCCGCTGCCGGAGAAGGCCTCTTGATCTACGTCGCCGCTACCACTCAGGTGGTCAGCGCCACGATCGTGGTTGAGAGACGAGAAGAGGGGCATGCATTGACCGTCCAGAGGCCAGTCTACTTCATCAGTGAGGTACTGTCCGAGAACAAGATCCGCTACCCACAAATTCAGAAGCTGTTGTACGCGGTGATCCTGACGCGGCGGAAGTTGCGACACTACTTCGAGTCTCATCCGGTGACTGTGGTGTCATCCTTCCCCCTGGGGGAGATCATCCAGTGCCAAGAGGCCTCGGGCAGGATTGCAAAGTGGGCGGTGGAAATCATGGGCGAGACAATCTCGTTCGCCCCTCGGAAGGCCATCAAGTCCCAAGTCTTGGCGGACTTTGTGGCTGAATGGGTCGACACCCAGCTCCCAACGGCTCCGATCCAACCGGAACTCTGGACCATGTTTTTTGACGGGTCGCTGATGAAGACAGGGGCAGGCGCAGGCCTGCTCTTCATCTCGCCCCTCGGGAAGCACCTACGCTACGTGCTACGCCTCCACTTCCCGGCGTCCAACAATGTGGCCGAGTATGAGGCTCTGGTCAACGGGTTGCGTATCGCCATTGAGCTAGGGGTCCGACGCCTCGACGCTCACGGTGACTCGCAGCTTGTCATTGACCAAGTCATGAAGAACTCCCACTGTCGCGACCCGAAGATGGAAGCCTACTGCGATGAGGTTCGGCGCCTGGAGGACAAGTTCTACGGGCTCGAGATCAACCACATCTCCCGACGATACAACGAGACTACGGACGAGCTGGCTAAGATAGCCTCGGGGCGAACAACGGTTCCCCCGGACGTCTTCTCCCGAGACCTACATCAGCCCTCAATCAAGACCGACGACACGCCCGAGCCCGAGAAGGCCTTGGCCCAGCCCGAGGCACCCTCGGCCCCCGAGGGTGAGGCACTGCGCGTCGAGGAAGAGCGGAGCGGGGTCACGCCTAATCGAAACTGGCAGACCCCGTACCTACAATATCTCCACCGAGGAGAGCTGCCCCTCGACCGAGCTGAGGCTCGGCGACTGGCGCGGCGCGCCAAGTCGTTCATCTTGCTGGGGGACGAGAAGGAGCTCTACCACCGCAGCCCCTCAGGCATCCTCCAGCGATGCATATCCATCGCCGAAGGCCAGGAGCTCTTACAAGAAATACACTCGGGGGCTTGCGGTCACCACGCAACGCCCCGATCCCTTGTTGGAAACGCCTTCCGACAAAGTTTCTATTGGCCGACCGTGGTGGCCGATGCCACTAGAATTGTCCGCACCTGCCAAGGGTGTCAATTCTACGCAAGGCAGACCCGCCTGCCCGCTCAGGCTTTGCGGACGATACCCAACACCTGGTCGTTTACTGTATGGGGTCTGGACCTCGTCGGCCCCTTGCAGAAGGCACCCGGGGGCTACACGCACCTCCTGGTCACCATCGATAAATTCTCCAAGTGGATCGAGGTCCGGCCCCTGAACAGCATCAGGTCCGAACAGGCGGTGGCATTCTTCACCAACATCATCCATCGTTTCGGGGTCCCGAACTCCATCATCACCAACAACGGCACCCAGTTCACCGGGAGAAAGTTCCTGAACTTCTGCGAGGATCACCACATCTGGATGGACTGGGCCGCCGTGGCTCACCCCATGACGAATGGGCAAGTAGAGCGTGCCAACGGCATGATTCTGCAAGGACTCAAGCCACGGATCTACAACGATCTCAACAAGTTCGGCAAGCAATGGATGAAGGAGCTCCCCTCAGTGGTCTGGAGTCTGAGGACGACGCCGAGCCGAGCCACGGGCTTCACACTGTTCTTTCTAGTCTATGGGGCCGAGGCCATCTTGCCCACAGACCTAGAATACGGTTCCCTGAGGGCGAGGGCCTACGACGACCAAAGCAATCGAACAAACTGAGAAGACTCACTGGACTAGCTGGAAGAGGCTCGAGACATGGCCTTACTACACTCGGCGCGGTATCAGCAGTCCCTGCGACGCTACCACGCCCGAGGGGTTCGGTCCCGAGACCTCCAGGTGGGCGACTTGGTGCTTCGGCTGCGACAAGACGCCCGAGGGCGGCACAAGCTCACGCCTCCCTGGGAAGGGCCGTTCGTCATCGCCAAGGTTCTAAAGCCCGGAACATACAAGCTGGCCAACAGTCAAGGCGAGGTCTACAGCAACGCTTGGAACATCCGACAGCTACGTCGCTTCTACCCTTAAGATGCTTTCAAGTTGTTCATACACCTCGTTCACATACGAAGTATAACCATCAAGGAAGGGTCAGCCTTGCCTCGGCAAAGCCCGACCCTCCCTCGGGGGCTAAAAGGGGGGAACCCCCTCTCGTCAAAATTTTCCTCGAAAAAGTCTTCCATCAAAAAGGCTTTCGCGTCTCCCGGCTATATCAGTAACAGGACCCCAAGAAACGAATAAGGGCGCATGTAAGTGGCAAGGCCGACCGAGCCAAGGGACTCCTACGCCTCTGGGATACGGATACCTCACTCGTCGCCTACCACGAAAAATGGCTCTTACTTGGGCAAGCTACCCTGCTACTGACAAACGGGTCTGGGTACGCAAAATGGAAGGAAAAGGAGCACAACCTTATATTACGATAGTAAAGTGTTCGGGCCTCGGCGGCCGCAAAAGACACATATGCATTCAAAGAAAACTGCTCCGGCAGAGTCAGGCGTCGCCCGGAGAAGGAGCCGCGCCCTCGACTTCGTCCCCACCCTCGGCAAGATCCGCCCCGGCCTCGGACGACGGCGCAAGCAGGAGGATCTCTGCCTCGAAGGTGGTTGCCAGCACCGAGCTTGGGCCCGCCGGTCGCGTCGAGCCTCTGGACTTCGGCCAGGGTGGCTTCATCTTCGTCAGGGAGGCAATACCCCTCGCTGACCCGCTCCAGATTCATGTCATAGTGGGAAGCGAGCACGGCGAAGGCCCGCCTGACGCCGTGATGCAGCGCCTCGTAGAGTCTGCCACGCACATGGTCACCCAAGGCTTGTAGGCGACTTTGAGGGGAGCTTCCCGAGGGGACGTCGTCGAAGCCAAAAACCCGGCAGAAGGCCGAGATGGCCTCGGACATGGCCGCGTGGTCAGCCTCCCTCTGCTCGGTCGCCTGAGCAAGCGCCTTGGTGGACTTATCAAGGGCAGACTCGAGCTCTGCGAACAGCCAAAGCGGAAGAACTCAAACACGAGTTGAGGAACCGAGCTGAAAGAAAATCTTAAAACAGCCAAGACATACCTTCGGCTCGGGCACGCTGCTCCGAGGATGCGGCTTGGGCCACGGCCAGGTCTGCTGCAAGGGCTCCGGCCCGAGCAGACGCCTCGGCTAACTGGACTCCAAGAGCCTCAGCTCGGCTTTCGGCCTCGGCGGCCCGGCCCCGAGATTGGTCCCGCTCGCCGGTGACCTGGTCAAGCTCCGACTGCCGCCGCTGCGCCTCTGCACGTGCCGCTTGAAAGGGAATTAGGCTTACACCTAGTTCCTAAATAATTTTGGTGGTTGAATTGCCCAACACAAATAATTGGACTAACTAGTTTGCCCAAGTTTATAAGTTCTACAGGTACCAAAGGTTCACCATAAGCCAATAAAAGGATCAAGAGAAAGGGTTCAAACAATGGAGCAAGGGCAAACCGAAGGCACCCTGGACAGTGTCCGGTGCACCAGGGAAGATCGACTGCAAACTCTTCACCTTCGGGAATTCACGGAGCCGGCGCACTATAATTCACCGGACTGTCCGGTGTACACCGGACAGTGTCCGGTGCTCCAAGAGAACGCGGCTCCGAACTCGCCAGCCTCGGGAATTCGCTTCGGCTGCTCCACTATAATTCACCGGACATGTCCGGTGTACACCGGACTGCCCGGTGTGACAGCGGTGCAACGGCTACTTCGGCGCCAACGGTCACCTGCAGCCGCATTAAATGGGCGCCAGAGCGCGCAGAAGGCAGGCACGCGCGGCACGGCGCACCGGACACTCTACAGTGCATGTCCGGTGCGCCACCGGACATCCAGGCGGGCCCAGCTGTCAGAGCTCCAACGGCTAGAACCCAATGGCTTTGGTGACGTGGCTGGCGCACCGGACATGTCCGGTGTGCACCGGACTGTCCGGTGCACCATGCGACAGACAGCCTTCACCAACGGCTAGTTTTGGTTGGTGGCTATAAATACCACCCCAACCGGCCACTTCAAGGTGTGGGAGCCCAAGCAACATTCCAAGTCATCTAGTTGACATACTCAAGCCCTCCCAACCACATATATTCATTGATCCATCCTATACACAAGATTTAGTCCACTACAACCAACACAAGTGCCACAAAAGAGAGAGCAAGTAATTGAGAGCTACTCAATTGAGTTTAGCCCTAGCGCCTTGTGAGATTCATTGAGAGATAGTGTGTGCTACATCCTTGTGTTCATTTGTGCGTGGAGTATTGACTCCCATCGAACTTCCTCCAAAAGTTTTGGAGGCTTGTAAAAGCTAGCAAGAGACACCAAAGAGTGTGGTGGTCCTTGTGGGATCGAGAGTGATCCTTGAGAAGAAGAAGAGCTCGCCGATCCTTGTGTGATCGGGGGAGAGAGGGAAAGGGTTGAAAAAGACCCGTCCTTAAGTGGACTCCTCAACGGGGACTAGGCCTTCGAGGGCCGAACCTCGGTAAAACAAATCACCCGTGTCCTTTGTGTTTATTACTTGTGATTTGTTTGTTTTCCCTTGCTCTAAGTTTTCTTGCACCATTATTTGCTAATATCATTTGGTGTTGCTTCAAGTTAAATTCCCATTTAGTGAAGCAACACGTTGCAAGAAAGAACTTGTCCTAGTGCTCTTCTCATCTAAGGCTTCTTGCTTTGTTATTCTATAACTTATTAATTGTATTGATTTATCACTCCCGCATTATTTAGCAATACTCTTTCCAAGCAAGAACTTAGTTTATATACTCCTATATTTGTATATCTTGTTCTAACCACTAATCAAGGGATTTAGTTGGGGGATAAAGTTTTAATTTTTAGGTTCCGCCTATTCACCCCCCCTCTAGGCGACTTTCAATTGGTATCGGAGCTAGGCACTTCATCTTGAGTCTAACAATTCGAAGTGATGGCTCGTAGAAGATCCCAAAAGAACAAGAAGACTCCTTCATCGAATGCAACTCAAAAGGAGGTAACTCTTGAAGTATTATTTGATGATTGTTCTAATTATGACTCATGGTCTACTAGTGTGATAAATGCTTTTAGAACCATAGATCCACGATTAGAACAAATTATAGACAAGAGTATTTTTTTTCCTCTAATTTCAATGAAAAAATTAATTCCGAGGAAGATCAAAGATGTTATCGCTTAAACTATCTAGCTTTTGACATCTTAACTAATTCTCTTAGCAAAGAAGATTATCGTGCCTTCATATCAAATCATGACGAATCAATTCATGATGCGCATAATATTTGGACTAGAATTAAAAGCAAATTTGATGAGTCCAAACATGATAGTTCATTTTATGCTTCTACTTCCTTTGGTATTTGTGATACTAACCCTTGCAAGGAAGAAGAAGAAAATGAACGGTGGAGAGCAAACGATGAATCCACCTCTCCAAAAGGTTTGTCTTCCCATTTCGATTCCCACATACGTTGTGTGGCTAATGAAAATGATAGCGGAAGCACAAATGAGGATGAGGAGGAAGAAAGAAGCTTTGTGCAACTCTACGCTCGCCTAAGCCAAAAAGATAAGGCGGTCATGCTCAAACTTGTAGAAAGAGCGAGAGAGCAAGGCGAAGCTCATCAAAGGGTAGAAAGTATTCTCTCTATGAAGATGCAATGCTTTGACGAGTTGACTAAAGAACATGAGGAGCTAAAGTGCTCTCATGTTGATTTGGTCCAAAGGTATGAAACTATTTCAATTGAGCAAGATAACGCTTTACATTGTATCGCTCAATTAGTAAATAGGAACACCTTGCTTAAGGACCAAGTAGAAAAGCTAAAAATTGAAAATCTAGCTTTTCAAGAAAAATATGATATGCTTCTATGTTCTCATGAAAATCTTATGGATGATCATATCATATTAAACATTGCTCATGAGGTTGTGATAGAAAACTTAAAATCTCAACAACCTCACTCATGCACATGTATTCAAATTGATACTATATTACCATGTGCTAATGCTTGTTGTCCATCGACAAGCAAATCTTCCTTTGAGATAGAATTTGCAGGAACAAACAATGATTCATATCAAAAGCTCAAGGAAGAAAATGAGAGGCTAAAAATGAGCTTGACACAACTAAAAGCGAAGTGCATTGCTCAACCTTCTCAAGATAACCGTGATCACATGGTGAAGAAGCTTGAGACGGGAACAACCGTGGCATGCACTACATCCCTTGAAGAAAATGTCAAGGATTTGAGGATTGCCAAGAGGAAGAAACAAAAGATGAAAGTCAACACCTCCTCCAAAAGCCTCAACCACGCCTCCACAAAAGGTAACATCCAAGGTAATGATCAAGCCACACTTCACATTAAGAGGTGTAGTGAATGCTTTAAAAAGGGGCACTTGATTAGGTCATGTCCTTACATTAAAAATGGCTTGATTATTAACAAGGATGATAGACTTTGTTTTAAATGCTCCAAGAAGGGACACTTACTTAGATCTTGTCCCCATTTAAAACAAAGAGGCATAGGGTTAGAAAAGAAAGTTTTTACTAACCATGTAGCAAGCAACAAACAAGGAAAGAAGAAAACTTCAAAACTTGAAAAACGCCTATGCTACACATGCCGAAAGAAGGGACATCATTGCAAGGATTGTCCCATTGGTAACTATCCCTCTCCTAGCTTGTCAATTACTTCACATATAACTAGGCAACCCATAATTGCAACTTGTGCTAGAAAGGTAAAGAGTTTACCTAGTGCTAACACAAAGGACTTTTGGGTTCCTAGATCTTTATTTACTAACCATGATGGACCCATCAAGCGATGGGTACCAAAACATGCTTGATAAGCTTTGTAGGCAATGGAGATGATATTAAGCTTTGGGGTGCTTGACTTAATTTTTATTAACTCAAGCTATCAATCTTCAATGATCTATACCCAAGATTGACCCAAGGTTATTTCAAATCATTATATCTAAAACTCATATCATCTCGGCAAAAGATGCTGTTGTTGTAGGAAATAAAGAAGTGATTCTATACCAAAAGTCAAGACCTACAACATGGAGGAAAGCCAAAGGATGGTAACAATTATGCTTTTAAGTGCAAATATCTTAAATTATCATTTCTTGTATGTCTTGTGTAGTTACATAGAAAAGGAAGCACTTAAAATGCTCTTAAAATTATATCACCATTCTTTGAAGATATTCCTCCCATATGGTAGATTGTATATTCATCATTCTTATACTATGGCAATCTACATGTTTTAAATTATTAAGCAACTCATGGCATGTTTTACACTTATTATCTTATTATTGCCATAATTCTAGATATAGAAAGATATTCCAAGAATAGGGTGTCATGTAAGGAATTTAAATCCCTATGACACCTACAAAAGGAAGATCCTCTCTATAACTAGAATAGTGAGACTAATGCTTTTATCTAAGTAACCCGTGTAGTCTCACTAATAGAGAATATGTTTCTCTTTGGAGATGCGTAATTTAACATAAAAAGAAAAGTCAATCCAATGACTAATGTTGTTATGCTTCTTACTTATATTGGATATGATTCTTCTACATTTATCGCTCTCCATGTTATGAATTAGGTTTATTTCCGTAATCTTAAAGGACTTACTATGCTTGTTCCATAAGTTAAAACTAAGCATTCTTCAAGGAATAATCTAGTTCATATTATAAAGTTTCCATGCTTTAGTAATTCACTTTTCATTCCTTATCAAAGTGATTACAAAAAGGGAAACTAGTGCTTGTGTTGCTATTAACATTTCTCTTGAGCCTACTTATGAAAATCTACAAGAGAGTAAGTGCAAGGTTAAAGCCACAAGCCTCAAGGGGTACTCTTCACCCAAAAGGAAGAAAGGTCAAAGCAAAGGTATGGGAACTCATCTCTTTAATTTAGTTCACATCAATGATTATTCACTCTAATTATATCTTTGTGAAGAAATAGATTCTTTATTAAAACTTAAATTGGCTAAGATGTGCATTCAATCTCATTCTCATTAATGCACTTATCCATTAAGAATCTATTTCATACCTTTGCTATATATGTTCTCATATTGACTTGCTTTTAAGTAATGATTAATAAATTCAATATGAAGAAGTAAATTCCTATGCTTGATCAAATGTTTAAATAGTGCATGTTCCTCTTTTCAAGTAATGTGCACTAATGTCAAGGATTTTACTTCATGTCTGTGTATGATGAACTGCCTTTACTTTCTATCTAAAGAAATCATCATTGTATACTCCCTTGTGCTATTAACATCTCTCTTGAGTATTTTCAATAAGTTTGGAAGGAAAAAGAGTCAACAATAAAGGGAGGTCACTCAAATGAAAAAGGAAGACATCAAGAGCAACAACACCTACTTGGATATGAGATCTTCAAAACATTCATGGTGTGGTTGTAAGCATTCAAAAACTTTTCATTATGAGAATACTAGGCTTAAATTGTTTATTGCAAATCTTATAAGCCCTTATCAAGATATTTAATGTGTCTCCCTAGATGTCTTTAAAAGTGCATGCACTAAATCAACTCTTTCAAATATTTGGTGCATACCTTTAGGGGGAGTCTATTCTTATATCTTGATTATGTTGAGACTATTGCTTTATCTTAGTAATTTCATATAGTCTCTTGCATGAGAATAAGGTTTCTCATGAAACATGCTACTACATTTCAATCCAACTTGGTAAATTAATGTCTCCTTTATCAAGGATTGTTGCTCTTAATACTAAAGTAGCATATTTATTGGATTCTCCTATTCTTGAGCTTGATTGAAAATCTAATGCCTATGTTGTTCTTTTGATCGCATCTGTTGTTTGATCAGTGAATAACTTCAATTATCACTTATGCTTCTTAGTGCTTCATGAAATTTCAATTTGATTTCAATTGGTAATCTCAATCATCATCTATCTTGACATGCACTAAGTTAAAAAGAGAATTCATGATATATTTATGCAATTTGTGATCTATTTGATATCTAAAAACATTAACTTGGAAAAGGATCACTAGTTGTAGAACTCTCTCTTGTGCAAAATATTTCCATACATTGTCTTGAGTACAGGTCTTAGGCAAATTCAATAAGACTAAGGACAAAGCACAATGAAGAGAGCATCATATGTAAAGGTACAAAAGGGTAAAACTCCTCAATCTCATTCATACATGTACCTAAATCTTCCTTTTCACACTGTCTTTGCATATCTTATGTAAAAAGGAAGAGAAAGCATGTCCTTTGCATATAACCCTACTTCATAACTAGTATAACTTCTAATAAATTTCACTCTTGCATTAGTGCATTTTTGTTATAACTAGATGAAGTGATTTTATTGTCAAAGAGCTTAAAGCTTGACCTTGTAACAAGGATAAGCTGCCTTTGTTCCAAAGGTGGATGGTCCTTAAGTCTCTTTGAAATCCTTAAGGGTAAATGCTTAAAATATGCCATGAAAATATTCATAACATGCTTTCATAAGTGCATAAACTGTCATGAGCATCACACCTATACTATGACACAATGCACTTCACATTCTATGTGATGTAGATATGTTCTCATTAACCTAATTATGTGCAATTAGGCATTTAAGGCCAAAATTATGTATTCATCTCCATGCACATATTTAGGGGGAGCAATCTATGTTATATAAAACTATGATTATACTTAATTGATATATCTTATGATCATATCTCTTTTATGTCTATGACTAATGTGTTTTCAAGTGTACTCTCATACTTAGTCATAGAATTGAAAGGGAAATGGAGTATTTGGCAAAGACGACGCTTCCACTCAACTCCATCGGTATTATCCACTCTTTGTCGGTATTCCGCCATCTCTCCATTTTGGTATAATCTTCACTCATATATTGTCTGCCAAAGGGGGAGAGAAAGTAAGTAGGGCCTATATTTCATTCCAAGTATCCGTTTTTGGCGATTCATGCCAAAGGGGGAGAAAGTATTGGCCCAAAGCAAAAGGACTGCACCACCACCCTAATTTTTAAAATTAATGATATTCAATTGGTAAATTTCAAATTGGTATCTCTTTGTGTTCTAAAGGGGGAGCAAGTAGCACTTTCAAAATTTGATATCTCAAAACCCTCTTGAACACTAAGAGGAGAATTTATTTGAGGGGGAGTTTTGTTTAGTCAAAGGAAAAGCATTTGAAACAGGGAGTGAAAATTTCAAATCCTGAAAATACTTCACAAAATCTTATTCATTTACCTTTGACTATTTGCAAAAGAACTTTGAAAAGGATTTACAAAAGAATTTGCAAAAACAAAACATGTGGTGCAAGCGTGGTCCAAAATGTTAAAAATGAAGAAACAATCCACGCCTATCTTGTGAGTATTTATATTGGCTCAACTCCAAGCAACCTTTGCACTTACATTATGCAAACTAGTTCAATTATGCACTTCTATATTTGCTTTGGTTTGTGTTGGCATCAATCACCAAAAAGGGGGAGATTGAAAGGGAATTAGGCTTACACCTAGTTCCTAAATAATTTTGGTGGTTGAATTGCCCAACACAAATAATTGGACTAACTAGTTTGCCCAAGTTTATAAGTTCTACAGGTACCAAAGGTTCACCATAAGCCAACAAAAGGATCAAGAGAAAGGGTTCAAACAATGGAGCAAGGGCCAACCGAAGGCACCCTGGACAGTGTCCGGTGCACCAGGGAAGATCGACTGCAAACTCTTCACCTTCGGGAATTCACGGAGCCAGCGCACTATAATTCACCGGACTGTCCGGTGTACACCGGACAGTGTCTGGTGCTCCAAGAGAACGCGGCTCCGAACTCGCCAGCCTCGGGAATTCGCTTCGGCTGCTCCACTATAATTCACTGGACATGTCCGGTGTACATCGGACTGTCCGGTGTGACAGCGGTGCAACGGCTACTTCGGTGCCAACGGTCACCTGCAGCCGCATTAAATGGGCGCCAGAGCGCGCAGAAGGCAGGCACGCGCGGCGCGGCGCACCGGACACTCTACAGTGCATGTCCGGTGCGCCATCGGACATCCAGGCGGGCCCAGCTGTCAGAGCTCCAACAGTCAGAACCCAATGGCTTTGGTGACGTGGCTGGCGCACCGGACATGTCCGGTGCACCATGCGACAGACAGCCTTCACCAACGGCTAGTTTTGGTTGGTGGCTATAAATACCACCCCAACCGGCCACTTCAAGGTGTGGGAGCCCAAGCAACATTCCAAGTCATCTAGTTGACATACTCAAGCCCTCCCAACCACATATATTCATTGATCCATCCTATACACAAGATTTAGTCCACTACAACCAACACAAGTGCCACAAAAGAGAGAGCAAGTAATTGAGAGCTACTCAATTGAGTTTAGCCCTAGCGCCTTGTGAGATTCATTGAGAGATAGTGTGTGCTACATCCTTGTGTTCATTTGTGCGTGGAGTATTGACTCCCATCGAACTTCCTCCAAAAGTTTTGGAGGCTTGTAAAAGCTAGCAAGAGACACCAAAGAGTGTGGTGGTCCTTGTGGGATCGAGAGTGATCCTTGAGAAGAAGAAGAGCTCGCCGATCCTTGTGTGATCGGGGGAGAGAGGGAAAGGGTTGAAAAAGACCCGTCCTTAAGTGGACTCCTCAACGGGGACTAGGCCTTCGAGGGCCGAACCTCGGTAAAACAAATCACCCGTGTCCTTTGTGTTTATTACTTGTGATTTGTTTGTTTTCCCTTGCTCTAAGTTTTCTTGCACCATTATTTGCTAATATCATTTGGTGTTGCTTCAAGTTAAATTCCCATTTAGTGAAGCAACACGTTGCAAGAAAGAACTTGTCCTAGTGCTCTTCTCATCCAAGGCTTCTTGTTTTGTTATTCTATAACTTATTAATTGTATTGATTTATCACTCCCGCATTATTTAGCAATACTCTTTCCAAGCAAGAACTTAGTTTATATACTCCTATATTTGTATATCTTGTTCTAACCACTAATCAAGGGATCTAGTTGGGGGATAAAGTTTTAATTTTCAGGTTCCGCCTATTCACCCCCCCTTTAGGCGACTTTCACCGCTGCTGCCTCTGCTCCCAGATCGACACAGAGCAACCGAAGGTCCGCCACCTCGGCACTCTGTTGGGAGAGGCGAGTGGTAGCCCTGGCAAGCGTGGTTCTCAGGGACCGCAGCGAGCCCCAGACATCGACCTCGCGGCGGATGAACGACGACTTGGCGGCGCTCAGATCCGTCAGATCCTGAGGGAAGGAAGCGGGGCGTCACAAAGAACGCCTTAATCACGAGAAAGGTATGCCTGAAATCATTACCTGGAGGATCTTGGGAACGTCCCTGCAAAGGACCTCCAAGGTCGACCGGAGCGACCCCACCGTTGCCTCGGCACACTCATGAAGCCCGTCCCAAGACTGCTCCTCCCGCTCATCGTCAAGAACGAAGAGGGGATCCGAGGCCCCACGAGTCCGGAACCGAAGCAACTGGCGCCGCCCCTCGGAACTGCACCGCACGGGGACAAGGCTGCCGCTCGACGGGATGGGTCGCGGTCCCGCGCCCCCCTCCTCCGAGGCACCAAGTAGCGACGCCTCGACCATCTCAGCATCGGCGGCGATGGGTGGCTCCACGGCCAGAACGGCAACAGCCTCGGCAGCAGCCGGCGCCAGCGCCGGCAGCATGTCTGGTGGGCCCGAGGCCACGACCGCGCCAGCAGCCTCCCCCAGCGCGACGGCCGCCTCGACAGAGGAGTCAGCCTCGGGAGCTCGCCCACGGCAACTGGTGCCGCCTGAGCCCCCCGCTGTGGGGCGTCTTGCGAGGAGGTCAGCTGGCCGGCGAGGCCCGGCGCGGCACTAGCTGCGGAAGCCAACGCCGTCTTGAGAACCTTCCGGGGAGCCAGACCGGTCGAACCGTGCCTCCGCTTACTAAGGAGAAAAGGAAAATCAGGGTCGGGACATACGAAGGAGGAGCCAGGACGAAGATATCCTAAGATACTTACCCACTCCGGGCCATGATCAATCGTGCCTGTGGGGAGGTCTCTCGAACCTCGATCCCCGAAGGTACCACCGAGGTCTGCCCCGCTGCCAGCTTCGGTACCATCCTCGCCTTGGGCGCCCTAGGCACCCGAGGGACAGACTGCCTAGACGCAGCCACGACGACCTGAGGATCACCCTCCTGTGCAGTCGGCACGGGCAACGGTTCTCGGGGAACAGGCAGCTCGGCCTGACTCCCCGGGGTCACCTCAACCACCTCAGCCAAGGGGTCAATTCCCCCTCGGTCTGCCCCCGCTCTTCGAACCGGGACCCCGACGTCCCGGCCCCGGATACCGATGGCACCAGCCCGCTCGGGGGCTGGCTTGACGACCCCTGGCCTAGCCTGAGATCCGAGCTAAGGCCGAGGCGGGCGGCCATGTCGTCGTCTTCATCATCGTCTTCGTCGTCGTCGTCATCGTCAAGCGTCTCCGGCGATGGCTCCCTCGGGAGCCCATCCCTCTCCTGCCGACGATGGAGCCTTTCCAAGGCGTCTCGTGCCCGCGTCCGCTCGCGGGCCCGAGCCTTCTTCGCGTCTTTCTTCTCCTTCCTCTTCTCCGCGGCGAGCCTCCGCGCAGCTCGTTCCACCGCGTCCTCCGGGACCAGTGGCGGGAAAGGCTTGTGAGCCCCTACCTCCTGGAGACAGACGAAGAGTCTCGACTGTGAGGGCCAAGGGCAATCCGACACAAGAAGAAAGAAGGAGCAGACACTCACCAGGGACACACACCCGTGGTCGGGACGCATCAAGAGCTGGGAGAGGGCGCCGGCGTCCGGCTTCCCCAACGTGCCGGCTACCCGCCTGTGGAGGTCGTCGACGGGAAGGGGATCCGAGGACATCCGCAAACCCTCCAAGTTGACCCCCAGTGTCATCTCCCAAAGCGGCAGCCGTCGCTCCGTCAAAGGGAGCACCCTCCGGCGATGAATGGCGGCAACCACCCCCGTGGCGGTGAGCCCTCCTTTCCGCAGCTCCTCCAGGGCCTTCAGAAGGGGCTGGAGGTTCTTCTGTCTGTCGCGCGGGGTCCCGTAGTGCCAGTTATCGGCGGCGGCGGTCACCACTCGCTGAGAAAACGACGGGAGCCTCCCGTCGTCATTTCAGAGATAGAACCACCGGCGCTGCCACCCTTTGTTCGAAGACGCGAGGATGGCGGGAATGTACTGCAGCGCCCGCGCCTGCCTCAGCTGGAGGATGCAGACACCGGCCCGCACCGCCATGCGAACCCTTCTTTCCCCCGTCGGCGAGGCAAAAAGCTCCGCGGAGAAGAGATGGGTCCACAGGTCCCAGTGAGGGTCAATCCCCAAGTACCCTTCACAAACAGCCGTGAAGATAGCGGCTTGCGAGATGGAGTTGGGACAGAGGTTGTGCAGCTCCACCCCGTAGACATGCAGAATCGCCTGCATAAAACAGCTTGCCGGCACTCCGAACCCCCGCTCGTGAAAGGAGACGAAGCTCACAACATACCCCGGCGGCGGGGACGGGGTGGCTCCGCACAAAGGGGCCATCCACTCCGGCTGCGAGTCACCGGAGAGAGGGCGAAGCAAACCATCAGCAACAAGGGCCTCCAGGTCATCCGCCGTGATGGTGGAGAAAGGCCACGGATCGCGCGGTGGAACAATGGTCACCCGGTTGGCCATCACCAAGCAGAAGAGGTGGCGACGGAAAGGACTGGGTGCGCGGTTTCCTTTCTCTGGCTATTCCCTCGGGTTGCGAAAACCTAAGTGGGAGGCGAGCAGCTGAGTAAAGAACCATCGCCAGCCCCTCTCTCGAATATATAATGGCCCAGGCGAGACCCATTCAACACTTCGCCCGAACCCGCCGCAAGATTCAAAACTTAAAGCGAAACACCCGTTCCTCGAACGGCTCGCGCACGCGCGACGGCCACCCCTTGAACCACTCGTCCCGTCGCATTAACTCTGCGGCAGGACGGGCAGCACCTTTGGCGGGCGAAGCAGGCGACGCTTCACCTCCGCCATAATGACCGCGTCAAAAAAGGTACGCCACGTCATTCGATTTCGTATCCCCTTTCCACTTTCTCTTTCTCTCTCTTGCCACAGGGACCGGGAAAGGGGATACCCCGAGAGGGATCCTTCTCCGCGAAGGAAGCGGGCCCCGAGCCCCCTACTGATCAGAGGTTCAAAGGCTGGCCCCTCGGAAGGGTTCAACAGCCGCCTCAGAGCACTCGGGCTCCACGCACACTACTGGTCAGAGGTTCGAAGGCCGGTCCCTCGAAAGGGTTCAACCGCCGCCTCAGGTCACCCGGGCTCCGCGCCCACTACTGATCAGGGGTTCGTAGGCTGGCCCCCGAAGGGTTCGACAGCCGCCTCAGACGTAGAGCGAGGGATGACCCTGGGTACGTTCGATACATAACCAAGGCTCGGGCTACGCTCCCGAGGTACCCTAGGACATTTCCGAGACCTACAGGAACGATCTTGTAACGGAATCCCACCAGAGGGAGGCATCGAGCCCTCGGACCCCGTCAAAAGGGGACCGGGTCCGGCAATTCACCCGCAGGTACTTTTGGAGCGCGCCTCCGGGCCACTAGCCGACCCCTAACGAATGGGGCACGGGCGTCCACTCGGATTACCTGTTAGCAGCTCGCTGGAGACACCATGTTCGGCGCCCTCCAAAGGCAACATGGCGCTTCCCCCCTCCTCCTTGGGGAAAGGCGACGCAGGGGCGTATGAAAAAAGCCGAGTCTGTCCTTGACCGTCCTCTCGCACTGTGTGGGGGCTCGGGGGCTGCTCTCGCAAACCCGGCTCCGGCCAAACCGTTGACAGCGTCAACATACCAGCCTGAGAACTTGGGACTCGATTGTGCACCCGGGCTACGGCCAGTTCGCATGAGCGAACAACCAGATCGGCCGAAGCATCACGAAACGCATTAAGACCTCGAAGGAGTCAAACCACTCCTCCGAGGCCTCGGGGGCTACACCCGGCGGGTGCGCTCGTGCACACCCACCGGAACGAAACGCAACCGAGAAAGGCCGGTCCCCTTGCAAAAAAGTGCGACAAAAGCCTCCAAGCGAGTATTAACACTCCCTTCGAGGCTCGGGGGCTACTTTCGGGGACCATAATTAGGGGTACCCCCAAGACTCCTAATCTCAGCTGGTAACCCCCCATCAGCACAAAGCTGCAAAGGCCTGATGGGTGCGATTAAGTCAAGGTTCGGTCCACTCAAGGGACACGATCTCGCCTCGCCCGAGCCCAGCCTCGGGCAAGGGCAGCCGATCCCGGAGGATTTACGTCCCGCCCGAGGGCCCCCTCAGGCAACGGACACACCTTCGGCTCGCCCGAGGCCCAGTCTTCGCCAAGAAGCAACCTTGGCCAGATCGCCACGCCAACCGACCGTATCGTAGGAGCATTTAATGCAAGGATGGCCTGACACCTTATCCTGACGCGCGCTCGTCAGTCGACAGAGCCAAAGTGACCGCAGTCACTTCGCCGCTCCACTGACCGACCTGACAAGAAGACAGCGCCGCCTGCATCGCTCCGACTACTGTGCCGCTCGACAGAGTGAGGCTGACAGCAGCCAAGTCCGGCCTCGAGCGCCATAGGAAGCTCCGCCTCGCCCGACCCCAGGGCTCAGACTCGGGCTCGGCCCTGGAAGACGACGAACTCTGCCTCGCCCGACCCTAGGGCTCGGACTCGGGCTCGGCCCCGGAAGACGACGAACTCCGCCTCGCCCGACCCCAGGGCTCGGACTCGGGCTCGGCCCCGGAAGACGATGAACTCCGCCTCGCCCGACCCCAGGGCTCGGACTCGGCCTCGGCCTTAGACGACGGTCTCCGCCTCGCCCGACCCCAGGGCTCGGACTCGGCCTCAACCCTAGACGACGGTCTCCGCCTCGCCCGACCCGAGGCTCGGACTCGACCTCGACCTCGGAAGACAGACTCAACCCCGACCTCGGAGGAGCCTCCGCCTCGCCCGACCCAGGGCTCGGACCGACCACGCCACAGGAGGGGCCATCATTACCCTACCCCTAGCTAGCTCAGGCTACTGGGAATAAGACCGGCGTCACATCTGGCTTGCCCCAGTAAACAAATAATGATGGTGCCCCGCATGCTCCATGATGACGGCGGCTCTCAGCCCCTTACGGAAGCAAGGAGACGTCAGCAAGGACTCGACAGCCCCGACAGCTGTCCTTCCGCAAGGCTCCAACGCTCCTCCGACGGCCACGACATCACATGAACAGGGTGCCAAAACCTCTCTAGCTGCCACGACGGCATGTACTTAGGGCGCTAGCTCCTCTCTGCTAGACACGTTAGCACATTGCTACACTCCCCATTGTACACCTGGACCCTCTCCTTACGCCTATAAAAGGAAGGTCCAGGGCTCTCTTACGGGAGGGTTGGCCGCGCGGAAGAGGACGGGACGGGGCGTGCACGCCTCTCGCTCCCTCCACGCGGACGCTTGTAACCCCCTACTGCAAGCGCACCCGACCTGGGCGCGGGAAAACACAAAGGCCGCGGGTTTCCCCTTTTACGCCTGTCTCCCTCTAGCTTCCCCCCTTCGTGCTCCGTCTCGCGCCGACCCATCTAGGCTGGGGCACGCGGCGACAATTTACTCGTCGGTCCAGGGACCCCCCGGGGTCAAAACGCCGACAAAAATGGGCGATGGAGATCATGGGCGAGACAATCTCGTTCGCTCCTCGGAAGGCCATCAAGTCCCAAGTCTTGGCGGACTTCGTGGCTGAATGGGTCGACACCCAGCTACCAACAACTCTGATCCAACCAGAACTCTGGTCCATGTACTTCGATGGGTCGCTGATGAAAACAGGAGTCGGCGCGGGCCTGCTTTTCATCTCACCCCTCGAGAAGCACCTTCGCTACATGATGCGCCTCCATTTCCCGGCGTCAAACAACGTGGCCGAGTACGAAGCTCTGGTTAACAGGTTGCGCATCGCCATTGAGCTAGGGGTTCGGCGCCTCGACGCTCGTAGCGACTCGCAGCTTGTCATTGATCAAGTCATGAAGAACTCTCACTGCCGCGACAGGAAGATGGAGGCCTACTGCGACAAGGTTCGGTGCCTGGAAGACAAGTTATACGGGCTCGATCTCAACCACGTCGCTCGACGCTACAACGAGACTGCGGATGAGCTGGCTAAAATAGCCTCGGGGCGGACAATGGTTCCCCTGGACGTCTTCTCCAGAGACATACATCAACCCTCCGTCAAGACCGACGACACGCCCGAGCCCGAGGAGGCCTCAGCCCGACCCGAGGAGGCCTCGGCCGCCGAGGGTGAGGCACTGCGCGTCGAGGGAGAGCGGAATGGGGTCACGCCTAATCGAAACTGGCAGACCCCGTAACTGCAATATCTCCACCGAGGAGAGCTCCCTCTCGATAAAGCCGATGCTCGGCGACTGGCGCGGCGCGCCAAGTCGTTCGTCTTACTGGGTGATGAAAAGGAGCTCTACCACCACAGCCCCTCAGGCATTCTCCAACAATGCATATCCCTCGCCGAAGGACAGGAGCTATTGCAAGAGATACACTCAGGGGCTTGCGTCCACCACGCAGAACCTCGAGCCCTCGTTGGGAATGCCTTCCGACAAGGCTTCTACTGGCCAACCGAGGGGGGCGACGCCACTAGGATTGTGCGCTCCTGCCAGGGGTGCCAATTCTATGCGAGACAGACGCACCTGCCCGCTCAGGCCCTGTAGACAATACCCATCACCTAGTCGTTTGCTGTGTGGGGTCTAGACCTCGTCGGTCCCTTGTAGAAGGCACACGGGGGCTTCTCGCACCTGCTAGTCGCCATCGACAAATTCTCCAAGTGGATCGAGGTCCGACCCCTAACGAGCATCAGGTCCGAGCAGGCGGTGGCGTTCTTCACCAACATCATCCATCGCTTTGGGGTCCCGAACTCCATCATCACCGACAACGGCACCCAGTTCACTGGGAAGAAGTTCCTGGACTTCTACGAGGACCACCATATCCGGGTGGACTGGGCCGCCGTGGCTCACCCCATGACAAATGGGCAGGTGGAGCGTGCCAACGGCATGATTCTGCAGGGACTTAAACCGAGGATCTACAACGACCTCAACAAGTTCGGCAAGCGGTGGATGAAGGAACTACCCTCGGTGGTCTGGAGTCTGAGGATGACGCCAAGCCGAGCCATGGGTTTCTAACCGATCTTTCTGGTCTATGGGGCCGAGGCTATCTTGCCCACAGACTTAGAATACGGTTCCCCGAGGACAAAGGCGTACGACGACCAAAGAAATCAGACCAACCAAGAAGACTCGCTGGACCAGCTGGAAGAGGCTCGGGACGTGGCCTTGCTACATTCGGCACGGTATCAGCAGTCTCTGCGACGCTACCACGCCCGAGGGGTTTGGCCCTGAGACTTCCAAGTGGGAGACTTGGTGCTTCGGCTACGGCAAGACGCCCGAGGGCGCCACAAGCTTACTCCCCCCTGGGAAGGGTCGTTCATCATCGCCAAGATTTTGAAGCCCGGGACATACAAGCTGGCCAATGATCAAGGCGAGGTCTACAGCAACGCTTGGAACATCCAACAGCTACGTCGCTTCTATCCTTAAGATGTTTCAAGTCGTTCATATGCCTCGTTTTCTTTACATACACGAATAGAGTCTAACCGTCAAGGAAGGGTCAGCCTTGCCTCGGCGAAGCCCGACCCTCCCTTGGGGGCTAGAAGGGGGGAACCCCCTCTGCGTCAAAATTTTCCTTGGAAAAGTTTTCTACCAAAACGAATTTCGTGCTTTCCGACTATATCGATAACAGAATCCCGCAAAACGAATAAGAGCGCACGTAAGCGGCAAGGCCGACCGAGCTGAGGGACTCCTACGCCTCCGGGATACGGATACCTCACTCGTCACCTTCCGCGAAAAGTAACTCTTACTCAGATAAGCGATTCTGCTACTGACGAACAAGTCCGGATACTCGAAATGAGAGGAAAAGAAACGCAGCTTTATAACACGACAACAAAGTGTTTAGGCCTCGGCGGCCGCAAAAGACACATGCATGCTCCAAACAGACTGCTCTGGCGGAATCAGGCATCGCCCGGGGGAGGAGCGGCTCCCTCGGCTTCATGTCCACCCTCGGCGAGATCTGGCCCGGCCCCGGGCGGCGACACGAGTGGAAGGATCTCCACCTCAAAGGAGGACGCCAGCACTGTGCTTGGGCCCGCGACGGCCGCGTCAAGCCTCTGAACCTCGGCTAAGGCAGCCTCGTCTTCGTCAGGTAGACAGTACCCCTCGCTGACCCGCTCTAGATCCACGTCGTAGTGGGAAGCGAGCACGCGAAGGCCCGCCTAACGTCGTGATGCAGCGCCTCGCGGAGCCTGCTGCGCACATGGCCGCCCAAGGCCCGCAGGCGACTCTGGGGGGAGCTACCTGAGGGGACGTCATCGAGGCCAAAGACCTGGTAGAAGGCCGAGATAGCTTCGGACATGGCCACGCGGTCGGCCTCTTTCTGCTCAGCCGCCTGGGCAAGTGCCTTGACGGACTCGTTGAGAGCTGTCTCAAACTCTGCAAACAGCCAAACAGAATTCTTCAGACACGAATTGAAGAATGAAGCTGAATCAAAGTCACAAAGCGGCCGAAACATACCTTCAGCCCGGGCACGCTGCTCCAAGGCTACAGCTTGGGCGGACTGGGCAGACCCGACGGCCACGGCGAGGTCCTCCGCAAGGGCTCCGGCCCGAGCAGACACCTCGGCTAGCTGGCCCCCGAGGACATCAGCCCGGCCTACAGCCTCGGCAGCCTAGTTCCGAGATTGGTCCCGCTCGCCAATAACCTGGCCAAGCTCCAGCTGCCGCCGCTGCGCATCCGCCCGTGCCAACGCCGCCTCTGCCCACGCCGCTGCTGCCTCCACCTCCAGCTCATCACAGAGCAACCGAAGGTCCACCGCCTCGGTGCTCCGTTGGGCGAGGTGTTCAGTAGCCTCGGCGAGCGCGGCCCTTAGGAACAGCAGCGAGCCCCAGACGTCGGTCTCGCGGCGGATGAACAGCGACTTGGCGGTGCTCAGATCCGTCAGGTCCCGAGGAAGGGAAGCAGGGTGTCACAAAGAATGCCCTGGTCACGCGAAAGGTATGCCTGAAATCCTTACCTGGAGGACCCTGGGAACGTCCCTAGAAAGGATCTCCATGGTCGCCTGAAGCGACCCCATCGCTGCCTCGGCATACTCACGGAGCTCATCCCGAGACTGCTCCTCTCGCTCATCGTCAAGGATGAAGAGGGGTTTCGAGGCGCCGCGGGTCCAGAACCGGAGCGCCTGCCCACGCCACTCATTGGGATCGCGCCGCGTGGGGATGAGGTCGCCGCTCCTTGACACGGGCCGCGGTTCTGCGCACCCCTCCTCCAAGGCGTCGGGACCCCCTGCAGTCGACGCATCGGGTACCCCCTCGGCTAAGGAGATGGGCTTCCGATCACCGACCTCGGCAATAGCGGCCGCCCTCTCCTTATGGCCGAGACTGGGAAGGTCGGAGACGACCTCGAGCAGCGGCACCTTAGCCATCCCAGCATCAGCAGCGACGGGTGGCTCCACGGGCAAAACAGCAACACCCTCGGCATGAGCTGGTGCCGGCGCCGGCAACACGTCAGGTGGGCTCAGGGCCGCGGCCACGCCAGCAGCCTCCCCCGGCACGATGGCCGCCTCGACGGAGGGGTCGGCCTGGGGGGCTTGCCCCATGGCAACTCGTGCCGCCTGGGCCCCCCGCTTGAGGGCGTCTTGTGCAGAGGCCAACCAACCGGCGTGGCGCGGTGCGGCACTGGCTGCAGAAGCCGGCACCATCTTAAGGGCCTTCCGGGGAGCCAGACCGGCCGAACCATGCCTCCGTCTGCTGAGAGAAAAAGATAAAGCAGGATCAGGACACACGAATAAGGAGCCAAAACAGAGGTATCCTCAGATACTTACCTGCTCCGGACCAAGGCCAATCGTGCCTGCGGGGAGGCCCCTCGGGCCTCGGACCCCACAAGCACTGCCGAGGTTTGCCCCGCTGCCGGCTGTGGCGTCGTTCCCGCCTTGGGCGCCCGGGGCGCCGAAGGGACGGCTCGCCTAGGCGCAGTCACGACGCCCCGAGGATCAACCTCCTGTACAACCGGCATGGGCGACTGCTCTTGGGGGACAGGCGGGTCGGCCTGACCCCCTGGAGTCACCTCAACTACCTCGGCCAAGGGGTCAAGTACCCCCTCGGCCTGCCCCCACTCCTTGGACCGGGACCTTGATGTCCCGGCCCCAGATACCGGCGGCGCCAGCCCACTTGGAGGCTGGCTCGACGACCCCTGGCCCAGCCTCAGATCCGAGCTAAGGCCAAGGTGGGCCGCCATGTCGTCGTCCTCGTCGTCATCGTCATCGTCGTCAGGCGTCTCTAGCGACGGCTCCCTCGGGAGCCTGTCCCTCTCCTGCCTTCGATGGCGCTTCTCCAAGGCGTCTCGAGCCCGCATCCGCTCGTGGGCCCGGGCCTTTTCCGCGTCCTTCTTCTCCTTTTTCTTCTCCGCGGCGACCCTCCGCGTGGCTCGGTCCACTGCGTCCTCCGGGACCCGTGGCAGGGAGGGCTTGTGAAACCCCAACCCCTGGAGACGAACGGAAATCCCAACAGTGAGAATCAAAGGCAACTCAGCGCAAAATAAGAGAAGGAGCGGACACTCACCAGGGACACGTACCCACACTCGGGACGCATCATGGGCTGGGTAAGGGCGCCGACATCCAGCCTCCCTACCGTGCTCGCTATCCGCCTGCGGAGGTCGTCGGTGGAGAGAGGAGCCGAGGACATCTGCGAGCCCTCCAAATCAACCCCCGGCTTCACCTCCGAGAGCGGCAATCGCCGCTCTGCCAAAGGGAGCACCCTCCGGCGATGGATGGCGGCGACCACCCCCGTAGCGGTGAGCCCCCCATCTCGTAACCTCTACATGGCCTCCAGAAGAGGCTAGAGATTCTCTTGTTTCTCGCGCGTGGCCCCCAACGCTAGTTGCTGCCGGCGGCGGTCACCACTCGTTGAGAAAACGACGGGAGCCTTCCGTCGTCGTTCCGGAGGTAAAACCACCGGCGCTGCCACCCCTTGTTCGAAGACACAAGGATGGCGGGGATGTACTACTGCGCGCGCCCCTGCCTCATCTGGAGGGTGTAGCCACCGGCCCGCACCGCCATGCGGACCTTCCTTTCCCCCGTTGTCAAGGCAAAAAGCTCCGCGGAGAAGAGATGGATCCACAGATCCCAGTGGGGGTCAATCCCCAAAAAACCCTCGCAAACCGCCACGAAGATGGTCGCTTGCGCAATGGAGTTGGGGTTGAAGTTGTGCAGCTCCACCCCGTAGTAGTGCAGGAGCGCCCGCATGAAGCGGCTCGCTGGCACTCCAAACCCCCGCTCGTGGAAGGAGACGAAACTGACCACATACCCCGGCGGTGGAGCCGGGTCGGCCTCGCTCGCGGGGGCCATCCACTCCGGCTGCGGGTCACCGGAGAGGGGACGGAGCAAACCATCGGCGACGAGGGCCTCTAGATCGCCCATCGTGACAGTGGAGAAAGGCCACGGATTGCGCGGCGGAACGACGGTCGCCTTGTCGGCCATCGTTGAATGAAGGGGTGGAGGCGGAGCAAAAAAGGTGCGCAGTTTCCTTTTCTCTGGCTATTCTCTCAGGTTGCGGAAACCAGAGCAGAAGGCGAGCAGCAGAGTAAAGAACCACTGCCGGCCCCTCTTCTGGGTATATAAAGGCCCGGGCAAGACCCGTTCAACACTTCGCCTGAACCTGCCGCGAAATTCAAACTCGAAGGCGAAACGCCCGTTCCTCGAACAACTCGCGCACGCGCAACGGCCGCCCCGCGAATCGCTCGTCCCGTCGCATTAACTCCTCGGCAGGGCAAGCGACGCCCTTGGCAGGCGAAGCAGGCGTTGTTTCACCTCCGCCATGATGACCACGTCAAAAAAGGTGCGCCACACCATTTAAATTTGTATCCTTTTCCTCTTCCCCTTTCTCTCTCTTGCCACAGGGACCGGGAAAGAGGATATTTCGAAAGGGATCCTTCTCCGCGAAGGAAGCGGGCCTTGAGGCCTCCTACTGATCAGGGGTTCGAAGGCTGGCCCCTCTGAAGGGTTCGACAGCCGCCCCAGCACTCGGGCTTCAGGCTCATTACTGATCAGAGGTTCGAAGGCTGGCCCCTCGGAAGGGTTCGACAGCCGCCTCAGAGCACTCCGGCTCCACGCCCACTATTGATCAGGGGTTCGAAGGCTGGCCCCTCGGAAGGGTTCGACAGTCGTCCCAGAGCATGCAGAGCGAGGGATGACTCTGGGTACGTCCGATACATGGTCGAGGCTCGGGCTACGCTCCCGAGGTACCCTAGGACATTTCCGAGACCAGCAGGAGCGATTTTGTAACGGAATCCCATCAGAGGGAGGCATTGAGCCCTCGGACCCTATCGAACGGGACCGGGTCCGGCAAATCACCTGCAGGTATTTTTGGAGCGCGCCTCTGGGCCACTAGCCGACCCTTATCGAACGGGGCACGGGCACCCACTCGGATCACCCATTAGCAACTCACTAGAGACACCATGTTCGGCGCCCTCCGAGGGCAACATGGCGCTTTCCCCCCTTCCTCCTTGCGGAAAGGCGACGAAGGGGCATATGATAAAAGCCGAGACAGTCCTTGATCGTCCTCTCGCTCCGGGCAGAGGCTCGGGGGCTGCTCTCACAAAACCCGGCTACGGCCAAACCGTTGACAGCGTCAACAAACCAGCCTGAAAACTCGGAACCTGACCACGCACCCGGGCTACGATCAGATCGCATGAGGGAGCAACCAGACCGACCGAGGCATCACGAAAGGCATTAAGACCTCGGAGGAGTCAAACCACTCCTCCGAGGCCTCAGGGGCTACACCCGGTGGGTGCGCTCGCGCGCACCCACCGGAACAAAATATAACCGAGAAAGGCCGGTCCCCTTGCAAAAACGTGCGACAAAGCCTCCAAGCGAGTACCAACACTCCCTTTGAGGCTCGGGGGCTACTGTCGGGTACCATAATTAGGGGTACCCCAACACTCCTAAACTCGGCTGGTAATCACCATCAGCACAAACTGCAGAGACTGATGGGCGCAATTCAGGTCAAGGCTTCGTCTACTCAAGGGACGCGATCTCGCATCGCCCGAGCCCAGCCTCGGGCGGGAACTGTAGTCCCAGGCGAATTCATGCCTCGCCCGAGGGCCTCCTCAAGCAACAGGCGCACCCTCGACTCGCCCGAAGCCCAGCTCGGGCAGGCTTCGTTGTGAAGCAACCTTTGCCAAATCACCTCACCAACCGACCGTATCGCAGGCGCATTCAATGCAAGGATCGCCTGGTGCCTTATCCTGACACGCGTGCTTCAGTCGGCAAGGTCAAAGTGACCGTAGTCACTTTGCCCTCCCACTGACTGACCTGACAGGAAAACAGCGCCGCTCGCCCCTCTCCGACTGCTGTGCCACCCGCTAGGGTGAAGCTGACAGCAGCTGAGTCCAAGCCTCAGGCACAACAGGAAGCTCCGCCTCGCCCGACCTTGGGCCTCGGCCTCAGGAGGAGGTCTCCGCCTCGCCCGACCCCAGGGCTCGCCCCCACCTCGGCCTCGGAAGGTGGTCTCCGTCTCGCCCAACCCCAGGGATCGACCTCAACCTCGACCTCGGAAGGTGGTCTCCGCCTCGCCCGACCCCAGGGCTCGGCCTCAACCTCGACCTCGGGAGGAATCGCGTCCTCGCCCGACCCCGGCCTCGCCCTCAGGAGGAGTCTCCGCCTCGCCCGACCTTGGGCTCGGACCGACCACGCCGCAGGGGATACATCATTACCCTACCCCTAGCTAGCTCAGGCTACGGGGGAACAAGACCGGCGTCCCATCCAAGCTCGCCCCGGTAACAAGTAATGATGGCTCCCCGCGTGCGTCCATGACGACGGTGGTTCTCAGCCCCCTACGGAAGCAAGGAGACGTCAGCAAGGTCCCAGCAGCCCCGACAGCTGTGCTTCTACAGGGCTCCAGCGCTCCTCCGACGGCCACGACACCGCGTGCACAGGGCTCTAGCACCTCTCCGACAGCCACGTTGGCATGTACACAGGGCTCTAGCACCTCTCTGCCGGACACGTTAGCATATAGCAACACCCCCATTGTACACCTGGATCCTCTCCTTGCATCTATAAAAGGAGGGTCCAGGGCCCTCATGCGAGAGGGGGGTCGCGCGGGAGGACGGGCCGACGAACCGGCTCACGCTCTCTCTCTCTCTCTCCCTCGCGAACGCTTGTAACCCCTACTGCAAGCGCACCCCCTTTGGCGCAGGATAAAACGAGCCACAGTTTTCCCCTCCTTTTGTGTTCCATCTCGCGCCAACCCATCTGGGCTGGGGCACACAGCGACAATTTTACTCGTCGGTCTAGGGACCCCCCAGGGTCGAAACGCCGACAATATGCTACGGAGTTGGTGGTGGTGTTGTGTTGCTTCAGCGGGTCCATGGCTGAGAAGACACTCGCATTCTCTCGCCCTTCTAGGATTGACGCCTGGTGTGGGTGCCTCTCAGTTAGGAGCTGCTCCGGCTAGGCTTTTTTCTCCGCTTGCGCGCTCTCTCCCTATATATCTAGCGGTATACTACCTATGTCATCTCCAGATGCACAGGTCTTCGTCGTGTCTTTCTCCGGCAACGAACAGGTATGTCTACCTCTTCCCTTCTCCTCATGCTCTATGAAACCTTGGAAGTGGGGGAGGCGAGAGATGTGTGTCTCTGATTTGCTGGCTATGGTACTCGTGCGTTCATCTGTACTAACTATTAAGCCCGGTTTGTAGACTGCCCCCGCCAGCGCGCCGCTCCGCTGCCGCCGTAACTCACGCTCCGCGAATCCAGCTCGCCTCCAGCCGCTTCTCCCACATGCCCGCCGCGATGCACGCCTGGCCTACCACACTCACGACACCCGCGCGCAGCACTCCCCCTCCGCGAATCACGGCGGGACCCGCACGCCCGTCCGCCGCGAAGCCCCCCCCCCACCCACACGCCGGCCGCCGCGAACCGCCCGCGCGCAGCACTCCCGCACGCCCGTACTTCTCGCAGGTTAGGGAGGCGCCAGAGAGGAGCACGAGGTTGCTGTTCCCCGTGATGTAGACGTTGTCGTCCAGCTCCACTTCCTCGGAGACCTCGCAGCGCGTGTGGAAGTCACCCTTCCCATGGAGGTCCCCCTCACATGTCGCCGTCGACGACGGCGGGTCCACGGGCGGGAGCGGGGGCGACGGCGGCGAGTAGCCGTGCCACATCAGGATCGAGTACGGGTCCGACTCCGCCCGATCTCTCCGCTCCACCGCCCCGGTCGAGGCCGGTGTTCCCGAGAACCGCGCCGAGCAGCAGCAAAAGTCGTAGATTGAAGAGGGGACAGAGATGAAAGGCCATGGATGGCTCATCAGAATCCAGGCTCTAGGGGTTGGTAGCGCAGTACTGTCTCCGGATGCCGCGCTTGTAGTGGCCGCCGGCGATGGCAGCGGCGGCGGCGGAGGCGGGTGTTCCTGGAGTGTGGGCGCTGGCTGATGCGTCGAGGACTCGAGGTGATAGGGAAACGTCTGTGCTCAATCTGTCTCGGAAGCAAGGGACAGGGAAACATCTGCCCTCTATCTTGAATTCGTTGCCACAGAGCCGCGGGACCGGATCCGAAAATGATTTAGGGTGCAGTGTGCAGATCAGTAGATGTTCAAGCCGCTTGTCTACTGCAAGTTGCATGAGCAAGCTCTGGTCGCTCACAGCGTGTTTGGTTTGCATCACAAAACCATTCCATGGCGTGTGCTGTCGTTTGGTTTAAGCTGCGGAATCAATCAGTCTTTCATGGAGTTGTTCTGCGTAGAGACCCCCCCGTTGGCTATTCTTAAGGAACAGACACCTTCCTCCAAAAAGTTCAGATAACACCATGCCTCACTGGTACGTGCGGTTTTGGATGGATATCCAAACTAAATGGGATGTTTATTGGCTTTTTTATGCTTAAGTAGGTCAAATCATACTGCAGCGTCAAGGCATCAACAGACGATGTTTATTAAGCCGAATCACCAGGTCGTGGGTGTCGATGAGCGCGCCGTGCTCCCGCGCTAGCAGGACGCCACTGTTGCCGACCACGGCGCACGACGCGTACGGTCGAGGGCGTCGCCGTTGCCACCCCTCGCCCCGGCGGCGTACTGGTCCATGGGGCGCTTGATGAGGTCCACGAGCTCGGCCATCACCTGTGGCTCGAGCCGCTGCTTGCCGAGCCAGTCGCGGAGGAACTGCGGCGTCCCGGCGCTCCGGGGGAGCCCTCGTCAGGTTGAAGGAATAGGGAGGGCGTCCACACGCCTGCCCCGGCCGCCGCCGCCACCCCTCAGGTGATGTCCGGTCCCAGCCCCCACCGGAGATCGCCGCCGAGCGCCACCCCTCGGTCTCGTACCTCGCCCGAGATCGTGGATCTACGCCCGATGTGGGCGTGGGGCGGCGTCGAGCGTGTGGCCGTGGGCCTCCTCATCGCCCCCACGCCGCTGGAACACCGTCGTGTCTGTAGTGGATGAATGCAATATTGGCCATTTCTGTTTATCTCATCACTAGCTTTTTTTCCTTCACTTGTGGTCGGCTTCTCTTGTTTGCTGTTGGCTTCATAAGCGCACAGAAGGACGAGAGATAGAGCGACGAAGTATATTGCTCGGAACTCTCCCACAGCGGGGCTCTGAGATGAGTAATGGGTTCTGAGGATAGAGCCGCGCGAGCTTCCTCCCATTCTGCGTCCCTGCGACGTATGGGCACTGCCGGGGGCTATGACCTGTAACCAAAGAAGAGGGAAAATGCGAGATAAGCAGCAGCTCTGCAGCTGGACCATGATAACCAGAGATGCAGGTGAGTAGATCTTTGGTTTCTCTTTGTTTGGTTCTTGGTTCGCTGTTAGCTCATCAGTACCCATCATTCACTTGTGTTCGACTCAAGCTACAACCGTAAACAAGTTACTAACCTTTTAGACTGGATGTTTCAGGTATGGCTGTTGATTTGCTTCGTGTTCACAGAATCCTCTCCACTTTGTTGGAGACAAAGTGGATAACCGCCACGAGTTATATAGAAGGTAGAGGTAATACCCAGAAAACAACCGAATTGTTGCTGGAAGCTGGTGAGCAAGAGCTTTTACGCACCTGGGAAGACCCAATGGACGAGCAGTGCAAACAGGACAGCAAGGACTCGATTCGGAGAACAATCATGGAGCATGATAAGGTCTTCAGGCAGCAGGTACGTAGCAAGCAGCACCATAATTTGTGAGGTATATTTGCACACATATACGACGAGAAGTTAACAGACTGCTCCAGTTCTGTAATAAGTTGACGACCAGTTGTTAGTCAGACCTAAGTTGTCTTGTCATCCATGCAACAAGAACTTTTGCATCTGATACTGCTTCTTTGCATCAGGTGCATGAGCTGCATCGTTTGTACCATGTACAAAAAACATTGATGGTTGAATGTGATAGCCACAGGTATCAATCGAGAGCAGAAGGAACTCATAAAGTGGTGCAGGGATCAAGGTCGAACCTCAAGTGCAGTCCTTCTACCTCAGGGACAAACCAATCTGCTCTCCTTGGTAATGCACAATACCCAGCTCCACAGCAAGTACATGAAGATTTTAGTCTCCATGAATGCAAGCCAGTGAACTGCCTCAACCTCTTCGGTGAAGAAAACTCAGCAGCCAAAGAAAGGTTTCACGAGGAGAACCATAAATCAGTTGAAGATGAAAGTTGGAGCGCTGCTGTAGAGAGTGATCTTGACCTCAAACTGAGCATTGGCCCCAGCTCACATTCACCAGAAACACCACTCTGGCTATTCTCAGGAAGCAGGGAAAGAAACCCTTTTGGCCATCATCGATGAGAGCAAGCTCTAATTAGTTACCTGCAGGGGGCGACAGGAAGGATGTCTTCTTTTACCAGGCTGATGATCAGCACTTCATACCCAGGTCTCTGCTTATTGACCTGGAGCCGAGAGTGATCAATGGAATCCAGAACAGCGAGTACAGGAACCTGTACAACCACGAGAACATATTTGTTGCTGAGCATGGTGGTGGTGCCAGGAACAACTGGGCCAGTGGGTATCATCAAGTAGAGTTTCTCTGTATATCTCTGCTTGGACCTAATGTTTCCACTGGATCAACCAATCTTGCAGGCTTTGTAGACTTTCTTCTTTTGTCACTTGGCGAAATGCTTATTTTTTTGTTTTAGGAATACATGTTCAAATTCCTTTTCATATTCTCATATGGTGAACAAGTTGTTGATGATATCATGGACATGGTTGACAGAGAAGCAGATGGAAGTGATAGTTTTGAGTTTGGTTCTGTATTGATGGTTGGCAAAAAATATATATTGTTCGTTATTATTTGTGTATCGTCACAATGTACACGCATTGTACTATATATATTATATGTTAGTTTTCTTACACTTGAGATTTCCGGAAATTATTAGTGATGACAAATCCAATATTGTTGTTCCATGAAATTTGTTGGGAGATGGAAATTATGGTCATCAACAACTCTAGCACACAAAGTGTGCGTTGAACTAAGGATTAGTTCCTATATAATGGTACATTGGCGCTAACATTGTTATGCATTTTAATGCACCCGTAGCAACGCACAGGCATAGACCTAGTAAAAATATTATGCGAAGAACGGAGACAATCAATAAAAAATTTTGAGATCTTTTTGTGGATAATTTACGTGGATATTGTTGTGAGTCGCGCGACGCACGGGTAACCGACTAGTGTTTATTAACTAGTTAGTTCCGCTGTTTTGTATTTATTTTTTATAAAAAATCTGACACTGCATATTATTTTTATAAAAAACTTGGCACCTAAATATTATTTAAAAGTTTAAATGTAAATTAGTTGTGATTATTGAATGCTTTGGGATCCTCTCTCCGTCTTCTTTCATCGAGACAAAATATCTACCCGGGGATGTGGTGGTGGATGCTCGGGCATTCGTCAAACCACTCATCATCCCATCCCATCCAAGGGAATCCGATCAATCCCGGACTCTTCCTCCCGGCCAACCCTAGCTTCCCTTCTCTTCCCCTCCCCCGATGGACCCGCCGCCAACCAGGGACAGAGGGGAGGAGCTGGAGCCTGAAACCCGCGCCTTCCCCGACGCCGACGACCCGGAGACCTCCCGATCTGAACGCGACGAGGGTATCCCTCCACCGCCACCGCCTCTGCGCCAGCAGCTCATGGGGGCTTGCCGCGCCGACGAGCGCCTCAGGCCGCTCCTCACCCTCAACGTCTCCTGCGGCGCAGCGGACGACCGACTCATCGCACACCTCGCGCAGGTAACCTTTCGCTTTTGCCTTGCCTCGTCCTACTGCTGTTCGGTTGCCTAGGGTTTACGGATCTATTCATTCACATTCTGCTCGCTCGCTTCCTTCCTCTCTTGCAGCACTTCGAGGTGTCGGAGGTGGGCATGCTCGCGCGTTGCCTCTGTGTTCCCCTCGTTTCCCTGCGCGTTGGCAAGGTTCAGAGGGAAGGGGCCCTCCTCTGCCCAACACACATTAGGTTGGTACTCTCACTCAATCTCTACTTCGCTTCATCATCATATATGACACTGATACTCACTCGGTCCTTAAGATAGCAGTGCCCGCTTGACCCTTATGATTTCGCTTGATGCACTGTCTCTTTCGTGATTAGCATTTCGCATCTCACATGATTTGCCAGCTTTCCTCTTTCTCAACTTGTATATTCTTCTCGCTTGCAGCTAGCCTTTATACATATATACATATTAATTAATGTTACACAGGTTAGCCAGTTGATCTGATGTTTCTATAACTGTATGTGCTCACTATACGATTTAGCCTCTTCTTTCACATTTAAGTAACATGCTTGTGATAATTAGATCGCTTCCTTGGAAGCATATTTTTCACCACCAATTGAGCATGAATCAGCCTCCTATACTTTGTATACTTGCAACCAGGAACTTGTCTTGTGGTCTCATAGGATCCTAAACTCTCATATTGTACCATTTATTGAGATGGCAAACTTGCCCTACTAAAAAACTTTGTACTGCACCTCGATACTCAGCTTAGCTTCTGATTTCATGTGAAAGCACTGTAGTATGTTGATTATATAATCTGGTATTTCAAATCTTTTAAGTTTTGCATGTTATTGACCAATATGTCCTTACATAGATGCTGTTGGAATGATGAAGAAGTGATCCTGTAGCTTTCTCTATGTCTCTGCTTCCAGGAAAAAAAGGCATGCCACTGTATCTATATGATGTGATATTAATGCCAAGTCTATGCAATTGCATTTTTTGTATCCCATGGGCGTACACTGGCGCATCTCAAGTTACCATACCACTAGATTTCATGATATAATAATTCATCTGACTAATTCTATATACAAATGGCACGATTCAATACATTGTTGGCGGGGAGGGGGCTGCCATCTACAGTCATCAACAGCAATTTTTGTTCATCTCTGCTCATTATTTGGTCTTATGTCCTTTTCTCCCTTTATACCAGTATCTTAATACACTTATACCTGTTGAAATGTGGATCATGTGGTTGGTGCCCTGTGTTGTTATACAGCACTCTTTAGTTTCTAATTAATAAAAAAATATTGCTTCTTTTATCCTCTTTGCTTTTTATGCGAGTATACAGGTGTGCCCATCTTTATTTCATGACACATAATTACTTGTTAGAAGAGATGTTTGCTGAATTATCGCACCTAATTTAGAGTGCTGTGCATCAGCGAGTGTTCATGTTGATTCTAGGGTTACATAATTCATTTTACTAGAGATGGCACTATTCACCCTGCCAAATAAATTTATCTTTCACTTGTAGGTAATTTGGGCGTTTGTCATAATCTCTGATATATGAGGAAAGAGAAGGTAGTTTCTTTCATGGCCTTGCAATATCAGTTACCTGCATTGATAATGAATAACCTCATATTGCATTATTTGGTGAGACTGATCAGGATTCCTACTTATGCTTGCTATATCATAACGATCATCTGCAAAATTCTTGTTATCATTCGAATGTTCTGCTGTTGCTTGACAATCCCTAGGATAATTAGTTTGTGCAATATTCTACTTCTTGGTTTACCTTGAACAGATGTATATATGGCCACACTGGTGCTTGGTCTATAAACAATTACCTGGCTTTCCAAATCCATCCTTAAATAATTTTGTGATTAATAGCTGTGTTTTTTTAACTGTGTTGTTGGAGCCCTTATGGTTTCTACTTAAATATTGTCATGAAGTTTTTTTTGGGGGGGGGGGTCCATCTTTCACTTTTTTTGCCCTAACGGGGATCATTGGTGTTAACTGCCCTGGTATTTTTTGCTTACTCTTTAATTTTCGTTTTGATGCTTTGTAATCACAAAGCAATTTTATTTTTCTGATGTAGAAGCAAAATCACAATATAATAGCCTTTATTTATGTTATGGATCTAGATTACTTGTATGGAAGTTATTTTATTGTCTTTGAGGGAACGGCCATTTTTATATATTTGGTTCTTATATGAATTCACCTGAAAAATTAAAAGCTGCAATATGTTGTACATTTGGTTCCTAGACTTTTACAGTTTCTTCTAATGGAAAGGCAGTTGTGCTGCTGTGGTTCAAAGTTCAAACCAGGTTCTTAAGTCCCTTTTTTTAATGCAAAGGGATTGTTGCTTAAATGTAGTTGGGCCGACCTATGAAAATTTTACACGAGCCTGTGTTCTCTACTTTTGTAAATTTAATAAGCTTATGTCTCAATGGAATATTTTACCATCTTATTAGGTTCTTGACAAGGCTACTGTTTTGTCACATTGGTCCATGTACCTTTTTAAGTGATAACTAAAACTCTAAGAGGCTTTAGTTTTTTCTCTTAAATTTCCTGATCTGAGTCAGTGAGTTTTGTGGATGTCAAAATTAGTCCGTTTCCTTTTCTTTGCTAGCAGTGTGCTGTATGCTAATGCTTGCATTTTTTATTTGAAGTATTCATTTTGATCTATGGTTTCCATTTCATTGTCTATGCCTTGATCAGCTAAAATTTCACTCATGTGGGAACCTCCAACACTGGGTGTGTCCCCTTTTTTGGTCCTTCGGTGAAAAAATGTAGTCTTCTTATTTTTTATAACAATATGTTCTGGGATCTCATGTATGTACATTTCCTATGTGCAGAGGGAAGCTCAACCTTGTTCTTCTGCCATCATCTAGCATGCGGCTTACCTTTGTTTGTGATGATGGTTATCCAGAGCAACTAGCTCTCTTGAGCAATGGCTTTGAATTTTCGGAAGTTATGATTGAAGAAATATCAGCTGATAATTCTGGACGCTCTTTCCTAATCAGAATTTCAGAATCTAAAGTGTTTTACTACTGGTGTGCTGAGAAGTCGAAGGAACATGGAATGGAACTTCTTGCAAAGGTTTGTATGCATAAATATACATAGACTTTATCTATGTGGTAGTAAAAACAAAACATAAAACAGTATTGTCCATATCAATACACACACACTGATAAGGATTCTTATTCTTGTTTTTGTGTGCATAGATGAAAAACCTTTTGGACGGGAGGCCAACACTCTCTGATCTCACTGGCATCTCTAATTCACGACTTGATGCTTTTGCCACTCATTTACATGCTTATCTTATTGCATCAAGTATCGGTGATGTTACATCATTGGGCTCACTTAATGACTTCCTGAGTACTTCAAGATCACATGATCAATATTTACAGCTCCAGTCAGATTTTTCCAAAACTTCCAGGTTCCGTGCCTCGGCTGCTAGTGCAATTAAGCCAAGCTCTGTCTATCAAGCCAGCCTAAGTCCGAGATCTGGCACTTTTAAAGATGGGGTACCAAGGGCTTCATGTGCAAGGGTTGTTGGGAGGGACAAGCTGAAGCGTCGTGTGGAATGGTTAGGCCCGTTAACTGCTCCGCTTGATACGAATCCTTTGACAATCAACCCTGATTCTGCCAGTGAGAAGTGTGATGCAGATTGTTCAAAGAACAATGTTAGCTCAGTTCCGTTGGACCTGCCTCTTTCGTTTCCCCTGTTGCCTTCTATTTACTCCCTTGGCACTCGTCCGGTTCCTGAGGTTTCTTTGGAGAAACAGTTTAAGCCTTACTATTGCTGGTGCCCACCATGCCCATCATCGCTGCAATACACTGTCACCCATTTGCATCTGCCAGCTACACCTGTAGATCCGTTGCCCCTACCACCTTTGAGTTCACTGCTAGCAAGTGAGCAGCCACCTTCTTCAACAGTTTCTGTAAAGCTGGATACAACTGATCTCCCTTCCCTTAATCTTCCGTCCATACTGCATTCACCACTTATTCCCCTACATGGTCCACAAGTGCCAACGTTCACACCATTGATGTCCGATCCCATTGTGCATGTCCCAGTCATTGATGTTTGTTCGGCGGGTCAGGCCTATCTAGTGAGTTGTGGGCCGTCTATAACTTCAGCAGTTCCCCTGCTCCCGAGCTTGAAGCCTCTGCTGCCAGAAGCAGAGTCGTTAGTCGAGAGAAGCGCAAGGGAAACACTGATGAGGCTCATAGCTTCGACACCACCTGCAAGCAATCCTCTACCTGGAAGTATATCCCGGGCGAATAACAATGTAATATAATTGGTGCTGTTGTTCAGCTAGATTTTATTTACCACCCTGTCTTGTGGCTTATTATACTAATTTGATTTGATAACAGGTGAAGAAGCATGTTGATGTGTGTCCCAATGAAAAAGCATCCGGTACGTCTTGTGTTTCTGCTGCTGTGTTTGGAAGTGGGATTGCACACGCTGAGGATGAAGTTCCAAGCGGAGGTGATTCACAAGAGCCGTTTGCCGAATACGATGGTACCAGCAATGAATGTGATGTACATCATTGGCAGAAATTCTAGCTTGGCTGCATCCGCATGGTAAATAGGGTTTTGAGGATTCGGGGGTTTGATGTCCTGTACGCAGCAGCAGCCTTAAAAGTTTCTGTGCCCAGCCAGCATCTCTATTTGGTTTGCAAATGTAATTACTAGTTTGTACTGTCTTGTTTTTGGCAAACTTGCTGCGAGCCTCGTGCTTAGTTTGGTTTATTTATTTATGAACTTTAGGCCTGTTCGAAGCACCCAGTTTGTAAGAAAATGGATTATATAAACTGAAGTGATTCCAAATATATCAGTTTATAAAAATTGGATTACCAGTTTCTAAAAAACCAAGAAGCTAGTTTTTTCTAACTAAAATCACTTTTTGTTTGATTAATTAAGTCATGCTTATGTTGTTTTTGCAGAATTTACATCTATTGCCATATCTTCCATTTAAATAGAGCAAGGGTATGCTAGTAATTATGTATAAAAACTAGAAATTGGTTTCTTAGAAAGCGGGTTCCAAAAGCATCACCTAATTTTTTTTATATAATCCAGTTTCTATAAACTGAACATATAATCGGTTTCTTATTTAAAACTAGAGTGCTTTCAAACATATTCTTAGGCTATCTTCAACAGTTTATTCATTATCATCTCTATATTTAAACTTCACTCCGCAAACAGTATAATTTATATTGCAAAACAGCATAAAACAGTGTTTTGGATAACAATATGTTGTTAGCTTTGGATTAATTATCATCTCTATATTTAAACTTCACTCCGCAAACAGTATAATTTATATTGCAAAACAGCATAAAACAGTGTTTTGGATAACAATATGTTGTTAGCTTTGGATTAAAGCTAATTTAGATTGCTGTCGCTGTAATTTATAAAGACAAAAACACGACAAAAACACTATAGAACCAGTAGAAATCGATATAGATTAAAGATAAATGAACATGCTGCATATCAATAATGTACTTCATGTTTTAGAGCTTCTATGGAGCATAGCGAAACTGTTGTGTTGACTTACCGTGACCGTTAGTAGAGAAAACCTAACACACACATGTGTGTATCCATACATACTGTCGGCGTTTCGACCCCGGAGGGTCCCTGGACCGACGAGTAAATTTGTCGCTGCGCGTCCCAGCCCAGATGGGTTGGCGCGAGATGGAACACAAGGGGGAAAACGCGGCTCGTGTTACCCCGCGCTAGAGGGGTGTGCTCGTAGTAGGGGTTACAAGCGTTCGCGCGAGAGAGAGAGAGTGAGCCTGCTCGTCAGCTCGTTCTCCCGCGCGACCCTCTCGCATGAAGGCCCTGGACCTCCCTTTTATAGATGCAAAGAGAGGGTCCAGGTGTACAATGGGGGGTGTAGCTATGCGCTAACATGTCCGGCAGAGAGGTGCCTGAGCCCTGTGTACATGCCAACGTGGCTGTCGGAGAGGTGCTAGAGCCCTGTGTATGCGGTAACGTGGTCGTCGAAGGAGCGCCTGAGCCCTGTAGAAGCACAGCTGTCGGTGCTGCTGGGATCTTGCTGACGTCTCCTTGCTTCTGTAGGGGGCTGAGAACCACCGTCGTCATGGACGCACGCGAGGAGCCATCATTATTTGTTACCGGGGCGAGCCAGATGGGACGCCGGTCTTGTTCCCCCGTAGCCTGAGCTAGCTAGGGGTAGGGTAATGATGTATCCCCGTGGCGCGGTCGGTCCAAGCCCAAGGTTGGGCGAGGCGGAGACTTCTCCTGAGGCCGAGGCCAGGGTCGGGCGAGGACGCGATTCCTCCCGAGGCCGAGGTTGAGGCCGAGCCCTGGGGTCGGGCGAGGCGGAGACCACCTTCCGAGGCCGAGGTTGAGGCGGAGCCCTAGGGTCGGGCGAGGCGGAGACCTCCTTCCGAGGCCGAGGTTGAGGCCGAGCCCTGAGGTCGAGCGAGGCGGAGATCTCCTTCCGAGGCCGAGGCCTAAGGTCGGGCGAGGCAGAGCCTCCTGTTGCGCCTGAGGTTGAACTTGGCTGTTTTCAGCCTCACCCTGGCGGGTGGCACAATAGTCGGAGCAGGGCGAGCGGCGCTGTTTTCCTGTCAGGTCGGTCAGTGGAAGGGCGAAGTGACTGCGGTCACTTCGACCTTGCCGACTGAGGCACGTGTGTCAGGATAAGGTGTCAGGCGATCCTCGCATTGAATGCGTCTGCGATACAGTCGGTTGGTGAGGCAATTTGGCCAAGGTTGCTTCACAACGAAGCCTGCCCGAGCTGGGCTTCGGGCGAGTCGAGGGTGCGCCCGTTGCTTGAGGAGGCCCTCAGGCGAGGCGTGATTTCGTCTAGGACTACTGTTCCCGCCTGAGGCTGGGCTCGGGCGAGGCGAGATCGCGTCCCTTGAGTAGACGAAGCCTTGACCTGAATCGTGCCCTTCAGTCTCTGCAGCTTGTGCTGATGGTGGTTACCAGTCGTGTTTAGGAGTATTGGGGGTACCCCTAATTACGGTACCCGACAGTAGCCCCGAGCCTCAAAGGGAGTGTTGATACTCGCTTAGAGGCTTTGCCGCAATTTTTTGCGAGGGGACCGACCTTTCTCGGTTACACTTTGTTCCGGTGGGTGCGCGCGAGCGCACCCGCCGGGTGTAGCCCCCGAGGCCTCGGAGGAGTGGTTTGACTCCTCTGATGTCTTAATGCCTTTCGTGATGCCTTGGCCGGCCTGGTTGTTCCCTCATGCGACCTGATCGTAGCCCAGGTGCATGGTCAGGTTCCGAGTTTTTAGGCTGGTTTGTTGACGCTGTCAACGGTTTGGCCGTAGTCGGGTTTGCGAGAGCAGCCCCCGAGCCTCTGCACGGAGCGAGAGGACGATCAAGGACTGTCTCGACTTTTATTATATGCCCCTTCGTCGCCTTTCCGCAAGGAGGGGGGGGGAAGCGCCATGTTGTCCTCGGAGGGCACCGAACATGGTGTCTCGAGTGAGTTGCTAACGGGTGATCCGAGTGGATGTCCGTGCCCCGTTCGATAAGGGTCGGCTAGTGGCCCAGAGGCGTGCTCCAAAAGTACCTGCAGGTGATTTGCCGGACCCAGACCCGTTCGATAGGGTCCGAGGGCTCGATGCCTCCCTCTGGTGGGATTCCGTTACAAAATCGCTCCTGCTGGTCTCGGAAATGTCCTAGGGTACCTCGGGAGCATAGCCCGAGCCTCGACCATGTAACAGACGTACCCAGAGTCATCCCTCGCTCTGCGTGCTCTGGGGAGGCTGCCGAACCCTTCCGAGGGGCCAGCCTTCGAACCCCTGATCAGTAGTGGGCGCGGAGCCCGAGTGCTCTGGGCGGCTGTCGAACCCTTCCGAGGGGCCAGCCTTCGAACCCCTGATCAGTAATGAGCTTGAAGCCCGAGTGCTCTTGGGCGGCTGTCGAACCCTTCCGAGGGGCCAGCCTTCGAACCCCTGATCAGTAGGAGGGCTCGGGGCCCGCTTCCTTCGCGGAGAAGGATCCCTTACGAAATGTCCCCTTTCCCGGTCCCTGTAGCAAGAGAGAGAAAGGGGAAGAGGAAAAGGATATGAATTTAAATGGTGTGGCGCACCTTTTTTGACGCGGTCATCATGGCGGAGGTGAAACGACACCCGCTTCGCCTGCCAAAGGTGTTGCTTGCCCTGCCGAGGAGTTAATGCGATGGGACGGGTGATTCGCGGGGCGGCCGCGTGCGCGAGCCGTTCGAGGAACGAAACACGGGCGCGTCATCTTTACGCCGTGGGAGAGGGCTCCCCTGCCGCTTCAGGAGGGGACGTGAGCCTGCAGGCAATTTGACGGCTGCTTCTGCTCGTCTGCTGCCGCCATTACTGCCGGTCCACTTTTGGCCACATGAACCGTCGCGCCTCCTCCCGCGGCTGACTGCCCCATGATTGATGTGCTCGATTGGCACTGTTGGGCCATGCGCAGGGTTGCCTCGAGTCACGGCACCAGTTCCGCAGTCGAGAAGGCGCGACATTGGCGCAAGTGGCGATGCGATTTCTTGTACGTAGTAACCGGCGCGCCGGTTACATGATGTGCGGGCATGGGCCTCCATGCTGGATGCGATGAAGCCGAAGGGGTGCGCCCTCGCGGTACGGTTACACGCCACCTGCATGGCGGTCCGCCCTTTTGACCGCTGGTTTCGGCGAGGATGGAGGAGTGCTTGTAACCGCGGGGCGGTTACACGCTCCGCGTGCGGCGGTTTGGCTTCTTTTGTTTCGGGTCAGCTTGCATGACGTGTGGGACCCAGCCCCCGTATCATAGGGGGAGGACCCTGGAGCACGTCGGTGAAGACTTTGCCCGTGACGCTTGAGGATGCGAGTGGGGAGAGCCGCCTTTAAAAAGGGATCGATCCCCCAGGCGGTAGCCATGCCTTCGCACTCCCCTCATGCATTGCGCCCTTCCACCTTCCGAGCCCTCGGATGGGGAGCGCCCGCGTTGCCTTCGTCTTGCTGCTGTTGGAGGAGCACGACCTTGTGGGGGTTGGCGCCTTTCAGCCATCGCTCGGCTTCAAGGATTTTCATCATGCAGCCCGGCTGCATTCCCTCACCAATGGTCATCCAGGATGATGACCACCAGTTCGGTGGTGGGGAGAAGCAAGCCGGGCTGCGGCCTCTGCCCCGCCCTCAGCTTCAAGGATCTTCATCATCCTGCTGGGAAGGAGGGCGGGGCGAGTTGGGGCCTACCTCCGCGTGGGCTGGCGACCCGCTTCTTCCTCCGGCGCTCGGGGGAGAAAGGCATACTCCAGCTCTGCGGAGGAGGCGTCCTCCAGCCATGCGGGGGAAGGCGAACTGCTGCTTCCTGGATAGGGTGCAACTGTCCGTCCTCCACCCGGGCGACTGTGACCGGCTGCACCGGAGGGTCGCACAACACGTCGTACGCCACGAGGGCGGTACTCGTGTTCTGGGACGGTCCCTGTCTCGTTCTCGTGGCGAGAACGGGAGTGAGGACCTGCCGGTGCGCTTTGGGGCGGCCGCCGCTCGCTGGTGCGGTGTTGGTGGGCAGGTGGCCGCTGTCGTCGGTGCTGAGGTGGTGGTTGCCGCTAGAGAGGCTTCCCACCACAACGGTGGTTGCTTTCGCCGGCGAGACCGTCAGTGCCACCTGCGCTCCGGGCCTCCGGCTCTTTGGCTTTAATGGCTAGTTCTCGTCCCCCGTGAGGGGACGTGAACGAGGGCCTTCCAGCGGTAGCGTTTGCCCTGGGGCCATCGCTGCTGCTGTCTAGCCATCCGAGACGGAGGTCATTGCCACGCTGTTGGTGCATCGGTTGCCGGCGAGCCACCCAGAGTTCGTTGTCCCGCAGGCCCTCTGGTGTGGAGGTAGTTCATACCCGCGGGAGTGGAACCAGAGTTCCGTTTGTAATGGCACCCTGAGTATGGGCGTTTGTTCATTTTGGCTGTCGAGGCCTGAACATCTGGGTATTTGAGTGTAATACCGTGTTTCTTCCTCATTTCGAGCACTAGGACTCGCCTGTCGGCTAGCTGAACTGCTTAACCGAGTGTGAGTTGCCTTGCACGGAAGGTGACGAGTGAGGTATCCGTATCCCGGAGGCGTAGGAGTCCCTCGGCTCAGTCGGCCTTGCCACTCAAGGCCTCTCTTGCTCAGTTTTAGAACCTTCGGCCGCTCTACGATGAGCTGGAGCCGGAGGCAGCGGTGTCGGCGTGGACAGAGGTGGAGTCGGCTCGAGAAGAGGCTTCGTCGGCCCAGGAGCAGGTGGCTTCCCGGGCCGAGGAGGTGCAGCAGTGGCGGCTGGGGCTTGGCTAGGTCATCCGCGAGTGGGACCAACCCCGGAGTCATGCTGCCGAGGCCGTGAGCCGGGCTGAGGTCCTCGGGGGACAGCTGGCTGTGGCTACGGAGCGACCAGCCGAGGTGTCTGCTCGGGTCGGGACCCTGGAGGAGACCCTGGCTGCCATGGCCCAAGCGTGGTGCTGGCGTCCTCCTTCGAGGTGGAGATCCTTCCGCCCGTGTCGCCGTCCGAGGCCGGGCCAGATTCCGACAAAGGTGGAAACGACGCTGAGGGTGCTGCTGCTCCCTCTGTCGATGTCTGAACCTGCAGGAACAGTTTGTCTGTAGTATGCATATGTTTTTTGCGGACGCCGAGGCCCAAACATCTTATTGTCGTGTTATAAAGCTGTGTTTCCTTTCCTCTTGTTTCGAGTATCAGGACTTGTTTGTCGGTAGCAGAACCACTTATCCGAGCGAGAGTTACTTTTCACGGAAGGTGATGAGTGAGGTATCCGTATCCCGGAGGCGTAGGAGTCCCTCGGCTCGGTCGGCCTTGCCGCTTACGTGCACTCTTACTCATTCGCAGGATTCTGTTATCGATATAGTCGAGAAGGCACGAAAATCGTTCTGGCAGAAAAGTTTTCGAGCGTTAGGACTTGTTCGGTAGTGGAATCGCTTATCCGAGCGTGAGTTACTTATCACGGAAGGTGATGAGTGAGGTATCCGTATCCCGGAGGTGTAGGAGTCCCTCGGCTCGGTCGGCCTTGCCGCTTACGTGTACTCTCGTCGTTTTCAGGATCCCGCTATCGAAGCAGTCGAAACGGTACGAAAGACGTTCTGGCAAAAGACTTTTTCGAGAAAAATTTTGATGCAGAGGGGGTTCCCCCCTTCTAGCCCCCGAGGGAGGGTCGGGCTTTGCCGAGGCAAGGCTGACCCTTCCTTGACGGTTAGACTTTATTTATGTATGTAAAGAGAACGAGGTATATGAATGACTTGAAACATCTTAAAGGTAGAAGCGACGTAGCTGTTGGATGTTCCAAGCGTTGTTGTAGACCTCGCCTTGATTGTTGGCCAGCTTGTATGTTCCGGGCTTCAAAATCTTGGCGATGATGAACGGCCCTTCCCAGGGAGGAGTAAGCTTGTGGCGCTCTCGGGCATCCTGCCGCAGCCGAAGTACCAAGTCTCCCACCTGGAAGCCTCGGGGCCGAACCCCTCAGGCGTGGTAGCATCGCAGAGACTACTGATACCGCGTCGAGTGTAGTAAGGCCACGTCCCGAGCCTCTTCGAGCTGGTCCAGTGAGTCTTCTCGGCTGGTCTAGTTGCTTCGATCGTCGTACGCCTTTGTTCTCGGGGAACCGTATTCTAAGTCTGTGGGCAAGATAGCCTCGGCCCCATAGACTAGAAAGAACGGCGAGAAACCCATGGCTCGGCTCGGCGTCGTCCTCAGACTCCAGACCACCGAGGGTAGCTGTTTCATCCACCGCTTGCCGAATTTGTTGAGATCGTTGTAGATCCTCGGTTTAGGTCCCTGCAGAATCATACCATTGGCACGCTCCACCTGCCCATTCGTCATGGGGTGAGCTATGGCGGCCCAGTCCACACGGATGTGGTGGTCCTCGCAGAAGTCCAAGAACTTCTTCCCAGTGAACTACGTGCCATTGTCGGTGATGATGGAGTTCGGGACCCCAAAGCGATGGATGATGTTCATGAAGAACGCCACCGCCTGCTCGGACCTGATGCTGGTTAGGGGTCGGACCTCGATCCACTTAGAGAATTTGTCGATGGCGACCAGCAGGTGCGAGAAGCCCCCGGGTGCCTTCTGCAAGGGACCGACGAGGTCCAGACCCCACACAGCAAACGACCAGGTGATGGGTATTATCTGTAGGGCCTGAGCAGGCAGGTGCGTCTGTCTCGCGTAGAATTGACACCCTTGGCAAGAGCGTACAATCCTAGTGGCGTCGGCCAGTAGAAGCCTTGTCGGAAGGCGTTCCCAACGAGGGCTCGAGGTGCTGCATGGTGACCGCAAGCCCCCCGAGTGTATTTCTTGCAATAGCTCCTGTCCTTCAGCGATGGATATGCATCGTTGGAGAATGCCTGAGGGGCTGCGGTGGTAGAGCTCCTTTTCATCACCCAGTAAGACGAACGACTTGGCACGCCACGCCAGTCGCCGAGCTTCGGCCTTGTCGAGGGGTAGCTCTCCTCGGAGGTGATATTCCAGGTACGGGGCCTGCCAGTTTGGGTTAGGCGTGACCCCATTCCGCTCTCCCTCGACGCGCAGTGCCTCACCCTCGGCGGCCGAGGCCTCCTCGGGCTCGGGCGTGTCGTCGGTCTTGACGGAGGGTTGATGTATGTCTCTGGAGAAGACATCAGGGGGAACCGTTGTCCGTCCCGAGGCTATTTTAGCCAGCTCATCTGCAGTCTCGTTGTACCATCGAGCGATATGGTTGAGCTCAAGCCCGTAGAACTTGTCTTCCAGGCGTCGAACTTCGTCGCAGTAGGCCTCCATCTTCCGATCGTGGCAGTGGGAGTTCTTCATGACTTGGTCAATGACAAGCTGCGAGTCACCACGAGCGTCGAGGCGCTGAACCCCTAGCTCGATGGCGATGCGCAACCCATTAACCAGAGCCTCGTACTCGGCCACATTGTTTGACGCCGGGAAATGGAGGCGCAGCACGTAGCGGAGATGTTTCCCGAGGGGTGAGATGAAGAGCAGGCCAACACCTGCTCCTGTTTTCATCAGCGACCCATCGAAGTACATGGTCCAGAGTTCTGGTTGGATCGGAGCTGTTGGCAATTGGGTGTCGATCCATTCCGCCAGGAAATCCGCCAAGACTTGGGATTTTATGGCCTTCCGAGGGACGAATGAGAGTGTTTCGCCCATGAGCTCCACTACCCACTTTGCTATCCTACCCGAGGCCTCTCGGCACTAGATGATCTCCCCCAGGGGAAGGATGACACCACAGTCACCGGATGAGACTCGAAGTAGTGTCGCAACTTTCGCCACGTTAGAATTACTGTGTACAGTAGCTTCTGAATTTGCGGGTAGGGGATCTTGGTCTCGGATAGCACTTCACTGATGAAGTAGACCGGCCTCTGGACGAGCAGTGTATGCCTTCTTCTCGTCTCTCGACTACGATCACGACGCTGACCACCTGAGTGTTGTGGCTACGTAGATCAAGAGGGCTTCTCTCGCAGCGGGGGGCACCAAGATGGGCGCATTTGTAAGGAGTGCCTTTAAGTTTCCGAGGGCTTCCTCGGCCTCGGGGGTCCAAGTGAAGCGCTCGGTCTTCCTTAAGAGGCGGTACAAGGGTAGGCCTTTTTCGCCGAGGCGCGAGATGAAGCGGCTCAGAGCCGCAAGGCATCCCATGACCCTTTGTACTCCTTTCAAATCTTTGATAGGCCCCATGTTGGTGATGGCCGCGATTTTCTCCGGGTTGGCCTCGATGCCCCACTCGGAGACGATGAACCCTAGGAGCATGCCTCGGGGGACTCCGAAGACACACTTCTCGAGATTGAGCTTCACGCCCTTCGCTCTCAGACACTTGAATGTCGTTTCAAGGTCAGAGAGGAGGTCGGAGGCTTTCCTCATCTTGACAACGATGTCATCGACGTAAGCCTCGACCGTTCGGCCGATGTGCTCTCCGAACACGTGGTTCATGCACCTTTGGTATATCGCGCCTGCATTCCTCAAGCCAAATGGCATAGTAGTATAGCAGTACATGCCAAAAGGTGTGATGAAAGAAGTCGCGAGCTGGTCGGACTCTTTCATCTTGATTTGGTGATAGCCTGAATAGGCATCGAGGAATGACAGGGTTTCGCACCCAGCAGTGGAATCCACAATTTGATCGATGCGAGGTAGAAGGTAGGGAACCTTCGGACATGCTTTGTTTAGACCAGTGTAGTCTACGCACATCCTCCATTTCCCACCTTTCTTTTTCACAAGCACAGGGTTAGCTAACCATTCGGGATGGAATACCTCTTTGATGAACCCTGCAGCCATCAGCTTTTGGATCTCCTCGCCTATGGCTCTGCGCTTTTCTTCGTCGAAACGGTGCAGGTGCTGCTTCACGGGTCGGGCTCCAGCTCGGATATCCAGCGAGTGCTCGGCGACATCCCTCGGTATGCCTGGCATGTCCGAGGGACTCCACGCAAAAACTTCGGCGTTTGCGCGGAGTAAGTCGACGAGCGCTGCTTCCTATTTGGGGTCGAGCTCGGAGCCGATTCGGACTTGCTTGCAGGTGTCGTTGCTGGGGTCGAGAGGGACGGACTTAATCGCCTTAGCTGGTTCGAAGTTGCCGGCGTGGCGCTTCGCATCAGGCACCTCCTTGGAGAGGCACTCCAGGTCGGCGATGAGGGCCTCGGACTCGGCGAGGGCCTCAGCGTACTCCACGCACTCCACGTTGCATTCGTACGCGTGTCGGTACGTGGATCCGACGGTGATGACACCTTTGGGGCTCGGCATCTTGAGCTTGAGGTAGGTGTAGTTGGGGACGGCCATGAACTTGGCGTAGCACAGTCTCCCCAGCACCGCATGGTAGGTTCCTCGGAACCCGACCACCTCGAACGTGAGGGTTTCCTTTCAGAAGTTGGAGGGAGTTCTGAAGCAGACGGGCAGATTGAGTTGCCCAAGGGGCAGGACGCGCTTCCCGAGGATGATCCCGTGAAAGGGCACCGCACCGGCCCGGATCGTGGACAGATCGACCTTCAAGAGCCCGAGGGTCTCGGCGTAGATGATGTTGAGGCTGCTGCCCCCGTCCATGAGGACCTTGGTGAGCCTGGCATTGCCGATGATGGGATCGACAACGAGCGAGTACTTTCCTGGGCTTGGCACGCAGTCGGGGTGGTCGGCTTGGTTGAAGGTGATGGGCTTGTCGGACCAGTCTAGGTAGACTGGTGCCGCCACCTTTACCGAGCAGACCTCCCGGCGCTCCTGCTTGCGGTGGCGAGCCGAGGCGTTCGCCACTTGCCCACCGTAGATCATGAAACAGCCGTGGACCTCGGGGAACTCCTCTTCCTTGTCGCCCTCTTTCTTGTCGTTGTCTTGGCATTTTCCACCTTCCGCCGGGGGCCCGGCCTTATGGAAGTAGCGCCGAAGCATGACGCATTCCTCAAGGGTGTGCTTGACGGGACCCTAGTGATAGGGGCATGACTCCTTGAGCATCTTGTCGAATAGGTTGGCCCCTCCGGGAGGCTTCCGAGGGTTCCTGTGCTCGGCGGCAGCGACAAGATCTGCGTCGGCGGCGTCGCGCTTCGCTAGCGACTTCTTTTTTGCCTTCTTCTTCGCGCCACGCTGGGCGGACGCCTTGGGGACGTCTTCCTGCTGGCATCCCTGAGGCTGCTTGTCCTTTCGGAAGATGGCTTTGACCGCCTCCTGACCAGAGGCGAACTTGGTGGCGATGTCCATCAACTCACTTGCCTTGGTGGGAGTCTTGCGGCCTAGTTTGCTCACCAGGTTGCGGCAAGTGGTGCCGGCGAGGAACGCCCCGATGACATCCGAGTCGGTGATGTTGGGCAGCTCGGTGCGTTGCTTCGAAAATCACTGGATGTACTCTCGCAGGGATTCCCCTGGCTGGTGGCGGCAGCTTCGGAGATCCCAAGAGTTCCCAAGGCGCACGTACGTGCTCTGGAAGTTTCCAGCGAAGGCTTTGACCAGGTCGTCCCAGTTGGAGATCTGCGTAGGAGGCAGATGCTCCAACCAGGCTCGGGCGGCATCGGAGAGGAACAGGGGGAGGTTGCAGATGATGAGGTTGTCATCGTCCGTTCCTCCCAGCTGGCAGGCCAGCCGGTAGTCGCAAGCCACAACTCCGGCCTTCTTTCTCCCGAGTACTTTGTGATGGTAGTCGGGGTTCGGAACCAGGTCGGGAACGACGCCCGTCGTATGGCCCGGCTGAAGGCTTGCAGACCTAGTGCTTCGGGCGAGGGGCTCCGATCCTCCTCACTGTCGTAGCGTCCCCCACGCCTGGGGTGGTAGCCTCGGTGCACCTTCTCGTCGAGGCGGGCTCGACGGCCGCGACGGTGGTGCTCGTTGCCGAGGCGACCTGGGGCTGCAGGCGTCGTGTCCCGCATGCACCCGGTGTGGACTGAGGCCTCCCGCATGAGTCGGGAAGTTGCTGCACGATGCTCCGGGGGGCACCCTTGCCTTCGGGAGGCAGAGCTCTTGGCCCACAGGACCGCGGCATCCTCCAGGAGATTCTTGAGTTCTCCCTGGATACGCCGCCCCTCAGTGGTGGATGGCTCCGGCATTGCTCGGAGCAGTATCGCCGCTGTAGCCAGATTCTGGCTGACCCCGCTAGAGGCCGGGGGCAGCCTTGCCCTGGCATCGTCAGCGATACGGCGCTGGACATCCCGGGCCTGATGACGCGCTTCTCCAGCGAGTGCTCGGCCTTCCCACTCCTGCTCGATGTTTTGTCGGAGCTGCACAAGTTGCCCTGCTTCCTCGTCGAGCTTGGCCTACATCTCGCGGATTTGCTCGAGCTGTGTGTCCTGACCCCCCGCAGGGACTGTGACCACAGCTAGCTCCCGCGGGATGTCAATGCGAGAAGCAGGCCCAGGGGGATCGTCATCCTCCGGCATACCAAGGTGGTTGCCTTCGTCGCGACCCCCCATATCGACGTGGAAACATTCGCGACTTGGGTCACAACCTTCATCGTCAAGGCTGTGGCCATCATCGGAGCAATCGGAGAGGCAGTAGTCGCATGCGATCATGAAGTCCCGCACGACACTGGGATTACCGAGCCCGGAGAAATCCCAACCAGAGTCAGGCTCGTCTTCTTCCTCGGAACCCGGAGGCCCGTAGGTCGAGACGGCCGTCAGTCGGTCCCAGGTTGACCACATATGGTACCCCGGAAGGTTAGGATATGCCTTTATGAAAGCGCTCACCGAAGCGGGGTCGCTTGGTGGATCGAAGCTGAATCTAAAAGGCATAGGGTGGAAAACGGACGATACCTCTCGATCGATGGACAGTGACGAGGTCGCGTCGGGGACGGACTGCACCGTTATCTCAGGTACGAGGCTAACGCCCAGCAAGTCCTCCGCGAGAGTGCTGGCGTCATCTGTCCGCTTGGGGTTGGAATGTTGCGGGGAAACGACGCTCGTCGTTGTCTCAGGCGCGAGGACAACGCCCGACATGTCCCCCACTGGGGTGCCGGCGTCATCGACTCGCTTGACAGCCGACGAGGTGCCGCCTCCTACCTGGCCACGGTTGCCCAGCCTCCTCCTGCGGCGAGGAGGGTGGCGGGACAAACCCAGATGCTGCTCCTCCGCCACAGGGGGAAGACGTCGTCGAGTTCGCCGCCGCCGGGCGAGCTGACGACCGTCGTTGTCCCTGTCGCGCTGCGGGGGGAGGAGTACCATGTCGTAGCTGCCGTCGAGGGACATGAACTCGAGACTCCTGAAGCGGAGCAGCGTCCCGGGCTGAAGAGGTTGCTGGAGACTACCCATCTGGAACTCAATGGGAAGTTGTTCGTCAACACGCAGCAGGCCCCTACCTGGCGCGCCAACTGTCGGCGTTTCGACCCCGGGGGGTCCCTGGACCGACGAGTAAATTTGTCGCTGCACGTCCTAGCCCAGATGGGTTGGCGCGAGATGGAACACAAGGGGGAAAACGCGACTCGTGTTACCCCGCGCCAGGGGGGTGTGCTCGTAGTAGGGGTTACAAGCGTTCGCGAGATAGAGAGAGTGAGCCTGCTCGTCAGCTCGTTCTCCCGCGTGACCCTCTCGCATGAAGGCCCTGGACCTCCCTTTTATAGATGTAAGGAGAGGGTCCAGGTGTACAATGGGGGGTGTAGCTATGTGCTAACGTGTCTGGCAGAGAGGTGCCTGAGCCCTGTGTACATGCCAACGTGGCTGTCGGAGAGGTGCTAGAGCCCTGTGTACGCGGTAACGTGGCCGTCGGAGGAGCGCCTAAGCTCTGTAGAAGCAAAGCTGTTGGTGCTGCTGGGATCTTGCTGACGTCTCCTTGCTTCCGTAGGGGGCTGAGAACCACCGTCGTCATGGACGCACGCGGGGAGCCATCATTACTTGTTACCGGGGCAAGCCAGATGGGACGCCGGTCTTATTCCCCCGTAGCCTGAGCTAGCTAGGGATAGGGTAATGATGTATCCCCGTGGTGCGGTCGGTCCAAGCCCAAGGTCGGGCGAGGCGGAGACTTCTCCTGAGGCCGAGGCCGGGGTCGGGCGAGGACGCGATTCCTCCCGAGGCCGAGGTTGAGGCCGAGCCCTGGGGTCGGGCGAGGCAGAGACCACCTTCCGAGGCCGAGGTTGAGGCCAAGCCCTGGGGTCGGGCGAGGCGGAGACCACCTTCCGAGGCCGAGGTTGAGGCCGAGCCCTGGGGTCGGGCGAGGCAGAGGCCTCCTTCCGAGGCTGAGGTTGAGGCCGAGCCCTGGGGTCGGGCGAGGCGGAGATCTCCTTCCCAGGCCGAGGCCTAAGGTCGAGCAAGGCGGACCCTCCTGTTGCGCCTGAGGCTGAACTTGGTTGTTGTCAGCCTCACCCTGGCGGGTGGCACAGCAGTCGGAGCGGGGCGAGCGGCGCTGTTTTCGTGTCAGGTCGGTCAGTGGAAGGGCTAAGTGACTCCGGTCACTTCGACCTTGCCGACTGAGGCACGTGTGTCAGGATAAGGTGTCAGGCGATCCTCGTATTGAATGCGCCTGCGATACGGTCGATTGGTGATGCGATTTGGCCAAGGTTGCTTCACAACGAAGCCTGCCCGAGCTGGGCTTCGGGCGAGTCGAGGGTGCGCCCGTTGCTTGAGGAGGCCCTCGGGCGAGGCATGATTTCGTCTGGGACTACTGTTCCCGCCCGATGCTAGGCTCGGGCGAGGCGAGATCGCGTCCCTTGAGTAGACGAAGCCTTGACCTGAATCGTGCCCTTCAGTCTCTGCAGCTTGTGCTGATGGTGGTTACCAGCCATGTTTAGGAGTGTTGGGGGTACCCCTAATTATGGTACCCGACACATACATACATACGTACATACATACATACATATATATAGTTTATATATTAAGAGCCCTGGCCTTACAATAACTAGAGGAAGCCTAGGTCGGACGGTGAAATCCGGTCGAGTCGGACCAGGTCCGGATGTCTATAAAACAAGATCTGAAGTGCTAGGATTCATTTTTTATGCTCCACACCGATTCATTAGCGATGGCGCGTGCGGCGACTGCGGTTGCCCGAGAGCGTGTGCGACGGTGGACCCTCAGCCGGTGGCGGCGGCTCCCTGACCTCGACGCTCGGTGGTAGCGGCTCCCCGATCCAGAGGACAAGCGACAGCGGGGCCCTTGTGTGGGCAAGCGACGGTGTCCCTGAGCCCTGAGGCGGCGACACTTCAAAGGCCGACGAGCAAGCGACGCCCCTTGACGTGCGAGTAGCGACGGCGACACATGAGGCGCGAGGTTTGAGCGAGCGGTGTCACGGAAGGCGTGAGGTGCGCGCAGCGATGATCACGCGTGACATCCTCCGATCCAGCGTAGTTTGGGCGGCCCAAGTGACGACCTACATTTGTGCTTGTGTCATCGACGACTTCCTCCGGCCACTACCTTATCTGATTCGTGTTTTCTTTTTGATTATTGTGTTTTATGCCTACCGCATGTATTATTTACGCTAAAAACTGTACGATTTTATGCTTGAACACGGAGTTCGTATATCAGTTTGCTGCATGCATATTTTTTACATGCACATTGGAAAGACAATTCCTTGATTTATATTGTTCGTAATAACAAATTTTTTACATGCAGCTGATAACATATTTTCGCAGTATACCGAATTGCATAATTATATACACAGTGTAGCATATTTAGTATCAGTGAGCTCGGAGGCGCTGTTCTGCTGCGTCCGCCTGGGCCCGGTCGACGAGCCTGGGGCCAAGGTGGCGTACCAGACCAGCGTCAGCATCGCCGGCCACGTCTTCAAGGGCATCCTGCACGACGTCGGCCCGGACCCATCATCATCGGTCGCTGCGGGCGACGGCGGCTTCCACCACGCCACCGACGGGTCCTCCCCGGGCACGGAGGGTGAAGGCAGCGTCGCGGCGGCGAGGCCCATCTCGTCATCGGCTGTGGTCATGGATCCGTACCCGACGCCGACGCCCGGACCATATGGCGGCTCGCATTTCTTCCACGGCCATCCGAGGTGATCAAACAACCACCACGATTGACACAGCTAGCCTAGCTAAGATAGCTAGTGCTGGTTTCGTTCCATTTGGGCATGCCATGGCCATATGCATCCTTCAATATTTCGCTTTATTAGAAGAAGGATTATCGATCATCACCAAATTCAGATGTCCACTTAACGCTGTTCCTATATGTCAGGTACATTGAAAATAAATATTGGATCTCAAAAATGTCATTCTAGATCCATCTACCCTTTTGCTTACACATTATGGCTATCTCGCATTCATGGGCTGCAAGGTAAAATATTTGCATTTTATAATTTGTTAGCACTTTATACTTATTTGTTTGAATATTAATATTACATGTTTGTTAGCATTTTATAATTTGTTAGCACTTTATACTTACTGTAACAAGCACACATTTATCCACCGATGTGATTCTTATTTATGCTAATTTGAATGTGTTATTATGCTCAATTATCAGATCTTATGTACGCTCCGCGTTGTAAACACGTAGACCACTAATTCTACATTGTTTTTGTTCTTCCTTTTATGCTTTTACGATGATTTGAATTGATCCTTTTCAGAACAATGCACCCTAGTACCTAGTACACTCTAGAGCCGTATACAACATATACTCCCAGTACCCCCAGTAAGTATATGCTCTTTTGTTTTTGTGATCCACCGCCCATGTATCCAGAAGGCAAACTAGATTATGATGTATGCATATAAAATTGCCGATATCAAATAAATCGTCCATGAGTTGTCCTAGAGTTTCCAGTGTGAAGGATATGCATTGAATTAGTTTTCTATGTTTTTCAGAATGATGGCCAAGGTACACCATGACAGTAAAATTTTTTTACACCATGGTTATCTTGTTTTAATTCATCCTTTATGCGTTCCAATTATTTTGGTATGTTTGGTACACCATGACAACATAGAACTGAACCTTCTATTATTTTGTATGTTTGGTTTGCATGGGATAATCTGGCATGGGATGTATTTATGAACATTGATATCGTTTTTCATGCTTACTGACAGAATAATGCATATGGTCTAAAAATGGAGAATTCACTTTTCCTCAATGATTAACAGTTCATGTTACGTTTGCAGATATGGACGCGATGGTTTTCTCCACATTAGGAAAGCTGGAAGAGCCTTTTGAACTCACTTTTTTTGCTAACAGTAGTGTTATGGTGAAACATAGTTTTGCATGTATGTACCAACAACTAAAATTTAAATACGACATTATCATAGTTGAGTACAGGAATAATTATCTCTTATATCTTATTGTAAAATCTAAAACAGTTCTCCTGTAGATGGTTAGCTTGCATTTTACGCTACAATTACCTCAGATCACTTCTTGTTGTATTTTACACCAATTTACGATATTTCTTGATGCGTTTTATGACAACCTCGTGCACAGAGAGATATATTCGGTCTACAGTCGTTATTATGAAACAGGTGAATGATTTACGCTAAAATTCGTACTCATTTACGTTGTTTTGGTTCACGTTTTACACATAAATCCGTCCGAGCCAGAACTCGCGTACGACCGGTGACGCGCGATTTTTGCGCCGTAAATTTCGGCTCCATTCGCCATTACGAAACATATATACGATTTACACTAACATTCGTACTAATTTACGATGTTTCGGTTCACATTTACGTTGTAATTCATTCGAGGCAGAACCCGCTCACGATCGGTCGCACTCAATTTTCACGCCGTAATTTCGGGCCCATTTGCTGTTACGAAACAGATATATGATTTATGCTAAATTTCGTACTCATTTACGCTGTTTTAGCTCACGTTTTACGCTGAAATCCATTCGAGCTAGAACCCGTGCACGATCTGCTGCACGCGATTTTCACGCCGTAATTTTGGGCCTTGTTTGTTGTTACAAAACATATATAGGATTTACGCTAAATTTCGTACTCATTTACTTTGTTTTAGCTCACGTTTTATGGTGGAATCCGCCCGAGCTAGAACCCACGCACGATCGGCTGCACGCGATTTTCACGCCGTAATTCTGGGCTATGTTTGCTGTTACAAAACAGATATAGGATTTACGCTAAATTTCATACTCATTTACGATGTTTTAGCTCACGTTTTACGCGGGAATCCGCCTGAGCCAGAACGAGCACACGATCGGGCGCATGTGGGTATACCTGACTGGGCCTTCCCATACTAATGGAAGTCCAGGGCTTCCATTACCTCCTCCCTATATATATATAAACACACACACACATATATATATATATATATCACTTGCTAGTATAATGCCCATGCTAAATGACACATATAAATATAAATTTAATATTAAAGTGCACATATGGTTCATATATAAACTATTAACAGATAAGAACGATATTACACTTTATCTTAGTCAAAAGGTTGAGAAAGTTATAAGTTGAAAATAAACATGACCCTCTTTTTTATACCTCGCTCGATCGTTTGTTATCCTCTAGCTAGCAAGGTGATACTATTTAGGAGCGCTACGTTGTATATGACTTCACAGAGTGGGCAAGAAGTGGAGAGAGAACTGATGCTTTAAAAAAGTAGAGATATACACGTTTAAAGCATGAGTTTCTTCATGCGTCGCCCTCTCTCGGCATGCGTCCAGCGACGAAAATTCGCTCGCATGCGAAAACAGAGGGCGTTGAGGAGGAGTTCAAACCTTGGTCTTCATGATGGGAAGGGAGTCTTCCAACCAGTGCACCACATGTTTACTTGTGTTATAAGAGGATCGATTATTTTATTTGGACCATATCAATGCACAAGCACTTGACTAGTGTATATATATATATGCTAGTTAGATATCCATATATTGTTTCTATATATCGTATATGTAGACTTTGTTTTAATGGGCTAGCACGTTCCAAATCTTTATAATGAGCACCTAAAAGTCCTAAGTGGCTTACGAGGATAGTGGTCGCGGGATCTTGCTCGCGACATAAAATATAAAATACAAAAAATGTAAAACATGAAAATACAAAACACAAAAATATGTTTTGTTTTATTAGATAGATGAGTGTGAATGTGGAGCCAACAACACTTATGTATAATTTTATATTATTGCTTTATAGAATGAGACCGACGTAATAATTTTGAATGCAATTTTTGGATAATTATAACATTTTTAATACTGTTTTTGGTACACATAACAATTCTAAATGTAAAAAATCATCGCGCATTGAAGGTTGTTAATTTGTTATTACTCCTATCCTATTCCTATTGCTAGAGGTTTGGGACCTCCAGCAACTCCAAATTCATTAAAAACAGTTTCACTCTATAAAAACTAGTGATTTACACACGCCCCGCGCGAGTCTTTGATTAATTTGTTTACACCATTAAAATGTGTTATTTAGATATATAGAAGCAGCAATATATGTGGATATATACATATAGAAGTGATGATAGAATTATTTAAACAGACAATTATCTTTAGTAGTAGAATATTTTCTTCTACAAACATAGCAGCATGAGTGATGCTATTACTAGAGGTTTGGGACCTCCGGCAACTCCAAATTCATTAAAAACAGTTCCACTCTATAAAATTAGCTAAATGGTTTAGATTTATGAAGTCTAGGTTTACTAAATTAGTGAATTCAGGAGTCAGATTCATAGTTTTGCTGAAACTCCTCAAGAGATGCTTCATCGACTAAAGTTTAGTGGACTTGATAAAGTTACTTACCTCTACTACTACTTACGGCAATAACTACTATGCAATCAGGCCTTATGTGTAACCAATGGTCTTCTAATCCGTTAGATCATGATCCAACTGTAAGTTTACTGGACTTGATAAAGTTACTTAACTCTACTACTAATTATGGCAATAACTACTATGCAATCAGACCTTATGTATAACCAACGGTCTTCTAATCCGTTAGATCATGATCTAAACGTATGTCATATTTAACACTTAAACTCTTCCATCATCAGTTCACGTAGATTTATAAAAAATCCTCTAACAAAGTATAATTATATCTATGGTTGGATCATGATCTAACGTACTTGGATTCTCGCTTGCACACACTTGTTTTTTTGCATCACTTCTTTGTTTTCTCGACGTATCTAAAACATGTTTGGCAGCCATACCCCTCCCCGCTCATGTCCCACCCACGTCGGCCATACCTCACCCACCTACGGTCGTGCCAGGCGGGCACATTCGGACCGTCTGTGGCCAGTCGTGCCTGCCCCTGCCTTGACGTTGGTTTCTCTTTTTCCTTTTTTTTGCGCTTGATGTCTTTCCCCCTAAGGTAAGAAGAATGGATTAGTGATTACAACATACCTAGTGTCGGGTACCTCAGAACGAGATATCCAAATCCATAACTTCCTGGAAAGAATTGGAGGGGATCACTAGGAAAATATTTGTAGGATATCTTTTTTTGACAATGGGGCAAAGCCCCCTATTTCATTAAGAAATAGGAACAAAGAAATCATTACAAGAATCACGACCATAAGCATAGAGCCCAACCTACAAGCATCAAGTCCAGGAAAGCTACACTAGGAACACCCTACAAAACCGAGCTCACTCGATAGAGGAAGGCATCGACCTAACGCGCCACCCAGATGCCCTGACAGGTCAACATTTTGCTCATAAGGCAACATGAATCACCCTCTGTAACACCCCGTCCACTCCCGAACTAGCAGTACTCACACCTGGCAGCCCTCTAGGATCATAGACCCTCCCCTGAGAGCACCCAGAGGGGGGGTGAATAGGTGATCCTGTAAAATTAAACACTAATAGCCACAAAACTTAGTTTAAAGTGTTAATACGGCTAAGTAGCTTTGAGTCGAGTTCCTGTGAATACAATAATCACAGAGAAGGCAACACAAGAGACACGTGATTTTTATCCCGTGGTTCGGCCAAGTAACACTTGCCTACTTCCACGTTGTGGCATCCCAATGGACGAGGGTTGCACTCAATCCCTTTCAAGCGATCCAATGATCAACTTGAATACCACGGTCTTTTTCTTTAGAGTTTTCTTCCCGTTTGCGAGGAATCTCCACAATTCGGAGTCTCTCGCCCTTACAATCGAGATTACAAAGAAAGCACAAAGTAAGGTTGGGGAGAGCAACACACGCAAGACCCAAATCCGCAGTACAACCACGCACAGAAGTCACAACTTGAGCTCAAAGCACAACACGCGGAGTTCACAACTCAAATGGAGCTCAAATCGCTAACACAGAGAATCAGTTGCGTGGAGTCGGAGTCTGGGAGTCTTAGAATGTTTCTTGTAAGCTTGGTGTTCTCCTCCATGCGCCTAGGGGTCCCTTTTATAGCCCCAAGGCACCTAGGAGCCGTTGGAGGCCAACTTGGAAGGCCAAACTTGTTAGTACATCAAAAACATACCTTACACTTAGATAACCATGTTAGTACATAAATCAATTTACCAAGTCTAGAAACATACCTTACACTTTGATTTGCACTCTTCACATATTTTGCACATAAGTACTCATTTAATGTGTTGGGCATCTAATCACCAAAATACTTATAGAAATGGCCCAAGAGCACATTTCCCTTTCAATCTTCCCCTTTTTGGTGATTTATGCCAACACATAAAAAAGCAACCAAAAGGGTGCAACATCAATGCAATTGAAGATCAAATTATTTTTGCTTATGATTTGGCATATTTGGATCACGCTTTGCCACCACTTGGTTTGTTTTTGCAAATCAAATTCTTTTTCCTATCTCTAAGTCAAACACACTTGTTTGTGCAAATCGAGAGATATTCCAAGAGATATTTTGATCAAGTGCCAAAAAAAACTCCCCCTTTTTCCCATAATCAAAATTCTCCCCCATAAGAGACCAAATTTTGCAATAAGAGTATTTTGGACAAATCACAAATTCTAACTCTACTATTTTAAAAAATTCTCAAGTGGTTGGCTGATCCAGTTGCTTTGGCCTTAATTTCTCCCCTTTGGCATTAAGCACCAAAACAGAATAATTTTTGGCCCTTTAACCCCATTGCCTTACAAAAAATGTCAATTAAGAGCAAAGAGGCAATAAGAGCATAAGTATGAACTTGGAAGTAATTACACTAATACTGGAGTGCAGTGGAAGACTTTGCATCATCCAAGTTCACCTTTCCCTTTCAATGCACCTTTGAGACTACATCAAGTATACTCAAACAAACAGGTTAGACTCAAAGGGTCAAGTTGTAGCACATCTCCCCCTAAATATATGCACCATTTGCATATGAACTTGTGAGGTCCGGGGAGGTCTTGTACAACTTGAGCACCACAAATATACAATGAATAATGTAAATGCTCAAAGTAACATGATCAAAGGCATAGAACACATGTATGCTATAGATCAATCCAAGTTATGTGAATCTAAGACATTTAACTCACTCCGCAACCTGCAAAAAGTTTTCTCATCCAACGTCTTGGTGAAGATATCGACTAGCTGGTTCTCGGTGCTAATGTGAAAAATATCGATATCTCCCTTTTGCTGGTTATCCCTTAGGAAGTGATGCCGGATGTCTATGTGTTTAGTGCAGCTGTGTTCAACAGGATTATCCACCAAGTGGATTGCACTCTCATTGTCACATAGGAGTGGGACTTTGCTCAGATTGTAGCCAAAGTCCCGGAGGGTTTGCCTCATCCAAAGTAGTTGCACGCAATACTGTCCTGCGGCAACATACTCGGCCTCAGCGATGGATAGGGCAACGGATGTCTGTTTCTTGGAACTCTAGGACACCAGGGACCTTCCTAGAAATTGGCACGTTCCTGATGTACTCTTCCTATCAACCTTGCACCCGGCATAATCGGAGTCTGCGTACCCAATTAAGTCAAAGGTACCCCTTTGGATACCAGATCCCGAAGCACGGTGTAGCAACTAAATATCGAAGAATTCGCTTAACGGCCACAAGGTGACATTCCCTGGGGTCGGATTGATATCTAGCATACATGCATACACTAAGCATAATGTCCGGTCTACTAGCACATAAATAAAGTAATGAACCTATCATGGACCGATATGCCTTTTGATCAACGGACTTACCTCCTTTGTTGAGCTCGACATGCCCGTCGGTTCCCATCGGTGTCTTCGCAGGCTTGGCATCCTTCATCCCAAACCTCTTGAGAAGATCTTGAGTGTACTTCGTTTGGGAGATGAAGGTGCCGTCCTTAAGTTGCTTACCTTGGAATCCAAGGAAGTATGTCAACTCTCCCATCATCGACATTTCGAATTTCTGCATCATCACCCTGCTAAACTCCTCACAGGACTTTTGGTTAGTAGAACCAAATATTATGTCATCGACATAAATTTGGCACACAAAGAGATCACCATCACAAGTCTTGGTGAAAAGAGTGGGATTGGCTTTCCCAACCTTGAAAGCATTAGCAATTAGGAAATCTCTAAGGCATTCATACCATGCTCTTGGGGCTTGCTTAAGTCCATAGAGCGCCTTAGAGAGCTTATACACGTGGTCGGGATACCTGTCATCCTCAAAGCCAGGGGGTTGTTCCACGTATACCTCCTCCTTGATTGGCCCGTTGAGGAAAGCGATCTTCATGTCCATTTGAAATAGCCAAAAAGAATGGTGAGCGGCATAGGCTAATAATATTCGAATTGACTCTAGCCTAGCCATAGGAGCAAAAGTCTCCTCAAAATCCAAACCTGCGACTTGGGCATAACCTTTTGCCACAAGTCGAGCCTTGTTTCTCGTCACCACTCCGTGCTCATCTTGCTTGTTGCGGAACACCCACTTGGTTCCCACAACGTTTTGCTTTGGACGTGGCACCAGGCTCCAGACTTCATTCCTTTTGAAGTTGTTGAGCTCTTCCTGCATGGCCAACACCCAGTCCGGATCCTGCAAGGCCTCTTCTACCCTGAAAGGCTCAATAGAAGAGACAAACGAGTAATGCTCACAAAAATTAGCTAATCGTGAGCGAGTAGTTACTCCCTTGCTGATGTCACCCAAAATCTAGTTGACGGGGTGATTTCTTTGGATCGTCGCTCGAACTTGAGTTAGAGGGACCCATGGTACTTCTTCCTCCATAACCTGTTCTTCTTGTGCTCCCCCTTGATCACTCTCCTCTTCTTGAGGTACCTGTCCATCATCTTGAGTTGGGGGATGCACCAGCGTCGAGGAAGAAGGCTAATCTTGTTCCTGTAGTTCCTGTGGTCGCACATCACCTATCGCCATCATGCGCATTGTGGCCGTTGGAACTTCATCTTCATCTATATCATCAAGATCAAGTTGCTCTCTTGGAGAGCCATTAGTCTCATCAAATACAACGTCGCTAGAGACTTCAACTAATCCTGATGATTTGTTGAAGACCCTATACGCCTTTGTATTTGATTCATACCCTAGTAAAAACCCTTCTACAGCCTTGGGAGCAAATTTATAATGTCTACCTTTCTTCACCAGAATGTAGCATTTGCTCCCAAATACACGAAAGTAAGATACATTGGGTTTGTTACCGGTAAGGAGTTCGTAGGAGGTCTTCTTGAGAAGGCGATGCAGATAGAGCCGGTTTATGGCGTGGCAAGCTATGTTCACAGCTTCCGACCAAAACCGCTCGGGCGTCTTGAACTCTCCAAGCATCATTCTTGCCATGTCGATAAGCGTCCTGTTCTTCCTCTCTACCACACCGTTTTGCTGTGGTGTGTAGGAGCGGAGAACTCGTGCTTGATTCCTTCCTCCTCAAGAAACTCTTCAATTTGTAGGTTCTTGAATTCAGACCCATTGTCGCTCCTTATCTTTTTCACTTTAAGCTCAAACTCATTTTGAGCCCTCCTTAGAAAGCGCTTTAGGGTCCTTTGAGTTTCTGATTTGTCCTACAAAAAGAATACCCAAGTGAAGCGGGAAAAATCATCAATAATTACAAGACCATACTTACTTCCCACGATGCTAAGGTAGGCAACGGGTCCAAAGAGGTCCATGTGGAGAAGCTCCAGTGGTCTTGATGTCGTCATCACATTCTTGCTGTGGTGAGTGCTTCCCACCTGTTTCCCTGCCTGACATGCTGCACAAGGTCTGTCTTTCTCAAAGCAGACATCAGTTAGTCCTAACACATGATCTCCCTTTAGAAGTTTATGAATGTTCTTCATCCCAACATGTGCTAGACGACGATGCCAAAGCCAACCCATATTTGTCTTAGCCATTAAGCATGCATCTAGATCGGCATTCTCTTTCGAAAAATCCACTAAATAGAGTTTGTCGTCTAATACACCCTTAAATGCTAATGAACCATCACTCCTTCTAAAGACAGATAGATCTATATTTGTGAACAAACAATTATAGTCCATGTTACATAATTGACTTACATACAATAAGTTGTACCCGAGCGATTCAACTAAAAACACATTGGAGATAGAATGCTCGGATGTAATGGCTATCTTTCCCAATCCTTTAACTTTGCCTTGGTTCCCATCTCCAAAGATAATCGCATCCTGGGAATCCTTGTTCTTGACGTAGGAGGTGAACATTTTCTTCTCCCCCATCATATGTAGTGTGCATCCGCTGTCGATAATCTAGCTTGAGCCCCCAGATGCATAAACCTGCAAGGCAATTTACGCTTGGGTTTTAGGGACCCAACTTTTGTTGGGTCCTACAAGGTTAGTCACGATAATTTTTGGAACCCAAATACAAGTCTTGTCTCCCTTGCATTTGGATCCCAACTTCCTAGCAACTACTTTTTCATTCTTACATGAAAGTACAAACGAAGTGTTGCAAGCATGAAAAAGAGTAGTAGGTTCATTGCACATTTTCCTAGGCACATGAGACACAACATTATTTCTCCTAGGCCTACTTCTACCATGCACAAAAGTAGAGGTAGAGGCAAACATAGCATGTGAATCGTTATAAGCAGTATGACCATAACTCTTATTATAATGAGAACAACTAGCAATTTTCCTATCATAAATAAAAGCATGGTTCCTTTGAGGACTACTAGCCATTGGGGCCTTTCCTTTCTCCTTGTTGAGAACGGGAGCCTTTTGGCTTGTTAAGTTCTTGGTTTCCTTTTGAAAACCAAGTCCATCCTTAATCGAGGGGTGTCTACCAATAGTGTAGGCATCCCTAGCAAACTTTAATTTTTCAAAATCAACTTTGCAAGTCTTAAGTTGAGCATTAAGACTTGCCACCTCATTGTTTAATTTGGCAATAGAAATAAGATGTTCATCACAAGCATTAACATCAAAGTCCTTGCATCTATTGCAAATAACTACATGTTCCACACATGAACTAGTTTTATTTACTTCCTCTAGCTTAGCATTTAATTCATCATTTAAACTCTTTAAACTAGAGATAGATTCATGGCAAGCAGATAACTCAAAAGATAGCATTTCATTTCTCTTAGTTTCTAAAGCAAGAGATTTTTGCACACTAACAAATTTGTCATGTTCCTCATACACAATGTCCTCTTGCTTTTCTAACAGTCTATATTTTTCATTTAGAGCATCAATTAATTCATTAATTTTATCTACTTTGGCTCTATCTAAACCTTTAAATAAACCAGAGTAATCTATTTCATCATCGAAAGATTCTTCATCACTAGACGAAGTGTACTTGGGGGTGTCCCGAATACGTACCTTTTTCTCCTTAGCCATAAGACAGGTATGTCATTCATTGGGGAAGAGTGAAGACTTGTCGAATGCCGAGGCAGCCAGGCCCTCATCGTCGGAGTCGGATGAGGAGCAATCAGAATCCCATTCTTTTCCAAGATGAGCCTCGCCTTTCGCCTTCCTATAGCTTTTCTTCTTCTCCTTCTTCCCATATCTTTCTTGTGCCTGGTAATTTTCATTATCAGGACTTTGAGAAATAAAGTGACCAGTCTTACCGCATTTGAAGCAGGAGCGCTTTCCCCTTGTTTTATTCTTGTTGGGGGTACTCTTTGTGTCCTTTGAGTGCGGTCTTGAAGCGCTTGATGATAAGCGCCATTTCTTCCTCATTGAGCCCGACAGCCTCCACTTGTGCCACCTTGCTAGGTAACGCCTCCCTGCTGCTGGTTGCTTTGAGAGCAACAGGCTGTGGCTCATAGACGGGTAGTGGACCATTTAATGCATCATCCACATATCGAGCCTCCTTCACCATCATACGCCCGCTCACAAATTTTCCAAGAATCTCCTCGGGCGTCATCTTGGTGTACCTGGGGTTTTAACGAATAAGATTGACAAGATGGGGGTCAATTACAGTAAATGACCTTAGCATGAGTCAGACGACATCATGATCCGTCCATCTTGTGCTTCCGTAGCTTCGGATCTTGTGGACAAGGGTCTTGAGCCTGTTGTAGGTCTGAGTTGGCTCCTCTCCCCTGATCATGGCGAATCTCCCTAGCTCGCCTTCCACCAGTTCCATTTTGGTGATCATTGTAGCATCATTTCCCTCATGTGAGATCTTGAGGGTGTCCTAGATTTGCTTGGCGTTGTCCAAGCCGCTAACCTTGTTATATTCATCCCTGCACAGAGATGCTAGCAAAATAGTAGTGGATTGGACATTTTTATGGATTTGTTCATTGATGATCATAGGGTTATCAGTGCTATCAAAATGCATCCCATTTTCTACAATTTCCCATATGCTAGGATAGAGAGAGAATAAATGACTACACATTTTATGACTCCAAAACGAATAGTCCTCTCCATCAAAGTGTGGAGGTTTTCCAAGGAGAATTGAAAGTAGATGCGCATTTGAATTATAGGGAATGTGAGAGTAATCAAAAGAATAATTTTGATTAACCGTCTTTTTCTTTGATGAAGAGTCGTCGTCGTTTTCGTCCCTTGGTGAAGAAGATGATGCACCACTGTCGTAGTAGATGATCTTCTTGATGCGTCTCTTCTTCTTCCCGTCCCTCTTCTTGTGACTCGAGCCTGAGTCAGTGGGCTTGTCGTCTCTTGGCTCGTTGAAGAGGGACTCCTCCTTATCGTTGACCACCATCCCCTTACCCTTAGGATCCATCTCTTAGGGCGGTTAGTCCCTTTGATGAAGAGTACGGCTCTGATACCAATTGAGAGCACCTAGAGGGGGGTGAATAGGTGATCATGTAAAATCAAATACTAAAAGCCACAAAACTTAGTTTAAAGTGTTAGTACGGCTAAGTAGCTTTGAGTCGAGTTCTTGTGAACACAATAATCACAGAGAAGGCAACACAAGAGACACGCGATTTTTATCCCGTGGTTCGGCCAAGTAACACTTGCCTACTTCCACGTTGTGGCGTCCTAACGGACGAGGGTTGCACTCAACCCCTTTCAAGTGATCCAATGATCAACTTGAATACCACGGTCTTTTCCTTTATAGTTTTCTTCCCGTTTGTGAGGAATCTCCACAATTTGGAGTCTCTCGCCCTTACAATCGAGATCACAAAGAAAGCACAGAGTAAGGTTGGGGAGAGCAACACACGCAAGACCCAAATCCGCAGTACAACCACGCACACAAGTCACAACTTGAGCTGAAAGCACAACACATGAAGTTCGCAACTCAAATGGAGCTCAAATCGCTAACACAGAGAATCATTTGCGTGGAGTCAGAGTCTGGGAGTCTTAGAATGTTTCTTGTAAGCTTGGTGTTCTCCTCCATGCACCTAGGGGTCCCTTTTATAGCCCCAAGGCAGCTAGGAGCCGTTGGAGGCCAACTTGAAAGGCCCAACTTGCCTTTCTGTCGGGTGGTGCACCGGACAGTCCGGTGCACCACCGAACAGTCACTGTAGCTATCCGGTGCGCGATCTCCTTCCATATCTGGCGCATCCGACCGTTGGTCCTCGAGGTCGGTTGGCTCACCAGACACTGTCCGGTGCACACCGGACAGTTCGGTGTGCCCAACCGACCGTTGCTGCGGGCCACGCGTCGCCCGCGGATTGCGCAGCCGACCGTTGGCGCTGGCGACCGTTGGCTCACCGGACAGTCCGGTGCACCACCGGAAAGTCCGGTGAATTATAGTCGTACGCCTCTGCGTTTTCCCGAGAGCAGCCGGTTCACCGCCGGCCAGCCTGGCGCACCGTACACTGTCCGGTGTGCCTGGCCAGAGTTGGTGTTGGCTGCACACAACCAACTCTTTTCCTTTTCTTCTTTTGTTGGCACTGTTTCTAGCACTTAGATAACCATGTTAGTACATAAATCAATTTACCAAGTCTAGAAACATACCTTACATTTTGATTTGCACTCTTCACATATTTTGCACATAAGTACTCATTTAATGTGTTGGGCATCTAATCACCAAAATACTTATAGAAATGGCCCAAGAGCACATTTCCCTTTCATCCCCACGACCAACACGAGTCTTTTGTGCACACTTTGTCCTAACTCATGCCCACCCGAGAAGACTTCCCAGTTGGTTACCCATCCCAAGATTGCTTTAGGCCAAGCACGCTTAACCCAGACGTTCTTTCGAGATAGGCTACCGAAAAAGATGCACCATGTTGGTATGAGTACTCTATTCATTCTATTAAGCCTTGGGCCAGGATATCACCATCCACTGGAGCCACGATATCACAATCCACCCCCTTAGAAGACTGACGTCCTCGTCGGTCAACCCCAAGCAGGAACCTCTCCTCTTGCCACATCTGTGTCCAGTGTCGTCATATGCCATGTAATGTGACCACTATGGGCCCACATGTGCCATACGCCATATACCCGAACCCCTAGCCCACACACGCCCGTGAAACCGTGAGGTCGGCTTTGATACAATTTGTAACACCCCGTCCACTCCTTGACCGGCAGTACTCAATCCTGGCAGCCCTCTAGGATCATAGACCATCCTCACAGACCAACAAGAGTCTTTTGTGCATACTTTGTCCCCACTCATGCGCACCCAAGAATACTTCCCGGTCGATCACTCATCCCAAGATTGCTTTACGCCAATCACGCTTAACGTAGAGGTTTTTCGAGATAGGCTACCAAAAAAAGATGCACCTTGTTGGTATGAGTACTCTATTCATTCTATTAAGCCTTGGGTCGAATATCACCATCCATTGGGTTCCAAACATATCTGGCAATAGGACACTTAAAGAATAAGTGCTCAACAGATTCATAAATGGCACATAACAAGCAATCACTAGAGCCCTGCCAGTTTCTTTTTTTTCAAATTGTCTTTTGTGAGAGTTTTGTTTCTCAAGACTAACTAGAGAAAAATTGTAATCTTATATGGGAGTCTAGTTTTTCACAAAAAGCAATAAGGTACACAAACCTAATTACACATTTTCCTCCTATAAAGGGAATTCACAGAGAAACCCTTCTTACCAAAGAATGAAACAACTTTGTCCTCTTGATTTGTAACACAATAGTTACTACAACAGTCAACAAGGTCTTTATAAATCGTGACCAGGTTGCCCATGATCCTTTTTCTGAAGGAGAGAGCATGAAAACCAGACGACAATACCTTTTCAACTGAAATGTCCTTGTCATGCTTCAGATCAAATAAACGAGGGAACCTGGCAGCCAGAGGGGGATCTCTAGACCAAGTATTTTTCCAAAAACTTATTGACCTGCCATTGCCAACAACTATTTTACAGTGTTTGTAGAACTCATCTCTCACATCATATCTAACACTTTTCTCTAGAAATGAGAATCACTCTGTCTTTTTAACAGAGATGGGCATCCCCTTAATGTAATTTTCTTTGATAATTTTTTCCACAAGCCATTTGAATTTTCAATATTCCACAACCACTTGGCCATCAGAGCTTCATTCATGACTTTAAGGTCTAGGACGCCTAGACCCCTTGATTTTTTGGGCCTTTTCCTGTAAATGTCTATCTTCCTAATCACTGACTTAGGAGAAGGGTAAATAGATAACATGTATAAGGGGTCATTGGTCAGACAACTATTCATTAGGGTCAGTTGTTGGGGTTCTTCTTCTCCGCCGAAGGTCCTCAAGACAGACATCATTGACAAAGTGATTTTAGGACTCTCTCCCTCTAGGCCGAAGGTCATTGAGATGAAGATCTTGTGGAAGCAATGACGATGATTACCGAAGCTGTCATCGAAGGACAACAGCTTCGGCTTAGCTCAAGCCAAGGAGGAAAAGACTAGTTAGTCCTTAATGATTTATGTTACAATTATGAACGAATGGTAGGGTTATTAATGTACTTTTACCTGGGCTGCGTCCCTTGCCTATTAATAGGTAAACAGTACCCCCGTACTGTTCATGCTAGATTGTAATCACTCTCGCGTCAACACCTTCGAACAAGACTAAGGTATCAATGTAATATATACTTTGTTAATGCTAATGTGTATATTATTAAATACAAATGTGAATGAGCTAATGGGTTATATTCATTATTTCTATGTATTCTTATTCATCCATTAAATGATTAAGGCATGTCCTTCATGACCTTCGTCTGATGATCATTATATCCGAGGGGAGATAATGTTTCAGAGGACGAAGGTCCTTAATCCCTTAACAATTATGTTGTCTTGTTCTTGATTCACAGCATTTGAGAACAAGTGACCAACATTGGCACCCACCTCCTGTGAACTCACTTCCACGACCACGACAATGGCTTCTCAAGGCAACCAAGTTGTGGCACCTTCAACTCCAAAGCTGGTGCTCTCAATAACAGGCGGCTCAAGTTCTGAACCAGCCAATAAGAAGCAGAAGAAGGAAGCACAGAGAAGAGTACAACATGTTGGAGTGTAGGGACCCTTCATCTAGTCCAAGTGGTCTCATATACCAATCACCTTCTCCCAGGAAGACCTTCAGCTCAAGGATTATTCTCACAATGATGCAATGGTTATATCTTGTGTCATCAAGGGGATTTTGGTTCACAACGTCCTTATAAACACAAACAGTTTTTGGGGGTCTTCGTCCCCGCCGAAGGTCCTCAAGACAAAAACACCTTCGGCAAAGTGATACAGAAGTCTTCCGTTCCTCTACCGAAGGTTCCCAAGACGAAGACCTTGCATAGAAGCAACGATGCCAAATGCCGAAGCTACCATCAGTTTCGGTTCAGATCAAGTAGAAGAGGAAAAGACTAGATAGACCTTAGTAGTCTAAGTTATGTTTGTAAATAAATGTTGAGGGTCATGAATGTAATTTTACCCAGGCTGCACCCCGTGCCTATAAATAGATGAACAGTAACCCAGTAATGTTCACGCTGAATTGTAATCACTCTCTCGCATCTTCACCTTCGAGCAAGCCGAAGGTATCAATATAATATGAATTCTGTTGATATTCATACATGTTTTATTGAATGCAAATATAAATGAATTAACGAGATATAGTTACTGTCTCCGTCTCTTTGCATTTTTGTTTATATATTGAATGATGAAGGCATGTCCTTCATGACCTTTGTCTGATGATCATTATATCCATGGGGAGATAGTGTTTCGGAAGATGAAGGTCCCTAATAATCAACAATTGTGTTGCCTTGTTCTTGATTCAAAGCATTTGAGAACAAGTGACCAACAATAGTGCAACAGATATCATGTTTGCAAAAGCTTTTAGGCAGATGCAGGAGCAGGATGATAAGATACATGATGCAACACACCCCTTGTGTGGCTTTAGAGGAAGACAGATAGTGTAATACTCCAAGTTGTATACCAAGAATAATAGAGAGAGTTGTTCTCAATTTTGTATGTCTCATTTGCATCATGAAAAGAGCATATACAAAAATTTAGAGTTTAATTCAAACAATTGATAAAAAATTTGCATCATGTTGGAGTTTAACTGCTTGTGCATTAATTATAAAAATAAACATAATAAAAACACATTAATAGTGAAAAGGAGGTTTTGCCCTAATTTATAAACCTGGAAATTTGGAAAAGAAAGTGTACAAAACATAAATAAACCTTATATTTCCCAAACAAATACTTCTTAAATTCATAATATAATCTGAGCACAAAATCTGCATAGAAGTTTGAATTTAAAACTTGAATCCAAATTGGATTAGGAAATAGAGAGAAAGAAAAGAAAACAGAAAATATAAAAGAAAAAGAAAAAAAAGAAGATTGTGCGTGGACTGAATTCGGCCTGCCCGGCCCACGAAGCGCGCGCTCAGCCCAACTCAGGAAACTCACCCGCGCGGCCCAGCTTACCAATGCCCGCGTGCGCCGACAGGTGGGCTCCGCCCGTCAGCCTCCCTCTCGCGCTCGCTTGCTTCCCGCGGTCTCTGACCGGTGGGGCCTACCCGAGTCGTCAACCACCTTCCGACCTGGGCGCAGCTCGCGCGGACTCGCCCGGATCGCTCGGATCCTCCCCGCGAATGTCGCCGATTTCCCCGTGGCTCGACTCCGTCTCGCGCTGGCTACAAAGGCGGACGACTTCCCCACATCCTGGTAAGCCAGTGCCTCGTTGGTTCCTTCGGCTGCCCCTGTCTCTCCAGATTTCCACCCGCCATCGTTGCCGAGTGTGAGGATCTTCGCCGCGCTCGTGGGAATCACACCGACGCCTCCGATTGGGTACCTACACCTGCTCGCTCGTTCCACAGACCCGTGGGGAGTGTTTCTGTGGGCCTGCTGCCTCGCTCTCATCGTCGGGATTGCGGGGATTCATCACCGGTGTTGGGGATTCCGCCAAGTTCGCGCTTCACCGTGACCGGCCCCAACCCGTCGTCCATTGGCGGTAAGTTCCCTACCTGCACATTCCGCATCACCCCGTACTCCGTTTAAGCCGTGCCACAATAGAATGGGAGCGTCGTGTGGCCGAATCGCACAAGTCCGGCGATCTTCCGCCATGAATGGTGGCGGCACCGCCGCATCCTCAATCGGGCTTCAGCAAAGGAACCCTGTCCGCCCGATCCCAAATGAGCGCTAGCGATTAAAACCTAGAGTACCGCTTCACACGTGAGACCGAAGCTGTTCGATTGTGATCGATCGGTCTCGGGTGGAGCACGATTATTTAGAATATGGGCCGTAGATCTTTGATCTAATGGTCAGCGATGCATACCTGTTCGTATGGTGAGCGGATCTGATCCTACGCGTTGATCTCTAATCGGACGGCCGAGATGGCGTCATACCCTTTCGGCGCTGCAACTTTGCTAAGGAGTCCCTGGAATTTATATAAATCAACCCGCCATCCATTGGTGCTGTTCCCTGTGCCTTAGAATTATTACACCGGAGCCCCTGAACTTACCAGTAAATGAGGCCCAGTCCAGAGACATTTAAAAACAGAGAAATAATATTAGAAATTCATTTTTAATACAAAAACAAATCTAGAAACTTGTAAAATTCATAGAAATTCCATTTTTGGTCCAACTTGAACCATTCCAATTTCTAAAATTTTGTAATAATATTCTCTATCATTTAGTATCACTGTTTTGACATGAACTCTGTTAGAAAATAAATTTATCATCTAATCCTATTATAATCACCTTAAATCTTAGGAAATTCATAACTTAAATTCTATAACTCCAAATTTAGTGATTCCAGTTCCTATGGTTTCATTTTAATGTGTATATTTTTACTATTTGCATGTTTGATGTGATGTTTATTTATGCTATGCCATGTATGTATTGTATTGATGCGAGTAGACGAGCAACCCACTGTGGAACCTGAGCTTCAACAAGTTGAGATAGCTGAGCAGGAGCTCATTGAAGGCAAGTTGTGCCCTTGATCACTTCTTTTACCCATTCATGTTCTTATTATTCATAATGATCTGCATAGGTTAATTTTGCTGGGACCCAATAGGATACCCTAGATTTGACTATCTTTATACCTTGCTTCACCACTGGTTTTACTACTAAAGTTTTGGGTAGTACATGCTATTGCTTTATGTGGATTTGGGTATAGAGATATTCATCACTCTTTGTTATACTATTTATTGTTATCTGTTTTATTATTCCTTGTTCATGTTAAGATCATTATGTTAATGGGAACATGGAGAACCACCCGGGAAAACAGCGCTACCACAAGGGTTTAATGGGACGCCCTTGGCTGATTAACTAGGAAAGCTAGGGGAGGGCTACCTTACCCGAAAGGGGCAAGGGCAGTAGGGGAGAGGTTAGTGCGGGGAGGTCCCTGGTTGATTTTGCTGCGATGGCGGTCAGCCAGGAACCCTGTACTGGATCTTCCTATAAACTGTAGCGGGTAGTCTGAAGCTAGTGGAACTTTGTAAAGGCCTCGTAGTGGTACCCTGCCTCGCTTCCTAGGTAGAGGTGTATGGAGTCTGATCAACTCTGTGGCAGATGGGTAACACGACTTGTGGGTAAAGATGCGCAACCTCTGCAGAGTGTAAAACTGGTATACTAGCCGTGCTCACGGTCATGAGCGGCTCGGACACTCACATGATTAAATTATGGAACTTAAACTTAACCTGTCATTTCATTGCATTTGGGATTATTTTATTATTACTTTTACTTATTATTACTATGGTTTGGTATTTACTTACACTTAGTAATTGCTAATAAAATTTTGACCAACTTATAAAAGCAATGCTCAGCTTCAGCCTTTATTTCATTGATCAGCCTTACACTTCATGAACTCCCACCTTTGGTGAGTTCATGACACATTATTCCCCACGACTTGTTGAGCTATGATCGTATGTGAGCTCACTCTTGCTGTCTCACACCCCCCCCACAGGAGAAGAGCAGGTGGTTCAGGAGGAGCCGCCTAACACTGAGGAGTTCGATCTGAGCTAGGTGGCGTTTCTCAGTCGACATTGGCGCCGTCGATCCTTAGTTCGTTTTATATTTATCTTTATTTTGTAATAAGACTTCCGCTATGTAATAAATACTCTGATGATTTATGACATTTATCTCTATACACTCTGTTATTATATATGTTGTCTTCTTGGCGCATGTATGAGATGCACCCGGCTTTGTTTCTTTAAAACTATTTTCCCTATTAAAAATATTGGTTGATTGTTCTGATGATCAATGCCTGATTTGCTTCTTTGATTGATTGAATTATTATAGATGGACATCTTAGCATGTACCAACATAAGGTATTGAATTAGCTATAGTAGGTGAAATATTAATCTGCTTAGCTAATAAATCCCCCAAAGTAACATGATTGTAGTTACTGCCTTGTCTACTGCTCTTTCTTACCATATGTATCTAACTCAGATGGTCAATACCAGGCGGGGTGGTGGAATTGACTTGCCTCCTAACCAACTCACTCGAAGACAACCTCAGCCACAACCTGCTGGGATGAATCCTCCCAATCCTCCACCAGGCGGAGTTGACCCACTGGTTGCTGCTCAGATGGCGGTGATGCAGCAAATGGCGGACACTATGGCTGATATGCGTGCCCAGATGCAGCAAGAACGCCAAGAAATGCGTCAGGAAAGAGAAGATATACGCCAGGAGTTGCGCCAGGAGAGAGATGAGATACGCCAAGAAAGGAGGGCGCAACAACAGTAGCTGCAACAACAGCTTCAACAACAGCAGCAACAGCAGCAAGTGTCATTGCCTCCACCACCACCACCAGTTCCACCCCGAGACAAGCATAGAGAGTTCATGAGTCATAAGCCACCTACATTCGCTAGCTCACCTGATCCACTGGACGCGGATGATTGGCTGAAGTCCATTGAGAAGATGTTGAATATTGCACAATGCACTGATCGGGAGAAGGTCTTATATGCTTCTGGACGTCTGACTGGTCCTGCTGCTGACTGGTGGGATTCTTATACTGCTGCCCACGATGCTGCTGATACTATCACTTGGGCAGAGTTCAGTACACAATTCAGGAACTACCATATTCCAGCTGGTATGATCAAGATCAAGAAGAAGGAGTTTCTGTCATTGAAGCAAGGCAACATGTCAGTCAGCGAATACAGAGACAAATTTATTCAGCTGTCTAGATATGCCCCTGAAGAAGTTGCTGAAGACGAGAGGAAGCAGGAGCATTTTATTGAAGGACTTAATGGACCACTGCAGTATGCTCTAGTGGCACACACCTTTCCATCCTTTCAGAGGTTGCTGGATAAGGCACTGGCTATTGAACACAAGCGTGTTCAACTGGGAGATTTGAAGAGAAAGGCCATATCTCAAGGACAAGGAAGCAGCAGTGTTCGTCCTCGTTACAGTTCACCACAGAGTACACCGACTCGACCCGGAGGACCACGCCCAGTTCAGCAATCACCACTGGGGACTCCACCTCCTCGACAGGCTACTCCCACTGGCACCCCGACAAAGTTTGCAGGACAGAGTCCGGGCACTCAATGTTTCAAGTGTGGGAAGATTGGTCATTATGCAAATGTCTGCCCACAGAGGATTGCTACTACTCCAGCTCAGAACAAGCAACAGACCCCTGGCAAGGGATATTCTATAGCCAGGGTGAATCAAGTCAGCGTAGATGATACTCCTGATGGTGGCGACCTCGTAATTGGTATGTTCTATGTTAATGCAATTCCTGCAACAATATTATTTGATTCTGGTGCTACACATTCATTCATGTCTGCTAGATATGCCAACACAAATGAAATACCACTGCTAAATATGAGAAAACCCCTGATAGTAATTACACCTAAAGGGCCTGTTGAGGCAAATCAGATGACACGTAGATTGACATTAACTATTATGGGTAGAGATTTTGGAGCTACTGCTATAATATTGGAGTCAAGCAGTATAGATTTGATCCTGGGTATGTCATGGCTAAGAAAGGCAAAGGCCGTTATAGCATGTGGTAGAGGTACCATAGAACTCACTACTACTAAGGGAGAAAGGTTTCAAGTTAATATTGCAGTAACCTCCTCATCCATGCGTGCAATGTTCTTTATGCCTGAGGAGTTTGTGGGTGACAACATCCGGGTGGTTAGAGATTTTCCGGATGTCTTTCCAGAGGAGTTACCAGGGATGCCACCTGATAGAGAAGTTGAGTTTGTTATTGATCTCTTACCTGGAACCGCCCCTATTTCTAAACGGCCATATAGAATGTCCGTAGAGGAGTTGAAGGAACTTAAGAAGCAGTTGACGGAGTTACAAGAGGCTGGTTACATTCGTCCAAGTTCCTCACCTTGGGGAGCACCGGTGTTATTTGTGCAGAAGAAGGATGGATCGCAACGGATGTGTGTGGATTATAGATCTCTTAATGATGTTACGGTGAAGAACAAGTATCCGTTGCCCCGTATTGAGGATTTATTTGATCAGATGAGAGGAGCCAGGGTATTCTCGAAGATTGATCTCCGATCGGGATACCATCAGATGAAGATTAGACCATCGGATATTCCTAAGACGGCTTTCTCAACTCGATATGGATTATATGAGTTTACTGTTATGTCATTTGGATTGACCAATGCACCAGCTTATTTCATGAATTTGATGAACAAAGTGTTTATGGAGTATTTGGACAGATTCGTCGTGGTATTCATCGATGATATTCTTATCTATTCTAAGAATGAAAGTGATCATGAACAACATCTGAGATTGGTGCTGCAGAAGTTGCGAGATAATGAGCTCTACGCTAAGTTTAGCAAGTGTGAGTTTTGGATTGACAAGGTGCCATTCCTTGGACATATTATTTCTAATGGAGGAATAGCAGTGGATCCTGCTAAAGTGAAGGAGATAATGGAATGGAGAGTGCCCACTACAGTTACGGAGATTCGGAGTTTCTTGGGACTCGCAGGATATTATCGGAGATTTATTGAAGGGTTTTCTAAGATTGCCAAGCCTATGACATCGCTTTTGGAGAAAGGAAAAGAATTTAAGTGGGATGAGAAATGTCAAGAGAGCTTTGATCAATTGAAGGAAAGATTGATGTCACCTCCAGTATTGGTTATGCCAGACTTGCAGAAAGGATTTGATATTTATTGTGATGCATGTGGCCAAGGACTTGGATGTGTGCTTATGCAAGAAGGTCATGTGATTGCCTATGCATCTCGTCAGTTGCGGAAGCATGAACTGAACTACCCCACCCATGACTTAGAGCTGGCTGCAGTTGTGCATGCACTGAAGATTTGGAGACACTACATCATGGGAACTAAGTGCCAAGTGTACACGGATCACAAGAGTTTGAAGTATATATTTACTCAGAAGGACCTCAACCTCAGACAGCGTCGTTGGTTGGAGCTCATCAAGGATTATGATTTGGAGATTCACTATCATCCAGGCAAGGCGAATTTGGTTGCAGATGCCTTGAGTCGGAAGGAACATGTTCACTCCGCTTTCGTCGTCCAGCTACCTGATGAATTAGCAAAAGACTTTGAGAGACTCAATTTGGGAATTGTTACTCATACTGAAGGAGTCACCATTGAATTGGAACCTACCTTGGAGCAAGAGATTCGTAAAGGTCAGGTTGGTGATGCTAAGATTCAAGAGATCAAGGATCTGATTACGGAAGGTCGAGTTCCGGAGTTCACGGAGGATGAGCAAGGCACCATATGGTTCAAAGATCGGATATGTGTTCCGGAGATTGATAGCCTTCGGGAGACTATATTAAAAGAAGCTCATGATTCGGATTACTCCATCCACCCTGGAAGCACTAAGATGTATCAAGATTTGAAGCGAAAGTATTGGTGGTATGGACTGAAAAGAGATGTGGCTGCTCATGTGGCTAAGTGTGATGTATGTCAAAGAGTTAAGGCTGAACATCAAAGACCCGCTGGATTATTGCACCCATTGAAGATACCAGAGTGGAAATGGGAAGAAATTGGTATGGATTTTATTGTTGGACTACCCCGCACCCCAGCAGGATATGACTCTATTTGGGTAATTGTAGACAGATTGACAAAGGTGGCTCATTTTATACCTGTGAGGACTAATTACACGGGAGCCAAGCTAGCAGAATTGTATATGACTCGGATAGTTTGTCTACATGGAGTGCCTAAGAAGATCGTGTCTGATCGAGGATCACAGTTTACTTCTCGATTTTGGAAGAAGTTGCATGAAAGCTTGGTTACAAAGTTGAATTTTAGTTCAGCCTACCATCCCCAGACTGATGGACAGACAGAGAGGACAAATCAAGTACTGGAGGATATGTTAAGGGCTTGTGCTCTTAAACATGGTGGCAGTTGGGAGAAGAGTTTACCATATGCTGAGTTTTCTTATAATAATAGCTATCAGGCCAGTTTGAAGATGTCACCATTTGAAGCTCTGTATGGTAGAAAATGCAGGACTCCCCTGTATTGGGATCAGACTGGAGAAAGACAGTTCTTTGGGCCTAAATTGATTCAAGAGGCAGAAGAGCAAGTTCGAATGATAAGAGAAAATTTGAGAATTGCACAATCAAGGCAAAAGAGCTATGCTGATAATAGAAGGAGACTCCTGGAGTTTAAGGAGGGTGATCATGTCTATTTGAAGGTGTCACCACTTCGTGGTATGAGGAGATTTAAAGTTAAAGGAAAGTTGTCCCCTCGCTTCATTGGACCTTTCTTGATCTTAAAGCGAGTGGGTGAAGTTGCATATCAACTGGAGTTACCCGATTATCTGTCAGATGTACATGATGTATTTCATGTGTCTCAGCTAAAGAAGTGCCTCAGGGTACCTGAGGAACAATTACCAATGGAAGACCTTAGTGTTCAAGATGATCTGACTTATGCTGAGTACCCTATCAAGATTTTGGACACTTTGACTCGAGTTACAAGGAATAAGGTGATAAAGATGTGCAAAGTACAATGGAGTCACCATGGTGAAGACGAAGCAACTTGGGAAAGAGAAGAAGAGCTTCGCATAGATTTTCCCCATCTTTTCCCTAGTCCTTCTTAAATCTCGGGGACGAGATTATTTTTAAGGGGGGTAGGATTTGTAATACTCCAAGTTGTATACCAAGAATAATAGAGAGAGTTGTTCTCAATTTTGTATGTCTCATTTGCATCATGAAAAGAGCATATACAAAAATTTAGAGTTTAATTCAAACAATTGATAAAAAATTTGCATCATGTTGGAGTTTAACTGCTTGTGCATTAATTATAAAAATAAACATAATAAAAACACATTAATAGTGAAAAGGAGGTTTTGCCCTAATTTATAAACCTGGAAATTTGGAAAAGAAAGTGTACAAAACATAAATAAACCTTATATTTCCCAAACAAATACTTCTTAAATTCATAATATAATCTGAGCACAAAATCTGCATAGAAGTTTGAATTTAAAACTTGAATCCAAATTGGATTAGGAAATAGAGAGAAAGAAAAGAAAACAGAAAATATAAAAGAAAAAGAAAAAAAAAGAAGATTGTGTGTGGACTGAATTCGGCCTGCCCGGCCCACGAAGCGCGCGCTCAGCCCAACTCAGGAAACTCACCCGCGCGGCCCAGCTTACCAATGCCCGCGTGCGCCGACAGGTGGGCTCCGCCCGTCAGCCTCCCTGTCGCGCTCGCTTGCTTCCCGCGGTCTCTGACCGGTGGGGCCTACCCGAGTCGTCAACCACCTTCCGACCTGGGCGCAGCTCGCGCGGACTCGCCCGGATCGCTCGGATCCTCCCCGCGAATGTCGCCGATTTCCCCGTGGCTCGACTCCGTCTCGCGCTGGCTACAAAGGCGGACGACTTCCCCACATCCTGGTAAGCCAGTGCCTCGTTGGTTCCTTCGGCTGCCCCTGTCTCTCCAGATTTCCACCCGCCATCGTTGCCGAGTGTGAGGATCTTCGCCGCGCTCGTGGGAATCACACCGACGCCTCCGATTGGGTACCTACACCTGCTCGCTCGTTCCACAGACCCGTGGGGAGTGTTTCTGTGGGCCTGCTGCCTCGCTCTCATCGTCGGGATTGCGGGGATTCATCACCGGTGTTGGGGATTCCGCCAAGTTCGCGCTTCACCGTGACCGGCCCCAACCCGTCGTCCATTGGCGGTAAGTTCCCTACCTGCACATTCCGCATCACCCCGTACTCCGTTTAAGCCGTGCCACAATAGAATGGGAGCGTCGTGTGGCCGAATCGCACAAGTCCGGCGATCTTCCGCCATGAATGGTGGCGGCGCCGCCGCATCCTCAATCGGGCTTCAGCAAAGGAACCCTGTCCGCCCGATCCCAAATGAGCGCTAGCGATTAAAACCTAGAGTACCGCTTCACGCGTGAGACCGAAGCCGTTCGATTGTGATCGATCGGTCTCGGGTGGAGCACGATTATTTAGAATATGGGCCGTAGATCTTTGATCTAATGGTCAGCGATGCATACCTGTTCGTATGGTGAGCGGATCTGATCCTACGCGTTGATCTCTAATCGGACGGCCGAGATGGCGTCATACCCTTTCGGCGCTGCAACTTTGCTAAGGAGTCCCTGGAATTTATATAAATCAACCCGCCATCCATTGGTGCTGTTCCCTGTGCCTTAGAATTATTACACCGGAGCCCCTGAACTTACCAGTAAATGAGGCCCAGTCCAGAGACATTTAAAAACAGAGAAATAATATTAGAAATTCATTTTTAATACAAAAACAAATCTAGAAACTTGTAAAATTCATAGAAATTCCATTTTTGGTCCAACTTGAACCATTCCAATTTCTAAAATTTTGTAATAATATTCTCTATCATTTAGTATCACTGTTTTGACATGAACTCTGTTAGAAAATAAATTTATCATCTAATCCTATTATAATCACCTTAAATCTTAGGAAATTCATAACTTAAATTCTATAACTCCAAATTTAGTGATTCCAGTTCCTATGGTTTCATTTTAATGTGTATATTTTTACTATTTGCATGTTTGATGTGATGTTTATTTATGCTATGCCATGTATGTATTGTATTGATGCGAGTAGACGAGCAACCCACTGTGGAACCTGAGCTTCAACAAGTTGAGATAGCTGAGCAGGAGCTCATTGAAGGCAAGTTGTGCCCTTGATCACTTCTTTTACCCATTCATGTTCTTATTATTCATAATGATCTGCATAGGTTAATTTTGCTGGGACCCAATAGGATACCCTAGATTTGACTATCTTTATACCTTGCTTCACCACTGGTTTTACTACTAAAGTTTTGGGTAGTACATGCTATTGCTTTATGTGGATTTGGGTATAGAGATATTCATCACTCTTTGTTATACTATTTATTGTTATCTGTTTTATTATTCCTTGTTCATGTTAAGATCATTATGTTAATGGGAACATGGAGAACCACCCGGGAAAACAGCGCTACCACAAGGGTTTAATGGGACGCCCTTGGCTGATTAACTAGGAAAGCTAGGGGAGGGCTACCTTACCCGAAAGGGGCAAGGGCAGTAGGGGAGAGGTTAGTGCGGGGAGGTCCCTGGTTGATTTTGCTGCGATGGCGGTCAGCCAGGAACCCTGTACTGGATCTTCCTATAAACTGTAGCGGGTAGTCTGAAGCTAGTGGAACTTTGTAAAGGCCTCGTAGTGGTACCCTGCCTCGCTTCCTAGGTAGAGGTGTATGGAGTCTGATCAACTCTGTGGCAGATGGGTAACACGACTTGTGGGTAAAGATGCGCAACCTCTGCAGAGTGTAAAACTGGTATACTAGCCGTGCTCACGGTCATGAGCGGCTCGGACACTCACATGATTAAATTATGGAACTTAAACTTAACCTGTCATTTCATTGCATTTGGGATTATTTTATTATTACTTTTACTTATTATTACTATGGTTTGGTATTTACTTACACTTAGTAATTGCTAATAAAATTTTGACCAACTTATAAAAGCAATGCTCAGCTTCAGCCTTTATTTCATTGATCAGCCTTACATTTCATGAACTCCCACCTTTGGTGAGTTCATGACACATTATTCCCCACGACTTGTTGAGCTATGATCGTATGTGAGCTCACTCTTGCTGTCTCACACCCCCCCACAGGAGAAGAGCAGGTGGTTCAGGAGGAGCCGCCTAACACTGAGGAGTTCGATCTGAGCTAGGTGGCGTTTCTCAGTCGACATTGGCGCCGTCGATCCTTAGTTCGTTTTATATTTATCTTTATTTTGTAATAAGACTTCCGCTATGTAATAAATACTCTGATGATTTATGACATTTATCTCTATACACTCTGTTATTATATATGTTGTCTTCTTGGCGCATGTATGAGATGCACCCGGCTTTGTTTCTTTAAAACCGGGTGTTACAGATAGTGGCACTCGGGAAGATAACAATGCCAATCACCTTCGGTTATGTTCATAACACAAGGACAAAACACATTGTTTTTGACATTGTTGATATGGAATATCCTTACAATGCAATCATCGGTCGAGGGACATTAAATGCCTTCAAAGCAATACTCCATCCAACATATCTATGCATGAAGATATCATCTGACCAGGGTCCCATCACTGTGCATGGAAGTCAAGAGGCTGCTAGAAGGGCCGAAGGGAACTGGACAGATTCAAAGGCCATCCATAACATAGATTAAGTCGAAGCTCATCAACAGTATAAACATAAAAGAGATAAGGATGCCTCAGTAGATCAACCAAAGCCCATGCTTCTGTGCAAAGACATAGCCGAGCAGAAGGTGTTTCTAGGGTCCCAATTGTCTGGTGAACAAGAGAAAACTTTGTTGAGGTTCCTATTTAACAACAAGGATGTCTTTGCTTGGTCAGCCAATGATCTTTGTGGTGTCAACAGAGATGTCATTGAACACTCACTTAATGTAGATCTAGATATCAGGCCAAGAAAGCAGAAGCTTCGGAAGATGTCCGATGATAAAGCCGAAGGTGCAAGAAACGAAGTCAAAAGACTCCTAAGTGCCAGAGTAATTAGAGAGGTGACATATCCAGAGTGGCTAGCCAACACTGTGATGGTGAAAAAGGCTAATGGGAAGTGGAGAATGTGCATTGATTTTATGGATCTCAACAAGGCGTGTCCGAAGGATGAGTTCCCCTTGCCAAGAATAGACTCCCTTGTGAATGCAATAGCTACTTCGGAGCTCATGAGTCTATTGGATTGCTATTCAGGATATCATCAAATCTGGTTGAAGAAGGAAGATGAGCCTAAGACAAGCTTTATAACCCCTAATGGAACCTACTGCTAGCTTCGGATGCCCGAGGGGCTCAAGAATGCCGGAGGAAGCTTCAGCAGAATGACTGCCAAAGTCCTTAGCTCTCAGATTGGCAGGAATGTTCTGACATATGTCGATGACATCATAGTGAAAAGCACGAAGCAAGAAAATCATATTGCCGATTTACAAGAAACATTTGCCAATTTTAGAAAGGTCAGTCTCAAGCTCAACCCAGAGAAATTTGTCTTCGGGGTGAAGAAGGGGAAATTTCTTGGGTGTCTTGTGTCAACAAATAGAATTGAAGCAAATCCAAACAAAATAGAAGCTATACTTCAGATGGAGCCACCAAGCACAAGAAAATGTGCTTAGAGACTAACAGGAAGACTGACATCCCTCAACAAATTCATCTCAAGATCAGTAGAGAGGAACTTACCATTCTTCGAAGTGCTAAAATCAGCCAAAGTCTTCCAATGGGGACCAACTCAACAAAAGGCCTTCGAAGAGCTGAAGCAATATCTAATAGAGCTAACAACATTAACTCCACCTTCGTCAGGAGCCCCATTGCTACTGTACGTAGCTGCTTCCCACGTTGTAGTCAGTGCAGCGTTGGTGTAGGAGAAACAAGATGGCCAAGCGAAGAAGCAAGTGCCAGTGTACTTCGTCTCTAAAGTACTTAGTCTGTAAAAAAGAAATTACACAGAGCTGGAGAAGGTACTATATGCTGTATTAATGGTCTCAAGAAAGCTTCAGCATTATTTCCAGTCATACCATATTATAGTACCTTCGTCTCAGCCTCTCAAGGACATTATAAGGAACAGAGAAGCCACATGAAGAGTTGGAAAGTGGGCTGCAGAGCTGAATGAATTAACTATTGATTATGTTCATAGGTCTTCGATCCAATCCCAAGCGTTAGTAGACTTCATTGCTGATTGGATGCCAGGGGCTCAGGACGAAGAAAGCACAAAAGATAACGAAGCTTGGACAATGTTCTGTGATGGGTCATGGGGAACCTTCAGCGCAGGTGCAGCTGCTATCCTAATTTCACCATCTAAGATCAAAACCTGCTACACAGCTAGATTGGCGTTCAACTGCACAAATAAGATTGCAGAGTATGAAGCCCTTCTCTTGGGACTTTGAAAGCTCAAGGCGATGGTAATAAGAAGGGTGGTCCTCAAATCTGATTGACAAGTTATCACAGGCCATATCGATAAAAGCAGCATAGCAAGAGATCCGAAGCTTGAGAAGTATCTGGATACAGTCCGAAGAATGGAAGCCTTTTTCGAAGGTTTCTTAGTGAAGAATATCCCAAGAGGAGAAAATGAGCATGCAGATTTATTAGCTAAATCAGCGGCACAGGGGCTTCCAGTCTCTTCGGAAGTATTCTTTGAAACTATAAAAGCACCTTCAGTCGAGCTCAATGAGTGAACAGTGCTTACAATCTCACTAGTACACAACGAAGATTGGAGGACTGAGATTGTATCTTTCTTACAAGGTAATTATCCTTCGGACGATGAAGTTTACATAAAAAGAATGCAAGCCAGAACAATGCATTATATGATCATAGAAGGAGAATTGTATAAACAAGGAGTTTGCTCTCCATTGCTGAAGTGTTTGTCTAGAGCCGAAGGCTAAGAACTAATGAAAGAAATACATGCAGGGGTATGCAGAGCTCATATTTGTTCTAGGCCTTTGCTTGGCAAAGTTTTTAGACAAGGATTTTATTTGCCGAAGGCAGCTTCAGATGCAGCGGATTTAGTTCAAAAATGTGAAAACTGCCAGAAGTGTGCCAGAGACCAAAAACAACCTTCGTCTTTAACTCAGCTAATGTAACACCCACTTTGTAATTGCTAGATAAAATACCAAAAGAGAAAACAATTTCTCTCTTTATGTGAGTTTGATCTTTATGCATCATCATATGTGAACACCATATTCAAAAAAATAAATAAATAATTAATAAAAGACTTACCATAAAAATGTGCATCATGCTGGTCCTTTATTTTGTGTGCATTTGGTGACAACATAGAAATAAAATGACAATGAGAAGAGGATTAGAGGAAAAAGGAGAAAGAAAGAAAGAAATAATATAAAATGTAAAACAAAATTTATAAATACACAAACTCAACCATACTGGTATGATTGAAATTTATCTATAATTTGAGTACAAACTCAAAGTCATACTTGGAATTCAAATTGGGAATTGAAAAATAAAAAGAAAAGAAAACAGAAAATAAAAAGAAAAAGATGAAGAAGCTTACCTGGGCCGCAGACCACCCATTTGGCCCATTGGCGTTTTCCTCGCGCGCGGCCCATTTGTTTGCTACACGCGCGTGCCTGGCCAACTGCCATATGGGGCCCGCGTGCCAGCCACTAACACCTACGTGCGCGCTGCCTCTGTTCGCGTCAACTCGCTGCCAGGCGGGCCCGTTCATCAGCGCTTTGATGAAGACGCTTCGTGGCTTGTCAACCAATGACTAGTGGGACCGCCGTGTCAGAGTCAGCTCCTATTCGCACGAACGGGTGAAACAGAACCCACCGTTTTCCCCGTGGCCGCGCATAGCTCGATCGATCCCCCCCCAAATCGGAGTTGAATTCGGAGCAAGCTTGACTGCCGCGCAATAAAGGCCGGGCCGCTCCCGTTGGACCCCAAGCCATGCCGGGATTTTTGGGTCACCATTGCGGAGGGAGAGAGAACACCAGGGAGGGGAGAAGATTGCCGCCGCCGTGGAACATCGTTTCCATTGCCGTTGGGCGCCCGGGAACTAGTCAGAGACCTGCACTGGGTGGTTGCGAAGTTGTTCGTGGCACTGGTCGGTGGAATCAACGGGTGGTGCAACCTGTGTCGCTCGCCGGAGTTCAGATCGGGGGCCACGCCGCCGTGTGCCGTGTACAGGGATATTTCCTCCGAGAATCAAGGTAATTTCGCCTCCTAATCAGTTTGCCATAATCCCGTAGGGGCTGTGCGTTAGTCAATTCAGACTTTGGGCACTGGGTTGCCGGTAGGCGTCGTCGCCGGTGATCGGCTGTTGTGGGGGGAATCTGCGCGTTACGATCTGCGTACCGGAGATTGAAGATGAGCGGGGACCGTCCATTTTGTGATGAACGCTCTAGATTGAAAGGGAGTAGATGGTCCTGTAGCCGTTAGATGGGGGATTGACGGCTGGGATTAGAAGCCGGATACCCCTTCGTCGTATTAAATCCATGCCGCAGAATTTTGATCGGGCGGATAGGATTAAGACAAACACGTGGACGTATCGCGTCCGTGGATCTCTGATCCTGCGGCCATCATTGAATACCGATTCACTTAATTGTTACATCTAATCCTGGCCATGTGCATCTGATCGGGCGGCTCTGGATGTCCGATACCCTTTCATCCAGACGATTATGCAAAAGAGACCCCGTAGATGTTGAATATCAACCCGCCGTCCCCATCAGTGGCGCTTTGTGTCTTGGGACCTTTTGCCCCGAGCCCCCTGTGTTTTCAAGGAAATGAGGCCCAGTCCAGAGCAGTGTAAAACCAGAGAAATTAATTTATAAATGGATTTTTAATAGAAAAATAATTGCTAGAACTTCAATAATTCATAGAAAATTCATACTAACTTCAAATTAATCCATTCCAGTTCCTAAAATTTTGTAATTTTATTCTCTAGCACTTAGTGTCTCTGTCTTATCATGACAACAGTAAGAAAATTAATTTCACACTTAATCTCACTTTAAACACATAAAACCTTTGAAAATGCATAACTTAAGTTCTATAACTCCAAAAATTATGATTTCTGTTCCTAGGATTTTATTTTAATATGTAGATTATTACTGTGTATTTTGTGTACATGTTTGGTGTGATGTTAATTTCCTCTATGCACTGTGCTTGTTTGTATTGTGGCGAGTAGAAGAGCCCGTTGCTGAGGATCCTGGTGAGCAGCAGGTCGAAGTAGCTGAGCAGGAGCTCATTGAAGGCAAGTTGTGCCCTTGACCACTTTTTACCCAATAATGTTCTTTAATATCACATACTCATGCATAGGTTAATTTTGATGGGACCCAATAGGTCACCCTAGATTGTTTATCTCATTACCTTGATTACCCCTGAATCACTTGGGTAGTTGGCTATTGCTTTATATGGTTTGGGATAATCATTTATTACCTCTATGTTCCAATTCTTATTGTTATTCTATTTATGTTCATGTTGTATCATTAATGTTAATTGGAACATAGAGCTTAACTTGAGAACCACGTGCCACCACAAGGGTGGAATGGGACGCCCTTGGCTGACTAATTAGGAAAGCTAGTGGAAGACTACCTTACCCGAAAGGGGCAAGGGCAGTAGGGGAGAGGTCAGTGCGGGGAGGTCCCTGGTTGGTCTTGCTGGGATGGCAGTCAGCCAGGAACCCTTTACTGGATCTTCCCATAAACTGTAGCGGGTTTTCGGAAGCTAGTGGAACTTTGTAAAGGCCTCGTAGTGTTGCCCTGCCGTGCTTCCTAGGTAGAGGTATATGGGGAGTCGCGACCCCTTGGCAGATGGGTAACATGACTTGTGGGTAAAGGGTACAACCTCTGCAGAGTGTAAAACTGGTATACTAGCCGAGCTCACGGTCATGAGCGGCTCAGGACTCTCTGATGTTTAATTATGGAACTTAAATTCAATTTTGTCATTTGCATTGCATGGGTTTGTTATTAATTTTGTTCTATTACTTTACTTATGGTTTGGTATTTACTTACACTTAGTAATTGCTAATAAAAGTTTGACCAACTACTTAAAAGCAATGCTCAGCTTTTAACCCCTATCATTGATTAGCCTTACACATCACATGAGCTCACACCTTTGTGAGTTTATGTCCACTGGTTCCCCACAACTTGTTGAGCTATGATCATGTGTGAGCTCACCCTTGCTGTCTCACACCCCCCCCCACAGGAGAAGAGCAGGTGTTTCAGGAGGAGCCTCAAGGCGAGGAGTTTGACTTGATCTAGGTGGCGTTTCCCAGTCGACATTTGCGCCGACGATCCTTAGTTTGTTTTATCTTTATTACTTTATTTTGTAATAAGACTTCCGCTATGTAATAAATACTCTGATGTTAATGACATTTATCTCTATACACTCTGTTATTATATATGTTGTCTTCTTGGCGCATGTATGAGATGCACCTGGCTTTGTTCCTTAAAGCCGGGTGTTACAGAAGTGGTATCAGAGGAAATGTTGACTGTAGGACGAAACCTAGATAGAAATGGACAAAACCCTTACCTGCTTATCTCATTCTGATTCATTCTATACTTACCTTACTCTGATTCTCTCTATACTTATCTTGATCAAGTCTCACCTTCTACTGTTCTACTCTGATCATTCTTATCTTTTCTACTCTAAGACAAGATGGATTTCACACCTTGGAATCCCTACCCCTATGACATTTTTAAGAGATAGGAGGCCTAAGACCAAATTAAAACTATTTTCTCTATTAAAAATATTGGTTGATTGTTCTGATGATCAATGCCTGATTTGCTTCTTTGATTGATTGAATTATTAAGGACATTTTAGCATGTACCACTATAAGGTACTGTATTAGCTTTAGTGGATAACACACTAATCTACTTAGCTAATAAATTCCCCCGCAGTAACATTCCTCATAATTACTCGCCTTGTCTACAATTCTTTCTTTCTTACCCTGTATTTCTAACCCAGATGGACTACCCCTATACTGTTAGAAGAAAGCAGTATAGACTTGATCCTTTGTATGTCATGGTTAAGGAAGGCAATGGTGGTTTATACACTGCGCTAAGGGAACCGTAGAACTCACCAGTTCCAAAGGAGAAAGATTTGAAGTTGGAATTGCAGTAACTACTGCCACCAGATATGGAAGTTGAGTTGGTCATTAATCTCTTACCTAAGACTGCCCCTATTTCTAAACGGCCATACATGATGTCCATAGAAGAGCTAAAGGAACTTAAAAAAAACAATTAACGGAATTACAAGAGGATGGATACATTCGTCTGAATTCTTCACCTTGGAGAGCACCAGTTTTGTTTGTAAAGAAGAAAGATGGATTGAAAGGGATGTGCGTGGATTAAAGGTCCCTTAATGATGTCACTGTGAAGAACAAGTTTCGGTTACCCCGCATTAAGGATGTATTTAATCGGATGAGAGGAGCCAGGGTACTCTCGAAGATCGACCTCCGATCGGGATACCATCAGATGAAGATTAGACCATCAGATATTCCTAAGACGGCTTTCTCGACACGATATGGATTATATGAGTTCATCGTTATGTCGTTTGGATTAACTAATGCACCAGCTTATTTTATGGATTTGATGAATAAGATGTTTTTGGAGTATTTGGACAGATTCGTCGTGGTGTTCATCGACGATATTCTTATCTAATCTAAGAATGAGAGTGACCATAAAGAACATCTAAGGTTGGTGCTACAGAAGCTTTAAGATAATCAACTCTACGCTAAGTACAGCAAATGCGAGTTTTGGATTGACAAGGTGCCATTTCTTGGACATATCATTTCTAATGGAGGGATATCAGTGGATCCTGCTAAAGTCGAGGAGATAGTGGTGTGGAGCATACCCACTACGGTTACGGAGGACCGAAGTTTCTTGGGACTTGCAGGATATTATTGGAGATTTATTGAAGGATTTCCTAAGATTGCTAAGCTTATGACCTCGCTTTTGGTGAAGGAAAGAGAATTCAAGTGGGACGAGAAGTGCCAAGTATATATACGGATCATAGGAGTTTGAAGTATATATTCACTCAGAAGGATCTCAACCTTAGGCAACGTCGTTGGATGAAGCTTATTAAGGATTATGATTTGGAAATTCACTATCACCCGGGCAAGGCAAATTTGGTTGCAGATGCCTCGAGTCGAAAGGAGCATGATCATTCAGCTGTTGTTGCCCAGCTACCCGATGAGATTGTTGAGGATTTCAGGAGACTTAACCTGGGGATAGTTGCTCACGTTTAAGGAGTCATTATTGATTTGGAACCTATCTTGGAGCAAGAAATCTGCAAAGGACAAGTTGGTGATGCTAAAATACAAGAGATTAAGGATCTAATTACTGAAGGTCGAGTTCCGGACTTTACGGAAGGTGAGCAAGGTGCCATATGGTTCACGGACAAGATATGTGTCCCCGAGATTGAAAGCCTTCGTGAGACTATTTTAAAGGAAGCCCATGACTTGGATTATTCTATTCATCCTGGTAGTACCAAGATGTATCAGGATTTAAAGCAGAAGTGCTGGTGATATGGACTGGAGAGAGATATGGCTGCACATGTGGTTATGTGCGATGTGTGCCAAAGAGTTAAGACCGATCACCAAAGACCAGCTGGACTATTACACCCACTAAAGATACCTGAGTGGAAATGGGAAGAGATTGGTATGGACTTCATTACTGGATTGCCCCGCACCTCGAAAGGATATGGTTCTATATAAGTTATTGTGGATAGACCGACCAAAGTGGCTCATTTCATCCCGGTTAAGACTACTTATAAGGGATCACAATTGGCTAAGTTATACATGTCTCGGATTAAGTCTCTACGCAATGTACCAAGGAAGATCATTTTGGATAGAGGATCACAGTTTACCCCCAGGTTTTGGAAAAGTTTTCATGAGAAAATGGATATGAAGTTGAATTTTAGTTTGGCCTACCATCCTCAGACTGATGGACTGACCGAAAGGACTAATCAAGTATTGATAGACATGTTGAGAGCTTGTGCCCTTCAGCATGGTAGTAGTTGGGACAAGAGTCTACCTTATGCTGAGTTCTCATATAATAATAGTTATCAAGCCAGTCTGAAGATGTCACCTTTTGAAGCTTCATATGGAGGGAAGTGCAGGACTCCTCTATTTTGGACTAGACTAGAGGAAGACAGTTCTTTGGGCCTGAACTTATTCAAGAGGCAGAAGAACAAGTTTGTATAATTCGAGAGAACTTGAGGGTAACTCAAACCAGGCAAAAGAGCTATGCGGATAATGGAAGAAGACCACTGGAATTTGAAGAGGGAGATTATGTGTATCTCAAAGTGTCACCACTTCGTGGAATGAGGAGATTTAAAGTCAAGGGCAAATTGTCCCCTCGCTATATTGGACCATTCTTGATCTTTAGAAGAGTTGGAGAGATGGCATACCAACTCGAGTTACCTGCTAATCTATCGGAGGTGCATAACGTGTTCCACGTATATCAACTGAAGAAGTGTCTCCGTGTCCCTGAGGAACAGTTACCAATGGAAGAGCTCAGTGTTCAAGGAGATTTGACCTACACGGAGTACCCGATCAAGATTTTGGATACATTGACTCGAGTTACAAGAAATAAGGTGATAAAGATGTGTAAAGTTCAATGGAGTCACCACAGTGAAGATGAAGCAGCTTGGGAAAGAGAAGAAGAGCTTCGTATAGATTTTCCCCACCTTTTCTCTAGTTCTTCTTAAATCTCGAGGACGAGATTATTTTTAAGGGGGGTAGGATTTGTAACACCCACTTTGTAATTGCTAGATAAAATACCAAAAGAGAAAACAATTTCTCTCTTTATGTGAGTTTGATCTTTATGCATCATCATATGTGAACACCATATTCAAAAAAATAAATAAATAATTAATAAAAGACTTACCATAAAAATGTGCATCATGCTGGTCCTTTATTTTGTGTGCATTTGGTGACAACATAGAAATAAAATGACAATGAGAAGAGGATTAGAGGAAAAAGGAGAAAGAAAGAAAGAAATAATATAAAATGTAAAACAAAATTTATAAATACACAAACTCAACCATACTGGTATGATTGAAATTTATCTATAATTTGAGTACAAACTCAAAGTCATACTTGGAATTCAAATTGGGAATTGAAAAATAAAAAGAAAAGAAAACAGAAAATAAAAAGAAAAAGATGAAGAAGCTTACCTGGGCCGCAGACCACCCATTTGGCCCATTGGCGTTTTCCTCGCGCGCGGCCCATTTGTTTGCTACACGCGCGTGCCTGGCCAACTGCCATATGGGGCCCGCGTGCCAGCCACTAACACCTACGTGCGCGCTGCCTCTGTTCGCGTCAACTCGCTGCCAGGCGGGCCCGTTCATCAGCGCTTTGATGAAGACGCTTCGTGGCTTGTCAACCAATGACTAGTGGGACCGCCGTGTCAGAGTCAGCTCCTATTCGCACGAACGGGTGAAACAGAACCCACCGTTTTCCCCGTGGCCGCGCATAGCTCGATCGATCCCCCCCCAAATCGGAGTTGAATTCGGAGCAAGCTTGACTGCCGCGCAATAAAGGCCGGGCCGCTCCCGTTGGACCCCAAGCCATGCCGGGATTTTTGGGTCACCATTGCGGAGGGAGAGAGAACACCAGGGAGGGGAGAAGATTGCCGCCGCCGTGGAACATCGTTTCCATTGCCGTTGGGCGCCCGGGAACTAGTCAGAGACCTGCACTGGGTGGTTGCGAAGTTGTTCGTGGCACTGGTCGGTGGAATCAACGGGTGGTGCAACCTGTGTCGCTCGCCGGAGTTCAGATCGGGGGCCACGCCGCCGTGTGCCGTGTACAGGGATATTTCCTCCGAGAATCAAGGTAATTTCGCCTCCTAATCAGTTTGCCATAATCCCGTAGGGGCTGTGCGTTAGTCAATTCAGACTTTGGGCACTGGGTTGCCGGTAGGCGTCGTCGCCGGTGATCGGCTGTTGTGGGGGGAATCTGCGCGTTGCGATCTGCGTACCGGAGATTGAAGATGAGCGGGGACCGTCCATTTTGTGATGAACGCTCTAGATTGAAAGGGAGTAGATGGTCCTGTAGCCGTTAGATGGGGGATTGACGGCTGGGATTAGAAGCCGGATACCCCTTCGTCGTATTAAATCCATGCCGCAGAATTTTGATCGGGCGGATAGGATTAAGACAAACACGTGGACGTATCGCGTCCGTGGATCTCTGATCCTGCGGCCATCATTGAATACCGATTCACTTAATTGTTACATCTAATCCTGGCCATGTGCATCTGATCGGGCGGCTCTGGATGTCCGATACCCTTTCATCCAGACGATTATGCAAAAGAGACCCCGTAGATGTTGAATATCAACCCGCCGTCCCCATCAGTGGCGCTTTGTGTCTTGGGACCTTTTGCCCCGAGCCCCCTGTGTTTTCAAGGAAATGAGGCCCAGTCCAGAGCAGTGTAAAACCAGAGAAATTAATTTATAAATGGATTTTTAATAGAAAAATAATTGCTAGAACTTCAATAATTCATAGAAAATTCATACTAACTTCAAATTAATCCATTCCAGTTCCTAAAATTTTGTAATTTTATTCTCTAGCACTTAGTGTCTCTGTCTTATCATGACAACAGTAAGAAAATTAATTTCACACTTAATCTCACTTTAAACACATAAAACCTTTGAAAATGCATAACTTAAGTTCTATAACTCCAAAAATTATGATTTCTGTTCCTAGGATTTTATTTTAATATGTAGATTATTACTGTGTATTTTGTGTACATGTTTGGTGTGATGTTAATTTCCTCTATGCACTGTGCTTGTTTGTATTGTGGCGAGTAGAAGAGCCCGTTGCTGAGGATCCTGGTGAGCAGCAGGTCGAAGTAGCTGAGCAGGAGCTCATTGAAGGCAAGTTGTGCCCTTGACCACTTTTTACCCAATAATGTTCTTTAATATCACATACTCATGCATAGGTTAATTTTGATGGGACCCAATAGGTCACCCTAGATTGTTTATCTCATTACCTTGATTACCCCTGAATCACTTGGGTAGTTGGCTATTGCTTTATATGGTTTGGGATAATCATTTATTACCTCTATGTTCCAATTCTTATTGTTATTCTGTTTATGTTCATGTTGTATCATTAATGTTAATTGGAACATAGAGCTTAACTTGAGAACCACGTGCCACCACAAGGGTGGAATGGGACGCCCTTGGCTGACTAATTAGGAAAGCTAGTGGAAGACTACCTTACCCGAAAGGGGCAAGGGCAGTAGGGGAGAGGTCAGTGCGGGGAGGTCCCTGGTTGGTCTTGCTGGGATGGCAGTCAGCCAGGAACCCTTTACTGGATCTTCCCATAAACTGTAGCGGGTTTTCGGAAGCTAGTGGAACTTTGTAAAGGCCTCGTAGTGTTGCCCTGCCGTGCTTCCTAGGTAGAGGTATATGGGGAGTCGCGACCCCTTGGCAGATGGGTAACATGACTTGTGGGTAAAGGGTACAACCTCTGCAGAGTGTAAAACTGGTATACTAGCCGAGCTCACGGTCATGAGCGGCTCAGGACTCTCTGATGTTTAATTATGGAACTTAAATTCAATTTTGTCATTTGCATTGCATGGGTTTGTTATTAATTTTGTTCTATTACTTTACTTATGGTTTGGTATTTACTTACACTTAGTAATTGCTAATAAAAGTTTGACCAACTACTTAAAAGCAATGCTCAGCTTTTAACCCCTATCATTGATTAGCCTTACACATCACATGAGCTCACACCTTTGTGAGTTTATGTCCACTGGTTCCCCACAACTTGTTGAGCTATGATCATGTGTGAGCTCACCCTTGCTGTCTCACACCCCCCCCCCCCCACAGGAGAAGAGCAGGTGTTTCAGGAGGAGCCTCAAGGCGAGGAGTTTGACTTGATCTAGGTGGCGTTTCCCAGTCGACATTTGCGCCGACGATCCTTAGTTTGTTTTATCTTTATTACTTTATTTTGTAATAAGACTTCCGCTATGTAATAAATACTCTGATGTTAATGACATTTATCTCTATACACTCTGTTATTATATATGTTGTCTTCTTGGCGCATGTATGAGATGCACCTGGCTTTGTTCCTTAAAGCCGGGTGTTACAGCTAATCCAACCCACTTGGCCATTGCAAAGGTGGGGCCTAGATTTATTAGGCCCACTTCCACCAGCACAAGGAAATTTAAAATATGTTGTGGTAGCAGTGGAGTATTTTTCAGAGTGGATCGAAGCTAAACCTCTAGCTACAATCACTTCAGCCACAGTCCAGAAGTTCTTCTGGCAGAACATTGTTTGCTGATTTAGTGTGCCAAAGGCCATTACGGTTGATAACGAAACTCAGTTTGATGCTGAAACATTCAAATCTTTTTGTGACCAAATTGGTACAAAAATACATTTTGCATCTGTGAGTCATCCAGAATCCAATGGACTGGTAGAACGAGCTAACGAAAATATTATAACAGGAATAATGAAGTCCATCTTCAATTTGCCAAAAGGAAAGTGGCCAGATGAATTGATAAAAGTGGTATGGAACCACAACACTATTATTTCAAGGTCAACAGGATTTGAAGCAATAACAACGGAAGAAGCAAGAACAGGTTCAATAAGGACCTCAGCTTCGGCAGAAGACGAAGAAGATTGTAAAATAACAAAAGACACCATAGAAGGGACCATGCTTCAGGCAATAGATCACATCAATAAATATCAAGCCAAAATAGTTAAATGGCGGGATCAGAAGGTAAGATTAAAGAATATAAGCCAGGACACTTGGTGCTTTGAAGAGTGGCCAACCCGGACACAGTGGGGAAGCTTCAGGTTAAGTGGGAAGGTCCTTTCTTGGTGGTGTCTTTGTCAAGACCTGGATCATATAGGTTGAAAGACATGTACGACAATGACATTCCAAGATCTTGGAATGCAGATGAGCTTCAGAGATATTATGTGTGAACTTTGTAATTTTCTTACTTCTCCCAATGGCGCCCTTTTCCTTTCAAGAGGGGAGAAAGGTTTTAATAGGGCCATAGGTTGTAATTTTTATTTTTTTCTTGTGTAGCCCTGTGCAATATAAGGGCCAGCTTCCCCCACATGTAAAATGTAAAGATCTGGGATTACACAATCGAGTGTAAAAAGTATGAAGAAGCTCCAAAGTCATTCCTAAGGGAATGCAGAGCTGAAGTACCACCTAAGTGAAAGGTGAAGAAGCTCCAAAGTCGTTCCTAAGGGGATGCAGAGCTTAAATGCCACCTAAGTCAAAGGTGAAGAAGCTCCAAAGTCGTTCCTAAGGGGATGCAGAGCTCAGCTCCAAAGTCGTTCCTATGGGAACGAAGAGCTGAAGTACCACCTAAGTGAAAGGGAAATAAGCTTACACCTTTTCCTAATTGATTTTGGTGGTTGAATTGCCCAACACAAATATTTGGACTAACTAGTTTGCTCTAGATTATGAGTTCTACAGGTGCCAAAGGTTCACAACAAACCAATAAAAAGACCGAAAAAGGATTCAAATATAGAGAGCAAAAGTCAGCCGAAGTGTGCCCCGATCTGGCGCACCGGACTGTCCGGTGCACCACTGGACAGTGTCCGGTGCACCAGGGACTCCAACTCCGAACTGCTCACCTTTGGGAATTCTGGGAGCCACTCCGCTATATTTCACCGGACTGTCCGGTGTAGCACCGGACAGTGTCTGGTGGCGCACCGGACTGTCCGGTGTGCCAGCGGAGCAACGACTACTTCGCGCCAACGGTCGTCTGCAGAAGGCATTAAATGCGCTACAGTGCACGCCAGAGTCAGAGCAGAGCCAGATGGCGCACCGGATAGTGTACAGTGCCTGTCCGGTGCACCACCGGACTGTCCGGTGGCCCAGAAGACAGAAGCTCCAACGGTCGGAATCCAATGGCCAGGAGACGTGGCAGCTGCACCGGACTGTCCGGTGCGCCATGCGACAGCAGTCTTCACCAAACGGCTAGTTTGGTGGTTGGGGCTATAAATACCCCCAACCACCCACCATTCATTGCATCCAAGTTTTCTGACTTCCCACACCTTACAAGAGCTATAACATTCAATACAAGACACACCAAAGAGATCAAATCCTCTCCCAAGTCCATAGATCATTTCCAATCAAATAGTGACTAGTGAGAGAGTGACTTGTGTTCATTTGAGCTCTTGCGCTTGGATTGCTTCTTTTTCTCATTCTTTCTTGTGATCAACTCAATTGTAACTGAGGCAACAGACACCAATTGTGGGGTGGTCCTTGCGGGGACTTGGTGTCCCGTTTGAATGAGAAGAGAAGCTCACTCGGTCTAAGTGACCGTTTGAGAGAGGGAAAGGGTTGAAAGAGACCCAGTCTTTGTGACCACCTAACGGGGAGTAGGTTTGCAAGAACCGAACCTCGGTAAAATAAATCTGTGTGTCTTACTCTTTATTTGCTTGCGATTTGTTTTCCACCCTCTCACTCGGACTCGTTCATATTTCTAACGCTAACCCGACTTGTAGTTGTGCTTAAGTTTATAAATTTCAGATTCGCCTTATCCACCCCCCTCTAGGCGACTTTCACTAAGTAAAAGGTGAAGAGACTCCAAAGTCGTTCCTAAGGGGATGCAGAGTCTGAATGTGTATTCGCGTGAGTTTTTTTACCTTCGGCATACATTTGCATACTTCATCACATCATCTTTTGCATTCATACAAACATGCATTAGACATCTGTAGATTCATCATCATGACATAAAAGCATAAAGCATTAGCAGGAAAGGCAACGGTTTCTGCCTCCAATGAGAAAACAATTCGTATATACGAAGATGCTTCTTCTCAAATAAAGTTTCATTGTATATGAGAGAACCGATCTTTGATTCTGCTCAAAAGGTGCTTCAATGTGAACGAAAAGAAGGGAAGGTGTTTTTCGCCTTCGGTTCAAAAAACTACGAGCATTGGTTTTGTCCATGTCACACCCGGTTTTAAGGGATAAAGCCAGGTGCGTCTCATATGTGTGCCAAAAAAGAACATCACATATAATGACAAAGTGTATAGAGATAAATGTCACAAGTATCATTATTACATAGCGGAAGTCTTGAAAGTCACCTAGAGGGGGGTGAATAGGCGAAACCTGATATTTATAAACTTAAACACACACTAAAGACCGGGGTTAGCGTTAGGATTAAATTCAAGTCCGAAAAAATTGTTTCACTTGCTAGGAGTATCTCAAAGAGTGCGGATGAAGTATGGGGGCAAGCTCAAATTAATACTAGCAAGGAAATGTTAGAGAGAGGAAAGAGGGCAAAACAAATCAAGCGAGAATCAAAGCGAGTAGACACGGTGATTTGTTTTACCGAGGTTCGGTTCCAAAGAACCTAGTCCCCGTTGAGGAGGTCACAAAGACCGGGTCTATTTCACCCCTTTACCTCTCTCAAACGATCACTTAGACCAAGTGAGCCTTTTCCTTAATTTCACGGGTCACTTATACCCCGCAAGGACCACCACACACTTAGGTGTCTCTTGCTTCGATTACAAGTCTCTTGAGAATAAGAAGGGAAAAAGAAAAAAGTCAAACCAAGCGACAAGAGCAACAAAAGAACACAATTGATCCTCTCACAAGCCCTAATGCACTAGAGTTGATTTGGGGACTTTGAGTGGATTGATTGCTTTGATTGTGTCTTGGAGTGACGGGCTTTTGCTCTTGCAATGAATGAAGATTTCAGAAGGCTTGGATGGAAGTGAATGAGGTGGTTGGGGGGTATTTATAGCCTCCCAACCACTTCTAGTCGTTGGCTGAATTCTGTTGGCGATGGGCGCACCGGACAGTCCGGTGCGCCACCAGACAGTCATTGTGCACTGTCCGGTGTGCGCCACGTCAGCGCAATCGTTAGAGTTTGGAGCAGTTGACCGTTGGGGCGCCTTATCGTCTTGCTGCACCGGATAGTCTTGTGACCTCTGACTTTCTTGCTCTGACTTCTGCGCGGCACTGTTCATCACTATACACTCTGCGCAGTCGACCGTTGGCGTGCAGAGAGTTGTTGCTCCGCTGGCTCACCGGACAGTCCGGTGGCACACCGGACAATCCGGTGAATTATAGCGGAGGATGTCCTAGAATTCCCGAGAGTGGCTGGTTCGGAGGGCGCCTGGCTGGCGCACCAAACAGTTTCCAGCACACTCTAAGTCTTGCTCCATTTTTAATTGTGTCCCTAACTTGATTTCTTTCTTTGTTTGTGTTGAACCTTATGCACGTGTAATAGATCAATTCTAGACAAACTAGTTAGTCCATGTGTTTGTGTTGGTCGTCAACCACCAAAATTAATTATAGGAAATGGTTAACCCTATTTCCTTTTCAAGTCTTACAAAAATAAATGACAACAATAAAACGAACTAAATATTATTCCTTGGCGCCATCAAGCTAACTGGGAGACGCCACCTAGATCAACTCGTACTCCTCATTATAGGGATCCTCTTGGACCACCTGCTCTTCACCTGTGGGGGGTTTATATATTGCAAGAGTGAGCTCACAAAAGATCATAGCTCAACAAGTAGTGGGGAATAATGTGTATGAACTCACCAAAGGTGGGAGTTCATGTGAAGTGTAAAGCTGAAAGGGAAATCTGCCCTTTGGCCATTTCTAGTATATTTTGGTGATTAAGTGCTCAACACATATTGAGTGAGTAATTATGTGCCAAATGATGAATGAAGTGCAAATCAACAAGAAGGTATGGTTCTAGACTGAGTACATTGGATTTTGTGTACTAATATATTTGTCTAAGTGCTAGAATCAGGAAAAGAAAAGGATTGGAAAAGAGTTGGCTGTGCACAGCCAACTGCTGCTCAGTCTGGGTGCACCGTACTGTTCGGTGGTGCACCAGACAGTGTCCGGTGCGCCAGGCTAGGCTCTGGCGAACTGGCCACTCTCGGGAATTCATCGGCGGCGTACGACTATAATTCACCAGACTGTCCGGTGGTGCACCGGACTGTCCGATGAGCCAACGGCCGCCAGCGCAACGGTTGGCCGCCAAATCCGCGGGCGACGCGTGGCCCGCTCCAACAGTCGGCTAGGGGCACCGGACTGTTCGGTGTGCACCAACCAGCCTGAACATTCAACGGTCGGCTGCGCCAGGAATGGAAGGAGATCCGCACCGGACATGCTACAGTGGTTGTCACCACCAGACTGTCCGGTGCGCCACCCGACAGAAGGCAAGAATTGCCTTCCCAGATTGCCTCCAACGGCTCCTAGCTGCCTTGGGGCTATAAAAGGGACCCCTAGGCGCATGGAGGAGGCACACAAGCATTCTTTGATCATCTCTAAGCACCAAGACTCCATTCTCGCGCATTCGATTCTTTGAGATAGTGACTTGAGCACCATTTGAGTAGAGAACTCCTCGAGTTGTGTTGTGAGCTCAAGTTGTGGCTTTGTGTGCATGATTGTGCTCGTGCTTTGAGTCTTGTGTGTGTTTCTCTTCCCACCCTTACTTTCGTGCTTCTTTGTGATCATTAATTGTAAGGGCGAGAGGCTCCAAGTTGTGGAGATTCCTCGCAAACGGGAAAGAGTATAAGAAAGAAAAATATCGTGGTATTCAAGTCGATCATTGGATCACTTGAGAGGGGTTGAGTGCAACCCTCGTCCATTGGGACGCCACAACGTGGAGTAGGCAAGTGTTATACTTGGTCGAACCACGGGATAAATCACCGTGTCTCTTGTGCTTGTTTTCTTTGTGACTATTGTGTTTCACAAGAGCTCAGTCCTTAGCCACTTGATTCCATTGTGCTAACACTTAACCAAGTTTTGTGGCTACAAGTATTTGATTTTTACAGGATCACCTATTCACCCCCCCTCTAGGTGCTCTCAATTGGTATCGGAGCCATTCTCTTCATGTAAGGGACTAATCGCCCGAAGAGATGGATCCTAAGGGAAAGGGGATGGTGGTCAACGACAAGACAAAGGAGTCCATCGTCAACGAGCCAAGAGATGATAAGCCCTCAGACTCTGGCTCAAGTCATAAGAAAAGAGACGGGAAGAAGAAGAGGCGCATCAAGAAGATCGTCTACTACGACAGCGATGAGTCTTCTTCTTCCCCAAAAGACGACGACGAGAAAAAGAAACTGGTTAACTCAAACTTTTCTTTTGATTATTCTCGTATTCCGTTTAACTCCAATGCTCATTTACTTTCAATTCCACTTGGGAAACCTCCGCACTTTGATGGAGAAGACTACTCATTTTGGAGTCACAAAATGCGTAGTCACCTATTCTCTCTTCATCCAAGTATTTGGGAGATTGTTGAAAACAGAATGTTTTTTGATAGTACTGACAATCCCGTTTTCATTAATGAGCAAATCCATAAAAATGCACAAGCTACCACTGTTTTGCTAGCATCCTTGTGCAGGGACGAGTACCACAAGGTGAGCGGCTTGGATAACGCCAAGCAAATTTGGGACACCCTCAAGATTTCTCATAAGGGGAACGACGCCACCATGATCACCAAGATGGAGTTGGTGGAAGGCGAACTAGGAAGGTTCGCAATGATCAGGGGAGAGGAGCCAACGCAAACGTACAACAGGCTCAAGACCCTGGTCAACAAAATCAGGAGCTATGGAAGCACGAGATGGACGGACCACGATGTCGTCCGACTTATGCTCAGGTCCTTCACTGTTCTTGATCCTCATCTTGTGAACTCAATTCGTGAGAATTCTAGGTACACAAAGATGACGCCCAAGGAAATACTCGGAAAGTTTGTAAGCGGGCGTATGATGATCAAGGAAGCAAGATACGCTGATGAGGCATTGAATGGCCCAATGCCCATCTACGAGCCTCAAACCGTTGCTCTCAAAGCAACAAGCAGCAGGGAGGCGCTACCTAGCAAGGTGGCACAAGTTGAGGCGGTCGGACTAAACAAGGATGAGATGGCCCTAATCATAAAGCGCTTCAAGACTGCATTGAAAGGACGAAAGGAGTACTCAAACAAGAACAAGGCAAAGGGAAAAGCGCTCCTGCTTCAAGTGCGGTAAGACTAGTCATTTTATAGCAAATTGTCCCGATAACTCTAGTGACCAGGAACAAGGAAAGGGCGGGAAGAAAGAGAAGCAAAAGAGCTACAAGAAGGCGAAGGACGAGGCACACATCGGAAAGGAATGGGACTCGAACTGCTCATCTTCTGATTTAGACAACGAAGGACTCGCTGCCTCAGCCTTCAACAAGTCCTTTCCCTTCCCCAACGAACGCCACACCTGCCTCATGGCAAAGGAGAAAAAGGTAAGCGTTCGTGAAACTCCTAAGTATACTACTTCAAGTGATGATGAATCTAGTGATGATGAAGTAGACTATACTGAATTATTTAAGGGTTTAGATAGATCAAAAGTAGATAAAATTAATGAATTGATTGATGCCTTAAATGAGAAAGATAGACTACTAGAGAGGCAAGAAGACATTCTATATGAGGAACATGACAAGTTTGTTAGTGTTCAAAAGTCTCTTGCCTTAGAAATAAAGAGAAATGAATTACTATCTTCTGAGTTATCTACTTGCAATGAAACTGTGGCTAGCTTGAAGAGTATTAATGATGATTTGAATGCCAAGCTAGAAGTAGATAACAAATCTAGTTCTTGTGTAGAGAATGTTGTAATTTGCAATAGATGCAAGGATTTTAATGTTGATGCTTGTGATGAACATTTAATCTCTATTTCTAAATTAAATGATGAAGTAGCAAGTCTTAATGCTCAACTTAAGACTTGCAAAAGTGATTTTGATAAATTAAAATTTGCTAGGGATGCCTACAGTATTGGTAGACACCCCTCAATTAAGGATGGGCTTGGCTTTAAGAAGGAAGCCAGGAACTTAACAAGCCAAAGGGCTCCCATTTTCAACAAGGAAAAAGGGAAGGCCCCCATGGCTAGTTGTATTCAAAATAATCATGCTTTCATGTACCATGATAGAAAATATTCTAGAAATTGTCATTATAATAGGAGTTATAATGTTTTTGATTCACATGTTATGATTGCTTCAAGTTCTACTTTTGTGCATGGTAGAAGTAGGCCTAGGAAGGGAAATATTATTCATCATGTGCTTAAGAAAATGCATAATGAATCTGCTACTGTTTTTCATGCCTGCAACACTGATTTTGTACTTTCATGTAAAAATAAGAAAGTGGTTGCTAGGAAGTTGGGGGCCAAATGCAAGGGAGACAAGACTTGCATTTGGGTCCCAAAGGATATTGTAACTAACCTTGTAGGACCCAACAAGAGTTGGGTACCTAAGACCCAAGCCTAATTTGCCTTGCAGGTTTATGCATCCGGGGGCTCAAGCTGGATTATCGACAGCAGATGCACAAACCACATGACGGGGGAGAAGAAGATGTTCTCTTCCTACGTCAAGAGCAAAGATTCCCAAGATTCGATCATCTTTGGAGATGGGAACCAAGGCAAGGTTAAAGGTCTAGGAAAGATAGCTATTTCATCCGAGCATTCCATATCTAATGTGTTCTTAGTTGAATCACTAGGATACAACTTATTGTCTGTTAGTCAACTATGTAATATGGGATATAATTGTCTGTTTACCAATATAGACGTGTCTGTCTTTAGAAGGAGTGATGCTTCACTAGCTTTTAAGGGTGTACTAGACGACAAACTCTATTTAGTAGATTTTTCGAAGGAGGAGGCCGATCTAGATGCATGCTTAATTGCTAAGACTAGCATGGGCTGGCTGTGGCATCGCCGTTTAGCACATGTTGGGATGAAGAACCTTCAAAAACTTCTAAAGGGAGAACACGTATTAGGTCTAACCAATGTTTCTTTCAAAAAAGATAGACCTTGTGCAGCTTGTCAAGCAGGTAAACAAGTGGGAAGCACTCATCACAACAAAAATGTGATGACAACATCAAGACCACTGGAGCTACTACATATGGATCTCTTCGGACCCGTCGCCTACCTTAGCATCGGGGGAAGTAAGTATGGTCTTGTTATAGTTGATGATTTTTCCCGCTTCACTTGGTTATTCTTTTTGCAGGATAAATCAGAAACCCAAGGGACCCTCAAGCGCTTTCTAAGGCGGGCTCAAAACGAATTTGAGCTCAAGGTGAAAAAGGTTAGAAGCGACAACGGGTTCGAATTCAAGAATCTTCAAGTGGAGGAGTACCTTGAGGAGGAAGGAATCAAGCACGAGTTCTCCGCTCCCTACACACCCTAGCAAAACAATGTGGTAGAGAGGAAGAACAGGACGCTTATAGACATGGCGAGGACGATGCTTGGAGAATTCAAGACGACCGAGCGGTTTTGGTCGGAAGCTGTGAACACAGCTTGCCACGCCATAAATCGGGTCTACCTTCATCGCCTCCTCAAGAAGACCTTGTATGAACTTCTAACCGGTAACAAACCCAACGTTTCATACTTTCGTGTATTTGGGAGTAAATGTTATATTCTAATGAAGAAAGGTAGAAATTCTAAATTTGCTCCCAAAGCTGTAGAAGGGTTTTTGCTAGGTTATGACTCAAATACAAAGGCGTATAGAGTCTTCAACAAATCATCGGGTTTGGTTGAAGTCTCTAGCGACGTTGTATTTGATGAGACTAATGGCTCTCCAAGAGAGCAAGTTGATCTTGATGATGTAGATGAAGATGATGTTCCAACGGCCACAATACGCACCATGGCGATTGGAGATGTGCGACCACAGGAACAAAAAGAGCAAGATCAACCTTCTTCCTCAACAATGGTGCACCCCCCAACTCAAGATGATGAACAGGTTCATCAAGAAGAGGCGTGTGATCAAGGGGGAGCACAAGATGATCAAGTTATGGAGGAAGAAGCACCACATGCCCCTCCAACTCAAGTCCGAGCGACAATTCAAAGGAATCATCCCGTCGACCAGATTTTGGGTGATATAAGCAAGGGAGTAACTACTCGCTCTAGATTAGCTAATTTTTGTGAGCATTACTCGTTTGTCTCTTCTATTGAGCCTTTCAGGGTAGAAGAGGCCTTGCTAGATCCAGACTGGGTGTTGGCCATGCAGGAAGAGCTCAATAACTTCAAGCGAAATGAAGTTTGGACCCTGGTGCCACGTCCAAAGCAAAACGTTGTGGGAACCAAGTGGGTGTTCCACAACAAGCAAGACGAGCACAGAGTGGTGACAAGGAACAAGGCTCGACTTGTGGCAAAAGGTTATGACCAAGTCGCAGGTTGTTCCAAATGGATGTGAAGAGTGCTTTCCTCAACGGGGCAATCAAGGAGGAGGTGTACGTGGAGCAACCCCCTGGCTTTGAGGATGAACGCACCCCGACCATGTGTGTAAGCTCTCTAAGGCGCTCTATGGACTTAAGCAAGCCCCAAGAGCATGGTATGAATGCCTTAGAGATTTTCTAATTGCTAATGCTTTCAAGGTTGGGAAAGCTGATCCAACTCTTTTCACTAAGACTTGTGATGGTGACCTATTTGTATGCCAAATTTATGTCGATGACATAATATTTGGTTCTACTAACCAAAAGTCTTGTGAAGAGTTTAGCAGGGTGATCACACGGAAATTCGAGATGTCGATGATGGGCAAGTTAAACTACTTCCTTGGGTTCCAAGTGAAGCAACTCAAGGACGGCACCTTCATCTCCCAAATGAAGTACACGCAAGACTTGATCAAGCGGTTTGGGATGAAGGACGCCAAGCCCGCAAAGACACCAATGGGAACTGACGGACACGTCGACCTCAACAAAGGAGGTAAGTTCGTTGATCAAAAGGCATACCGGTCTATGATAGGTTCTTTGCTTTATTTATGTGCTAGTAGACCGGATATTATGATAAGTGTATGCATGTGTGCTAGATTTCAATCTGACCCAAGGGAGTGTCATCTTGTGGCCGTTAAGCGAATACTTAGATATTTAGTTGCTACGCCTTGCTTCGGGATCTGGTATCCAAAGGGGTCAACCTTTGACTTGATTGGATATTCAGACTCCGATTATGCTGGATGCAAGGTTGATAGGAAGAGTACATCATAGACGTGCCAATTCCTAGGAAGGTCCCTGGTGTCTTCGAGTTCTAAGAAACAAACTTCCGTTGCCCTATCCACCGTTGAGGCCGAGTACGTTGTCGCAGGACAGTGTTGCGCGCAACTACTTTGGATGAGGCAAACCCTCTAGGACTTTGGCTACAATCTGGGCAAAGTCCCACTCCTATGTGATAATGAGAGTGCAATCCGCATGGCGGAAAATCCTGTTGAACACAGCCGCACTAAGCACATAGACATCCGGCATCACTTTTTGAGAGACCACCAGCAAAAGGGAGATATCGAAGTGTTTTATGTTAGCACCGAGAACCAGCTAGCCGATATCTTTACCAAGCCTTTAGATGAGAAGACCTTTTGCAGGCTGCGTAGTGAGCTAAATGTCTTGGATTCGCATAACTTGGATTGATCTATAGCATACATGTGTTTTATGTCTTTGATCATGTTCCTTTCTGCATATTATTGTTTACTTATGGTGATCAAGTTGTGCAAGAGATCCTCGGACCTCACATGTCCATGTGTGAATGATGCACATATTTAGGGGGAGAAATGCTACAACTTGACCCTTTGAGACTAACCGTGTGCTTGAGTTTACTTAATTTAGTCTCAAAGGTGGATTGAAAGGGAAAGGTGGACTTGGACCATGAAAAACTTCCACTGCACTCCGATGAGAGGGTAATTAACTCCAAGTTCATCTCTATGCTCTTATTGCCTTTTTGCTCTTAATTGACAATTTTGGTGAGGCAATGAGGTTAAAGGGCCAAGATTGATCCCGTTTTGGTGCTTGATGCCAAAGGGGGAGAAAATAAGGCCAAAGCAAATGGATCGGCTACCACTTGTGAAATTTTTGAAAAAGAGTAGAGTAGAACTTTTGATTTGTCAAAATAACTCTTACTATCAAAATTTGGTCTCTTGTGGGGAGAATGTTTGATTATGGGAAAAGGGGGAGTTTTTGGCTCTTAATCATTCTTTCTCTTGGAAAATCTCTCTTTATGCCTAAACAAGTGTGTTTAACTTAGAGATAGAAAAATGAGGTTGATTTCAAAAACAAACCAAGTGGTGGCAAAGAATGATCCAAATATGCCAAATTCGAATCAAAAACAATTTTTGTTCTCAAGTATATTGATGTTTGTCGGCGTTCCGAGACCGGGGGGTCCCCGAGCCGACGAGTGAGAGTGCCGCGTGCCCCAGCCCAGATGGGTCGAGCGCGTGGGCGAGCGCGAAGGGGGGAACAGAGAGAGAGGTCGGTGGCCGGAGCCGGGTCGTGAGGGAGTCGGAGAATTCCCGCGGCCTTCGTGTTCGTCCCGCGCCCAGGTCGGGTGCGCTTGCAGTAGGGGGTTACAAGCGTCCGCGCGAGGTGAGGGGAAGCGAGCGGCCCCAAGAGAGAGAGCGCCTGCCCCTGCCCTTCGTCCCCGCGAGGCCAACCTTCTCTAAGAAGGCCCTGGTCCTTCCTTTTATAGTCGTAAGGAGAGGATCCAGGTGTACAAGATGGGGGTGTAGCAAGGTGCTACATGTCTAGCGAGAGAGAGCTAGCGCCCTATGCACATGCCCAGGTGGCAGCCGGAGAGATCTTGGCACCCTGTTGGTGTGGCGTCGTGGCTGTTGGAGGAGTAACGGAGCCGGACGGGGGGACAGCTGTCGGAGTGGCTGGGCCCTTTGCTGACGTCCTCCTGCTTTCGTAAGGGAGCTGAGAGTCGCCGTCGTCATGGTCTAGCGGGGCGCCATCATTTGCCTATCTGGCGTGGCTGGCCAGATGGGACGCCGGTCTTGTTCTCTGCGACCCAAGTCGGCTCAGGGCAGGGTGATGATGACGCTCCCTGTTGATGTGGCGGTCTCGTGTCCTAGGTCGGGCGTCGTGGAAGCTCCTCCGAAGCCGAGGTCGAGTCCGTCCTGCAAGACAGAGGCAGAGTCCAAGCCCTGGTCGGGCGAGGCGGAGATCGTTCGGCAGAGGCCGAGGCGGGGTCCGAGCCCTGGGTCGGGCGAGGCGGAGTTCGTCGTCTTCCGGGGCCTTAGCCCGAGTCCGAGCCCTTGGGCGGAGCGGAGTTCGCCGTCTTCCGGGGCCTTAGCCCGAGTCCGAGCCCTGGGGTCGGGCGGAGCGGAGTTCGCCGTCTTCCGGGGCCTTAGCCCGAGTCCGAGCCCTGGGGTCGGGCGGAGCGGAGTTCGCTGTCTTCCGGGGCCTTAGCCCGAGTCCGAGCCCTGGGTCGGGCGGAGTCTCCTATGGTGCCTCTGGCGAAGTCTGGTCGCCCGTTGGTCTTACCTTTTGCGTTAAACGCCCCGGTGACTCGGTCGGTTGGCGCGGTGATTTAGTCAGGGTTTCTTCTTATCGAAGGCGGGGCCTAGGGCGAGCCGGAGATGCGTCTGCCGTGAAAGAGGAGGCCTCAGGCGAGACGGAGTCATCTTAGGGTCGGCTGCCCTCGCCCGAGGCTAGGCTCGGGCGTGGCGTGGTCAAGTCACTCGTATGGACTGATCCCTGACTTAATCAAACCCATCAGGCCTTTGCAGCTTTATGCTGATGGGGGTTACCAGCTAAGAATTAGGCGTCTTGAGGGTACCCCTAATTATGGTCCCCGACAGTAGCCCCCGAGCCTCGAAGAGAGTGTTAACACTCGCTTGGAGGCTTGCGTCGCACTTTTTTGCAAGGGGACCAGCCTTTCTCGGTGGTACTTTGTTCCGGTGGGTGCGCGCGAGCGCACCCGCCGGGTGTAGCCCCCGAGGCCTCGGAGGAGTGGTTTCACTCCTTCGAGGTCTTAATGCCTTGCGTAATGCTTCGGCTGGACTAGCGGTTCCCTCATGCGAGCAGGGCGTAACCCAGGTGCACTGTCGGGGCCCAAGTTCTCGGGCTGGTATGTTGACGCTGTCAACGGTTCGGCCGGAGCCGGGTTTGCGAGAGCAGCCCCCGAGCCTTCGCACGGAGCGAGAGGACGATCAGGGACAGACTCGACTTTTTATATACGCCCCTACGTCGCCTTTCCGCAAGGAGGAGGGGGGGAGTGCGCCATGTTACCCTCGATGGGCACCGAACATGGTGTCTCCGGTGAGCTGCAATCGGGTAATCCGAGTGGACGTCCGTGCCCCGTTCGTTGGGGGTCGGCTAGGGGCCCGGAGGCACGCCCAAAAGTACCTGCGGGTGATCTGCCGGACCCGGTCCCCTAGCGACAGGGTCCGAGGGCTCGTTGCCTCCCTCCGATGGGATTCCGTTACAGAGTCGTTCCCGCTGGTCTCGGAAATGTCCTAGGGTACCTCGGGAGCGCAGCCCGAGCCTTGGTTATGTATCGAACGTACCCCTGGTCATCCCTCGCTCGGCGTCTGAGGCGACTGTGAACCCTTCGACAGGCCAGCCTTCGAACCCCTGATCAGTAGGGGGCACGGAGCCCGAATAGCCTGAGGCGGTCGCGAGTCCTTTCGGGGGCCGACCTTCGAACCCCTGACCAGTAGTGGGTGTCGGGCCCACGCGATCTGAGGCGGCTGTTGAACCCCTCGGGGGGCCAGCCTTCGAACCCCTGATCAGTAGGGAGGCTCGGAGCCTAGTTCCTTCACGGGGAAGGATCCCTTTGGGGTTATCCCCCTTCTCGGTCCCTGTTGCAAGAGATAGAGAAAGAAGGAAAAGGGAAAAAGGATTCGAAATTGAACGTCGTGGCGTACCTTTTTCGGCGTGGTCGTTTTGGCGAAGGCGAAACGTCACCAGCCGTTCCCGCCCATAGCGCTGTCCGCCGAGCCGCGGAGTTAATGCGCCGGGGTGAGTAGTTGGCGAGGTTGCCGTTGCGCGTGCGCGAGCCGTTCGAGGTACGGGTCACGGGCGCGTCGTCTTCACGCCGTGAGAGGGGGCTCTCTTGCCGTCTCCGGATGGGACATGAGCTTGGCAGATGGTGTGACCGCTGCTCTCGCGCGTCTGCCACCGTCATTACTGCCGGCCCATTTTTGACCGCCTTTGACCGCTGCGCCAGGCTGGCGCTGCCGGGTCGCGGGCTGGGTCGCCTCGAATCGCGGTATCGGTTCTGCAATCGAGGAGGTGCGGTGGTGGAGCGAGTGGCATAGCGGTTCGCATGCAGCGCCCGGCACGCCAGTTGCACGACGCGTGGGCTGGAGCCGTCGCGCTGGCCTGTCAGGAGTCGGAGAGGCGCGTCCACTTGGCGCGGTTGCATGCCGCCTGCGTGGCCGCCTGCCCCTTTCGCCCGCTGGTCCGGGCAAAAGTGGAGGGTTACATGTAACCGCTGGGTGGTTGCGTGCGTCGTGCGTGGCGGTTCGGCTTCTTCTGCTTAGAGCCGGTCTTCATGACAGGCGGGCCCCAGCCCCCGCGCCGCAGGGAAGGGCTTTGGAGGCGTGTTGGAGAAGACTCAGCCCGTGACGGTTGAGGGCGCAAGCGGGGGGAGTTGCCTTTAAAAGGAGGGCGACCCCCTTCGTGAGGTAACCATGTCTCCTTCCTCCCCAATGCATTGTGTCTCTCCATCTTCCGAGCCCCCGGATGGGGGGAAACTGCCGTCTTTTCGCTCCATCGCCGGAGAAACGCAACTCCGTGGGAGTAGGTACCTTTCAGCCATCGTTCGGCTTCAAGGATTTTCATCATGCAGCCCGGCTGCACCCCTCCACCGGCGGTCACCCAAGAGGGCGACCTCCGGCTTGATGGTGGGGGAAAGCGAGCCGGGCTACGGTCTCTGCCCCTCCCTCAGCCTCAAGGATTTTCATCACCAGGCCAAGAGGGAGGACGAGGCGAGCCAGGGAGCTGTCTCCGTGTGGGTCGGTTGCCCTCTTCTTCCCCGTGTGCCTGGGGGAGAACGGCATCCTCCAGCTTCACGGAGACTTCCTGTAATACTCCAAATTGTATACCAGGAATAATAGAGAGTTATTCTCAATCTTGTATGTCTCATTTGCATCATGAAAAGAGCCTACACAAAATTTAAGAGCTTAATTCCAACAAATGATAGAAAAATTTGCATCATGTTGGAGTTTTTATGTTTGTGCATTGAATAAAAATAATAAGGATAATAATAAAAATACAATAATGACTAAGTTGGATTAAACCCTAAATTGAAATTAGGGTTTGAAAATAAAGGAAAAGAGAAGGGATATGAAAATATAAATAATATATGTATAGTTATATTTCTAAAATTAGTACTTCTAATCTCACAATATAATTTGAGGAGAAGTTTGTCACAAGTTTAAATTTAAACCAGGATTAAATTTGAATTGGAAAGGGAGGAAAGGAAATAGAAAAAAATGAATAAATAAAAGAAAAAGACAAAACCTCATATGGGCCTGCGTCTACCCTATTCAGCCCAACAAGGAAACTCACCCGCGCAGCCCGTTACCCTCTCCACGCGGCGCCGACAGGCCGGGGCCACTGGCCAGCCTCCTTCCGCGCCCAGGTCGTGACCGGGGTTACGCTGCACCGTGGGACCGACTCGTCATTCTACGCAGCCCAATCCCCACGTGGTCACTGGAAGGTGGGATCAGTGCGCCAGGGTCTGTGCCGTCGCTGTCGGGTGGGCCGGCCTCGTCAGCGCCTTCCCCAACCGGCCGAAACGGCCTCCCGCTGCTAGCGCGCGCGATGAGCGGAGCCCGACGACCGGTCGCTCCCTTCATAAAGCTGAGGCCGAACCTCTCGCCCCACCTCGCGTCAACAAAAGCCGCCGTGGTGCTCCCCGCTCCTCCAGTCAACGTCGCAGCCAGCCCCTGGTTTCGGCGTCTCGGTTGATCAACGGTGCTTATACTCACGCGCGTGCCGTCGGGTCTTGCTTCCGTCGCGCTCGTCGTGGTGAGCGGGATCCAACTCATCGTCGCCTCCACTGCCGTCCAAACCACCGGGTGATCGTCGGGAGTTTGCCGCGGTGCCACGAAGCGAGTCACGCCGGGTCGGCATCAACCTCGGCGGCGGGCAACTCATATCGGCGTGATCACTGGTGAGTGCTTCTCCCTCTGCGACATTGTGTATGCATCGGATTTTGGAAGCGGACCGGGACCAATGCGCCGCTGGGGACCGGCGATGTCGTGGGAGGGCTTGCGAGGGCCGGGCAGCTCGTCGGTGGTTCATCGGTGAGAGAGAGAGAGAGTTCCAGGGAGGGCGCGGCGTCTGACCCGGGAACGAAGGTGGACGAAGACGCCGGGCCGTTGGATTTTCAATATGCGGTGGAGATTAGATGCTCGCGTACCGCCTCGGGAGTAAATCTGGGCCGCATGCATTGAATCGACGGTCGAGATTAGTTGATCCCGTGACCTTTCGCCGTATTGAATCTTGACCGTAGATTGCAGATCGTCCGGTAGAAATTGGAGCCTGGTGTGGCGTGCTGTGAGCCATCGATCTCAGATCCGGTGGTCTGCGCTGCTTACCGCTTCATAGGTTTAATAATCTAATCTGGTGCGTCCGTAGCAGATCCGACGGCCGAGATCCAAGCGTACCCCTTCGCGGGTACGTTTTGTAAAAGAAACCCTGGGTTTAAAGGATATCAACCCGCAGTCCACTCGAGTTACCCTCTGTGTCTCGGGAATTCTTATTGTTTAGCCCCTGCAGTTTCCTATAATTGAGGCCCGATCCAGAGAGTATTAGAAATCAGAAATTAATATCTGAAATTAATTTTTAGTGCATAGATAAATGTTAAAACTTGTTTAATTCATAGTAAATGCATATGAACTCCAAATTAGACCATTCCAGTTCCTAAATTTTCATAAAATTATTGTCTGTCTATTTGTGCCACTGTTTTGGCATGAAAAGCACATTGGAATTATTTTGGTACTTAATCTTGTATTAAATGCATAAAACCTTAGAAAATCCATAACTTAAAATATATAACTCCAAATTTAATGATTCCAGTTCCTGTGATCTTATTTTAATGTCTAGTTTATTTCTGTGTATTCTATTTGCATGTTTGATGTGATGTTAATTTATGCTATGCTATGTATGTATTGTATTGATGCGCGTAGACGAACAAGCCACTGTGGAACCTGAGCTTCAACAAGTTGAAGTAGCTGAGCAGGAGCTCGTTGAAGGCAAGTTGTGCCCTTGATCACTTCTTTTACCCATTCATGTTCTTATTATTCATAATGATCTGCATAGGATAATTTTGATGGGACCCAATAGGATACCCTAGATTTGACTATCTTTATACCTTGCTTCACCACTGGTTTTACTACTAAAGTTTTGGGTAGTACATGCTATTGCTTTACGTGGATTTGGGTATAGAGATATTCATCACTCATTGTTATACTTTTTATTATCTGTGTTATTCTTTACTGTTCATGTTAAGATCATTATGTTAATGGGAACATGGAGAACCACCCGGGAAAACAGTGCTACCACAAGGGTGGAATGGGACGCCCTTGGCTGATTAACTAGGAAAGCTAGGGGAGGGCTACCTTACCCGAAAGGGGCAAGGGCAGTAGGGGAGAGGTTAGTGCGGGGAGGTCCCTGGTTGATTTTGCTGCGATGGCGGTCAGCCAGGAACCCTGTACTGGATCTTCCCATAAACTGTAGCGGGTAGTCTGAAGCTAGTGGAACTTTGTAAAGGCCTCGTAGTGGTACCCTGCCTCGCTTCCTAGGTAGAGGTGTATGGAGTCTGATCAACTCTGTGGCAAATGGGTAACACGACTTGTGGGTAAAGATGCGCAACCTCTGCAGAGTGTAAAACTGGTATACTAGCCGTGCTCACGGTCATGAGCGGCTCGGACACTCACATGATTAAATTATGGAACTTAAACTTAACCTGTCATTTCATTGCATTTGGGATTATTTTGTTATTACTTTTACTTATTATTACTATGGTTTGGTATTTACTTACACTTAGTAACTGCTAATAAAATTTTGACTAACTTATAAAAGCAATGCTCAGCTTCAGCCTTTATTTCATTGATCAGCCTTACACTTCATGAACTCCCACCTTTGGTGAGTTCATGTCACATTATTCCCCACGACTTGTTGAGCTATGATCGTATGTGAGCTCACTCTTGCTATCTCACACCCCCCCCCCCCCACAGGAGAAGAGCAGGTGGTTCAGGAGGAGCCGCCTAACACTGAGGAGTTCGATCTGATCTAGGTGGCGTTTCTCAGTCGACATTGGCGCCATCGATCCTTAGTTCGTTTTATCTTTATTATTTTATTTTGTAATAAGACTTCCGCTATGTAATAAATACTCTGATGATTATGACATTTATCTCTATACACTCTGTTATTATATGTGTTGTCTTCTTGGCGCATGTATGAGATGCACCCGGCTTTGTTCTTTAAAACCGGGTGTTACAGAAGTGGTATCAGAGCAAATGTTGACTGTAGGACGAGACCTAGATAGAAATGGACAAACCCTTACCTACTTATCTCATTCTGATTCATTCTACACTTACCTTACTCTGGTTCTTTCTATACTTATCTTGATCATGTCTCACCTTCTACTGTTCCACTCTGATCATTCTTATCTTTTCTACTCTGAGACAAGATGGATTTCACACTTTGGAATCCCTACCCTTATGACATTTTAAGAGATAGGGAACCTAAGACAAAATTAAAACTATTTTCTCTATTTTAAAATGTTGGTTGATTGTTCTGATGATCAATGCCTGATTTGCTTCTTTGATTGATTGAAATAGTATAGATGGACATCTTAGCATGTACCACTATAAGGTATTGTAATAGCTTTAGTAGGTGACAAACTAATCTGCTTAGCTAATAAATCCCCCAAAGTAACATGATTGTAATTACTGCCTTGTCTACTGCTCTTTCTTACCATATGTATCTAACTCAGATGGTCAATACCAGGAGGGGTGGTGGAATTGACTTGCCTCCTAACCAACACACTCGAAGACAACCTCAGCCCCAACCTGCAGGGATGAATCCTCCCAATCCTCCACCAGGCGGAGTTGACCCACTGGTTGCTGCTCAGATGGCGATGATGCAGCAAATGGCAGACACTGTGGCTGATATGCGTGCCCAGATGCAGCAAGAACGCCAGGAGATGCGTCAAGAAAGAGAAGATATACGCCAGGAGTTGCGCCAGGAGAGAGATGAGATACGCCAAGAAAGGAGGGCGCAACAACAGCAGCTGCAACAACAACTTCAACAACAGCAGCAACAGCAGCAAGTGCCATTGCCTCCACCACCACCACCAGTTCCACCTCGGGATAAGCACCGGGAGTTTATGAGCCATAAGCCACCGACCTTCGCCAGTTCGCCAGATCCACTTGATGCAGACGATTGGTTGAAGTCAATTGAGAAGATGCTGAATATTGCCCAATGCACTGACCGGGAGAAGGTGTTATATGCTTCTGGACGTCTGACTGGTCCTGCTGCTGACTGGTGGGATTCTTATACTGCTGCCCACGATGCTGCTGATACTATCACTTGGGCAGAGTTCAGTACACAATTCAGGAACTACCATATTCCAGCTGGTATGATCAAGATCAAGAAGAAGGAGTTTCTGTCATTGAAGCAAGGCAACATGTCAGTCAGCGAATACAGAGACAAATTTATTCAGCTATCCAGATATGCCCCTGAAGAAGTTGCTGAAGACGAAAGAAAGCAGGAGCATTTCATTGAAGGACTTAATGGACCCTTACAGTATGCACTGGTTGCACACACATTTCCATCATTTCAGAGGCTGTTGGATAAGGCTCTTGCTATTGAACACAAGCGTGTTCAATTGGGTGATTTGAAGAGGAAGGCTATCTCGCATGGACAGGGTAGCAGCAGTGTTCGTCCTCGCTACAGTTCACCACAGGGTACACCGACTCGACCCGGAGGACCACGCCCAGTTCAGCAATCACCACTGAGGACTCCACCTCCTCGACAGGCTACTTCCACGGGCACCCCGACGAAGTTTGCAGGACAGAGTCCGGGCACTCAATGTTTCAAGTGTGGGAAGATTGGTCACTATGCAAATGTCTGCCCACAGAGGATTGCTACTACTCCAGCTCAGAACAAGCAACAGACCCCTGGCAAGGGATATTCTATAGCCAGGGTGAATCAAGTCAGCGTAGATGATACTCCTGATGGTGGTGACCTCGTGATTGGTATGTTCTATGTTAATGCAATTCCTGCAACAATATTATTTGATTCTGGTGCTACACATTCATTCATGTCTGCTAGATATGCCAACACAAATGATATACCACTGCTAAATATGAGAAAACCCCTGATAGTAGTTACACCTAAAGGGCCTGTTGAGGCGAATCAAATGACACGTAGATTGACAATAACCATTATGGGTAGAGACTTTGGAGCTACTGCTATAATATTGGAGTCAAGCAGTATAGATTTGATCCTGGGTATGTCATGGCTAAGAAAGGCAAAGGCCGTTATAGCATGTGGGAGAGGTACCGTAGAACTCACTACTACTAAAGGAGAAAGATTTCAAGTTAATATTGCAGTAACCTCCTCATCCATGCGTGCAATGTTCTTTATGCCTGAGGAGTTTGTTGGTGACAACATCCGGGTGGTTAGAGATTTTCCGGATGTCTTTCCAGAGGAGTTACCAGGGATGCCACCTGATAGAGAAGTTGAGTTTGTTATTGATCTCTTACCTGGAACCGCCCCTATTTCTAAACGGCCATATAGAATGTCCGTAGAAGAGTTGAAGGAACTGAAGAAGCAGTTAACGGAGTTACAAGAGGCTGGTTACATTCGTCCAAGTTCCTCGCCGTGGGGAGCACCGGTGTTATTTGTGCAGAAGAAGGATGGATCACAACGGATGTGTGTGGATTATAGATCTCTTAATGATGTTACGGTGAAGAACAAGTATCCGTTGCCCCGTATTGAGGATTTATTTGATCAGATGAGAGGTGCTAGAGTATTCTCGAAGATTGATCTCCGATCGGGTTACCATCAGATGAAGATTAGACCATCGGATATTCCCAAGACGGCTTTCTCAACTCGATATGGGTTATATGAGTTTACTGTCATGTCATTTGGATTGACCAATGCACCGGCATATTTCATGAATTTGATGAACAAAGTGTTTATGGATTATTTGGACAGATTCGTCGTGGTGTTTATCGACGATATTCTTATCTATTCTAAGAATGAAAGTGATCATGAACAACATCTGAGATTGGTGCTACAGAAGTTGCGAGATAATGAGCTCTACGCTAAGTTTAGCAAGTGTGAGTTTTGGATTGATAAGGTGCCATTCCTTGGTCATATTATTTCTAATGGAGGAATAGCAGTGGACCCTGCAAAAGTGAAGGAGATTATGGAGTGGAAAGTGCCCACTACAGTTACTGAGATTCGGAGTTTCTTAGGACTCGCAGGATATTATCGGAGATTTATTGAGGGATTTTCTAAGATTGCTAAGCCCATGACAACGCTTTTGGAGAAAGGAAGAGAATTTAAGTGGGATGAGAAATGTCAAGAGAGCTTTGATCAATTGAAGGAGAGATTGATGTCACCTCCAGTATTGATTATGCCAGATCTGCAGAAGGGATTTGACATTTATTGTGATGCATGTGGCCAAGGACTTGGATGTGTGCTTATGCAAGATGGTCATGTGATTGCCTATGCATCTCGTCAGTTGCAAAAGCATGAATTGAACTACCCCACTCATGACTTGGAATTGGCTGCAGTTGTGCATGCACTGAAGATTTGGAGACACTACATCATGGGAACTAAGTGTCAAGTATACACGGATCACAAGAGTTTGAAGTATATATTCACTCAGAAGGATCTCAACCTTAGACAACGTCGTTGGTTGGAGCTCATTAAGGATTATGACTTGGAGATTCACTATCACCCAGGCAAGGCGAATTTGGTTGCAGATGCCTTGAGTCGGAAGGAGCATGTTCACTCCGCTTTCGTTGTCCAGCTACCTGATGAATTAGCAAAAGACTTTGAGAGACTCAATTTGGGAATTGTTACTCATACTGAAGGAGTTACCATTGAGTTGGAACCTACCTTGGAGCAAGAGATTCGTAAAGGTCAGGTTGGTGATGCTAAGATTCAAGAGATTAAGGATCTTATTACTGAAGGAAGAGTTCCGGAGTTCACGGAGGATGAGCAAGGTACTATATGGTTCAAAGATCGGATATGTGTTCCAGAGATCGATAGCCTCCGTGAGGCTATATTGAAAGAAGCTCATGATTCTGATTACTCCATTCACCCTGGAAGCACTAAGATGTATCAAGATTTGAAGCGAAAGTATTGGTGGTATGGACTGAAAAGAGATGTGGCTGCTCATGTGGCTAAGTGTGATGTATGTCAAAGAGTTAAGGCTGAACATCAAAGACCCGCTGGACTATTGCACCCATTGAAGATACCCGAGTGGAAATGGGAAGAAATTGGTATGGATTTTATTGTTGGACTACCCCGCACTCCAGCAGGATATGACTCTATTTGGGTAATTGTAGACAGATTGACAAAGGTGGCACATTTTATACCTGTGAGGACTAATTACACGGGAGCCAAGCTAGCAGAATTGTATATGACTCGGATAGTTTGTCTACATGGAGTGCCTAAGAAGATCGTGTCTGATCGAGGATCACAGTTTACTTCTCGATTTTGGAAGAAGTTGCATGAGAGTTTGGATACAAAGTTGAATTTTAGTTCAGCCTACCATCCCCAGACTGATGGACAGACAGAGAGAACCAATCAAGTGCTGGAAGATATGTTAAGAGCTTGTGCTCTTAAACATGGTGGCAGCTGGGAGAAGAGTTTACCGTATGCTGAGTTCTCTTATAATAATAGTTACCAGGCCAGTTTGAAGATGTCTCCATTTGAGGCTTTGTATGGCAGGAAATGCAGGACTCCCCTGTATTGGGATCAAACTGGAGAAAGACAGTTCTTTGGGCCTGAATTGATTCAAGAGGCAGAAGAGCAAGTACAAATGATAAGAGAAAATTTGAGAATTGCACAGTCCAGACAAAAGAGCTATGCTGACAATAGGAGAAGATTACTGGAGTTTAAGGAGGGTGATCATGTCTATTTGAAGGTGTCACCACTTCGTGGTATGAGGAGATTTAAAGTTAAAGGAAAGTTGTCCCCTCGCTTCATTGGACCCTTCTTAATCTTAAAGCGAGTGGGTGAAGTTGCATATCAACTGGAGTTACCTGATCATCTGTCAGATGTACATGATGTGTTTCATGTGTCTCAGCTAAAGAAGTGCCTCAGGGTACCTGAGGAGCAGTTGCCACTGGAGGACCTTAGTGTTCAAGATGATTTGACTTATGCTGAGTACCCTATCAAGATTCTGGACACTTTGACTCGAGTTACAAGAAATAAGGTGATCAAGATGTGCAAGGTACAATGGAGTCACCATGGTGAAGACGAAGCAACTTGGGAAAGAGAAGAAGAGCTTCGCATAGATTTTCCCCATCTTTTCCCTAGTCCTTCTTAAATCTCGAGGACGAGATTATTTTTAAGGGGGGTAGGATTTGTAATACTCCAAATTGTATACCAGGAATAATAGAGAGTTATTCTCAATCTTGTATGTCTCATTTGCATCATGAAAAGAGCCTACACAAAATTTAAGAGCTTAATTCCAACAAATGATAGAAAAATTTGCATCATGTTGGAGTTTTTATGTTTGTGCATTGAATAAAAATAATAAGGATAATAATAAAAATACAATAATGACTAAGTTGGATTAAACCCTAAATTGAAATTAGGGTTTGAAAATAAAGGAAAAGAGAAGGGATATGAAAATATAAATAATATATGTATAGTTATATTTCTAAAATTAGTACTTCTAATCTCACAATATAATTTGAGGAGAAGTTTGTCACAAGTTTAAATTTAAACCAGGATTAAATTTGAATTGGAAAGGGAGGAAAGGAAATAGAAAAAAATGAATAAATAAAAGAAAAAGACAAAACCTCATATGGGCCTGCGTCTACCCTATTCAGCCCAACAAGGAAACTCACCCGCGCAGCCCGTTACCCTCTCCACGCGGCGCCGACAGGCCGGGGCCACTGGCCAGCCTCCTTCCGCGCCCAGGTCGTGACCGGGGTTACGCTGCACCGTGGGACCGACTCGTCATTCTACGCAGCCCAATCCCCACGTGGTCACTGGAAGGTGGGATCAGTGCGCCAGGGTCTGTGCCGTCGCTGTCGGGTGGGCCGGCCTCGTCAGCGCCTTCCCCAACCGGCCGAAACGGCCTCCCGCTGCTAGCGCGCGCGATGAGCGGAGCCCGACGACCGGTCGCTCCCTTCATAAAGCTGAGGCCGAACCTCTCGCCCCACCTCGCGTCAACAAAAGCCGCCGTGGTGCTCCCCGCTCCTCCAGTCAACGTCGCAGCCAGCCCCTGGTTTCGGCGTCTCGGTTGATCAACGGTGCTTATACTCACGCGCGTGCCGTCGGGTCTTGCTTCCGTCGCGCTCGTCGTGGTGAGCGGGATCCAACTCATCGTCGCCTCCACTGCCGTCCAAACCACCGGGTGATCGTCGGGAGTTTGCCGCGGTGCCACGAAGCGAGTCACGCCGGGTCGGCATCAACCTCGGCGGCGGGCAACTCATATCGGCGTGATCACTGGTGAGTGCTTCTCCCTCTGCGACATTGTGTATGCATCGGATTTTGGAAGCGGACCGGGACCAATGCGCCGCTGGGGACCGGCGATGTCGTGGGAGGGCTTGCGAGGGCCGGGCAGCTCGTCGGTGGTTCATCGGTGAGAGAGAGAGAGAGTTCCAGGGAGGGCGCGGCGTCTGACCCGGGAACGAAGGTGGATGAAGACGCCGGGCCGTTGGATTTTCAATATGCGGTGGAGATTAGATGCTCGCGTACCGCCTCGGGAGTAAATCTGGGCCGCATGCATTGAATCGACGGTCGAGATTAGTTGATCCCGTGACCTTTCGCCGTATTGAATCTTGACCGTAGATTGCAGATCGTCCGGTAGAAATTGGAGCCTGGTGTGGCGTGCTGTGAGCCATCGATCTCAGATCCGGTGGTCTGCGCTGCTTACCGCTTCATAGGTTTAATAATCTAATCTGGTGCGTCCGTAGCAGATCCGACGGCCGAGATCCAAGCGTACCCCTTCGCGGGTACGTTTTGTAAAAGAAACCCTGGGTTTAAAGGATATCAACCCGCAGTCCACTCGAGTTACCCTCTGTGTCTCGGGAATTCTTATTGTTTAGCCCCTGCAGTTTCCTATAATTGAGGCCCGATCCAGAGAGTATTAGAAATCAGAAATTAATATCTGAAATTAATTTTTAGTGCATAGATAAATGTTAAAACTTGTTTAATTCATAGTAAATGCATATGAACTCCAAATTAGACCATTCCAGTTCCTAAATTTTCATAAAATTATTGTCTGTCTATTTGTGCCACTGTTTTGGCATGAAAAGCACATTGGAATTATTTTGGTACTTAATCTTGTATTAAATGCATAAAACCTTAGAAAATCCATAACTTAAAATATATAACTCCAAATTTAATGATTCCAGTTCCTGTGATCTTATTTTAATGTCTAGTTTATTTCTGTGTATTCTATTTGCATGTTTGATGTGATGTTAATTTATGCTATGCTATGTATGTATTGTATTGATGCGCGTAGACGAACAAGCCACTGTGGAACCTGAGCTTCAACAAGTTGAAGTAGCTGAGCAGGAGCTCGTTGAAGGCAAGTTGTGCCCTTGATCACTTCTTTTACCCATTCATGTTCTTATTATTCATAATGATCTGCATAGGATAATTTTGATGGGACCCAATAGGATACCCTAGATTTGACTATCTTTATACCTTGCTTCACCACTGGTTTTACTACTAAAGTTTTGGGTAGTACATGCTATTGCTTTACGTGGATTTGGGTATAGAGATATTCATCACTCATTGTTATACTTTTTATTATCTGTGTTATTCTTTACTGTTCATGTTAAGATCATTATGTTAATGGGAACATGGAGAACCACCCGGGAAAACAGTGCTACCACAAGGGTGGAATGGGACGCCCTTGGCTGATTAACTAGGAAAGCTAGGGGAGGGCTACCTTACCCGAAAGGGGCAAGGGCAGTAGGGGAGAGGTTAGTGCGGGGAGGTCCCTGGTTGATTTTGCTGCGATGGCGGTCAGCCAGGAACCCTGTACTGGATCTTCCCATAAACTGTAGCGGGTAGTCTGAAGCTAGTGGAACTTTGTAAAGGCCTCGTAGTGGTACCCTGCCTCGCTTCCTAGGTAGAGGTGTATGGAGTCTGATCAACTCTGTGGCAAATGGGTAACACGACTTGTGGGTAAAGATGCGCAACCTCTGCAGAGTGTAAAACTGGTATACTAGCCGTGCTCACGGTCATGAGCGGCTCGGACACTCACATGATTAAATTATGGAACTTAAACTTAACCTGTCATTTCATTGCATTTGGGATTATTTTGTTATTACTTTTACTTATTATTACTATGGTTTGGTATTTACTTACACTTAGTAACTGCTAATAAAATTTTGACTAACTTATAAAAGCAATGCTCAGCTTCAGCCTTTATTTCATTGATCAGCCTTACACTTCATGAACTCCCACCTTTGGTGAGTTCATGTCACATTATTCCCCACGACTTGTTGAGCTATGATCGTATGTGAGCTCACTCTTGCTGTCTCACACCCCCCCCCCCACAGGAGAAGAGCAGGTGGTTCAGGAGGAGCCGCCTAACACTGAGGAGTTCGATCTGATCTAGGTGGCGTTTCTCAGTCGACATTGGCGCCATCGATCCTTAGTTCGTTTTATCTTTATTATTTTATTTTGTAATAAGACTTCCGCTATGTAATAAATACTCTGATGATTATGACATTTATCTCTATACACTCTGTTATTATATGTGTTGTCTTCTTGGCGCATGTATGAGATGCACCCGGCTTTGTTCTTTAAAACCGGGTGTTACACTTCCTCCAGCCATGTCGGAAGTGGCGGGTCCCGAGGCGTCGGCGGACGGAAGTGGCTTCTCTACTGATGAGATTGCCTACTCCGTCAGTAGCCCTGGGTCTCCGTCCCCCAGCCTGAATGGCTGGCTCTCGTCCTCGGGGGGTGAGAGTCTTTCCGCTGCCCCGCAGGCCCGCCCCTATCGAGTGGGGTTGTTCGTACCTGCGGGGTGGGGGAACCGGAGTTCCGTTTGTAATGGCACTTCGAGTGCCGGGTTTTTCGTTCACTTCGGCTTTCGGGGCCTGAACATGTATGTAACTTCGGCACAGAGCCATGTTTTTTCCTCATTCCCGAGCGCTAAAGCTCGTCCGCTGATTGTCTGAACCGCTTCACCAAGCGTGAGTTGCCCCGTGTCAAGGTGACGAGTGAGGTATCCGTATCCCGGAGGCGTAGGAATCCCTCGGCTCGGTCGGACCTGTTGTCCGAGGCTCCTCTGGCTTAGTTAAAGAGACCCCTCGGCCGCTCTTCGACGAGCCGAGGCCAGGGGTAGCGATATCAGCATGAGCAGAGGCGTTGTCGGCTCGGAAATGAAACCTGGTTGGCCGGAGCCTAGCCGGGTCGTTTGTTGGCAGGATCGACGTCGGAGCTGTTCAGCCGAGGCTTCGAACCGAGCTGGCGCCCTCGGAAGGTGGTCGGCCGAGGCCCCGGAGGTGGCCGGCCGAGCCGTCCGCTCGGGCCGGGTTCTCGGAGAAGTCCCTGGCGGAGATTGCACGAGCGTGGTGATGACGTCGCCCTTCGGAGCGGAGGCCCTCGGACCGCGTCGCCGTCCGAGGCTAGGTCGGGCCTCGCCGAAGGTGCTGTCGATGCCGAGGGTGTCTTCGCCCTCTTCCAGCGTCAAGATCCGAGCCTGCAGGGTCAAATCGTCTTGTAGCGTGGGCCTTGCGCGGCCGTTGAGGCCAGAACACATACCCTTGTTGCGTTATAAAGCTGCGTCTCTTTTCCTCTCGTTTCGAGTATCTGGACTTTTTGTCGGTAGCAGGGATGTTAGTGCGAGCAAGAGTTGCTTCTCGCGGAAGGTGATGAGTGAGGTATCCGTATCCCGGAGGCGTGGGAGTCCCTCGGCTCGGTCGGCCTTGCCGCTTACGCGTACTTTTACCCGCCCATGAAGCCCTGTCACCGACCTGGTCGAGAAGGCTCGAAGAATCGCTTTGACAGAAGAGCTCCCGTACGTAAAGACTCGTTCGATCCGCGGATTCGCCTTATCCGAGCGCGAGTTACTTATCGCAGAAGGTGATGAGTGAGGTATCCGTATCCCGGAGGCGTAGGAGTCCCTCGGCTCGGTCAGCCTTGACTGCTTACGTGTACCCCGTCGTTTCCAGGACCCGCTTTTCGAAGTAGTCAAAAAGCACGAAAGATGTTCTGGTGAAAGAGATTTTTTGTTCGAGGAAAATTTTGACGCAGAGGGGGTTTCCCCCCTTTTAGCCCCCGAGGGAGGGTCGGGCTCTGCCGAGGCGAGGCTGACCCTTCCTTGTTGACTAAACTTTGCGTGGGTGCGAGGTATATAAACAACTTGGAAACATCTTAAGGGTAGAAGCGACGTAGCTGTTGGATGTTCCAAGCGTTGTCGTAGACCTCGCCTTGACTGTTGGCCAGCTTGTACGTTCCAGGCTTCAGTACTTTGGCGATGACGAACGGCCCCTCCCAGGGGGGCGTGAGCTTGTGCCTCCCTCGGGCGTCTTGCCGCAGCCGAAGCACCAGATCGCCCACCTGGAGATCTCGGGGTCGGACCCCTCGGGCGTGGTAGCGTCGCAGGGACTGCTGATACCGCGCCGAGTGTAGTAAGGCCCTGTCCCGAGCCTCGTCCAGCTGGTCCAGCGAGTCTTCTCGGCTAGCTTGGTTGCTTTCTTCGTTGTAGGCCCTCGTCCTCGGGGAGCCGTATTCCAGGTCCGTGGGCAGGATGGCCTCGGCCCCGTAGACCAGGAAGAACGGCGTGAAACCCGTGGCCCGGCTTGGCGTCGTCCTCAGGCTCCAGACCACCGAGGGGAGTTCCTTCATCCACCGCTTGCCGAACTTATTGAGATCGTTGTAAATCCGAGGCTTGAGCCCTTGCAGAATCATGCCGTTGGCACGTTCCACTTGCCCATTCGTCATGGGGTGAGCTACGGCGGCCCAGTCTACCCGGATGTTGTGATCATCGCAAAAATCCAAGAATTTTTTGCCGGTGAACTGGGTGCCATTGTCGGTGATGATGGAGTTCGGGACCCCGAAGCGATGGATGATATTGGTGAAGAACGCCACCGCCTGTTCGGACCTGATGCTGTTCAGGGGTCGGACCTCGATCCACTTGGAGAATTTGTCGATGGCGACCAGCAGGTGCGTGTAGCCCCCGGGCGCCTTCTGCAGAGGGCCGACGAGGTCCAGACCCCACACAGCGAAGGGCCAGGTGATGGGTATCGTCTGCAGAGCCTGAGCGGGCAGGTGGGTCTGCTTCGCATAGAATTGGCACCCTTCGCAGGCGCGGACAATTCTAGTGGCGTCAGTCACCGCCGTTGGCCAGTAGAAGCCTTGGCGGAAAGCATTCCCGACGAGGGTTCGGGGTGCTGCATGATGACCGCAAGCCCCCGTGTGTATTTCCTGCAGGAGTTCCTGGCCCTCGGCGACGGAGATGCATCGCTGGAGGATGCCCGAGGGGCTTCGGTGGTAGAGCTCCTTCTCATCGCCCAGCAAGACGAACGATTTGGCACGTCGCGCTACCCGCCGAGCCTCGGCGCGGTCGAGGGGCAGTTCTCCTTGGCGGAGATATTGCAGGTACGGGGTTCGCCAATCTTGATCTGGCACGACCCTGTTCTGCTCCTCCTCAATGCGCAGTGCCTCGCCCTCGGGCTCCGAGGGTTCCTCGGGGTGAGCCGAGGATGGCTCGGGCTGGGCCGAGGTCACCTCGGACGAGGCCGAGGGTGCTTCGGGCTCGGGCACGTCGCTTATGTTGACGGAGGGTTGGTGCAGATCCCGGGAGAAGACATCCGGGGGAACCGTCGTTCGCCCCGAGGCTATCTTCGCCAGCTCGTCCGCAGTCTCGTTGTAGCGCCGAGCGATGTGGTTAAGCTCGAGCCCGTAGAACTTGTCTTCCAGGCGTCGAACCTCCTCACAGTAGGCCTCCATCTTTGGGTCGCGGCAGAGGGAGTTCTTCATGACTTGGTCGATGACGAGCTGCGAGTCGCCGCGCGCATCGAGGCGTCGGGCCCCTAGCTCGATGGCGATTCGCAATCCGTTGATCAGAGCCTCGTACTCAGCCACATTGTTGGACGCCGGGAAATGGAGGCGAAGCACGTAGCGCAGGCGTTTCCCGAGGGGCGAGACGAAAAGCAGGCCCGCGCCAGCTCCCGTCTTCATCAGCGACCCGTCGAAAAACATGGTCCAGAGCTCTGGTTGGATTGGAGCCGTTGGTAATTGGGTATCGACCCATTCGGCTACGAAATCCGCCAGTACCTGGGACTTGATGGCCTTCCGAGGGGCAAACGAGATTGCCTCGCCCATGATTTCCACCGCCCACTTCGCGATCCGTCCTGAGGCCTCTCGGCACTGGATGATCTCCCCCAGGGGGAAGGATGACACCACAGTCACCGGATGGGACTCGAAGTAATGTCGCAGTTTTCGCCTCGTTAGGATCACTGCATATAGCAGCTTCTGGACTTGTGGGTAGCGGATCTTGGTTTCGGACAGCACTTCGCTGACGAAGTAGACTGGCCTCTGAATGGGCAAAGCATGCCCCTCTTCCTGCCTTTCGACTACGATCGCGGCGCTGACCACCTGAGTGGTTGCGGCGACGTAGACCAGGAGGGTTTCTCCATCAGCTGGGGGTACCAAGATGGGCGCCTGGGTGAGGAGCGCCTTCAGGTTCCCGAGGGCTTCCTCGGCCTCGGGAGTCCAAGTGAAGCACTCGGCCTTCCTTAAGAGGCGGTACAGGGGCAGGCCTCTTTCGCCGAGGCGCGAGATGAAACGGCTCAAGGCCGCGAGGCATCCCATGACCCTTTGTACGCCTTTTAAGTCCTTGATAGGCCCCATGTTTGTGATCGCTGCGATCTTCTCCGGGTTGGCTTCGATGCCCCGCTCGGAGACGATGAACCCCAAGAGCATGCCTCGGGGTACCCCGAAGACGCACTTCTCGGGATTGAGCTTGACGCCCTTCGCCTTGAGACACCGGAATGTCAGTTCGAGGTCGGAGAGAAGGTCAGAGGCTTTCCTCGTCTTGACTACGATGTCATCGACGTAGGCCTCGACCGTGCGACCAATGTGTTCGCCGAACACATGGTTCATGCACCGCTGGTACGTTGCACCCGCGTTTCTCAACCCGAACGGCATTGTGACATAACAGTACATGCCGAAGGGCGTAATGAAAGAAGTCGCGAGCTGGTCGGACTCTTTCATCTTGATTTGATGATACCCTGAGTAGGCATCGAGGAAAGACAGGGTTTCGCACCCTGCAGTGGAGTCCACAATTTGGTCGATGCGAGGTAGAGGGTAGGGGACCTTCGGACATGCTTTGTTGAGACCAGTGTAGTCTACACACATTCACCACTTCCCCCCTTTTTTCCTCACAAGTACAGGGTTGGCAAGCCATTCGGGATGGAATACCTCTTTAATGAACCCTGCTGCCATCAGCTTGTGGACCTCCTCGCCTATCACCCTGCGCCTTTCCTCGTCGAATCGGCGTAGAGGCTGTCTGACCGGCCGGGCTCCGGCCCGAATATCCAGCGAGTGCTCGGCGACATCCCTCGGTATGCCGGGCATGTCCGAGGGACTCCACGCAAAAACGTCGGCGTTTGCGCGGAGAAAGTCGACGAGCACTGCTTCCTATTTGGGGTCGAGCCCGGAACCGATCCGGATCTGCTTGGAGGTGTCGCCACTGGGGTCGAGAGGGACGGCCTTAACCGTCTCCGCTGGCTCGAAGTTGCCGGCATGCCGCTTCACGTCCGGCACCTCTCGGGAGAGGCTTTCCAGGTCGGCAATGAGGGCCTCGGACTCGGCGAGGGCCTCGGCGTACTCCACGCACTCCACATCGCATTCGAATGCGTGTTTGTACGTGGGGCCGACGGTGATGACCCCGTTGGGGCCCGGCATCTTGAGCTTCAGGTAGGTGTAGTTGGGGATGGCCATGAACTTCGCGTAGCATGGCCTCCCCAACACTGCGTGGTAGGTTCCTCGGAACCTGACCACCTCGAACGTCAAAGTCTCCCTTCGGAAGTTGGAGGGTGTTCCGAAGCAGACAGGGAGGTCGAGCTGTCCGAGGGGCTGGACGCGCTTCCCGGGAATGATCCCATGGAAGGGCGCAGCGCCTGCTCGGACGGATGACAGGTCGACGCGCAGGAGCCTGAGGGTCTCGGCGTAGATGATGTTGAGGCAGCTGCCTCCATCCATCAGGACCTTGGTGAGCCTGACATTGCCGATGACGGGGTCGACGACGAGCGGGTACTTCCCCGGGCTCGGCACGTGGTCGGGGTGGTCGTCCCGGTCGAAGGTGATGGGCTTGTCGGACCAGTCTAGGTAGACTGGCGCCGCCACCTTGACCGAGCAGACCTCCCGACGCTCTTGCTTACGATGCCGAGCCGAGGCGTTTGCCGCGTGCCCTCCGTAGATCATGAAGCAATCGCGGACCTCCGGGAACTCTCCTGCTTGGCGATCCTCCCTTTTGTCATCGTCGTGAGCCCCGCCACCCTCTGCGGGCGGCCCGGCCCTGTGGAAGTGGCGCCGAAGCATGACGCACTCTTCGAGGGTGTGCTTGACGGGCCCCTGATGGTAGGGGCACGTCTCCTTGAGTGCCTTGTCGAAGAGGTTAGCACCTCCGGGGGGCTTCCGAGGGTTCTTGTGCTCGGCGGCGGCGACAAGGTCTGCATTGGGAACGTCGCGTTTTGCTTGCGACTTCCTCCTGCCTTTCTTCTTGGCGCCGCGCGGAGTAGACGCCTCGCGAGCATCTTCCGACGGGCGGCCCTGGGGCTGCTTGTCCTTTCGGAAGATGGCCTCAACCGCCTCCTGGCCGGAGGCGAACTTGGTGGCGATGTCCATCAGCTCGCTCGCCCTGGTGGGGGTCTTGCGACCCAGCTTGCTCACCAGGTCGCGGCAGGTGGTGCCGGCGAGGAACGCGCCGATGACATCGGAGTCGGTGATGTTGGGCAGCTCGGTGCGCTGCTTCGAGAACCACCGGATGTAGTCTCGGAGAGACTCTCCCGGCAGTTGCCGACAGCTTCGGAGGTCCCAGGAATTCCCGAGGCGCACGTACGTGCCCTGGAAGTTCCCGGCGAAAGCCTGGACCAAATCTTCCCAGTTGGAAATCTGCCCCGGAGGCAGGTGCTCCAACCAGGCATGAGCGGTGTCGGAGAGAAACAGGGGGAGGTTTCGGATGATGAGGTTGTCATCGTCCGTCCCACCCAGTTGACAGGCTAGGCGGTAGTCCGCAAGCCACAATTTTGGTCTCGTCTCCCCCGAGTACTTCGTGATAGTAGTCGGGGGTCGGAATCGGGGCGGAAACGGCGCCCGCCGAATGGCTCGGCTAAAGACCTGCGGACCGGGTGGTTCGGGCGAGGGACTCCGATCCTCCCCGCTGTCGTAGCGTCCCCCACGCCTGGGGTGGTAGCCTCGGCGCACCCTTTCGTCGAGGCGTGCCCGACGGTCGCGATGAGGGTGCTCGTCGCCGAGGTGGCCCGGGGCCGCAGGCGCGGTGTTGCGCGTGCGCCCGGTGAAGACCGAGGCTTCCCGCGTGAGTCGGGAAGTCGCGGCACGAGGTTCCGAGGGGTATCCCTGCCTTCGAGAGGCAGAGCTCTCGGCCCGCCGGGCCGCAGCGCCTTCCAGGAGATGCTTGAGTTTTCCCTGGATTCGCCGACCCTCGGTGGTTGATGACTCCGGCATCGCGCGGAGGAGCATTGCTGCAGCGGCCAGGTCCTGACTGGTTCCGCCGGATGCGGGAGGCGGTCTGTCCCTGGCATCATTGGCGATGCGGTGCTGGAGACCTTGGGGCAGGTGACGTATTCCTCCGGCCGGGGGCTGGCTCGCCCACACCTGCCCGATGTTCTGGCGGATTGCCTCGAGCGCTCCTGCTCCCTCATCGAGCCCGGCCTGCGCCCCGCGGACTTGCTCGAGCTGTGGGTCGTGACCCCCCGCCGGAACGGGGACCACAGCTAGCTCCCGCGGGATGTCGGCGCGAGGCGCTGGCCTAGGGGGATCACCATCCTCCGGCGTGCCGAGACAGCCGCCTCCAGAGGGATCCCCTAACTCGATGTGGAAACATTCGCGACTCGGGCCGCAGTCCTTGTTGCCAAGGCTGCGGCTGCCGTCGGAACAGTCGGAGAGGCAGTAGTCACATGCGGTCATGAAGTCCCGCATGGCACTAGGGTTGCCAGATCCGGAGAAATCCCAGCAGATGCTGGGGTCGTCATCTTCCTCGGACCCAGAGGGTCCGTAGGTCGAGACACCCGTCAATCGGTCCCAAGGCGACCGCACATGAAACCCCAGAGAGGTTGCACTCGCCTCAATGTGAGCGCCCGCCAAAGCGAGATCGCCAGGCGGGCTGAGGCCGAGTCGAAATGACGAAAGATGGGTAGCAGTCGGTACCTTTTTGTTGACGAGGAGCGATGAAGTCACGTCGGGGGCAGATCGCGTCGTCGTCTTGGGTACGAGGGCGACGTCCTGCAGGCCCTCCGTGAGCGTGCTGGCGTCGTCCACTTGCTCGGAGTCGACGTGTTGCGGGGGGATGGCGCTCGCGTTTGCCTTGAACGCGAGGGCGACGCTTGGCGTGTCCTCCGTTGAGGCGCCGGGGATGTCGATTTGCTCGACAGCCGTCGGAGCGCGATCTCCCGCTCGGCCCCGGTTGCCCCGCCTCCTCCTCCTCCGATGGCGAGGGAGAGGATGGGGCGAGCTCGAAAGTTGTCCTTCCCCCACGCGGGAAAGACGTCGTTGATTCCGCCGCCGGCGGGCGGGCTGTTTGGGATGAAGGACGCCAAGCACCTTCATCTCCCAAATGAAGTACACGCAAGACTTGATCAAGCGGTTTGGGATGAAGGACGCCAAGCCCGCAAAGACACCAATGGGAACTGACGGACACGTCGACCTCAACAAAGGAGGTAAGTTCGTTGATCAAAAGGCATACCGGTCTATGATAGGTTCTTTGCTTTATTTATGTGCTAGTAGACCGGATATTATGCTAAGTGTATGCATGTGTGCTAGATTTCAATCTGACCCAAGGGAGTGTCATCTTGTGGCCGTTAAGCGAATACTTAGATATTTAGTTGCTACGCCTTGCTTCGGGATCTGGTATCCAAAGGGGTCAACCTTTGACTTGATTGGATATTCAGACTCCGATTATGCTGGATGCAAGGTTGATAGGAAGAGTACATCATAGACGTGCCAATTCCTAGGAAGGTCCCTGGTGTCTTCGAGTTCTAAGAAACAAACTTCCGTTGCCCTATCCACCGTTGAGGCCGAGTACGTTGCCGCAGGACAGTGTTGCGCGCAACTACTTTGGATGAGGCAAACCCTCTAGGACTTTGGCTACAATCTGGGCAAAGTCCCACTCCTATGTGATAATGAGAGTGCAATCCGCATGGCGGAAAATCCTGTTGAACACAGCCGCACTAAGCACATAGACATCCGGCATCACTTTTTGAGAGACCACCAGCAAAAGGGAGATATCGAAGTGTTTTATGTTAGCACCGAGAACCAGCTAGCCGATATCTTTACCAAGCCTTTAGATGAGAAGACCTTTTGCAGGCTGCGTAGTGAGCTAAATGTCTTGGATTCGCATAACTTGGATTGATCTATAGCATACATGTGTTTTATGTCTTTGATCATGTTCCTTTCTGCATATTATTGTTTACTTATGGTGATCAAGTTGTGCAAGAGATCCTCGGACCTCACATGTCCATGTGTGAATGATGCACATATTTAGGGGGAGAAATGCTACAACTTGACCCTTTGAGACTAACCGTGTGCTTGAGTTTACTTAATTTAGTCTCAAAGGTGGATTGAAAGGGAAAGGTGGACTTGGACCATGAAAAACTTCCACTGCACTCCGATGAGAGGGTAATTAACTCCAAGTTCATCTCTATGCTCTTATTGCCTTTTTGCTCTTAATTGACAATTTTGGTGAGGCAATGAGGTTAAAGGGCCAAGATTGATCCCGTTTTGGTGCTTGATGCCAAAGGGGGAGAAAATAAGGCCAAAGCAAATGGATCGGCTACCACTTGTGAAATTTTTGAAAAAGAGTAGAGTAGAACTTTTGATTTGTCAAAATAACTCTTACTATCAAAATTTGGTCTCTTGTGGGGAGAATGTTTGATTATGGGAAAAGGGGGAGTTTTTGGCTCTTAATCATTCTTTCTCTTGGAAAATCTCTCTTTATGCCTAAACAAGTGTGTTTAACTTAGAGATAGAAAAATGAGGTTGATTTCAAAAACAAACCAAGTGGTGGCAAAGAATGATCCAAATATGCCAAATTCGAATCAAAAACAATTTTTGTTCTCAAGTATATTGATGTTTGTCGGCGTTCCGAGACCGGGGGGTCCCCGAGCCGACGAGTGAGAGTGCCGCGTGCCCCAGCCCAGATGGGTCGAGCGCGTGGGCGAGCGCGAAGGGGGGAACAGAGAGAGAGGTCGGTGGCCGGAGCCGGGTCGTGAGGGAGTCGGAGAATTCCCGCGGCCTTCGTGTTCGTCCCGCGCCCAGGTCGGGTGCGCTTGCAGTAGGGGGTTACAAGCGTCCGCGCGAGGTGAGGGGAAGCGAGCGGCCCCAAGAGAGAGAGCGCCTGCCCCTGCCCTTCGTCCCCGCGAGGCCAACCTTCTCTAAGAAGGCCCTGGTCCTTCCTTTTATAGTCGTAAGGAGAGGATCCAGGTGTACAAGATGGGGGTGTAGCAAGGTGCTACGTGTCTAGCGAGAGAGAGCTAGCGCCCTATGCACATGCCCAGGTGGCAGCCGGAGAGATCTTGGCACCCTGTTGGTGTGGCGTCGTGGCTGTTGGAGGAGTAACGGAGCCGGACGGGGGGACAGCTGTCGGAGTGGCTGGGCCCTTTGCTGACGTCCTCCTGCTTTCGTAAGGGAGCTGAGAGTCGCCGTCGTCATGGTCTAGCGGGGCGCCATCATTTGCCTATCTGGCGTGGCTGGCCAGATGGGACGCCGGTCTTGTTCTCTGCGACCCAAGTCGGCTCAGGGCAGGGTGATGATGACGCTCCCTGTTGACGTGGCGGTCTCGTGTCCTAGGTCGGGCGTCGTGGAAGCTCCTCCGAAGCCGAGGTCGAGTCCGTCCTGCAAGACAGAGGCAGAGTCCGAGCCCTGGTCGGGCGAGGCGGAGATCGTTCGGCAGAGGCCGAGGCGGGGTCCGAGCCCTGGGTCGGGCGAGGCGGAGTTCGTCGTCTTCCGGGGCCTTAGCCCGAGTCCGAGCCCTTGGGCGGAGCGGAGTTCGCCGTCTTCCGGGGCCTTAGCCTGAGTCCGAGCCCTGGGGTCGGGCGGAGCGGAGTTCGCCGTCTTCCGGGGCCTTAGCCCGAGTCCGAGCCCTGGGGTCGGGCGGAGCGGAGTTCGCTGTCTTCCGGGGCCTTAGCCCGAGTCCGAGCCCTGGGTCGGGCGGAGTCTCCTATGGTGCCTCTGGCGAAGTCTGGTCGCCCGTTGGTCTTACCTTTTGCGTTAAACGCCCCGGTGACTCGGTCGGTTGGCGCGGTGATTTAGTCAGGGTTTCTTCTTATCGAAGGCGGGGCCTAGGGCGAGCCGGAGATGCGTCTGCCGTGAAAGAGGAGGCCTCAGGCGAGACGGAGTCATCTTAGGGTCGGCTGCCCTCGCCCGAGGCTAGGCTCGGGTGTGGCATGGTCAAGTCACTCGTATGGACTGATCCCTGACTTAATCAAACCCATCAGGCCTTTGCAGCTTTATGCTGATGGGGGTTACCAGCTGAGAATTAGGCGTCTTGAGGGTACCCCTAATTATGGTCCCCGACAATGTTGCACTTCTATTGGATGCTTTTTGATGTGTTGGCATAAATCACCAAAAAGGGGGAGATTGAAAGGGAAATGTGCCCTTGGGCCATTTCTAGTATATTTTGGTGATTAAGTGCTCAACACATATTGAGTGAGTAATTATGTGCCAAATGATGAATGAAGTGCAAATCAACAAGAAGGTATGGTTCTAGACTAAGTACATTGGTTTTTGTGTACTAATATATTTGTCTAAATTCTAGAATTAGGAAAAGAAAAGGATTGGAAAAGAGTTGGTTGTGTACAGCCAACTGCTGCTCAGTCTGGGTGCACCGGACAGTGTCCGGTGCGCCAGGCTAGGCTCTGGCGAACTGGCCACTCTCGGGAATTCGTCGGCGGCGTACGGCTATAATTCACCGGACTGTCCGGTGGTGCACCGGACTGTCCGGTGGTGCACCGGACTGTCCAGTGAGCCAACGGCCGCCAGCGCAATGGTCGACCGCCAAATCCGAGGGCGACGCGTGGCCCGCTCCAACGGTCGGCTAGGGGCACCGAACTGTCCGGTGTGCACCGGACAGTGTCCGGTGCACCAACTAGCCCGAACATCCAACGGTTGGCTACGCCAGGAATGGAAGGAGATCCACACTGGACATGCTATAGTGGTTGTCCGGTGGTGCACCGGACTGTCCGGTGCGCCACCCGACAGAAGGCAAGAATTGCCTTCCAAGATTGCCTCCAACGGCTCCTAGCTGCCTTGGGGCTATAAAAGGGACCCCTAGGCGCATGGAGGAGGCACACAAGCATTCTTTGATCATCTCTAAGCACCAAGACTCCATTCTCGCGCATTCGATTCTTTGAGATAGTGACTTGAGCACCATTTGAGTAGAGAACTCCTCGAGTTGTGTTGTGAGTTCAAGTTGTGGCTTTGTGTGCGTGATTGTGCTCGTGCTTTGAGTCTTGTGTGTGTTGCTCTTCCCACCCTTACTTCTGTGCTTCTTTGTTATCATCAATTGTAAGGGCGAGAGGCTCCAAGTTGTGGAGATTCCTGGCAAACGGGAAAGAGTATAAGAAAGAAAAATATCGTGGTATTCAAGTCGATCATTGGATCACTTGAGGGGGGTTGAGTGCAACCCTCATCCATTGGGACGCCACAACATGGAGTTGGCAAGTGTTATACTTGGCCGAACCACGGGATAAATCACCGTGTCTCTTGTGCTTGTTTTCTTTGTGACTATTGTGTTTCACAAGAGCTCAGTCCTTAGCCACTTGATTCCATTGTGCTAACACTTAACCAAGTTTTGTGGCTACAAGTATTTGATTTTACAGGATCACCTATTCACCCCCCTCTAGGTGCTCTCAAAAGCTAATCAACATATAATGGTCAAAGCTGAGCATTGCTTTTATAAGTTGGTCAAATTTTATCAACAATTACTGAATGTAAGTAAATACCTGTTGGGGGGCTTCGTCTTCCGAAGGTCCTCAAAAACACAACTAACATGTTTTCCAAGTATAATACATTCACAGGGACCTTCGGCCTCAGAATGAAGATGTACACGATATGAAAAGCATGGTCTGGGAGAAGGTTGAACCAGTTCCGAAGCTACGCGCGGAGAAGCTTCGGCTTAGCGGTGGATAATGAAACCGACTTAAAGAGGAAAAGGCTATCTAGTCATCGATAGATTGTCCTTAAGTCAATAGTAAACATAAAGGGCATGGACGTAATTTTACATAGGCTGCGTCCTGTGCCTATAAATAAATGAACAGTAACACCGTACTGTTCACGCTGACTTGTATTCACTCGCACGTCACACCTGGATTTTCGCCTTCTGTCAAGCCGAAGGTACAAATGTAATTCAATATTTTTCATGTTCATTCATGATGATATAATAAAAATATACTAATGATGTCATATGATTATTCATGTTATTTCCCATGTTTCATATGCTTCTACTTCCATTATTATATACTGAGATTATGAAGGTACTTCCTTTATAACCTTCGTCTGAAGATCATTATATCCTAAGGGAGATAATGCTTCTAAGGACGAAGGTCTTTGACCATTAACATTTTTGTGTTGCCTTGTCCTCAACTCATAGCATTTGATAACAAGTCCCCAGCAATACCAAACCAGAGTAATAAATAGATCAAATTAATAATAAACCACAATGCAATTCAAATGACAAATTGAATTTAATTCCATAAATTACTCATGTGAGGGTCCGAGCCGCTCATAACCGTGAGCACGACTGATATACCAGTTTTACACTCTGCAGAAGTTGCGCATCTTTACCCACAAGTCATGTTACCCATCTACCAAGGGATCGCGACTTCCCATACACCTCTACCAAGGAAGCGAGGCAGGGTAACACTATGAGGCCTTTACAAAGTTCCACTAGCTTTAGAAAACTCGCTACAGTTTCTAGGAAGCTCCAATACAGGGATCCCTTGCCTGACCGCCATCACAGCAAAATCAACTAAAGGACCTCCCTATACTGACCACTCCATACTGCCCTTGCCCCTTTTGGGTAAGGTAGTCATCCACTAGCTTTCCTAATTAGTCAGCAAAGGGCGTCCCATACCACCCTTGTGGTAGCACCATTTTCCCGGGTGGTCGCTCCATGTTCCAATTAACATAATGATCTTATCATGAACAGTAAATAACAAACTGATAATAAAAGTATGATCATGAACAATATGTATCTCAATATCCAAAACCACATAAAGCAATGGCAGGTACTATCCAAAAGTTCAGTGGTAAACAAGGTATAAAGATAGCCAAACAAGGGTAACCTATTGGGTCCCATCAAAATTACCCTATGCAGATCATAATGATTAAAAGGAACACTATTGGGTAAATAGAAGTGATAAAGGGCACAACTTGCCTTCAACGAGCTCCTGCTCAGCAGTCTCCACCTGCTGAACACCTGGGTCCTTAGTGGCTAGCTCGTCTACTCACAACAATACAAACAAGCACATGATAGCAAAATTTAACATCACACCAAACAGCGGAACAAAATACATGATAATATTCTATGCATCGTAACGAGATCGTAGGAACAAGAATCACTAAATTCGGAGTTACGGTTACCGAGTTATGAATTTCCGAAGTTTTTAAGTGCTTGGTATGGGATAAATTAAGTAGGCAATTTTAATCTATGTGTCATGTCTAAATAGAGTTACTAAGTGATGAACAATTTAATACAAAATTATTGCAACTGGAATAGATTAAAAAGGCTTTAAAATGGATTTTCTATGAATTAATCATGATTCTGGAATTATTTTAGTACAAGAAAAGTAATTTCCATATTGTTTTCCCCCAATTTCCTCGGTTACTAGACTGACCACACTATTACATTAAATCTCAGGGGTCATTTTATAAATTCCAGTGCCTGTTTGTGTTAATCTTTGCACACGTGTGGACGGAGGGTTTATTCCTTAAAACCCGAGGGTTCCTTTGTAGTTTTGCTCGATCGAAAGGGTATCAGCTCATTAGATACGTCCGATCAGCAACAGAGCGCTAGGATTAGGTTTTTGTTAAATCGAACCGGTACTCATTCGCAGTCGTCAGATTCAGATCCGATGGTCCTGAGATATCACTCCCTTGATCCAACCGAGACAATCCGATTGACATCCAGCGGTCACAGATCATTACACGAATCGTTACACGCCTCCTAATCTCAGTTAATAATTCCAGAATCCACGGTCGGGCTGTTGTCTTCCCTCCTCGGTACGCCGGACGGCTGTTCAGAGCCCCCCCCCCCCCACGGTGGTGCACCATGGCCGGAAAACCCCAAGGGCCCGTGGTGCGTTATACCTAAATTCGCTAAGCACAATTCGTAGTCTAGACACTAGTGAACTCGTGAAGGGAACTCTCACCAGTGATCGAAGTCATGGCGAGCCTGCCCTCGGCGTGCCGCGGTTCTTGGTGTATGAGCACGAATTTCGGCCACCGTAGCGACAATCTCCTCCCGATTGGCAACAGCGCTTCACCAGCAACTCAACGAGGCTTTCGAGCGCTAGCGTAGACCCCCGCTCGTCAGTTGTGGGCGAGATTGGCATTGGTGGTGTATTCGGGTCTCTCCGCATCGGCGCAAGGACTTGATTTCGGCTTGGATGAGGTGAACAAGAGAGGCAGGGGGTGCGGCTGGGGTATAAATATGGGAGGAATCCGTCCGGGTCGAGGAACAACCTCCCCCGACGGATTAGGTAGGATACGGTGGTTGAGGTCCGCTCGGTGAGCGCGCGGAGTGGGGAAGACGACGTCCAGCACTCCAGGCCCCGCTTCTCAGCGAATGGTTGGACGGGGATTTGCGCCACGCGATCGACGAGTGGGCCCCGCCTATCGGCGCGGGCGTAGGATCGGCTGTGAGGAGAAGAGGTTAGATGGGCCGCGTGGAGCACTTTGGGCCCAAACGAGTTTTTTCCTTTTTCTTTATTCTTTTCTTTTTCTATTTCGTTTTCTTTTCATTTTAGATTCCAAATTTGAATTCATCTTTTTGTAGCGAATTTCGTACTTAGATTGAATGTATGATTTGGACATGCTATTATGGGCTGAATTTATTTATTTATAAATTTATTTTGTATGGTATATGATTTCTCTCTTTCCTTGTCTTTGCTATTTCAATTTTCTAGATTAGAAAAATTGGGTTTTAAATTCAGATTTGGTCATTAAAATATCTCTATTGATGTTGTTATTATCATTATTAAATGCACACACACAAATAACTCCAACATGATGCATATCTTATTGATGTGCTTTTATCTAATTACTTACTTTAAATATGATTATTCCCATGATATAATGAGTGGATGGTAAAACATGTAATGTGATACCCAATTTGTAAAAGATAATATATATATAAAAAAAGAGGTTAGTTTCTTATTTTTATGTGGGTGTTATATTTATTTAGCATCACATGAGAACACTTTACTTAATAAGAATAAATAGTTAACAAAAGACACTCAAATAACTTGTGCATCCTTTGGGGTTTTTGTTTGCTTGTGCAATAAAATAATAACAATAATATTACAAAAAAATATATAATAATGTGAGAATTTGGGTTGAACCCTAAATTGAAATTTGGATTTAAAATGAAAAAAAGAAAGGAAGGAGAAAACACTACATAAAATAAAATAAAAATAAGAATAAATATCTCCCAATACTTGTATGTTCAAATTGTGCATTTAATTTAAGTACAACAGATTCACAACATTAGTTGAATTCAAATTGGAAATTCACAAATAAAAAGGAAAATGAAACAGGAAATAAAAGAAAAGAAGAAAATCCTAATATGCTTGATGGGCTCAAACTCTTGAGCCGGCCCGTTTTACCTCTCCGCGCCCTCAGATCCAGTCAGGTGGGCCCCTTCTGTAAGTCTCTTTTTCCACTACTCGCGCACTCGGATCAGACTCCTCCCCTCACTGGCTGGCTGGCCCCGCTTGCAGCCTCCCCTCCCGGGTGTTGACGCTGGCGTGCGGGCTGGGGTGTCAGATTCTTCCTCTCCCTCTGTAACCGACGTCCGCATCTACCCCGTGAGACTAGGATCGTGCAGTTATGACCGGACCAAGCAGAATCTCAGGGCATGCTCACCTGCTCGGACTCAGTCCAAGGTTTAAAGCCGTGCCCCTCTGAGCCATCCATAGAGGATCCGTCGAGCCGCCATTAGCGCAGTGAGGAAAAAAAATCCGGTCTGTCGCCATCGCCGGACCGAGAGAGGGCCGCATCCATGAATTTACTGCTCGTCGTCGCTAATGCCATGGGGAGTTCTCAGGAATCATTACCGGTTCACGAGGAATTCGTCTGTGGCTTCTCCTGGCGCGGTTGGTGGGCATGGCGAGCGGAATTTCTCACCAGCTGCTTGACTTGCCGCGGAGCCGCGCAGCTCTGGGGCCAGCCTTGCCATGATCTCCATCTCCGGTAATAATAGTCTCAAGCCACTCACTTTGACTTCAATTTGGATTGAGCGCTTTGAATTTTAGATTGGGGCATCTGGGAGAAGGTTGGGGGCTGGGCGGCCACGGCGCCACCGCCGGGTGGAACGCATCGCCGCGAGGTTGACCTGCTGCCGCATCTGTGCGGTGGAGGAAGGAGATGGGCCGGATACCGCAGACTCCTGATCCGATGGCTCATATTACTTGGCGTTGACGTTTCACCTAGGGAAATCTTGGCCGTTCATCTGATAATGGACGCTCAAGATTAGACCCATTGATATCCATTTGATGCTTCGATCCGATCCCTCGATCTGTGATCGGGCAGATGATGTTCATCCGTGCCTATTTGGATCTGGGCCGTCGATCTTGCGTCGGATGGATTAGGGCTTGTAACGGTTTGTTTTAAGTTACGTATAATCTGGGCCCTCGGTGCGTGATCTAATGGCCAGATCGTGCCCGTGTTTATGACGCCGCAACACTTTGCAAATGGGCCCCTATTCTTTTACCAAATCAACCCGCCATCCACCGCGGGGTAAATCTGAGTCTAGGGAATAATTGCACGCCAGCCCCTGTCTTTTACAGAATTTAATGCTCAGTCCAGAGAATAGAAAGTCCAAAGAATTCATTTAGAAAATACATTTTTGTGTGAAAATAATTATAGGAACTTAAGTAATTCCTAGAAAATGCATTTTAACTCCTTTTTAGTCCATTCCAATTTCTATAATTTTGTAATATTATTGTTTATCATCTAGTACCTCTGTGTTGACATGAAAACAATAATAAAATTGATCTCCCAATTAATCTCATATCAAACACATAAAACCTTCGGAAAATCATAACTAATCCGTTTTAACTCTGATTTGATCCGTTCAAGTTGCGTTAGTTTCATATAAGTATTTACTATGCAGTAACAACATTGATTATACCATGTCTCATTATTTTATAATTAGATCTTTATTTAATCTATGTTGGTTAGTCTTGTTAATCTACTTATTATTATAATTTAAAAGAATATAATCTATGGTCAAGTTATAACTTAGATTAAGTTGAGGTAATTACTTATAGAATAACCTCTCATATGATTTATATTAACTAATTTATAATATAGTTTAATATTTTAATCACACAGATCTTTCATAAAATCATAACTCCTTAATCGTAACTCCGATCTTAGTAGTTCTCGATTTTACGATCTCGTAGCAACGCGTAGATTATTATTATTCAGTTTGTTCTTATGTTTGGTGTGATGTTAATTTTATCTATACAATGTTTGTTTGTATTGCTACGACTAGCAGTGAGGACGCGTGTCGTCTGAAGAATCACCCTGGTAACTGGAATCTCAAGTGCCAGGCAAGTTGTGCCCTTGATTCACTTTTGTTACCCAATAATGTTCTTTATAATCATTTACCATGCATAGGTTTAATTTTGATGGGACCCAATAGGTCACCCTAGATTGTTTATCTCATTACCTTGTTATCCCTGAATCACATGGGTAGTTTTTGCTATTGCTTTATATGGTTTTGGGATAATCATTTATTATATCCATGTTCCAGTTATTTTGTTATTTTATTTATGTTCATGTCAAGATCATTATATTATTGTTAATTGGAACATGGAGCTTAACTTGAGAAACACGTGCCACCACAAGGGAGGAATGGGACCCCTTGGCTGACTAATTAGGAAAGCTAGTGGAAGACTACCTTACCCGAAAGGGGCAAGGGCAGTAGGGGAGTGGTCAGTGTAGGGAGGTCCTTGGTTGATTTTGCTGCGATGGCAGTCAGACAAGAACCCTGCATTGGAACTTCCTATAAACTGTAGCGGGTTTTCGGAAGCTAGTGGAACTTTGTAAAGGCCTCGTAGTGGATCCCTAGCCATTCACCTTGGTAGTGTCTAAGGGCCTAGCTAACCCTGGCGACATGGGAAACACGACTTGTGGGTAAAGGGTACAACCTCTGTAGAGTGTAAAACTGGTATACTAGCCGAGCTCACGGTCATGAGCGGCTCAGGACTCTCCGATGATTAAATTATGGAACCTAAACTCAATTTGTCATTTGCATTTGCATGAGTTTATTATTAATTTTGTTCTTTATTATTATTTAAGGTTTGGTATTCACTTACACTTAGTAAATGCTAATAAAATTTTGACCAACTTATAAAAGCAATGCTCAGCTTTAACCTCTATTGTTGATCAGCCTTACACTTCATGAACTCCCACCTTTGTGAGTTCATGCCACATTATTCCCCACAACTTGTTGAGCGATGAACATGTGTGAGCTCACCCTTGCTGTCTCACACCCCCCCACAGGAGAAGAACAGGTGGTTTCAAGTGGAGTCAAGTATCGAGGAGTTTGATCTGATCTAGGTGGCGTTTCTCAGTTGACATTGGCGCCGACGATCCTTAGTTCGTTTTATATTTATTCTTTTATTTTGTAAGTCTTCCGCTATGTAATAAGTACTCTGATTATTGTGACATTTATCTCTATACACTCTGTTATTATATATGTTGTCTTCTTGGCGCATGTATGAGATGCACCCGGCTTTGTCCCTTAAAGCCGGGTGTGACATGTAACGAGATCAACTTTTTTCATATGTTTTCCAATTTGGGCAAAGTGTCATTCTTTTCCACACTCAAAGCATTTGATGGGCTTAGGAGTCTGTTTTGCCTTGTATTGACTTGTTGCTTTCTTTTGCACAAAATAATTGTATCCAATACCACTCTTGTTGTTTTTCATAACAATGTTCATGAGTAACTCATTTTGAAGGTATTGGTCTTTGTTGAACTTTTGCACACTTGTGGCAAGATGTTCATTCTCTATCTTAAGTTTCTTGACTTCATCTCTAAGCCTTACATTGTCCACTGCCAACTAATTATTAATATCATTGCTTTCTATAGCAACTTTTCCTCTAGTGGTTGCATCTGTCAAGTATCTCTTCAATTTTTGGTTCTCTAGTGTCAAGACTTCAATTTTTTCAATCAATTCATCATGAAGACTAGATTGATCAACTTGGCTCAAATCATCACATGAGGTAGCTACATCAATCTTAACAGCAGGGTTAATAGCCTCATGTGTATTACAAGATAAAAGCTCATTTGCAATAAGAAGATTATCATAGTCAATTTTAATTTTTGTATAATCTTCCTTTACTTTGACAAATCTATCTTTCAACTCCCTATTTCTTTCACTTAATTTTTCACACTTATCTTTGGCATATTTTAGGGAGGTTTTGAGCTCATTTGCAGTGGATGACATAGTTTTATTTTCTTCTTTCATTTCTTCACTAGCTTTTACAACTATGTCATACTTGGCAGTTAAAAATTCATTTTCATCCTTTAACTTATCACATTTAGCTTTTGACTTCCTAATGATTTGAGTGTACTCTTTAAGTAAGTCAGCTAATTCATCATAGGAAGGAGAAGCATACTCATCATCACTATCACTATCACTAATAATATCATTCTCAATTTGTATCTTCCGTTCACCTTTAGCCATGAGGCATAGGTGAGAAGTAGATGAGGGTGATGGTGGTGGTGAAGAAAAATCCCCAGCGATATTGGCAAGTTTTTCATCATTCTCTTCTTCACTTGAAGAAGACCCGCTTGAGGATTCAATGTCAGTGATCCAGTCACCAACAATATATGTCTTTCCATTATCTTCTTATGGAATCTTTTATGCTTCCCTTCCTTTCCCTTGAAGAATTTATTTTCCTTTTTCTCATCATCACTGTCATCATCTTTCTTGCCCTTGAACTCGTTCTTCTTGGGCTTGTTACATTGATGAGCAACATGACCGAGTTCTCCACAATTATAGCAGTCCATCTCAGAGATGGGCTTTCTTTTGCTGGAGAAGAACTTCTTCTTTATTGAATCAAACTTGATGCCTTCTCTATTGAGTTTCTTAAACATTTTGGTGGTCTTTCTCACCATCAAAGCAACGTTAGCATCAAGATCATCATCACTTGAGGATTCCTCAATTTTCATTTGGCTTTCTCTTTCTTTTCTTCGTTGGCTTTGAGAGCCAAGTCTTTTCTCTTGGAAGAAGACCCATCCTTGTCATTTATGTGCATGTACATTTCATGAGCATTGATCTTTCCCAATATTTGTGTTGGAGTAGCAATTGAAAGATCCATTTGATGTAGCACTGTGACAATGTGTCCATATTTGTCAATTGGGAGGATACCGAGAATCTTCCTCACAACATCCGGTTGTGAAATTTGGGTGAGCCCCAAGCCATTGACTTCCTCTACAAGAATGTTAAGACATGAGTACATATCATTGGCATTTTCATTTACAAGCATTTCAAAAGAATTTAATTTTTTCATTGCAATGTGATATCTCTCATCACGCTCACTTTTAGTCCCTTCATGTAGAGCACAAATGTCCATCCACAAATCATGAGCATTTCTATGATTTCTTACTATATTAAAGACATCTTTGCAAAGGCCTCTAAAGAGAGTGTTTTTGGCCTTGGCATTCCACTTTTCATAATTAAACTCTTCACCTACAAGATTTGTGGGATCTCTTGGTTCGAGGAACCCTTGAATGGAGGCTTTGTAGACACCAATGTCTATATCCTCTAAGTAAGCTTCCATATGAATTTTCTAATAAGGAAAATCGCCACCATCAAAAATGGGAGGAGGTCCATCCCTCGGACATCGCTACTCTAGCGGTTAAGCTAATCTAGGAGCAACAAGGCTCTGATACCAATTGAAAGGATCACGATGCCCAAGAGGAGGGTGAATTGGGCTTCTCTAAAAATTCAACAATAATTAAACCCTAAACAAATATTTAAACCCTAAGCTAGAGTCCAACTTCACCCAACTACTAGCAATAAGACAATACTACTAGAAAGACAACAATCCTAAGACATTACTTCAACTACTTGCTAAACAATTGAACAAAGTAAAATGCTTAAATTAAATGCGGAATGTAAAGCAAGGTTGAGAAGACTCCTCCAATTTTTTGCCGAGGTATCGAAGAGTCGGCACTCTTCCCTAGTCCACGTTGGAGCACCCACGCAAGGGTATCGCTCCCCCTTGGTCCTCGCAAGAACCAAGTGCTCACTATGAGGTGATCCTTTGCCACTCCGACACGGTGGATCCCTCACGACCGCTTACAATCTTGAGCCAGGTCACCAACAAATTCTCCAAGGTGATCACCGTGCTCCAAATGCCACCAAGCCGTCTAGGTGATGCCAATCACCAAGAGTAACAAGCCATAGACTTTCACTTGACCAAGAGAAGCCTAATGCATGTGGTGTGTGTTCTAGGTGGCTCTCACTTGCACTAATGAGGTCCTAACGTGGGATTAAGATTTTCTAATCACCTCACTAGTCTTTGTGGTGCTTGCAATGCTCTAGCAACATGTGGTCATCAATGTGGGCAGCAAGACACTCAATATGGTAGGTGGAGGGGGTATAAATAGTCCCACCCACCAAACTAGTTGTTACCTAGCTGTTCTGCGCATAGGCGCACTGGACAGTCTGGTGCGCCACCGGTGCGCCAACGGTCGTCTCCAATGGCTAGTTCTGACAGCTAGCCGTAGGGCTGATGGCACACCGGACAGTGAACAGTACCTGTCCGGTGCACACCAGACAGTCCGGTGTGGTGGCTAAAATTCCTTTTTCTCAACTCGTTGCTCTCGGGTTTTCTCGAGGGCAGAGGCGCTGCCCCCGGGGCTGACTGGCCCCATTGTCAGGGGATGCACCGGACAGTCTGGTGCACACCGGACAGTCCAGTGCCCCTAAGACAGAAACCCTAACTTTTTTCCTTTTGTTTTTCAAAATCGTTATTGTTCTAACTCATGAGTGTGGTATATAGTGACACCTAGCACTAGATGTGAGTGTGGATATGCACCAACACTACACTAGAATTCTCTTGGTCAAACTATTCATCCACAACCCCTCTTTATAGTACGACTAAAATAAAATAGAAGACCTAATTCTATACCGAGTGTCCACAGCTCCTTCGACACTCGGAATATGAGGACCTTCATCTTTTGATTCGTCGTTTCAGCCGTCACTTCAAGTTCTCATCTCAGGGATTGTTTTCACTGTTGTAGTACAACTTTCTATAATGCGACCTAACTTACCATTTGCTCTGCAAAACACACATTAGTCACATATAATATTACATTGTCATTAATCACTAAAACCAACCAGGGCCCTAGATGTTTTCAAGAGTACTACGACTTGAACATTGAACAACCATAAACCATCCTTGGTTCCAGACTGCTACACTTTATTTAACTCCATGCTTGTCAGGTGTGAGAATTAGGGGTACCCGGTTTACACCTCTAAAAACATGCTCAGAAAAAGTTAATGACACAAACATAATCCCCGAAGGTAAGAGGCCAAGCTGCCTCCTCACCCGAGGGCAACCACAAGGGTCTTCCCCATGAATGTCACCATGACATAGAACCCTTCCCGAGGGTCCTCTGCCTTAGGCAAGTCTCCGTCTCGTCCGAGCCTCTCATAGCTCATGCCTCCCATTTCCGCTTCGCCTAATGTCACCTCATTCTACAATCACCCTATTCGTCTCGCCCGAGCCGGTCTCAGGCAAAGAGGACAAGGCACACTCGAAGGCCAGCGGGGGACACTCACTTTAATGTGCACACCTACCACGCATGGGCACACAGTGGCAACAATACAGCAGTCGCGTCCAGACGCCACAACATGATTACGGTCGAGACACAGTGCACGCACGCCGCCTGCCATCCACTCTATGGGACACCTAATACGACAGGAAAAGCAGACTGGCCCTCGGGCGCAAATCTCTGCCTCACCCAACGTTGGGCTTGCCCTCTGGCGCAATCTTCGTCTCGCCCGACGCTGAGCTCGCCCACGGGTGATGTCTCTGCCTCGCCCGAGCTCGCCCTCGGGTGATGTCTCTGCCTTTGCCATGACGTGATCATTCCCGGGCGAAGGGAAGAATACCACGTCTGAGCCACACTCCTAGGGATGGCAACGGATAAACTATCCGCGGGTAGTGTCTCTGGACATCCATATCGCGACTTATATCCGATATCTGAACCCGTACCCGTTACCCGCTACGAATAAAAAATAGTATCCACATTTGTTACCCGTGGGTAATAGATATCCACGGATATATCTGTTTGCCCACTACACATACAACGTATTTAAATCTAGCAAATTCAAATATGATAACATATTTGTCCAACAAATTTAAATATGATAAAACATGATTGGGGATTTGGGGAGGTTAGACGGTCAGGAGATGGGCGGGCCACGACAGGACTTGGGCTGGCTGTGGTCCGTGAAGTGGTTCCAAACTCTAGTGACCCCACATGTTAGGTTACTTTAACGGATATTCGGGTATAGATACTGATTTTTCGTACCCTTTTTAAAAATATCCACGGATATCAAATTCTACCTGTATCCGTATCCACGGGTATAGGCTCGTACACAAAACCGTGCCTAACGGGTTTTTTATCCGTGGGTACACGAATAAATCACATCCATTGCCATCCCTACACGCTCCTGACTGCCATGACGAAGGATTTTGCCATAACAACCGTGTTGCCACCATATGAAGATATGGTTGCTTCGTAACTCATAAGAAACTGCTTCAAATCAGAATGCCCATCGTACATGGGAAGCTGCGGTGGCTTGTAGGATGGTGGCTATGGGGTAGCCTATAATTCTACCGCTAGAGGATAAGCATCATCAAAAGCAAAGTTATCATGATGAAAGTCATCATACTATTCTGAAAGTCACCTAGAGGGGGTGAATAGGGCGAATCTGAAATTTACAAACTTAATCACAACTACAAGCCGGGTTAGCGTTAGAAGTAAGAACGAGTCCGAGAGAGAGCGTAAAACAAATCGCAAGCGAATAAAGAGTGTGACACAAGGATTTGTTTTACCGAGGTTCGGTTCTCTCAAACCTACTCCCCGTTGAGGTGGTCACAAGGACCGGGTCTCTTTCAACCCTTTCCCTCTCTCAAACGGTCACCTAGACCGAGTGAGCTTCTCTTCTCAATCAAACGGAACACGAAGTTCCCGCAAGGACCACCACACAATTGGTGTCTCTTGCCTTGGTTACAATTGAGTTTGATCACAAGAATGAAGGAAGAAAAGAAGCAATCCAAGCGCAAGAGCTCAAATGAACACGACAAATCACTCTCTCTAATCACTAAGGCTTTGTATGGAGTTGGGAGAGGATTTGATCTCTTTAGTGTGTCTTGTATTGAATGCTATAGCTCTTGTAAGGTGTAGAAGTGTAGAAACTTGGATCCCAATGAATGTGGGGTGGTTGGGGTATTTATAGCCCCAACCACCACAAAGTGGCCGTTGGAAGGCTGCAGTCGCATGGCGCACCGGACAGTCCGGTGCGCCACCGGACAGTCCGGTGCGCCAGCCACGTCAGCAGACCGTTGGGGTTCGACCGTTGGAGCTCTGTCTTGTGGGCCTGCCTAGCTGTCCGGTTGTGCACCGGACAGGCCCTGTAGGCTGTCCGGTGTGCCACCCGCGCGTGCTCTGCTCCTCTGCGCACGCAGAGTCGCATTTAATGCGTTGCAGTCGACCGTTGCGCGTGAAGTAGTCGTTGCTCCGCTGTCACACCGGACAGTCCGGTGAATTTTAGCGGAGCAGATTCCCGAAGCTGGCGAGTTCAGAGTCGCTCTTTCTTGGGGCACCGGACACTGTCCGGTGGTGCACCGGACAGTCCGGTGAATTATAGTGGAGCGCCTCTGAGAATTCCCGAAGATGAGGAGTTCAGCTTGAAGTCCCCTGGTGCACCGGACACTGTCCGGTGGTGCACCGGACAGTCTGGTGCGCCAGACCAGGGCACACTTCGATTGTCCCTTGCTCTCTTTGTTTGAACCCTTTTCTTGGTCTTTTTATTGGCTTATTGTGAACCTTTGGCACCTGTAGAACTTATAGACTAGAGCAAACTAGTTAGTCTAATTATTTATGTTGGGCAATTCAATCACCAAAATCAATTAGGAAATAGGTGTAAGCCTAATTCCCTTTCAATCTCCCCCTTTTTGGTGATTGATGCCAACACAAACCAAAGCAAATATAGAAGTGCATGATTGAACTAGTTTGCATAATTGTAAGTGCAAAGGTTACTTAGAGTTGAGCCAATATAAATTCTCATAGGATATGCATGGATTGTTTCTTTACTTTAACATTTTGGACCACGCTTGCACCACTTGTTTTGTTTCTGCAAATTCTTTTGTAAATTCTTTTTAAAGTTCTTTTGCAAATAGTCAAAGGTAAATGAATAAGATTTTGAGAAGCATTTTCAAGATTTGAAATTTTCTCCCCCTGTTTCAAATGCTTTTCCTTTGACTTAAACAAAACTCCCCCTTAATGAAATTCTCCTCTTAGTGTTCAAGAAGGTTTTGATGTTAATTTTAAAGAGGGTATACCAATTTGAAATTATATCACAAATAAGATACCAATTTGAAAATCATTCTTTAAAAACAAATTGAAAGACTAAAATTTTTGAAATTGGTGGTGGTGCGGTCCTTTTGCTTTGGGCTCATGCTCTCTCCCCCTTTGGCATAAATCGCCAAAAACGGAATCATTAGAGCCCTTTCAACTACTTTCTCCCCTTTGGCAAATAAAATATGAGTGAAGATTATACCAAAGACGGAGAGATGCTCGGAGCGACGGTGAAGGATGAGTTATGGAGTGGAAGCCTTTGTCTTTGCCGAAGACTCCAATTCCCTTTCAATACATCTATGACTTGGTTTGAAATTCACTTGAAAACACATTAGTCATAGCATATAAAAGAGACATGATCAAAGGTACATTTATGAGCCATGTGTGCAAAACATCAAAAGAAATTCCTAGAATCAAGAATATTTAGCTCATGCCTAAGTTTGTTAAAGGTTTGTTCATCTAGTGGCTTGGTAAAGATATCGGCTAATTGTTCCTTAGTGTTAATATATGCAATCTCGATATCTCCCTTTTGTTGGTGATCCCTTAAGAAGTGATACCGAATGGCTATGTGTTTAGTGCGGCTATGTCCAACGGGATTATCCGCCATGCGGATTGCACTCTCATTATCACATAGAAGAGGAACTTTGGTTAATTTGTAACCATAGTCCCTAAGGGTTTGCCTCATCCAAAGTAGTTGCGCGAAACAATGGCCTGCGGCAATGTACTCGGCTTCAGCGGTAGAAAGAGCTACAGAATTTTGCTTTTTTGAAGCCCAAGACACCAAGGATCTTCCCAAGAACTGGCAAGTCCCCGATGTGCTCTTTCTATTAATTTTACACCCCGCCCAATCGGCATCCGAATAACCAATTAAATCGAATGTGGATCCCCGAGGGTACCAAAGCCCAAACTTAGGAGTATAAACTAAATATCTCAATATTCGTTTTACGGCCGTAAGGTGAGCTTCCTTAGGGTCGGCTTGGAATCTTGCACACATGCATACGGAAAGCATAATGTCCAGTCTAGATGCACATAAATAGAGTAAAGAGCCTATCATTGACCGGTATACCTTTTGATCGACGGATTTACCTCGTGTGTCGAGGTCGAGATGCCCATTGGTTCCCATGGGTGTCTTGATGGGCTTGGCATCCTTCATTCCAAACTTGTTGAGAATGTCTTGAATATACTTCGTTTGGCTAATGAAGGTGCCCTCTTGGAGTTGCTTTACTTGAAATCCCAAGAAGTACTTTAACTCCCCCATCATCGACATCTCGAATTTCTGTGTCATGATCCTACTAAATTCTTCACAAGTAGATTTGTTAGTAGACCCAAATATAATATCATCAACATAAATTTGGCATACAAACAAATCATTGTCAAGAGTTTTAGTGAATAGAGTAGGATCGGCTTTTCCGACTTTGAAGCCATTAGTGATAAGAAAATCTTTTAGGCATTCATACCATGCTCTTGGGGCTTGCTTGAGCCCATAAAGCGCCTTAGAGAGTTTATACACATGGTCAGGATACTCACTATCTTCAAAGTCGGGCAGTTGCTCAACATAGACCTCTTCCTTGATTGGTCCATTGAGGAAGGCACTCTTCACGTCCATTTGATAAAGCTTGAAGCCATGGTAAGTAGCATAGGCTAATAATATACGAATTGACTCAAGCCTAGCTACGGGTGCATAGGTTTCACCGAAATCCAAACCTTCGACTTGGGAGTATCCCTTGGCCACAAGTCGGGCTTTGTTCCTTGTCACCACACCATGTTCATCTTGCTTGTTGCGGAATACCCACTTGGTTCCTACAACATTTTGATTAGGACGTGGAACCAAATGCCATACCTCGTTCCTAGTGAAGTTGTTGAGCTCCTCTTGCATCGCCACCACCCAATCCGAATCTTATAGTGCTTCCTCTACCCTGTGTGGCTCAATAGAGGAAACAAAAGAGTAATGCTCACAAAAATGTGCAACACGAGATCTAGTGGTTACCTCCTTGTGAATGTCGCCGAGGATGGTGTCGATGGGGTGATCTTGTTGGATTGCTTGGTGGACTCTTGGGCGTGGCGGTCTTGGTTCTTCATCCTCCTTGTCTTGATCATTTGCATCTCCCCCTTGATCATTGTCGTCATCTTGAGGTGGCTCATCTTCTTGATCTTCTCCTTCATCAACTTGAGCCTCATCCTCATTTTGAGTTGGTGGAGATGCTTGCGTGGAGGAGGATGGTTGATCTTGTGCATTTAGAGGCTCTTCGGATTCCTTAGGACACACATCCCCAATAGACATGTTCCTTAGTGCGATGCATGGAGCCTCTTCATCACCTATCTCATCAAGATCAACTTGCTCTACTTGAGAGCCGTTAGTCTCATCAAACACAACGTCACAAGAAACTTCAACTTGTCCAGAGGACTTGTTAAAGACTCTATATGCCCTTGTGCTTGAATCATATCCTAGTAAAAAGCCTTCTACAGTCTTAGGAGCAAATTTAGATTTTCTACCTCTTTTAACAAGAATAAAGCATTTGCTACCAAAGACTCTAAAATATGAAATATTGGGCTTTTTACCGGTTAGGAGTTCGTATGATGTCTTCTTGAGGATTCGGTGTAGATACAACCGGTTGATGGCGTAGCAGGCGGTGTTGACCGCCTCGGCCCAAAACCGATCCGAAGTCTTGTACTCATCAAGCATGGTTCTTGCCATGTCCAATAGAGTTCTATTCTTCCTCTCCACTACACCATTTTGTTATGGGGTGTAGGGAGAAGAGAACTCATGCTTGATGCCCTCCTCCTCAAGGAAGCCTTCGATTTGTGAGTTCTTGAACTCCGTCCCGTTGTCGCTTCTAATTTTCTTGATCCTTAAGCCAAACCTGTTTTGAGCCCGTCTCAAGAATCCCTTTAAGGTCTCTTGGGTATGAGATTTTTCCTGCAAAAAGAATACCCAAGTGAAGCGAGAATAATCATCCACAATAACTAGACAGTACTTACTACCGCCGATGCTTATGTAAGCTATCGGGTCGAATAGATCCATGTGTAGGAGCTCCAGCGGCCTGTTAGTCGTCATGATGTTCTTATGTGGATGATGAGCACCAACTTGCTTCCCTGCCTGACATGCGCTACAAACCCTGTCTTTCTCAAAGTGAACATTTGTTAGTCCCAAAATGTGTTCTCCCTTTAGAAGTTTGTGAAAATTCTTCATTCCAACATGTGCTAGTCGGCGATGCCAGAGCCAGCCCATGTTAGTCTTAGCAATTAAGCAAGTGTCGAGTTCAGCTCTATCAAAATCTACTAAGTATAGCTGACCCTCTAACACTCCCTTAAATGCTATTGAATCATCACTCCTTCTAAAGACAGTAACACCTACATCTGTGAAAAGACAGTTGTAGCCCATTTTGCATAATTGAGAAACTGAAAGCAAGTTGTAGTCTAAAGAATCTACAAAAAACATTGGAAATGGAATGGTCAGGTGAAGTAGCAATTTTACCCAAACCTTTGACCAAACCTTGGTTTCCATCCCCGAATGTGATAGCTCGTTGGGGATCTTGGTTTTTCTCATAGGAGGAGAACATCTTCTTCTCCCCTGTCATATGGTTTGTGCACCCGCTGTCGATTATCCAACTTGAGCCCCCGGATGCATAAGCCTACAAAATAAGTTTAGTTCTTTGTTTTAGGTACCCAAACTGTTTTGGGTCCTTTGGCATTAGATACAAGAACTTTGGGTACCCAAACACAAGTTTTTGATCCCTTGTGTTTGCCCCCAACAAACTTGGCAACTACTTTGCCGGATTTGTTAGTCAAAACATAAGATGCATAAAAAGTTTTAAATGAAATGTCATAATCATTTGATGCACTAGGAGTTTTCTTCTTAGGCAACTTAGCACGGGTTGGTTGCCTAGAGCTAGATGTCTCACCCTTATACATAAAAGCATGATTAGGGCCAGAGTGAGACTTCCTAGAATGAATTCTCCTAATTTTGCTCTCGGGATAACCGGCAGGGTACAAAATGTAACCCTTGTTATCCTGAGGCATGGGAGCCTTGCCCTTAACAAAATTAGATAATCTTTTAGGAGGGGCATTAAGTTTGACATTGTCCCCCTTTTGGAAGCCAATGCCATCCTTGATGCCAGGGCGTCTCCCGCTATAGAGCATGCTTCTAGGAAATTTAAATTTTTCATTTTCTAAGTCATGCTCATTGATTTTAGCATTAAGTTGAGCTATGTGATCATTTTGTTTCTTAATTAAAGCTAGATGGTCATGAATAGCATCAACATTAATGTCTCTACATCTAGTACAAATGGAAGTATGTTCAACGGTAGATGTAGAGGGTTTGCAAGATTTTAATTCAACAACCTTAGCATGCAATATATCATTTTTACTTCTAAGGTCGGAAATGGAAGCATTGCAAACATCTAATTCTTTAGCCTTAGCAAGCAATTTTTCATTTTCATCTCTAAGGCTAGCAAGAGAGATATTCAATTCTTCAATCTTAGCAAGCAAATCAACATTATCATCTCTAAGATTGGGAATTGAAACATCACAAGCATTTGAATCAACCTTAGCAATTAAACTAGCATTCTCATTTCTAAGGTTGTCAATAGTCTCATGGCAAGTGCTTAGCTCACTAGATAGTTTTTCATATTTTTCTACTTCTAGAGCGTAAGCATTTTTAACCTTAACATGCTTCTTATTTTCTTTAATAAGGAAGTCCTCTTGGGTGTCCAAGAGATCATCCTTCTCATGAATAGCACTAATTAATTCATTTAATTTTTCCTTTTGTTGCATGTTTAGGTTGGCAAAAAGAATGCGCAAGTTATCCTCCTCATTACTAGCATTATCCTCATCACTAGAGGTTTCATATTTGGTGGAGGATCTTGATTTTATCTTCTACCTTTTGCCATCCTTTGCCATGAGGCACTTGTGGCCGATGTTGGGGAAGAGGAGTCCCTTGGTGACGGCGATGTTGGCAGCGTCCTCGTCGGAGGAGGTGTCGGTGGAGCTCTCGTCGGAGTCCCACTCCCGGCAAACATGGGCATCGCCGCCCTTCTTCTTGTAGTATCTCTTCTTCTCCTTTCTTCTCCCCTTCTTGTCGTCGCCCCTGTCACTATCACTAGATAATGGACATTTTGCAATAAAATGACCGGGCTTACCACATTTGTAGCAAACTTTCTTGGAGCGGGGCTTGTAATCTTTCCCCCTCCTTTGTTTGATGATTTGGCGGAAGCTCTTGATGATGAGCGCCATCTCCTCATTGTCGAGCTTTGAGGCGTCGATTGGTTGTCTACTTGATGTAGACTCCTCCTTCTCCTCCGTCGCTTTGAATGCGACCGGTTGTGCTTCGGACGTGGAGGGACCATCAAGCTCGATGATCTTCTTTGAGCCTTTGATCATCAATTCAAAGCTCACAAAATTCCCGATTACTTCCTCGGGAGTCATTAGTGTATATCTAGGATTGCCACGAATTAATTGAACTTGAGTAGGGTTAAGGAAAACAAGTGATCTTAGAATAACCTTAACCATTTCGTGGTCATCCCATTTTTTACTCCCGAGGTTGCGCACTTGGTTCACCAAGGTTTTGAGCCGGTTGTACATGTCTTGTGGCTCCTCCCCTTGGCGAAGTCGGAAGCGACCGAGCTCCCCCTCGATCGTCTCCCGCTTGGTGATTTTGGTCACCTCGTCTCCTTCATGCGCGGTCTTTAGCGTGCCCCAAATCTCCTTAGCATTTTTCAACCCTTGCACCTTATTATACTCCTCTCGACTTAGAGAGGCGAGGAGTATAGTTGTGGCTTGGGAGTTGAAGTGTTGGATTTGGGCCACTTCATCCTCATCATAATCTTCATCCCCTGTGGATGGTACCGGTACACCAAACTCAACAACATCCCATATACTTTTGTGGAGTGAGGTTAGGTGAAATCGCATCAAATCACTCCACCTAGCATAATCTTCACCATCAAATGTCGGTGGTTTGCCTAATGGGACGGAAAGTAAAGGTGTATGTTTAGAAATGCGAGGGTAGCGTAGGGGGATCTTACTAAACTTCTTGCACTCATGGCGCTTAGAAGTTACGGATGGCGTGTCGGAGCCGGAGGTGGATGGCGACGAGGAGTCGGTCTCGTAGTAGACCACCTTCCTCATCTTCTTCTTCTTGTCGCCGCTCCGACACGACTTGTGTGAAGGGGATTCCTTTTCCTTCACCTTCCCTTTGTTGTAGGACTCTCCCGATGGAGCCTTCCCGTGGCTTGTAGCGGGCTTCTCGCCGGTCACCATCTCCTTCTTGGCGTGATCTCCCGACATCACTTCGAGCGGTTAGGCTCTAATAAAGCACCGAGCTTTGATACCAATTGAAAGTCACCTAGAGGGGGGTGAATAGGGCGAATCTGAAATTTACAAACTTAATCACAACTACAAGCCGGGTTAGCGTTAGAAGTAAGAACGAGTCCGAGAGAGAGCGTAAAACAAATCGCAAGCGAATAAAGAGTGTGACACAAGGATTTGTTTTACCGAGGTTCGGTTCTCTCAAACCTACTCCCCATTGAGGTGGTCACAAAGACCGGGTCTCTTTCAACCCTTTCCCTCTCTCAAATGGTCACCTAGACCGAGTGAGCTTCTCTTCTCAATCAAACGGAACACGAAGTTCCCGCAAGGACCACCACACAATTGGTGTCTCTTGCCTTGGTTACAATTGAGTTTGATCACAAGAATGAAGGAAGAAAAGAAGCAATCCAAGCGCAAGAGCTCAAATGAACACGACAAATCACTCTCTCTAATCACTAAGGCTTTGTATGGAGTTGGGAGAGGATTTGATCTCTTTGGTGTGTCTTGTATTGAATGCTATAGCTCTTGTAAGGTGTAGAAGTGTAGAAACTTAGATCCCAATGAATGTGGGGTGGTTGGGGTATTTATAGCCCCAACCACCACAAAGTGGCCGTTGGAAGGCTGCAGTCGCATGGCGCACCGGACAGTCCGGTGCGCCAGCCACGTCAGCAGACCGTTGGGGTTCGACCGTTGGAGCTCTATCTTGTGGGCCCGCCTGGCTGTCCGGTGGTGCACCGGACAGGCCCTGTAGGTTGTCCGGTGTGCCACCCGCGCGTGCTCTGCTCCTCTGCGCGCGCAGACGCGCATTTAATGCGTTGCAGTCGACCGTTGCACGCGAAGTAGCCGTTGCTCTGCTGTCACACCGGACAGTCCGGTGTGCACCGGACACTTTCCGGTGACTCAACGGACAGTCCGGTGAATTTTAGCGGAGCGGATTCCCGAAGCTGGCGAGTTCAGAGTCGCTCTTTCTTGGGGCACCGGACACTGTCCGGTGGTGCACCGGACAGTCCGGTGAATTATAGTGGAGCGCCTCTGAGAATTCCCGAAGATGAGGAGTTCAGCTTGAAGTCCCCCGGTGCACCGGACACTGTCCGGTGGTGCACCGGACACTGTCCGGTGGCACACCGAACAGTCCGGTGCGCCAGACCAGGGCACACTTCGGTTGTCCCTTCCTCTCTTTGTTTGAACCCTTTTCTTAGTCTTTTTATTGGCTTATTGTGAACCTTTGGCACCTGTAGAACTTATAGACTAGAGCAAACTAGTTAGTCTAATTATTTGTGTTGGGCAATTCAATCACCAAAATCAATTAGGAAATAGGTGTAAGCCTAATTCCCTTTCACATTCATCATCAATGATTGGACTTTCTTGACGAAGCTCTCTCTGTTGAGGCCTTCGTCCTTGGTCATCTTGCGTGATATAACACATTTCTTCATCAATGATTGGACTTTCTTGACGAAGCTCTCTCTGAAGCTAGCCAAAGCATCTTCTCTCTCTTTCTCTGCACTTGTTGGTGTATGGCTTCCAAATCTCTGATTTCTTGGTCTAGCTCCTCCTGCGGTGTTGGGCTGGTAGCCTTCCTTTTCTGGCTTCGGGCTTCTCTCAGAGAGAGTCTCTTGGTTGGTGTCCAGTGGCTGAAAGGCAGCCTCTGGCTCTATTGCTTTATTCGGTGGCATGATGAAGGTGAATGCTTGCCGAAGGTGGTCGTTCGAGTTCACCGGAGGTGGGCGCCAATGTTGGTCACTTGTTCTCAAATGTTGTGAATCAAAAACAAGGCAACACAATTGTTAAAAGTCAAGGACCTTCATCCTTGGGAGCATTATATCCTCTTGGGTATAATGATCTTCAGACGAAGGTCATGAAGGACATGCCTTCACCATCCATAATAATACAAGTACATATAATCCATCAGTTCATTCACATATGTATTTTATGATGTACATATGAACATTAACAAAATTTATATTACATTAATACCTTCGGCTTGTTTGAATGTAATGATGCGAGAGCGATTACGATCCAGCGTGAACAGTACGGAGTTACTGTTCATCTATTTATAGACATGGGACACAGCCTGGGTAAAAATACATTTATGACTTTAACATTGGTTCATAACTGTAATATAAATCATTAGAGACTAGCTAGTCTTTTCCTCTTCAGCTCAGCATCATGTTTGGTCTTCGTCATCATTTTAAGTCGAAGCTGTTATTCTTCGGCTATAGCTTCGGCATTCATTCGGGCTATATGTTCGTCTTGAAGACCTTTTACAGAGGGAAAGACTTCCATCACGAATCGAAGCTCCCTGTAATAATCAATTGATTATACTAGAAACAAATGGTTAGTCATGTTTTTGAGGACCTTCGAAGAGGAAGGCTCCCAACAGACGACTATGACGACAGGGGCCATGAGTTGTGCTTTGCGTTTCTCGGCACACCCCTTTTTCACCGTGGGACGTCGCAGCCTTTTGGCGATGGTGATTCGACGTCGAGGGACGGCGTCGGTGGCAGCAATCTCGTCGATTTGGCTCTCCGCGCCGCGCCGCCGCCTCCGCACCAAGGATGGAAGTCGCCGGGGAACGGGGAACTATGCGCGGAGACTTTACCGCGGGGGAGCCTAAGCCCTCGCCCGCATAGTGGACGCTCGGAAGTCTGCACATCTAGCGTGTGTGTCGTCCACATCTTTTTTTAAGGTGATTATCACCTATATAAAATATTGGTAGACAGGTGGATTTTAAAATCTGGTTCTTATGTTTGTCCTTATTTTTAGGTGAGCTTTGGTTTTGCAGCCATGTAGCTTGGACTTTCCAGCGACCCCCTTGCTATATCCGCTGGCCCCGGAGCTGACGGTTCTTGGCCATGGATGGGCACGGACAGTCAGATGAAGCGGCGTCCAAGGCGTGGCGCGGCGCAGCGAGCGGCGTGGTGAGCGCGCCCGTGGCCCGCGTGTGGGAGCTGGTGTCCTCCACGTCTCGGCTGCGCGAGTGGATGCCCATGGTGGAGTCGTGCACCGCGGTGGCCGGTGACGAGGACGTGCCGGGCTACGTGCGCCTCGTGCGCGGCGGCCTCATGTTCCCCCAGCAGCAGCAGGGGTCGTCGTGGGTGAGGGAGAGGCTGGTGGCCATGGACCACACCGCCCGCTCCTACACCTACCTCATGGAGGACGGCAACGTCGGCCTCGCCGGCTCCCGCAACACCATCAGCCTCCTGGACTACGGCGGAGGCGCAACGCTGGTGGTGTGGAGCTTCGAGATGGAGCCGGTGGACGACGCCAACCAGGATGCCCTGCTCGACTACCTCCGCATCCTCTACAAGTCGTGCATCGACACCATACCTCCTTGTCTGCTCTGACCTGATCTTAAATCATCTATTCAATATATATATGCGTCATCCTTACATACATGGATAATAATTCTCTGAAAACGAAAAAATACTAGCTCTGGCTCAGCATTCCAACAAAAAGAAAAGAAAACGATCGATCTCAAAGATCAGCGAAGAAGTGGTAGGTGCTGGAATCACGCATGATGAGCCTTATTGCGGAGACCGCCGCTGCAACAGCCAGCGCAGTGAACCCAAGAACATTGAGCCAGTGCCATGATTTCTGGATGGCACCCAGCTTAGGCCCCTTCACCATCAGGTACATGTGATTTGCGAGCACAAACGTCAGCGGGAAGGTGCTGAGGGCGCCCGTCAGGCTCATGAAGTCGCCGAGGAATGGGAGCACCGCGGCCACCAGCGTGTTCACCGTCAGGTAGCCTCCTCTGACTGCTACTCTGAACGCCACGTTGTGGATCTCAAAAGGGCCACCACGCCCACTTCCATATTTTGTGTCCAGGAATTCATACATGGGGCTAGCAAAGATCTGCGAGTTAGGATGGATAAAATATGAATTTTTTTTTTCATGTTTGAAAGAAGAAGAAGTAAACAAAGATGGTGGCGTCTGTCTTGTCTTACGTGCAGCGCTATGACTGTCTGAAAAAATGCCGACAGATTTGCAACCGCTTTCACCCAGACTGGGCCTGTGACACTGTTGAGGAGGTAGCCTGATGTTGAGGACCCATAAGCCCAGTAACCCACAAAAACTACAGCATAGAGAGGCAAGGAGCCAATGGTGAACTGGAACCATAGAGCTTTCTCCATGTTCTTCACCACAGGAGGCCTGATGGTTGCCTGTAATAATATGTCACAAATAGTAAGGCAACAATAACAGAAAATGTTATCCAGAAAAAGAAAATGCTCACCTGAATTTCTGGCAGCATGCCGGTGTTGTAAGCAAACACAAGGTCTGCTATGGAACCTATCGTAGTGAAGACTCGAGTTGACTGCGATGATTTGGGGATGCTGTAATCCCTTGCAGGTGCGGTTATCCCATCTCTCGACGACAGCACAACTGCTATCACAATATACATGAGGCTGAAAAGCGTTGAGAACCCCAACCAAATCCTGAGGGCAGATAAATAAGGGATTCCAATGGCGAAAAGAGCACAGACGAATCCTGATATCGCAATGCAGTAAGGGAGTTTCAGAACTCCATCATCACTGAACAGTCCATACGTGGCCTGCAAGTGGAAATAACAGTATATGATATTATATGGCAAAGAGAGAGAGAGAGAGAGAGAGAGAGAGAGGAATGAAAATAAATGGTATGAGTCGTCGTCATACGGACGGTACGGTACCCCTCCCTACCTTGAGAGCTTGTCCAGCTAAGATGATAAAGCCAGTGTTGATCATGAAAAGGTTAATGTACTGCAGAGCCCATGTAAGCCCGTAAATTTTCGGTCCTGAAGTAAAATGAAATCAAATAAAAAGAAGAAGAAACTAGTGAGACTATTCTATATAATATAGGTAGGGAGTGCAAGTGCAGAGCTTATTACTGACTGACCATATATGTGTCCAGCAAGGTCTCTGTATCTGATATGGCGTTTGCCACCGACTTGATGAAGCCGTGCAAGAAGAGCATTAGCGTACATGGATATGGCGGCAGCTAGGAGGAGGCCGCATGTGCCGCCGATCCAGCCTAGAGGGACCATGATTGATCCAGAGTATCCTAGAACGTATGCGCTGTTGACCCCGGTTGTGAGGACGAAGCCAACTTGATACCAAGGATCTGAAAATTTATGTTTATGTAGCAGAAGATGGAAAGAAGGAATAAGCCAGGAGTGCGCATATCAAGAGGAAAGAGGAACGTACCAACGCTAATCTGGTGGGCCGTATCGTCGGAGATTTCCGGCTTGTCGTCGGCGGCGGCGTCCATGATCTTGACGGGCAGGAGGAGCGGCGCCCTGTTGTCGTAGGATTGCAGGCGCGGGGGCAGGTCTTGCCAAGACGACGAAGCGGAGGCGGCCTATAAAAAGGGCAGGAGGGAGGACGACGAGGCCGCCGCAGCACAGCACGGTGATGCGGTGGCTTCCCCCAACACCAAAAGTAGCTCGCATCATTTTTTTTCATTTATTTATTTATTTAAAAGTGGTGGCAACATGTCCGTTGAATACTGATGGAGGGTTGCATGTATCAATCAATTAGAAGAAAATCTATCTATTGCGATTGAATGCCTGCTGCTGCATAGGTGTCTTTCTTCCTCGTGATACATACAAGATGCCTGATAGGAGTAATGCAGTAACTAACTAGTAGTGATCAATATCATATTGCGATTGAATGGCATGTTTAGCACAACAGGAACAGGCAGAGCAGAGTGACGATGGCTCACGCAATCCTGGGCATGGGCATGGGCAGGGCAGGCAATCAGCACCATCTCTAATGCATACCACCACATGGTGTTTGTATGCAGAGCTAGCAGAGGGCTGTAGTGCGTGGCGAGATAGAATAAAAAAGAAAGAAAAGAAGGTAGCAAGTGGTGAGATAGAATAGAATTGATAGAGAGAGAGAAAAAGGAGGCAAGCAAAGTGGGCAGGAAGGAAGACTTACATCCATTGCTTTGCTTCTCTTTCCCTTTCTCTTTCTCTTCTTGGTCTCTCTCCCTCTCTCTGCACTGGACTGCCTTCTTGCTTTGTGGTGGTCCGATTCCCTAATGTCTTGTGGATGACGAATCGAGCTCAATCAAAATTGCAGCTTTCTGATTGAATTGATTGATTCCCTGGCGACCGGTCGCCACAAGCTGCTGACCACGACGAGCCGCACTGCCCGCGTCCCTTCTCCTGGGCACCAGCCACTAGATCGGTCGATTTGATTAGCCAATCCCGTCGCCCTCGTCCTCCTTCGGCTTGAGTAACAAATTATTTGCGGAGGAACGAAGACGACGAGAGCTAGCTAATGGCGGCGCGGCGGAGATTTTTTGGTATATATGGACATGAGGGAGGGAGACAGACTGCACAGGCAGTTCGATCCGATCTCCGTTAGAGCCTTCCCTACGGCGGAGGAGGAGGAGGAGGAGGAGGAGGAGAGCGACGGAGATTTCTCGCATTCCGTTGCTGCATCATTGTTTTGTTTGCTTGCCAAAATCCCCAACCACGCACCGCACGCAAGCGCAACAACTCACCGCATCTTGGGCCCCGCACCTACACCCAACCACACATTATCCTTATTAGACCATTTCCAACACTACCAAACTAGTGCTTCTTTAAATTTGAAATATAAAACTCTACGCAAACAAAAAAAATACTTCAACAATATCTTATTTTATAAAATTTAATCAAAAAATTATATAGCACCCTTTTAAATGCCTCAAATATACTACACTTTAGTGGACATGCACTATAATCAAAATTTTGGACTTTTCTGTTCGAGCGGAATATTTTGTTGGTACTCTAAATCCTATAAAATTTTCTTATTTTTAAATTACAGGGTATTTTTATATGTCACTTTGTTGAAGATGCTCTTATGCACACATATGCATTGACTAGGAATATGCCCGTGCGATGCCACGGAACACAAATTGCGACCCTCCAATAGACTTAGGGCCCTGGCAATGGACGACGTGAGTACAATAGTGATGGCAAAATCTGTGATCAAATATAGATACAGAACGATATAAATATGTCTACCCAAATAGATTGAAATGGAATCGCACAAATAATTTCTAAAGAGTAAATATATAATGCTTAATCATAAGCAAATATGTTGACACCTTGTATATTAATCTAATCTTTTTTAACAATATTATTGTTAACTCTCTGTTGTATATTTGCCAAGATGACATATCTGCACGAATTGTCCTCGTAACTTAACAGTTCGATAATAAAGTTTCTCCGAAGAATCTTTGCATCCTACACATAAGACATAAGAGAACAAAGCGTCAATTTATTATTATGTAACTGGAATGTATGTTTGAATATGAAAGGAACGTACTCCACTCATCCTAACAAATTTCATTCGACTATCATTCCCCCACATGGCGATAGCTTGTAAGATAAGGTAGCTGGTGTTAAGCCTATAGAATAATATTTTGCCAACTAAGTTATATACAATAGAAATCATATAAAAAAAATTAAAATTGCTAAGAAGATGGTACGGAGAAAATACTCTTTTAAGTCAATTGGAACACCAGTTTGAATTGTATATTGCCACTTAAAAATATCCTTTGTCCATCCAGTACGTTTCTTGCTATACGCAATCTTATATTTCTTTTGGGTAACACACACCTTCTCCCCCGTTGATCCTTGCTGGCGGGTCTAGAAAGGCTTCTTCCGTATGTTCGGCTCCGGCGGTGCTTTTTTGGGCTTGGTCCTCCTTGACAGTGCTTCCGGCATCCGTTATATACAAGCTGCTAAACAAATTCTACCGCATTGCAACATTGGTTGCCTTATTGAAGATATATCCTAGACCTTGTATATTCATATAAGTTGACTTGTTGTTGTGTTGGTCTTTGTTTGATGGCTAATGGATCAATGGATGAGCGAGATCGATTGTTTGATGTGGGAAATCAGATGTCTATTTTGCACTTGATAATTTGAAATAGAAAGAGTACGTCGGCCGGAAGTATCGGAAAGAGCCCAAAACCACCCGGCCACCTGCGCTTGGTCTCGGGCCTCATTAATTCCCCAAATCACCTCCATCTTCCAAGCCCGCGCCGCTTGGGCCTGGTCCGCAGAGTCCACCTCCATACTCTCCAGTCTCCACTGTTGCCTGCGAGACGCCCACCTAGCAGCGACGCCACTGGGGCCGCTCGCTCCATCGCGTCGACGTCGAGGACGCCGCGCCACCAATCACCGCCCCGCTCCATCCTCTCCACCGCTTACAATCCTCAGAAGGCGGTCGCCTGTCTCCCCCTCGCGCCCTACCCGCCTCCATCGCCTGCTAGCGTGCTAGGCCGGACTCTTAAACCCTAGCGAGGCTCGGCCAATCCCCGCGTCAGGATGCCGTCAGCGTCGGGTCCGGTGGCCGTGGCGTCGGTGTCGACGCCGATGAAGGCCGCACCGTCCCTGGCCGTCGGGATCTCGCCGGACTTGTACCCAACGGAGGACGACCTGCCGTACGAGGAGATCCTGCGGGAACCCTTCAAGCTCAAGGGGTGGTGGCGCTACCTCGTGGCCCCCGCGATTGCGTCGTTTGCCAAGCGCGCCGTCATCTACGAGCGCACGCTCAAGGCGCTCCCGGGAAGCTACAAGCTCTGGCATGCCTACCTCGGTGACCGCCTCGACCACGCGCGCCCGCACCCCATCACCCGGCCTACTCCTCCCTCAACAACACTTTCGAGCGGGCGCTGGCCACCATGCACAAGATGTCGCACGTCTGGGTCCTCTACCTCACCTCGCTGCTCGACCAGCGCCTGCTCACGCGCGTGCCGCGCCTTTGACCGCGTGCTCCGGGCGCTCCCCGTCGCGTAGAGTTTGTTGGCAGCGAGCGGATAGCAAGGGAGCGGGGGCATGGTTGTGCGTGTCTACACTATCGTCTTAAGGGATAGTAGAGATAATTATAAGAAAACCCCCAAATATACCTTTTCAATTATTTTAGTTGACCTAATTTGCCACAGTCAACTAGATTTATCTTTTTTCCGCTGTATCCAGGGTGAACTTCAATTTCAGTTTTTCACGGTATACGGCGGACGGCATCATATTTTCTATTTGAACGGATATATTTTGAATTGTTCATCACTACGTTGCATACACATTCGACAATGCCTTACTTAGTTTCCTAACTTATCAAAATAATGTTAAAAAAGATAATCGTTTTATCATAAAATATGTCCTTTGAAATGACCACAGCCTCAACATAGAGGCAGCAGTGGGGCGGCCGAGGCTCAAACCCCCTACTGTAGGCTCAACTCAACCACATGGAGCCACACCAAAGTTTCCCATGAAACTTTAAACATATACTATATAATTATTCATCGATTTTTTTAATATAAGACTATTTCAAAATATTATGTTTGTGAGTGGTTTAGTGAGTTTATATTGTTGTAACACTTTAGTTCAGTCCCTCCTAAAATTTTTGTACCTCTATTCCTGACTGCTCCAGTGTCAACCTGTCAGGTTGGCCGGTCTTCTCTTATCAAGCATGGCGTAGTGCTAACTCTAGTCTGACTGGGTTTAGAAGGCAGTCTAACCGACTGTCACCTGGATGCACAAAAGTTCTTTGAGCCTCTCACATCCTCTATGCCACATTATATATATGTGAACATTTTCACACAATCCCTATTGTAGGATTATAAAAGGTTACGCTAGCATAAAACAAAATTTTTGACCCCCATAAAACCAAGATCTACTGCTGTTATAGGTCATGGAATTACCACTATATGCGCAGAACAACGGAAGTCGTCTCGATGTAGACGGCCACGAGCAGTGTAGTGCAGTCACCGGCGTCCTTCATGTCCCTGCGTGGTTCGTCCTAATGCTTCATATGCAGGACCTCCGAGGTATCCACATGTACAGGGACAAAACTCTGCATTCCGAATAGATAGGTTCGTGACGGTGTCTTAACTCGGACGCTGTAACACCTAATTTGTGAGAGATCATATAAAAGGAGAAAAGTTATTTCCTTTATTTATATGTGTGTATTGTATCTACTTACCATCATATGTGAATACCATATTTAAAGACAAATAACTAATAAAAAGATATGCCATTAAATTATGCATCATGTTGGATTTTATTTTTTGTGCATTTTGTGACAATATGACAATATTGTAAAAATAAATATGATAATACCAAAATTAGAATTTAAATCCTAAAGGAAATTCTAGAATTGAAACAAGAGAAGAAAATACTTATGTATAAGATCAAATAAAAATATAAATTAATTAAATCAGGTTCATATTGGTATTTGGAATTATACAGTTGATTTAAGTATGAACTTCACACATATAAATTCAAATTTGGGATTTAAATTTGAAATTAAAAGAGAAAAGAAAAGGGAAAGTAAAAATATAAAAGAAAAATAAAAAGAAAAAGGAATGAAGCGCCTAACTGGGCCCTGACCTCATTTCTGGCCCATCCTGCTCTCCATCCGCGCGGCCCAACCATCACCCGCGAGCTCGCCCTCACGTTCTGACACTCAGGTCCCGCCAGTCAGTCTCTCTACCGAGCGCCGACATGATGGATCCGCAGTCAGCCTCCCCGTTCCCTTCGCTCGGCTCACGCAGTTCCGCTGTCACATGGTCCCGTGTTGTCAGCTGCCTCTGTGCGAAGTCTCACCCACCTCGCGCAAGATCTGCATGGCCGACCTCGTCGCGCCTTCAATCTCGGTGAGGCAGTTGCGACTTCGCCTCGGGTATTTAGGTGTCACACCCGGATTTAAAGGGACAAAGTCGGGTGCATCTCATACATGCGCCAAGAAGACAACATATATAATAACAGAGTGTATAGAGATAAATGTCACAAAACATCAGAGTATTTATTACATAGCGGAAGACTTATTACAAAATAAAAGAATAAATATAAAACGAACTAAGGATCGTTGGCGCCAATGTCAACTGAGAAACGCCACCTAGATCAGATCGAACTCCTCGCCTTGTGGCTCCTCCTGAACCACCTGTTCTTCTCCTGTGGGGGGTGTGTGAGACAGCCAGAGTGAGCTCACATACGTTCATAGCTCAACAAGTCGTGGGGAATAATGTGGCATGAACTCACCAAAGGTGGGAGTTCATGAAGTGTAAGACTGATCAATGAAGTAAAGGCTGAAGCTGAGCATTGCTTTTATAAGTTGGTCAAAATTTTATTAGCAATTACTAGGTGTAAGTAAATACCAAACCTTAATAATAATAAAGAAAAGTAGTGATAAAATAATCCCAAATGCGATGCAAATGTCAAATTAAATTTAAGTTACATAATTAATCATGTGAGGGTCCGAGCCGCTCATGACCGTGAGCACGGCTAGTATACTAGTTTTACACTCTGCAGAGGTTGCGCATCTTTACCCACAAGTCATGTTACCCATCTGCCAAGCGACGGCCAATCCCATACACCTCTACCGAGGAGGCGAGGCAGGGTAACACTACGAGACCTTTACAAAGTTCCACTAGCTTCAGAAATCCCGCTACAGTTTATAGGAAGCTCCAGTGCAGGAATCCCTCGCCTGACCGCCATCGCAGCAAAATCAACCCAAGGACCTCCCTATATTGACCACTCCCCTACTGCCCTTGCCCCTTTCGGGTAAGGAAGACCTCCACTAGCTTTCCTAGTTAATCAGCCAAGGGCGTCCCATTAAACCCTTGTGGTAGCACTGTTTTCCCGGGTGGTCGCTCCATGTTCCCATTAATTTAATGATCTTAACATGAACAGTAATAATAACAAGATAATAAAAGAGTAATCATGAATGTTGTATCTCCATACCCAATCCACATAAAGCAATAGCAGGTACTACCCAAAAATATTTCAGTGATGAACAAGGTATAAAGATAACCAAAATTGGGGTAACCTAAAGGATCCCATCAAAATTAACCTATGCAGATCATTAAAATTAATAAGAACATGGCTGGGAAAAGTAAGTGATCAAGGGCACAACTTGCCTGGCACTTGAGATTCCAGGTACCAACTTGCTTTTCAGATGACACGTGTCCACGCGCTAGTCGTTGCAATACAAACAAACATGGTATAGATAAAATTAACATCACATCAAATATAAGAATATACCGCATAATAATGATCTACGCGTTGCTACGAGACTAACGCAACTGAAATGAGTCAAATCGGAGTTAAAACGAAGGAGATACGGATTTTCTAAGGTTTTATGTATTTGATACGAGATTAATTAAGAAATAAATTTTAATTCCATTTTCATGTTAAAACAGAGACACAGGGTGATAAGCAACATTATTACAAAATTATAGGAACTGGAATGGACTAAAAAGGAGTTAGTATGAATTTTCTAGGAATTAAACAAGATCTATAATTATTTTTATACTAGAAAAGCATTTTCTGTATTAATTTATTCAATTTCCTATGTCTTGATCATTGATTCCTCCCTTACTCCGTGCTTCTTTGTGAACTTCAAGTGTAAGGACGAGAGGCTCCAAGTTGTGGAGATTCCTCGCAAACGGGATATAGTAAAGCAAGCAAAACACCGTGGTATTCAAGTGGGTCTTTGGACCGCTTGAGAGGGGTTGATTGCAACCCTCGTCCGTTGGGACACCACAACGTGGAGTAGGCAAGCGTTGGTCTTGGCCGAACCACGGGATAAACCACTGTGCCATCTCTGTGATTGATCTCTTGTGGTTATTGTGTTTTGTTGAGACTCCTCTCTAGCCACTTGGCAATCATTGTGCTAACGCTTAACCAAGTTTTTGTGGCTTAAGTTTTAAGTTTTACAGGATCACCTATTCACCCCCCCTCTAAGTACTCTCAATTGGTATCAGAGCCGTTCTCTTCACAAAGGGACTAATCGCCCGAAGAGATGGATCCTAAGGGAAGGGAATCGTGATCAACGACACGGAGTAAGGGAGGGATGAGCAACGCACACAAGACACAAAATCAGAATGTCAACACGCACACAAGTCGCAACAAGAGCTCGCAACACAACCCGATGAGTTCACAACTATAATAGAGCTCTAGATGCTATCACGAAGAAACAAATGCGTGGAGTCGAAGTCTCGGTGCTTAGGAATGCTTTGAGTATGCTTGGTGTCTTCCTCCATGCGCCTAGGGGTCCCTTTTATAGCCCCAAGGCAGCTAGGAGCCGTTGAGAGCATTCCGGGAAGGCTGATCTTGCCTTCTGTCGCCTAGCGCACCGGACAGTCCGGTGCACCACCGGACACTGTCCGGTGCGGATTTCTTTCCTTGTTTGGCGCAGTCGACCATTGCTGATTGAGAGCCGTTGGCGCACCGGACACTGTCCGGTGCACACCGGACAGTCCGGTGCCCCAATGTGACCGTTGGCTCGGCCACGCGTCACGCGCGGAATCCTCGGCCGACCGTTGCCCCGGCTGACCGTTGGCTCACCGGACAGTCCGGTGCACACCGGACAAACCGGTGAATTATAGCCGTACATCGTTGATGGTTTCCCGAGAGCGACGAGTTCGCCTGTGAACGGCTCACCGGACAGTCCGGTGCACCACCGGACAGTCCGGTGATTTATACCGTACACCGTTGATGGTTTCCCGAGAGCGACGAGTTCGCCTGTGAACGGCTCACCGGACAGTTCGGTGCACCACCGGACAGTCCGGTGATTTATACCGTACACCGCCGTCGAAGTCCCGAGAGCAGCAAGTTCGCCATAGCCAGCCTGGCGCACCGGACACTGTCCGGTGCACCACCGGACAGTCCGGTGCACCCAGACTGAGCAGACTTTGGCTGAACAAAGTCATCTCTTCTCTAACTTGATTTTTTCTGTTTCCAGCACTTAGACACAATACATTAGTCCATAAAACAATGTACTAAGTCTAGAAACATACCTTTTGACATGATTTGCACTTTGTCCACCGCTTTGCATAGATTAACACAAAAGCACGTGTGTTGGCACTCAATCACCAAAATACTTAGAAATGGCCCAAGGGCACATTTCCCTTTCAATCTCCCCCTTTTTGGTGATTTATGCCAACACAACACAAAGCAACTAGAACACGTGCAATATCAATGCAAATGAAAATTCAATATAGTTTTGATTCATATTTGGCATATATGGATCATTCTTTGCCACCACTTGGTTTGTTTTTGCAAATCAAACTCAATTTCCTATCTCTAAGTCAAATTCACTTGTAGAGACATAAGGAGAGGTATTCCAAATGAAATTGATCAAGGATTTCAAAAACTCCCCATTTTTCCCATAATCAACACTTCTCCCCACAAGAGGCCAACTTTTGACAAAAGAGACAATAAAAGAGTTTTGACAAACCAAAAGCTCTATTCTACTATTTTCAAAATTTCTCAAGTGGTAGCTGATCCATTTATTGCTTTGGCCTTTATTTTCTCCCCCTTTGGCATCAAGCACCAAAACGGGATCAATCTTGGCCCTTTAACCCCATTGCCTCACCAAAATCTTCAAATAAGAATACAAAGGCAATAGGAGTACATGAGATGAACTTGGAATAAGTTACCCTCTCATTGGAGTGCAGTGGAAGTCTTTCATGGTCCAAGTCTACATTTTCCCTTTCAAACCTCCTTTGAGACTAAATTAAGAAAACTCAAGCACATGATTAGTCTCAAAGGGTCAAGTTGTAGCACATCTCCCCCTAAATATGTGCATCACTCACACATGGACTTTTGAGGTTCGGGGAGTGCTTGTACAACTTGAGCACCACAAGTAAGCAACAAAATGCATAAGGAACATGATCAAAGGCATAAATACATGTATGCTACAGATCAATCCAAGTTCCGCGAATCTAGGACATTTAGCTCACTACGCAGCCTGCAAAAGGTCTTCTCATCTAAAGGCTTGGTAAAGATATCGGCTAGCTGGTTCTCGGTGCTAACATAAAACACTTCGATATCTCCCTTTTGCTGGTGGTCTCTCAAAGTGATGCCGGATGTCAATGTGCTTTGTGCGGCTATGCTCAACAGGATTTTCCGCTATTCGGATAGCACTCTCATTGTCACATAGGAGTGGGACTTTGCTCAGACTGTCCGGTGAGCCGTTCACAGGCGAACTCGTCGCTCTCGGGAAACCATCAACGATGTATGGCTATAATTCACCGGTTTGTCCGGTGAGCCAACGGTCAGCCGGGGCAACGGTCGGCCGAGGATTCCGCGCGTGACGCGTGGCCGAGCCAACGGTCACATTGGGGCACTAGACTGTCCGGTGTGCACCGGACAGTGTCCGGTGCGCCAATGGCTCTCAATCAGCAAAGGTTGACTGCGCCAAACAAGGAAAGAAATCCGCACCGGACAGTGTCCGGTGGTGCACCGGACTGTCCGGTGCGCCAGGCGACAGAAGGCAAGATCAGCCTTCCCGGAATGCTCTCAACGGCTCCTAGCTGCCTTGGGGCTATAAAAGGGACCCCTAGGCGCATGGAGGAAGACACCAAGCATACTCAAAGCATTGCTAAGCACCGAGACTTCGACTCCACGCACTAGTTTCTTCGTGATAACATCTAGAGCTCTATTAGAGTTGTGAACTCATCGGGTTGTGTTGCGAGCTCTTGTTGCGACTTGTGTGCGTGTTGACATTCTGATTTTGTGTCTTGTGTGCGTTGCTCATCCCTCCCTTACTCCGTGCTTCTTTGTTAACTTCAAGTGTAAGGGCGAGAGGCTCCAAGTTGTCGAGATTCCTCGCAAACGGGATATAGTAAAGCAAGCAAAACACCGTGGTATTCAAGTGGGTCTTTGGACCGCTTGAGAGGGGTTGATTGCAACCCTCGTCCGTTGGGACGCCACAACGTGGAGTAGGAAAGCGTTGGTCTTGGCCGAACCACGGGATAAACCACTGTGCCATCTCTGTGATTGATCTCTTGTGGTTATTGTGTTTTGTTGAGACTCCTCTCTAGCCACTTGGCGATCATTGTGCTAACGCTTAACCAAGTTTTTGTGGCTTAAGTTTTAAGTTTTATAGGATCACCTATTCACCCCCCCCCTCTAGGTACTCTCACTAGGTAGCCGCGTCGTGCGTTGTGCCCAACCCTCCACTATTCTGCCGCCAGAGAGACCCGGTCCTGGGAGAAGGAGTTTCCGCCGCAAGCTTGGAGTGCCGCGCCGCCGCGGTTAGAATTCGACCCCGTCACTGTTGAGGTCTCGGAGTGGGGCCGTGTAGCTTCGTCGCGACACCAGGAAGACGTCCCTGGCAGAACTTGTCCGGATTGATCAGCGGGGCGGCTTCAATTGCTCGTCGCGCTTCGTCACCGCCGCGGATCCGCGCCACCTCGTGGTCAGAAGGGCCTCCACCCCGAACGGTGGTAATTTGTGCACCTTTCCGTTCGCCCTTCTCTAGGCTTCATATAGGGCATTTTAATTTTGGTTTGGCGCAGTATCGGGTCGTGTTGGCCGTCGCTGGTGACGCCGTGTCGGCATTGGTGCCGGTCATCGTCAGGACGAGAAAACCACGAAGAAGACAACTCCTGGGTCGTCTGATCCGATTTGGACGACGTAGATTAGATCAACGAATAACCTTTCACGCGATTGAATCCGAGCCGTTGAGTTAGGATCGTGCGAGAGAAAGTGGGCTCTGGCTGTTTTAAATCTGGGCCATAGACTGCAGATCGGTTGGTTCAGTGAGAGTACCGGTTAAGATATCATTAGATTAAATCGGGGTCGTTCGCTTCTAATCCGACAGTCCTGATCGATTGATACCCCTTCGCGGGTCAGAATTGCATAAGAGACCATGCGCTTATCAGATAATAAACCCGTCGTCCATTTACATCTGTTCACTGAGTCTAGGAAATTTTACCCCGAGACCCCTGACTTTTTCTGTTTTATTGCACCCTGTCCAGAGAAATAGAAAACCCAAGAAAAATCAATTAGAAAATTATTTTAGTATTAAATTAATTGTAGAAACTTGTTTAAACCCTAGAAAATTCATATGAACTCCAAGTTGATCCATTCCAGTTTCTAAAATTATGTAATATTATTATTTATCACCTAGAGTCTCTGTTTTGACATGAAAACATTAATAAAATTAATTTCACGATTAATCATATATCAAGCACATAAAACCTTTGTAAATTCATAATTAAAATCCATAACTCTAAAATTAATGATTCCTGTTCCTATGATCTTTTCTTAATGTGTAGATTATTATTATGTTTTTTGTTTACATGTTTGGTGTGATGTTAATTTCTCCTTTATACTGTGTTTGTTTGTATTGTGGCGAGTAGAAGAGCCTGTGACTGAGGATCTTGGTGCCCAGCAGATAGAAGTTGCTGAGCAGGAGCTGTGCCATTGACCACTTTTATTACCCAATAATGTTCTTTAATACCACATATTCACGCATAGGTTTAATTCTGATGGGACCCAATAGGCCACCCTAGACTGTTTATCACTTTACCTTGTTATCCCTAAATCACTTGGGTAGTTTTGCTATTGCTTTACATGGTTTTGGGTTAATATTTCATTATATCCATGTTCCAATTATTTTGTTAATCTATTTATATTCATGTCAAGATCATTATCTTTAATTGGAACATGAAGATTAACTTGAGAAACATGTGCCACCACAAGGAAGGATTGAGACCCCTTGGCTAACTAATTAGAAAAGCTAGTAGAAGACTACCTTACTCGAAAGGGGCAAGGGCAGTAGGAGAGTTGCATGCAGGGAGATTCTCGGGTTGATTTTGCTGTGATGGCGGTCAGACGGGGGATTCTTGCAAGTGCTCTTCCCATAAACTGTAGCGGGTTTTCAGAAGCTAGTGGAACTTTGTAAAGGCCCCGTAGTGTTGCCCTGCCTCGCTTCCTTGGTAGAGGTGTATGAGAGTCGCGATCACTTGGCAGATGAGCAACATGGCTTGTGGGTACAGGGTACAACCTCCGCATAGTGTAAAATTGGTACACTAGCCAAGCTCACAATCATGAGCAGCTCAGGACTCGCATGATTAAATATGGAACTTAAATTCAATTTGTCACTAGGTGAGTGCCCATGCGTTGCGACGGGAGTAAAAAAATTGTATGAAACATATATCATGCCAAAGGAAGATCTTGATAGGATCATTGGGGTCAACATATTTTAACATATATCAAGTGTTTTGCCAATTCAGTTAACATATATCAACTCACGCATGACACATCCTATCATACACATATTGCAGAGGGTCCACATAAGTGCCATGCTAGCAGCAGACCGGGCTTCAATCTGGTTGTAGCGCTTGCATAGATGCAATCAAGTTGAGAAACAGAGGATCAAAAGTACCATAGCCACCTTCCTTGAACAAGATCTTAAGTCTCGTACTTACAAAAACCATAGCCACCTTCCGGATCACTACCCCTTGATCTGGAATCAGCACGACGACAAGGATGTGTTAGTTTCACCTGTACAAACAATAGATAACAGTACTTTTAAAATCACATTACCACCAGAGAATTGTCGGCGACAGGGTAACACATGAATTTGGTAGGCATTTAGAGAAGAAATTTTATACCTCAGAATTCAGGGTGTTACACGGACCATCCTGAAGTGTGCAAAGGAGGAGTCGTTCCTACGACAGGTCGCGGACCGTCCGGTCCTGTGTCGCGGACCGTCCACGCCTCCGCAGAGAGCCCCGCCAGGCGGTCCATTCCCGTATTTGGTGCCCGGATCGGTGCCAACACTTACCTTCTTCCCAAACTCAACTTCACTAACATCAGCATTGATCGATAGAATCTAGCATGGACAATAACAATGTGGTGAGACTATATCCTACTAAAATTAACAATTACAGAAACATATAGTAGTGCCTTTAAGATCTCACCTCATCCATCAGATATCTCTCAAACTTAATAGCGGATTTTGGTAGCAATACACCGACAGATTTCTTTATGAATAAAACAATTTTGTCATAACAATCAAGTATATAAAACTATCAACTTCTAAAAACTTCAGCAGATACATGTGCACTCCTGTAATACAATTTCACACGATTGTACATCGATTCGGGTATATAAAAAGTTGACAATCAAACATTGAGAAAAAGTTGACGATCAAACAAAACTTAAATAGCAAGTAAACATTGATAACCAAACAGAGTAAATATTACAAATCTGTTGGTCAAGATGTTCTATTACCCTTCAGTAACCTTGGCTACCAGGGAATCCAAAGACCATTTCTAAACTGCAAGCTGAAAATGAATATCAAATAACCTTCAAATAAAAATGTTTAGGTGCAGGCATACAGAGAGTTTGCTAGAACTATAACTCGATGTCTCACTATGAATTGAAGGTGCAAAAGAAATTTGAAAACTAAATTAAAGCACTGAACGTGCATCCACTCTATGGAATAACCATGAAGGCGTACTAAACAAACGAAACTATTTCTGCTATAGGATGACGCCGGTTGTGCTCTTTTAGATAGGCTAACTTCTGGACTGCCAAGTACCCAATGCTAAGACAGACATATGCAAATTGACCCACACATTCTGTCGAACAGGTGATGTGCACCCCTGAGAGAAGGTACCACCCAACTCCAATGGTCCTCTACTCAGATGGGTCTGTCATCATATTATTAAGCTACTATGCTTTTGGAATAGTTGGTAGTTTAGCATAGGGGCAGGATGAAGAGTACACAAGCATATAACAGAATAAATAGAACCCAAGCTACTATGACCATCCTTGATGCTGATTTAAATGCAAACAGAGATATTCTCTGGGTTTACTAATGAATCCAGATTTTCTTAAGGCAAGAAAACTAAGGTAACAATAGGAAAACAAAGTCAGTCAGTATTAGACTGCTCATTACCTGGAGCTTGGCCTCCTCCCATGTTAACCCAACTCCTTTGCCTAGAATTTGCCTACCAAATTGTACCTGAGCATAAGATTCTTTCCCAAATAAGCCATCTGCTGGAGATGGATAGGCTTGAAAAACTAAGTTATATCCCTCAACTGTGCACTGCAGTGTATTTTTATATACATCATAAGGTCTGCTTCATGAAAGAGTATGCAGTCAATAATCAACAAATCTAGCTAGACTTACAAGTTCCTTGAGAGCAGTGACAGAATCTCATGTTTTCCTGGAATTGTTCTAGTCTCTCATGATCTTGTCTGGCTAAAAGCAATACTAATGAAGTAATAATATAGGCCATCGCTGGCTCTACAAATTCTTACGGCCATTTTTAACATATTCATATAGTGATTAATTTTTTATTCCTACTATTAATATATGGTCCAATTTTCTCGTAGAGAAGTCCTACCAGCAGCAAATCAATCTGCAACAATCACATGCATACTATGAAATGTTCAAAGATCAATAGAAAAATATGAACTCCTGTACACAATGGACATTGTACATAAAATAAAAAAATGTGAAAATATTATTGCAGAGTAAAATTGAAGCCCCAAGTTGGTAACAAAGGCACATCACCCAATCCTGAGTTTCAACAAAACTTTAAAAAATGAACAGGAAGTACCTCATTATAATTAATAGAACCATTCTGAGAATCTATAGGCATAAAGTCTTTTTACTGTCTTCTGAAGAACATGATTCGCAATGCAACTTAGAGAGAGAGAGAGAGACTACCTTTACTTCTTTGGCTTGTGCTAAACTAAAGTGTACAGATATATTCTTTAATACTCACAGGACAACAACCTTGCATATGTTAGCTAGGTCTAAAAATTGTGTGAGACCATCCATAGGTCAATTTCACGCTCTCTCGCTGCTATACTCAACTTATGAGATAAGGATCACAACCTAATGTGCCAGTTGCTTACTAATGAAACTAAAGAGAAATTGATGAATTGGTTATGATGGATCTTTAAAAAAATGGAATAAGACATGCCCAACCAATTACTTGACAACACAGGCACATCAGGTTCAAGAAGGCAGATCAGATTGGAGCTAGAAAGTGCGAGCAAGGGGTGTCACACCTTCTGCTGGAGTGGCCTCCGACACCTCCGTCTCGTCGATCACCAGCTCGGTGTACTCACGCAGCGCGATCTCACGGATGTTGTCCGGATCCTTGGAGACCAGCCCTTAAAAAATTGAAGCTAATGTAAAAGGGGGCAAACCCAGGGAAAGTATAAACCAAGGCAAACCATCTACCATCCTCCCATAAATGCAGAGAGGCTGTTTCGAACACGTGACTTGGTGACTCAGTGAGATATCTCTCACAACTGCATCAGTCCTGCCCTTCATTTTGAAGCTAATGTAATGAACAAATTTTCACCATGCTTAAGCTACCTAAATTTTTGCATACCATGAGGTGTACTCCCTCTCAAAATTTTCCTTAGGTCCAACCCTGTGTTCAAAGGGGAAAAAATCCTATGGTTCAAGTCAAAAGTATGTGTGTCCAAAGGGGACAATCCTACAGTTTCATGGTCAAATATATAGTGTGTCAATTTACTACTCTTCTCTAAGGAAAAAAGTGTGACAAACTTGTGATTTACTGCACCCTAGTACAAATTCATATATCCTTGAACCTAAAAGATTAAAGCTTTAAGCCCAGATTAGGTGCCTTGTATCACCTCACCCCACCCCCGGCTGGCTGTAAATAAAAAGGGTACTGGGAAATTTGACGAGAAAAAAGTAGCTCATTAACCAGCGGCAACCCTTCCTAGTAATGGAAAAAAACCAATTTTGCCATCGATTGGTAAACTTAGATGTAATCCTCTATTCATAATTTCATATGAACTATAAATTCCAAAGTACAAGAGAAGTGAGTAACGGAAAATACCTGGTGACCAGAGATCTTGACGGGCACGAGGAAGAAGTCATTATCCACCTCCATAGTATCCTTCCCCCAGCCACCACCTCTTTCCGCATCTTTGACAGACGGGGATCATCAGCATCCTGAACCTCAGTTTCCAGTACCCCATCCTTGAAGAGCTTGACACAAATCTCACTCATTTGGAAGGCCTCGAAGTGCACATCCACGGTGCCGTCATCCCCCACCTCCAGTTTGACTATGGCGGTGACCCACTCCGGGATCCCGCCCTCAGCCTGCAGCTGGGCTGCCTGCACGACCTCCCAGTTGGACATGGTGTACTCACCAGTCTCGCTGGCCTTTGTCCCAATGGCCTGCGTGAACACGAGGCCGACCCGGCGCATCTCGAGCTCCTCGGCGATGGTATCGACGCGGGCCTCCCCGTCGGGGTCCCTCAAGAGGTGGACCACGTCCTCGGAGCCCTGCTGCGGCGGCTCATAGATAAAGTCGACGAAGACATCCTTGGTTTCTGCGTCGACGCGGCCGTAGAGGAAACCTGCCCGCTTGACGCCGAAGCCAAGGAACTCGGCGACGTAGAGCTGGAACGCGTTGGCGGCATCACGGTCAAAAGAGGCGGCGGCGCAAAGCGCGTTCTCCTGGCATGTGACGCGGATCTGGCGCGCGATAAGGTTCTCCCTGCTGCGGCGGAGGGAGGAGCGGATTGCGTGGCTTGCAGGCGGTTCGGAACTGGAGGGATTCACGGGCGCTGGCGTGTGGGCGATGCGGTATCAGAGGGTTTCGCGGCGGCGGCCGTGCGGGCGAGATTTGCGGCGACGGATTTCGTGGCGGCGACGGGCGTGGGGCGTTCAGTTGCAGCGAGTTTCACGGGGGCTGGCAGGCGTGCGGTAGCGTGGGGCGTTGGTTAGGGGTGGGGGCAGTCTACAATAGCTCCTTAATAGTTAGTAGAGATTTGCATTGCATGGGATTATTTATTAATTTTGTTCTATTATTCTTATTATGGTTTGGTATTAACTTACATTTAGTAATTGCTAATAAAATTTGACCAGCTTATTAAAAGCAATGCTCAGCTTTAACCTCTATTGTTGATCAGCCTTACACTTCACATGAGCTCCCACCTTTGGTGAGTTCATGCACACTGGTTTCCCCACAACTTGTTTAGCTATGATCATGTGTGAGCTCACCCTTGCTGTCTCATACCCCCCCATAGGAGAAGAACAGGTGGTTCAAGAGGAGCCACACAACGAGGAGTTTGATCTGATCTAGGTGGCGTCTCCCAGTTGACTTTATGGCGCCAAGGATGATCCTTAATTCGTTTTATATTTATCTTTTATTTTGTAAGACTTCCACAATGTAATAAGTACTCTGATGTTATTGTGACATTTATATCTATACACTCTGTTATTATATATGTTGTCTTCTTTGGCGTATCAATAATCCGGGTGTGACAGACGCCCATCAACAACCCTAAACCCAGTCTAATTTAGATCCTATCTGAGTCAGGCTTCCCTCTTAAGTATGTGTCCCAATAGATTCACGTACACATAGACATGGCTCGAATACTCATACTTGGCCCAATAATTGACAACGGCCTCTAGCAAGATATGTCAACCCCTATGCGCACGTAAAGATCATATTAGCACAACCATGCATTTCTTGATCCAATTACTCGAGGGGCCTAGAGATATTTCTCTCAAGAAGAGAGCGACAAATTCCATCTTGATTGACTATATCTTACAACATGCTTCCTAACAAACCCAAAACTACCTTTATAACTACCTAATTACGGAATAACGTTTGATAGTCCCTAAGTAGGTCAATTCACATCTTGAAAATATGTGACAGTCTTAGATCTAAGGACATAGTATATAGTGTCGCGCTAGTGTGGCGCTTATTATGTCGCGCTAGTTTCTGCTTATTATGCCGAAAATCTTTGGAGCGATAGTGTCGCGCTAAGTATTTTCAGGACTTTCTTCTATGGTTTGCATACTTTTCATACACACCATGTTTATTGTGTTGGCACTTATATATCAACCCCACGACAATTATTGGATGTAAGGGATCTCTAACTTTAATTAACTTGTAAATAATGTCATTTTACACCAAATTGATAATTCAATTCTATCTTCACATGTTCAGGAGAAGATCCTACATCCATGGCTCAAAAATATATCTTATGCTTTTAGTCTATCGCAATCTCTAATTATGTTGTCACCAATCACCGCAAAGAGAGAGACTATAAGTACATCAAGCCCTAATTATGGCTTTTAGTGATAATGGCCAAGTAATTAGAGAAATAATAAGATTTATCGAGTTGACTAGCATGTTAAATGAAAAGGAGGATAATACACAATATGGTGGAGCCCCCTATTACTAAAGAATGTGACAATCCACTCAAGCGTCTTCAAATTTATTTTATGCTTTGAATTTGAGTATAAGAAAAAAATCACACTATCAAAGCGGATACAATGCACAAGCTTAAATGTGCAACCATATGCTCAAAAGTTCCACCACTATATCCTAAAAGCATAGCCACAACAACAAACCATTTAATTTTTTATACTCTTGATTGTCTTGGTTCGAGTGGCACTGACATGACTTGAATCTGACAGGTGGATTGGAAAGAGGTATGTGCAGTACCACTTTCCTACCCCCTCTCAACAGTAGACAGTTGGTTTGGAAAGAGGTATATGTAGTACCACTTTCCTGCCCCTCTCAATGGTAGACAGTTGGGTTGGAAAGAGGTATATGTACCACTTTCCTACCCCTCTCAACAACAGCTTTTTCGACCAAACCCATTTGTGCTCAACGAGAAAGCTTTTAGGGCTGTTTGGTTTGTTGCCTTAACTGCCACAACATGCCTAACTTTTATGCTTAAGCTTAGTTCTTCAATTTGAACGACTAAGGTTAGACAAATTGTGGCACCTTAGGTAGGAAACCAAACATGCCCTTTATCTCTCCCTCTCACTCCCTTAGAGCACCTCAAGCTTCTCTCTACAAACTGTCAAAAGAGCTCATCAATCTATTTCTTAACTCTAAAAACACTTGGTTCACATTCAAGACTATACATGTCTAAATGGGCCGGCCCAGAAGTGGGCATGTGACATGGCACGAGCACGGCTCGGCCCGATAGCCGTGTCGGGCTTGGATCAGCCGTCTGGCCCACGGTGAAGGCACGGGCCCAACCCAGTTAAAGGGTAGGCACGGTAACGACCCGCTTGAAGGATTGATTTTGTAACTGTCACTCTGTTTTTAGCTATAATACTGACGATTCTATTATTATATGAGAACATTATGAATTGTGATATGTGTTTATATGTGTATCTGAAATTCTTTGTCTAAGTATGTATCTAAAATTATAAATATAATTAATTAAATCTAAAGTAAATTTAAATATTACCTTTAAATTCTAAATTTTGGAGTGTTTTTTTGTTTACGGATCCAGGCCCGACTTGGCACGACATGCCCATTGTGTCTCCGGTCCGGCACCGCCCGTGTAAGAATAACTGTGCCGAGCCTAGGCCGCGTTAGCCAGTCCGTGGGCCGACCCGGCACGATACTAAACCTGCTGGGCTTGGACTGGTGCCCCTCGTGCCGGGCCCAGCCAGGCCCGGGCCGAGCTGGCCCGACACTACCTGTTGGACATGTATATTCAAGACTATAGTTGTGTTTGTTACTTTTGGAGCCTTGTGGACTTTTCGTCGGATTAAAGATGGTTGTTTAGACTGTTGCAGCTACAATCCATAGAGACAAAACACTATACAAACAGTAGAAGCCAAGCTGCTCTTAGCTTTAATCCGACTAGAGCGTTATTTGTGGAACTCGCCGTCTTGTTTGGTAGCTTGAAAGTTTGTAATCACCCTCTTCAATTGAGAGAGAGAGAGTGGGAGGGACTGAAACAAGGCCCATTCATTGCTTGTTCGGTTAGAGGTGGATTGAGAAGGATTGAATCCCCTTCTATACAAATTTAAATAGGAGGGGATTTAATCCCCTCCAATCTCTCTTAAACCCCTTTAAACTGAACAAGCCCTCATTGATTGATCGCTACTTCTAGTAGTTCGAAGGATGCCAAACCAAAAGCAAAGAAAAGGAAGCTTTCTGTTTCATATTCTATACAATACAAAAGCTAGGGTCCCAATTCAGAAAAGAGGGGGAAAAAAGACTAGGATCAATGACAACAAGATGGCATGGTCTAGAAATTACAAAAAAACAAGTAGATGTAGTTCCAGCAGAAATTAATATAGGAACTAAAGTATAAACAAAAAAATCATTTTAAAAGCAACCCATGGAATATTTATCCGCATAATATACCATACCAGCCATTCAGATGCGCCAAGAAAACAAGGTGTTGAATTGCATATGTTTGAGCCATGTAAACACTCAGATTAGACTTGCTTCTTTTCGAACACATACCGCATCATATTGCCTAAATAGCATATAAGCATGCAAAAAGGAATCTTTTTCTAGGCACAATCGGATTAAAAAAGGTGAAAACAGAAAAGAGATGACGACTGGATGAAATTGGAACTAACAAAGTTAGAGAATCCATGCGCACAAGTAAATAGGACAAACAAGAAAGAGACGATCATATGTTGATTGTGATGTGCACTTGTAGTTCAGACCAATAGCAATAGGGATATGCATGTTCATGTACCATCCTGTGCCTATGTCTGTGTGCGGTGCACAGCAGGATCAAGAAAGACCATCCTGCAAAAGCATTTACAATAGTCAGTGGCCGCCCATCCATCATGATACCATGACCGGAATATTTGACTTGCAATTTTCTTCCCTCCTTTACTTGTCTAGTATAAACTGCAAACATTTTAGTTTTCCGACATACATAACTTTTGATGCGATATACACGAGGGCCAAATCAAACATTACATCATCTTGCATATTGTGGTGATTCATCATATTCCATAGTGCAGAAACTCACCACTAAAAAGGTAAACAGTTCTCCCAACAGATGCACTCAGCTGACATTGTAGACTATAAAATATATACAATCTCTGGTCAGCTACTCACCTGGATTCTGTTTGTTGACTGTTGGTTGCACAAGTGCTCTTGCAAGAATGAACCCAAAAAAAATCAGGGGTCAAATATCTCTCTGCCCTGGATACACTTGTACAGAAAGAGAAGGGAAGAAAAAGATAAGAGCAATCCTGGATTCCATATTCTGTTTTATAGGTTCCCAAAAGGCCACTGTTGTTTCATAAAGAAGGGCACTTTCTCATCTTCTTAACCAGAAATGAAATGACCGAGGAGAAGGTTATTCCTTTTGGGTACACTCAAGAGATACCAACATCATCCATGCTGGAGCTCCAATGTGATTCTCACAAGTCACAACAAGGGCCAAAGTAAGTATATAGCAGCATTCATTATGCCACGGTGCAAAAACACACCATTCAAAAGGTAAACAATTTTCTCCAACACAAGTATATACTCTTGTACAATAGCCTGTCCAACAGCTGTCAAGACTAATGACCACACTCAGCTGACAATATTTTTTTTTCTCGAAATGCGCAGGAGAACTGCGCCCCATTATATTAAAGTACAAGGAAAAGAGCAACCCCCCCCCCCCCCCCCGGATAACATGCATGTATCTCTGGTCCATTACCAGCAGCATCCGGTTCTCAGAGGCAACAATTCTAACCAAAATGACAAAGCCTTTTAGTACTAAGCAAGTTAAACTAGACTAGAGTTAAAACCCATCAAAAAACACAAGTCAAGATTTAGCAACTTGGATAGCTGTTTTTCATGCACTCATATTTAAGGCTAATTTTTTGGTATATTCATCCTTGCAAGTCTCCTATATTGTTTCTTCCCATATTAACTTCAGTCTTCTTCCACCTTTCTTTCCATTGCAGTCGCGCCTTAGGATCCTACTACACACCGATGACCATCTCAAATGATGTTGGACAAAGTTTTCTTTAATTGGTGCTAACCCTAGTCTACCACGTATATTATCGTTTCGGACTCGATCCCTTCTTGTACGATCATAAATCCAATGGTTAGCCATACTATAGCTATGTCCCCGAGCCATCTCCATGCCTCAACTAGAATACCATCAGGGTCCATTGCCTTACCTCTTTCATTATAACACACTCCCTAGATATCAATTTGCAATCCAAGCATGCTCGTTTATCCTCTCTTCTTGCGAGGACAAAGTGAATATAAGGCAACAATTCTAACTAAAGGCAATTCAGCTACTCACCCGACTCACCTGAACTTTGTGGGTTGGGGGAAAAAATGCACTTGCACCCTAATTTTGGCAGCATGAAATGAAGCCACAGTGAACCAAAAATTTCAGTTGCCCAACTATTATAGCAGAAAGTAAATGGAAGAAAAAGGTAAGGTGTGAATTATTACCGCAGAAAGGAAAGGAAAGAAAAAGGTAAGAGCAACCCTGGATTCCATATTCTGTTTTATAGTTCCTAAGTCCCAACTGAAAGCAGCACTAAGAAAACTTATATATATTCCTAGTATCTCCTCCCATACACAGTATCATAATGCAAAGTCACTTTGGCTAACCGAAAGGAGTCAAATCAAATCTTTGGCCTCTATCTAGAAATATGAAATGCAGGTCACTTGCTCCAAGTTGGACTTTAGCCACGCTTTGTTGGCAACTTGAGAGATATCTATCAACATGGTCAAACTTGGAGCTGGAGCTATTTTGGGACAACATCAAAAGCTAATACTACTAGTAGGCCAAAACTATATAGGTTGATGAACCGCAGCAGACAGAACAGTGTGGCGTTTATGGAAACGAAGGGAAAGAAGAACCCGAACTTCTTGTAAAATGACCTGACCACAGTGTAGGAATTAGGATATTTAGTGAGACAGAAGAACGCTACCATACAAAGCCATGGTGAATTGGGGATTGAACCAATTTATGTTGAACATTAGTATGTGAGCAAAAGAAAGATCAGTTTTGTATTTTGCCCGTTAGAGCAGAGAAGTGAAACACAACTAATAAGTAGAGAAGCAAATTACTAAGCAGCATCAGTGCAAGGAAGGAAATACATCAGTACCGACGGTGTTGCAATTTAATTAGGGACAAAGATCACAAAAACAACAGGAAGCACTCTTGTACAAGCTAACTGAAGGTGGAAAGTGCAGAGTTTGCCCTGTTGGGTTTGGGAGGCAAAATCTGCAGTTTCCACCATTACTACTTTACTAGTACTAGTAACTACAACACAGTTGCAAATGCAAATGCAGCAGAAGTGAACTAGTGAAGTGGGTAAGCAAGGCAGCATCTACTTGCTTTGTGGTGGTGGTAGGAGCATCTACTTGTTCCCGGCGGCATCGGCAGCCGCGGCGTCGTCCTTGACCCCGACGAGCACAATCTTCTCGTAGACGACGTGCGAGGGGTGCATGGGGTACTCCACCGGCGCGACGGGCCGGCGCTTGGTCGCGTAATACCAGAGGAAGAGCACAATGAAGGTGAGCATTGCGCCGGCCGCGGCCGCGAGCAGCAGGGACAGTGCGGCGCCCCAGGGGCTGCTGTAGCGGCGGTCGGGGGCTGGCTGGCTGGCTCTGGCTCTGGCTTCGCGCTCTGGCGGCGGCGTGGTGAGCAGGTCGGCGGGGTTGAGCGGCAGAGAGTGCATCCGGTTGGGAGCTGCGCGGAACGCCCAGCTGAAGAGCGTGCAGTTCCCGGAGGAGGTCCGGAATCCGGCAAGGATGGGGCCCCTGCGGAGGACGGGGAGCAGATGGAGCGGGTAGGAGAGGAGCGGCGGGGTCGGGGTCGGGTGGTGGTTGGCGGTGGGGATGCGCGTGGCGGCGAGTTGGACGTGGAGAGTGTCCGTGTCGGCGGAACTGGAAGAAGAGTTGCTGTGGTAGTAGTCAATCCAGGCATGCAGGTGGCTTGCGGTGGTGGGAACGGGATGGCGTGTCTCCGTCTGGAGGGCGGTGCGGCCGGCGAGGTCGAGGCGGATGTGGCGCGCGGAGAAGACGAGTGCGAGGGCCGGGGGCGAGCGGGAGGCGGAGGGTGTGAGGAAGAAGGCGAGGGAGGACGGGGCGTGAGGGAGGGCGAAGGCAAAGTAGGTGGAGAATCCGAGGCGGAGGGCGGACGCGGCAATGGGGGTCCTGTACTGCACCCGTGCGTCGGGGATGGGCATGGAGACGGAACCCGCGGTGGCATTGGCGGTGGCGCCGCCGGAGAGGGAGAGCTGCGCGATGGCGCCGGCGGCGGGGAAGAAGTCGAGGGCGAAGGACGGGGAAGAGACGGCGGTGGCGGGGCGCAGCGCAAGCGAGAGGCAGAGGAAGAAGAGGGCGAGAAGCGGCGGCATCTCCGTTGCCATCGCAGCAGTAGATATTGTTGTTATTTTACAATGATGGAAGGAAATGAAGCAGAGATGAAAAATGAATCAGATGAAAAATGCTAGCTTTGTTGCTGCTGCTGGTGTGGTGGATTGCATCCGCATGGATGGATCTCATCAGCCAACAGCAGATTTCTGCTTTCCTTCCCCTTCAGGCTGCAGCAAGCAACAGTGAGTGGCAACTCGGGAAGGGAAGAGAATGGGGGAATGGCACACTCTGCTCTTGAGATGAGATTAGCCTGCAGGGTATTCGAATCGGGAGAGGATGGATGTTCTTGGGGCAGAGGTGTGTGGAGTGTGGCTGATGGAAGAAGAGAAAGGGGATCGATGGATAGGATAGGGAAAGAAAAAAAAAAGAATAGAATAGGGGACCAATGCAAATTGCAAGCTGCTGCTTTTGCCTTTTCCCTGTTGCTTGCTTCTGCACTTCTGCTTATCTGTTTTTCACGGACTCATCCAAACACATTCCTTCCTTTGTCTTTTCTATGTTTTTATTAAAAAATATCCTGCGTTTCTAACTTGGTTGGTCGTTTCTTTTCCGGTGGCGAAACGGCAGGTTAGGTTTGAGCTCCATTCGTCCCAGGATTTAGGGTTTTATTCCCTCTAATATTTTAGTGGTATTGATTCAGTGCAAATGTCACATAATCTCTACTAACTATTAAGGAGACAGTGTAGACTGCATCCGCTCCCGCACGCCCGCGCGCCAGCGAAACCCCTGCTCCCGCAACGGCCTCCCGCACGCCCCGCTGACGTCTGGTACCACAACTAGGGGTGGGCGTTCGGGTTACCCGAAAATTTCAGGTCGGGTATTTCGGGTTTTGAGAATCGATACCCAAAATTACAACGGGTTTTGCAATACCCGAAAATTCGGGTACCCGGAATTTCAGGTTCAGGTTCGGGTATCCCGAACTACCCGAACTATTATGTCGGCTTCATAAAAACACATACACCCTATTAAATTAGTAAAAAAAATATAGTTTGAATAATGATATACATGGACATATAAAACACAAACAATCTACAATCACAAGTTATGCACACTTACACATAATTATAGATGCACAAATTAATAATTAAGCATGACATGAGTATATGACACATGAAAGTTCGGGGAATTCGGGTATTTCGGGTACCCGATTGTGATACCTGAATTACCCAAAATAAATTCGGGTTTTGCAAGTTGCTACCCGAAATTCTCGAACAAAATTTGGGTTTCGGGTATTTCGGGTTCGGGTATTCTGGGTTCGGGTTACGGGTTTTTTGCCCAGCCCTAACTGCAACATCCTCCCGCACGCCTCACCGTCCTCCTCTACCGAAACACCGCAGCCGCCGCGAAATCCGCACCCACGCATCCCACGCGCCGCAGCCCTTTGTCCAACGCGGATTCCGCTGCAGCCTAGCACCTAACCGCCGCGGATTCTGCCGTGGATTCCCCACGACCGCGGCGATTTTGGTGGGAAACCCCACGACCACCGCGGATTCCACACCCACGCTCGAGGTGTTGTCGCCCAACATACTGGACCTCTCGTCGCTGTCGCTCAAGAGCCTTATCATGCCACTGCCGGGCTTCGAGGAGGTCACGGCCGCCGAGGACCTCGCCATCACCGAGAAAGGGGTTCTACCTCCACTCATCGCCGCGCAGCAATGCCAGCGCCGACGGTGACCTGCAGCCGCCTCCCAGGCTGCTCCCACTCTTCCCCGTGCAGTTGCCGACCGGCCGGCTGTGAGTATGTGACTGCTTCTTGGCTTCCCCTCCCTTTCCTCTAGGCTAGCTCACTTCCGCGTGGTATGCTCTGCTGCTCGCTGCTAATCGCGATGCTTCTCAAGTTGGAGGTCGACCAAATCTGTGAATGATTTGCTCCTCACTCTCTCTCGTGAGCTAGGTTCGGGCAACATTTTAGGGTATATAATCCTTGATTTATTAGTTCCAAGAAAAGAAAAAGGAAGTTCTTGGACGACTCTGTTGCCAGTACTCCCATTTAAATTGAATGTTGTGCTAACAAGATAAAAACTTCATCCCAAATGGAATGTTCATTCTATTTTTTGTCCTAAGTCAAACTACCTTAAATTTGGCAAAGTTTATACAAGAAAATACCAATTAAATAATTAATCATATTTATATCAGTATCTCACCATCTAAGCACCATTAGATTCATCATGAAATATATTTTCATAGTACATCTATCTGGTGTCATATGTGTTCATAATCTTTTCTAAGTACCAGCAATCTGCAGTGATTGATGTATTCTTGAACTGCTACAGGCTCTATCAAAAACCTTAATCGTAGACGGGCCTTTCTATATGAAATCACATTTTTCTTTATTGGAACCATACATGAATGGATGCATCACTCTTGACAATATCAGAATGGTTAGGTCATAGACTCATAGCTACACCTAATTCCATGCTAGAATATAGTATGTCCTAATTTTTTTGTGTAAATCTAATATTTTTTGCTTCACACTGTTTAGGCATTAATAAGAGAAGCTAATGACGCAATGAAGGAATCACGAGTTCGAGATGTTCTTGTTTCGGTACATTTGGTTTGTATCATATGACACCATTTTGCTCATGCAAAAACTGTACCAATGTCCTACTCTATAACTGGATATTCTTTTTAGTTAAGCGCACAGAAGAATGGAATTCCAAGAGTTCTGTGCAGAAGCGGTTGGTGTGCACCAGCTTGAAGCATTGGATAGATGGGAGCAACATGTGTGTCTTGCCACTGTCGGGCTTCAAGGAGGTCACGACCGCCGAGGACCTCGCCATCACCGAGAAAGAGGTTCTACCTCCACTCGTCGCCGTGCAGCAATGCCGGCGTCGACGGTGACCTACAGCTGCCTCCCAGGCTGCTTCCACTCTTCCCCGTGCAGTTGCCGACCGGCCGGTCGTGAGTACGTGACTTCTTCTTGGCATCCCCTCCCTTTCCTATAGGATGGCTCACTTCCGCGCGATATGCTCTGCTGCTCACTGCTAATCGCGGTGCTCCTCAAGTTGGAGGTCGACCAAATCTGTGAATGATTTGCTCCTCCCTCCCTCTCATGAGCTAGGTTCGAGCAACATTTTAGGATATATGATCCTTGATTTATTAGTTCCAAGAAAAGAAAAAGGAAGTTCTTGGACGACTCTGTTGCCAATACTCCCATTTAAAATTGAATGTTGTGCTAACAAGATAAGAACTTTATCCCAAATGGAATGTCCATTCTATTTTTTTGTCCTAAGTCAATCCACCTTAAATTTGGCAAGTTTATACAAGAAAATACCAATTAAATAATTAATCATATTTATACCAGTATATCACCATCTAAGCACCATTAGATTCATCATGAAATATATTTTCATAGTACATCTATCTGGTGTCATATGTGTTCATAATCTTTTCTAAACACCATCAATCTGCAGTGATTGATGTATTCTTGAACTGTTGTAGGCTCTATCAAATACCTTAACCATAGACGGGCCTTTCTATCTAAAATCACAGTTTTGTTTATTGGAACCAGACAGGAATGGATGCATCACTCTTGACAATATCAGAATGGTTAGGTCATAGACTCATAGCTACACCTAATTCCATGCTAGAATATAGTATGTCCTTATTTTTTGTGTAAATCTAATATTTTTTGCTTCACACTGCTTAGGCATTAACGAGAGAAGCTATTGACGCAATGAAGGAATCGCGAGTTCAAGATGTTCTTGTTTCGATACATTTGGTTTGTATCATATGACACCATTTTGTTCATGCAAAAACTATACCAATGTCCTACTCTATAACTGGATATTCTTTTTAGTTAAGTGCACAGAAGAATGGAATTCCAATAGTTCTGTGCACAAGTAGTTAGTGTGCACCAGCTTGAAGCATTGGCTAGATGGGAGCAACATGTGTGATCTGCTTATCAATCAATGTCAGTTCATCTCGTGGTCAGAATGTTGTCGGTGAGAATTCCCATCCCAGCATCGAGGATTAATAATTTATCTGTTGGTGGGTGATGAGCACCGGGTAGTAGAATAAAGGAGAACATGTTGGCATAAAATAGAAGCAGCAATTCGGGTTCCTTACTGTCCTATTGGCAAGGCCGTATTGGATTCGGAGGAGGGCACATGGGCCTCTAAGTGCCCGTTTGGATATTTTCTACTATCACTGAACTAATACTATAGTAGATTTCTGTAGGGTTTTTTTATACGATGTGTCACATATGCTCAACCTATACACTGGCCAAAGTGAGACCGGCGCGAAAACATGGATATGAGCTGAAGCAATAGTGGTAGTTAAGCATATGATGGTTGTTGGTTGTCTTCACCATCTCTTCGATGGCTGAACCATGGGGATAGTCGAGGCATTTATCTGAGAGAACTCTAAGCAACTGATTTTCCCTGCTTTTGTTGTTGTTCTGATACAAGTTTTTGTTTATTTATTGGCAGAAGTTTCTACAGTGCGGGCATAATGAGGAAGACCTTGATGTGTCTGATCTAATTGATGAGAAATACCTTCTACTCATTCTGAATGCCCGTTTACTGCATGTTACACTTGTTTCTTTGTATAGACCTGACTATTTATTTGTTTGTTTCTTCGTATAAATCAGCCGAATGATTAGGTGGGAAAGGGAGGATTCCAAGCTGTACGTGTAGTGGCGACAACGAGTGGAGCTACAAAGAAAAGATTGAGTTCACAACCTACTTTGCATAGGAGATCTCTGAAGGGCTGCTCTTTGAGATGGAGGACCAGATCCCTTCGCTCGCTGAGCTTATTAAGTTCGGCAGTTTGCTGGATTTCCAACAACAATGCTCAAAAAGATATAGGTACAAGGATTTAGGCTAAAATTTTTCCAGTTTTTATCATTATTGATATGTAAAAGAACTTGTTTTTATGTGTCCCATGTGGTGTGTGCCAAGAGATGCATACATTTGTACTTGACGAAGTGACTTACTAAAGTATATTCTCATGAAGCTCGTTCTTCAGTTTAGAATCAAGTTTGAAGAACTTGGGTGTTCGAAAACTGAACAAAGATGAAGTGCAGAAAAATGCCATGGAAATATTGGAGTCTAAAATAGAGAATTGGATTCATTTCATGTGAATTGATGTAAGTAATTTACCTCAGAGATATGTTGATATGGTATAATACTGCTTTGGTGACATTTTGGCTCTTCTTGAGACAGGTCAAACTTCTTTTTGTTGGGGAGTGGCAGCTTTGCAACCAAGTTTTTGAATGTTATCAATCTGGCTGCTCTACTTAGTTTCAGAGAGGCAGTTGGTATGAGTAGACAACAGTATGATCACTAGGCATGTAGGGAAAAATAACTCAAACATGACCGACTCTTTGGTGCTCTGGCATTATAGCTGATGTTGATGTCAATTATTGCAATGACTGTTCTTTCGTATGAAGATGAAGCATGACACGTTGAATGTCGAGGGTCCTTATATGAGTGCACTCTTCTTTGGTGGGCTTATGATCATGTTCAATGGCTTATCTGAGCTGACGCTAATTGTCTTCAAGTTGTCTGTATTCTTTAAGTAGAGGGATCTCCTTTTCTTTCTGGCATGGTCCTACATTATACCTCATGGATCCTCAAGGTACCCATATTGTTCCCGTTTCATCCTTGTTTTTATTTACTGTTTATTGGAAATATGATCTAATATGTGCTTTCATGTAAGTATAACTTTTTTTGTCTTATTGACTGTACAAATGTCACTTTGGTCTAGAAAACGTGGAGAAGTGCTTCATTTGTACACTTGAGCTTTTTTGTTGTCTACTGCCATATTCTTCTGGATGATCTGTCTCTTTCGGGTAGGTTGTTCTCAACATAGTATTTTCTTTTCTCAATGGTCCATCTCGTTCATTTGGGCATGCGCATTCAAATTTGTAGATAGAAATCTACCTTCCACAAGGAAAACCTAGGGATTTAGAATTTTGTCTATCATATATGCACATCATATTTACAATAGGTTTTAGAGAAATCCACAAAAGAAGGATGAAGATAAGGATTTAATAAATGCAAGCTACAAGTCCACAGATATAGTTGATATGCAGATTTTTGCACACTTTAGTTGGCGCTTCACGAATAGAATTTTGTTTTAATGGCGTCTTTTAGTTGTTTCAGTTGTTAGGTGGTGATTTGAAATCAGTATCATGTAATAGCCGTTATATTAGCTTTCCTATTGCGTGAGTCTACTTGTAGATGGGAGAGTCATGGTTGTGTAGTCGACCCTAACTTCTCTTGAAGGGGAGACCGGAACTGTTTCCATTATCTAAAAAGTGTATTTTTATTAGAAAAATCCACCACCAGATATACACCTGCAATTTTGCAGCCAACAAGACAAGTCAACAAGTGAGTCTCCGACGCGGCACACACGGGAGAGGCTAGAGTCTGGCAAGAGAGTCAAGCCCTCGCCATGAGGGCACCGGATGCTGACCTCATTGTTGTCCAACTTAGCTCCTTGGGGAGGACCTCGATTCGCTCATCTCCATCTCAGACCTGTAGGACTACAATAACATGATGAAGCAGTACACGAAGCTAACTGTAGCCACACCCATTTTCTTTCTTACGATGAGTGTTGAGCATCATCATATGATTCATATAATTTACATGCAACTAGAACACATCGTTGTTGAATGATCAGATTTTAATATATACGGTTATGATTTATCTCTTCTTGTCAAATAATATGAGATATTGAGGTGGATAATAAATTATGTATTGTTCATCTCTATGTAATCGTTATTGAAAGTCGCCTAGAGGGGGGATGAATAGGGCGAAACTGAAATTTACAAAGTTAATCACTACTACAAGCCGGGTTAGCGTTAGAAATATAATCGAGTCCGGAGAGAGGGTGCAAAACAAATCGCAAGCGAATAAAGAGTATGACACGTGGATTTGTTTTACCGAGGTTCGGTTCTTGCAAACCTACTCCCCGTTGAGGTGGTCACAAAGACTGGGTCTCTTTCAACCCTTTCCCTCTCTCAAATGGTCCCTCGGACCGAGTGAGCTTCTCTTCTCAAATCAACCGGGAACAAAACTTCCCCGCAAGGACCACCACACAATTGGTGTCTCTTGCCTTGGTTACAATTGAGTTTTGATCACAAGAACAAATGAGAAAGAAAGAAGCAATCCAAGTGCAAGAGCTCAAAAGAACACAACAAATCTCTCTCACTAATCACTAAAGCCTTGTGTGGAATTGGAGAGGATTTGATCACTTGGGTGTGTCCAGAATTGAATGCCTAGCTCTTGTAAGTAGTTGGAAGGTTGAAAACTTGGATGACTTAAATGAGGGGTGGTTGGGGGTATTTATAGCCCCAACCACCAAACTAGCCGTTTGGTGAAGGCTGCTGTCGACGGGCGCACCGGACAGTGTCCGGTGCGCCAGCCACGTCACCCGGCCGTTAGGGTTCGACCATTCGAGCTCTGACGAGTGGGCCCGCCTGGCTGTCCGGTGGTGCACCGGACATGCCCTGTAGGCTGTCCGGTGTGCTACCCGCGCGTGCACTGCTCCTCTGCGCGCGCTGGCGTGCATTGAATGCTGCAGCAGGTGACCGTTGGCGCGGACTAGTCGTTGCTCCGCCGTTACACCAGACAGTCCGGTGTGCACCGGACATGTTCGGTGAATTATAGCGGAGCGAATTCCCGAAGCTGGCGAGTTCAGAGTCGCTTGGTCGTGGGGCACCGGACACTGTCCGGTGATGCATCGGACAGTTTGGTGAACTATAGCGAAGCGCCTCTGAGAATTCCCGAAGGTGCGAAGTTCAGCTTGAAGTCCCCTGGTGCACCGGACACTGTCCGGTGGTGCATCGGACAGTCCGGTGTGCCAGACCAGGGCACACTTCGGTTATCCCTTGCTCTTTATGTTGAACCCTTATCTTGGTCTTTTTATTGGCTTATTGTGAACCTTTGACACCTGTAGAACTTATAGACTAGAGCAAACTAGTTAGTCCAAGTATTTGTGTTGGGCAATTCAACCACCAAAATCAATTTAGGAATATAGGTGTAAGCCTAATTCCCTTTCAATCTCCCCCTTTTTGGTGATTGATGCCAACACAAACCAAAGCAAATATACAAGTGCAGAATTTGAACTAGTTTGCATAATTGTAAGTGCAAAGGTTGCTTAGAATTGAGCCAATAAATATTACTTACTAGATATGCATGGATTGTTTTTTTATTTTTAACATTTTGGACCACGCTTGCACCACATGTTTTGTTTTTTTGCAATTTTTTTTTGTAAATCCTTTTCAAAGTCTTTTTGCAAAATAGTCAAAGGTAAATGAATAAGATTTTGTGAAGCATTTTCAAGTTTTGAAATTCTCCCCTTGTTTCAAATGCTTTTCCTTTGACTAGAACAAAAACTCCCCCTCAATAAATTCTCCTCTTAGTGTTCAAGAGGGTTTTAAGATATCAATTTTGAAAATACTACTTTGTCCCCCTTTTGAACACAATAAGATATCAATTTGAAATTTACCAATTGAAAATCATTAGTTTTTAAAATTAGGGTGGTGGTGCGGTCCTTTTGCTTTGGGCTCATACTCTCTCCCCCTTTGGCATGAATCGCCAAAAATGGAATCATTAGAGCCCTTTCAACTACTTTCTCCCCTTTGGCAAATAAAACATATGAGTGAAGATTATACCAAAGACGAAGAATTGCTCGGAGCGACGGCGAAGGATGAGTTATAGAGTGGAGTGGAAGCCTTTGTCTTCGCCGAAGACTCCAATTCCCTTTCAATATACCTATGACTTGGTTTGAAATACTCTTGAAAACACATTAGTCATAGCATATATAAAAGAGACATGATCAAAGGTATATTTATGAGCTATGTATGCAAGACATCAAAAGAAATTTCTAGAATCAAGAATATTTAACTCATGCCTAAGTTTGGTAAAAGTTTGTTCATCCAATGGCTTGGTAAAGATATCGGCTAATTGATCTTTAGTGTTAATATATGCAATCTCGATATCCCCCTTTTGTTGGTGATCCCTTAGAAAGTGATACCGAATGACTATGTGTTTAGTGTGGCTATGCTCAACGGGATTATCCGCCATGCGAATTGCACTCTCATTATCACATAGAAGAGGAACTTTGGTTAATTTGTAACCATAATCCCGCAGGGTTTGCCTCATCCAAAGCAATTGCGCGCAACAATGTCCTGCAGCAATGTACTCGGCTTCGACGGTAGAAAGAGCAACCGAATTTTGCTTCTTTGAAGCCCAAGACACCAAGGATCTTCCCAAGAACTGGCAAGTCCCCGATGTGCTCTTTCGATTAATCTTACACCCCGCCCAATCAACATCCGAATAACCAATCAAATCAAATGTGGATCCCGAGGGTACCAAAGCCCAAACTTAGGAGTATAAGCCAAATATCTCAAGATTCGTTGTACGGCCGTAAGGTGAGATTCCTTAGGGTCGGCTTGGAATCTTGCACACATGCATACGGAAAACATAATGTCCGGTCGAGATGCACATAAATAGAGTAATGAACCTATCATCGACTGGTATACCTTTTGATCGACGGATTTACCTTCCGTGTCGAGGTCGAGATGCCCATTGGTTCCCATGGGTGTCTTGATGGGCTTGGCATCCTTCATTCCAAACTTATTTAGAATGTCTTGAGTATACTTCGTTTGGCAAATAAAGGTGCCCCCTTGGAGTTGCTTTACTTGAAATCCTAAGAAATACTTCAACTCCCCCATCATCGACATCTCGAATTTCTGTGTCATGATCCTACTAAATTCCTCACATGTAGATTCGTTATTAGACCCAAATATAATATCATCAACATAAATTTGGCATACGAACAAATCATTTGCAAGAGTCTTAGTAAATAAAGTAGGATCGGCCTTGCCGACTTTGAAGCCATTAGTAATAAGGAAATCTATTAGGCATTCATACCATGCTCTTGGGGCTTGCTTGAGCCCATAAAGCGCCTCAGAGAGCCTATAGACATGGTTAGGGTACTCACTGTCTTTAAAGCCGGGAGGTTGCTCAACATAGACCTCTTCCTTGATTGGTCCGTTGAGGAAGGCACTCTTCACGTCCATTTGATAAAGCTTGAAGCCATGGTAAGTAGCATAGGCTAATAATATACGAATTGACTCAAGCCTAGCTACGGGTGCATAAGTTTCACCGAAATCCAAACCTTCGACTTGTGAATATCCCTTGGCCACAAGTCGGGCTTTGTTCCTCGTCACCACACCATGCTCATCTTGTTTGTTGCGGAAGACCCACTTGGTTCCTACAACATTTTGGTTAGGGCGTGGAACTAAATGCCATACCTTGTTCCTAGTGAAATTGTTGAGCTCCTCTTGCATCGCCATTACCCAATCCGAATCTTGGAGTGCTTCCTCTACCCTGTGTGGCTCAATAGAGGAAACAAAAGAGTAATGCTCACAAAAATGTGCAATACGAGATCTAGTGGTTACCCCCTTATGAATGTCGCCGAGGATGGTGTCGACAGGGTGATCTCGTTGGATTGCTTGGTGGACTCTTGGATGTGGCGGCCTTGGTTCTTCATCCTCCTTGTCTTGATCATTTGCGTCTCCCCATTATCATTGCCGTCATCTTGAGGTGGCTCATCATTTTGATTTTCTCTTTCATCAACTTGAGCCTCGTCCTCATTTTGAGTTGGTGGAGATGCTTGCGTGGAGGAGGATGGTTGATCTTGTGCATTTGGAGGCTCTTCGGATTCCTTAGGACACACATCCCCAATGGACATGTTCCTTAGCGCGATGCACGGAGCCTCTTCATTACCTATCTCATCAAGATCAACTTGCTCTACTTGAGAGCCGTTAGTTTCATCAAACACAACGTCACAAGAAACTTCAACTAGTCCTGAGGACTTGTTAAAGACTCTATATGCCCTTGTGTTTGAATCATATCCTAGTAAAAAGCCTTCTACAGTCTTAGGAGCAAATTTAGATTTTCTATCTCTTTTAACAAGAATAAAACATTTGCTACCGAAGACTCTAAAATATGAAATGTTGGGCTTTTTACCGGTTAGGAGTTCGTATGATGTCTTCTTGAGGATTCGGTGTAGATATAACCGGTTGATGGCGTAGCAAGCGGTGTTAACCGCTTCGGCCTAAAACCGATCCAGCGTCTTGTACTCATCAAGCATGGTTCTCGCCATGTCCAATAGAGTTCGATTCTTCCTCTCCACTACACCATTTTGTTGGGGGTGTAGGGAGAAGAGAACTCATGCTTGATGCCCTCCTCCTCAAGGAAGCTTTCAATTTGTGAATTCTTGAACTCCGTTCCGTTGTCGCTTCTAATTTTCTTGATCCTCAAGCCGAACTCATTTTGAGCTCGTCTCAAGAATCCCTTTAGGGTGCGTTTGGTTACAATGACAGGACGGGATGAGACGGGATGATCCCTCAAATAAGGTTGTTTGGTTTAGGGTCAAGGGTTGGGACCAGTGTTGTCCCCAGTTATCCCTCAAAATTAGAGGGACGAGAGAGGATGCCAGGGGACGTCCCTGTCCTGGCTGTCCCACAACCAAACACACCGTTAAAGTCTCTTGGGTTTGTGATTTTTCCTGCAAAAAGAACACCCAAGTGAAGCGAGAATAATCATCCACAATAACTAGACAGTACTTACTCCCGCCGATGCTTATGTAAGCTATCGGGCCGAATAGGTCCATGTGTAGGAGCTCCAGTGGCCTGTCAGTCGTCATGATGTTCTTGTGTGGATGATGAACACCAACTTGCTTCCCAGTTTGGCATGCGCTACAAATCCTGTCTTTCTCAAAATGAACATTTGTTAATCCTAAAATGTGCTCTCCCTTTAGAAGCTTATGAAGATTCTTCATTCCAACATGGGCTAGTCGGCGGTGCCAGAGCCAACCCATGTTAGTCTTAGCAATTAAGCAAGTGTCGAGTTCAGCTCTATCAAAATCTACCAAGTATAGCTGACCCTCTAGCACTCCCTTAAATGCTATAGAATCATCACTTATTCTAAAGACAGTGACACCTATATCAGTAAATAGTCAGTTGTAGCCCATTTGACGTAATTGGGAAACAGAAAGCAAGTTGTAATCTAATGAATCAACAAGAAAAACATTGGAAATGGAATGGTTAGGAGATATAGCTATTTTACCTAAACCTTTGACCAAACCTTGGTTTCCATCCCCGAATGTGATAGCTCGTTGGGGATCTTGGTTTTTCTCATAGGAGGAGAACATCTTCTTCTCCCCTGTCATGTGGTTTGTGCACCCGCTATCGATGATCCAACTTGTGCCCCCGGATACATAATCTACAAAACAATTTTAGTTCTTAACTTTAGGTACCCAAACGGTTTTGGGTCCTTTGGCATTAGACACAAGAACTTTGGGTACCCAAACACAAGTCTTGAAGCCCTTGTGTTTGCCCCCAACAAACTTGGCAACTACCTTGCCGGATTTATTAGTCAAAACATAAGATGCATCAAAAGTTTTAAATGAAATGTCATGATCATTTGATGCACTAGGAGTTTTCTTCTTAGGCAACTTAGCACGAGTTGGTTGCCTAGAGCTAGATGTCTCACCCTTATACATGAAAGCATGATTAGGGCTAGAGTGAGACTTCCTAGAATGAATTCTCCTAATTTTGCTCTCAGGATAACCGGCAGGGTACAAAATGTAGCCCTCGTTATCCTGAGGCATGGGAGCCTTGCCCTTAACAAAATTAGACAATCTTTTAGGAGGAGCATTAAGTTTGACATTGTATCCCCTTTGGAAGCCAATGCCATCCTTGATGCCAGGACGTCTCCCACTATAGAGCATACTTCTAGCAAATTTAAACTTTTCATTCTCAAGTTCGTGCTCGACAATTTTAGCATCTAGTTTAGCTATATGATTATTTTATTGTTTAATTAAAGCCATATGATCATGAATAGCATCAATATCAATATCTCTACTGAAAGGGAAATGTGCCCTTGGGCCATTTCTAAGTATTTTGGTGATTGAGTGCCAACACAAGTGCTTTTGTGCTAATCTATGCAAAGTGGTGGACAAAGTGAAAATCATGTTAAAAGGTATGTTTCTAGACTTAGTACATTGTTTTATGGACTAATGTAATTGTGTCTAAGTGCTGGAAACAGAAAAAATCGAGTTGGAGAAGAGATGGCTAAGTTCAGCCAAAGTCTGCTCAGTCTGGGTTCACCGGACTGTCCGGTGGTGCACCGGACAGTGTCCGGTGCGCCAGGCTGGCTCGGGCCAACAGGCTGCTCTCGGGACTTCGACGGGGGTGTACGGCTATAATTCACCGGACTGTCCGGTGAGCCGTTCACAAGCGAACTCGACGCTCTCGGGAAAACATCAACGGTGTACGGCTAAAATTCACCGGTCTGTTCGGTGGTGCACCGGACTGTCCGGTGAGTCAACGGTCAGCCGGGGCAACGGTCGGCCGAGGATTCCGCGCGTGACGCGTGACCGAGCCAACGGTCACATTGGTGCACCGGACTGTCCGGTGTGCACCGGACAGTGTCCGGTGCGCCAACGGCTCTCAGACTCCAACGGTCGGCCTCGCCAAATAAGGAAAGCAATCTGCACCGGACAGTGAACAGTGGATGTCCGGTGGTGCACCGGACTGTCCGGTGCGCCAGTCGACAGAAGGCAAGATCTGCCTTCCAGGAATGCTCTCAATGGCTCCTAGCTGCCTTGGGGCTATAAAAGGGACCCCTAGGCGCATGGAGGAGTACACCAAGCATTCCTACAACATTCCTAAGCACCAAGACCTCGATTCCGCGCATTTGTTTCTTTGTGATAGCATATAGAGCTCTAGTGGAGTTGTGAACTCATTGGGTTGTGTTGCGAGCTCTTGTTGCGACTTGTGTGCGTGTTGACACTCTGATTTTTGTGTCTTGTGTGCGTTGCTAATCCCTCCCTTGCTCTGTGCTTCTTTGTGAACTTCAAGTGTAAGGGCGAGAGACTCCAAGTTGTGGAGATTCCTCGCAAACGGGATTGAGAAAAGCAAGCAAAACACTGTGGTATTCAAGTGGGTCTTTGGACCACTTGAGAGGGGTTGATTGCAACCCTCGTCCGTTGGGACGCCACAACGTGGAGTAGGCAAGCGTTGGTCTTGGCCGAACCACGGGATAACCACCGTGCCATCTCTGTGATTGATCTCTTGTTGGTTATTGTGTTTTGTTGAAGACTCCTCTCTAGCCACTTGGCAATTATTGTGCTAACACTTAACCAAGTTTTTGTGGCTTAAGTTTCAAGTTTCCCAGGATCACCTATTCACCCCCCTCTAGGTGCTCACAATTGGTATCAAAGTCGTTCTCTTCACAAAGGGACTAATCGCCCGAAGAGATGGATCCTAAGGGGAAGGGAATCGTGATGAACGACAGAGAGAAGGAGTCCTTCGTCAATGAGCCTAAGGATGATAAGCCTACCGACTCGGGCTCGGGCCATAGACGCAAAGATGGGAAGAAGAAGAAGACAAGGCGCATCAAGGAGATTGTCTACTACGACGACAGCGACGAGTCATCTTCTTCCCAAAAGGACGACGACCACAACGACTACGAGAGAAGGAAACCGGTTAATTCAAACTTTTCTTTTGACTACTCTCGTATTCCTCAAAGTTCAAATTCACATTTGCTCTCCATTCCACTTGGCAAACCTCCTCACTTTGATGGAGAGGACTACGGTTTTTGGAGCCACAAAATGCGTAGTCACCTATTCTCTCTCCATCCAAGCATTTGGGAGATTGTGGAAAGTGGAATGAAATTTGATAGCTCGGATAGTCCTACGTTTATAAATGAACAGATTCATAGAAATGCACAAGCCACTACTGTGTTGTTAGCATCCTTGTGCAGGGACGAATACCATAAAGTGAGCGGCTTGGACAATGCCAAGCAGATCTGGGACACCCTCAAGATTTCTCATGAGGGGAACGACGTCACCTTGCTCACCAAGATCGAGTTGGTGGAGGGAGAGCTTGGACGATTCGCAATGATAAGGGGCGAGGAGCCAACCCAAACATACAACCGGCTCAAGACCCTTATCAACAAAATAAGGAGCTACAGAAGCACGCGATGGACGGACCATGACGTCGTCCGATTGATGATAAGGTCCTTTACTGTTCTTGATCCTCATTTGGTGAATAATATTCGTGAGAATCTCAGGTACACCAAAATGTCGCCCGAAGAAGTCCTTGGAAAATTCGTAAGCGGGCGAATGATGATCAAGGAGGCAAGATACGTGGACAACGCATTGAATGGTCCAATCAACGAGCCTCAACCCCTTGCTCTCAAGGCAACGAGAAGCAAGTAGGCGCTACCTAGCAAGGTGGCACAAATTGAGGCGGCCGGACTTAATGATGAAGAGATGGCCCTCATCATCAAGAGATTCAAGACGACGCTAAAGGGTCGCAAGGGGCAGCCAAGCAAGACCAAGACAAAGGGGAAGCGCTCATGCTTCAAATGTGGTAAGCTTGGTCATTTTATTGCTAACTGTCCCGACAATGATAGTGATCAGGATCAAGGGAACAAGAGGGAGAAGAAGAAGAACTATAAGAAGGCAAAGGGCGAGGCACATCTTGGCAAGGAGTGGGATTCGGATTGCTCCTCGTCTGACTCCGACAATGAAGGACTCGCTGCCACCGCCTTCAATAAGTCATCCCTCTTCCCCAACGAGCGTCACACATGCCTTATGGCAAGGGAGAAGAAGGTATGTACTCGAAACTCTACTTATGCTTCTTCAAGTGAGGATGAATCTAGTGATGAGGATGAAATAGATTATTCATGTTTATTTAAGGGCCTAGATAGAACCAAGGTAGATAAAATTAATGAATTGATTGATGCCTTGAATGATAAGAATAGGCTTTTAGAAAAACAAGAGGACTTGTTGTATGAAGAACATGACAAATTCGTAGAAGCACAAAAATCTCATGCCTTAGAAGTTAAGAGAAATGAAATGCTTTCTTGTGAATTATCTTCTTGCCATGAGACAATTTCTAGCTTAAGGAGCATTAATGATGATTTGAATGCTAAGTTAGAAATAGCTAGTAAATCAACAACTTGTGTAGAAAATGTTGTTATTTGCAATAGATGTAAAGATTTTGATATTGATGCTTGTAGTGAACACATAGCTTCTATTGCAAAGTTAAATGATGAAATGGCTAGTCTTAATGCCCAACTTAAGGCTAGCAAAAGTGAGTTTGATAAACTAAACTTTGCTAGGGATGCCTACACGGTTGGTAGACACCCCTCAATTAAGGATGGGCTTGGCTTCAAGAGGGAAGCCAAGACTTAACAAGCCATAAGGCTCCCATCTCCGCCAAGGAGAAAGGGAAAGCCCCTATGGCAAGTAGTACTAAAAAGAACCATGCTTTTATGTACAATGATAGAAGACAGTCTCATAGGAGTTGTAATGCTTTTGATTCACATGTCTATGATTCTTATGTTATGTTTGCTTCCAGTTCTTCCTATATGCATGGTAGAGATATGCCTAGGAAAAATATTCATCATGTGCCTAGAAAGAATATTGTTCATGTTCCTAGGAAAGTCATGAATGGACCCTATACAATTTATCATGCTTTAAATGCTTCCTTTGCTATTTGTAGAAAGGATAGGAAGATAGTTGCTAAGAAATTAGGGGCAAAATGCAAGGGTGATAAAACTTGCATTTGGGTCCCTAAGACAATTGTGACTAATCTTGTAGGACCCAACAAGAGTTGGGTACCTAAGACCCAAGCCTAAATTTGCCTTGCAGGTTTATGCATCCGGGGGTTCAAGCTGGATTATCGACAGCGGATGCACAAACCACATGACGGGGGAAAAGAGGATGTTCTCTTCCTACGTCAAGAACAAGGATTCCCAAGATTCAATTATATTCGGTGATGGGAACCAAGGCAAGGTAAAAGGGTTAGGTAAAATTGCTATTTCATCTCAGCACTCTATTTCTAATGTGTTTTTAGTTGAGTCGCTTGGATATAATTTGTTATCTGTTAGTCAATTATGCAAAATGAGATATAATTATCTATTTACAAATATAGATGTGTCTGTCTTTAGAAGATGTGATGGTTCACTAGTTTTTAAGGGTGTACTAGACGACAAACTTTATTTGGTTGATTTTGCAAAAGAAGAGGCCAGTCTAGATGCATGCTTAATGGCTAAGACTTGCATGGGCTGGTTGTGGCATCGCCGCTTAGCACATGTGGGGATGAAGAACCTCCACAAGCTTCTAAAGGGAGAACACGTGATAGGTCTAACCAATGTACATTTCGAAAAAGATAGACCTTATGCAGCTTGTCAAGCAGGGAAACAGGTGGGAGGCTCTCATCACCCCAAAAATGTGATGACAACATCAAGACCATTGGAGATGCTTCATATGGACCTCTTCGGACCCGTCGCCTATCTGAGTATAGGAGGAAGTAAGTATGGTCTTGTTATAGTAGATGATTTTCTCGCTTCACTTGGGTATTCTTTTTGCAGGATAAAATTGAAACCCAAGGGACCCTCAAGCGCTTCCTCAGGAGAGCTCAAAATGAGTTTGAGCTCAAGGTGAAGAAGATAAGGAGCGACAATGGGTCTGAATTCAAGAATCTTCAAGTGGAGGAGTTCCTTGAGGAGGAGGGGATCAAGCATGAGTTCTCCGCTCCCTACACACCTCAGCAAAATGGTGTGGTAGAGAGGAAGAACAGGACGCTCATAGATATGGCGAGGACTATGCTTGGAGAGTTCAAGACCCCCGAGCGCTTTTGGTCGGAAGCCGTGAACACGGCTTGCCACGCCATCAACAGGGTCTACCTTCACCGCCTCCTCAAGAAGACTTCATATGAGCTGCTGACTGGTAACAAACCCAATGTGTCTTATTTTCGTGTATTTGGGAGCAAGTGTTATATTCTTGTGAAGAAAGGTAGAACCTCTAAATTTGCTCCCAAAGCTGTAGAAGGGTTTTTATTAGGTTATGATTCAAATACAAAGGCGTATAGGGTCTTCAACAAATCATCGGGTTTGGTTGAAGTCTCTAGCGACGTTGTATTTGATGAGACTAATGGCTCTCCAAGAGAGCAAGTTGTTGATCTTGATGATGTAGATGAAGAAGACGTTCCAACGGCCGCGATACGCACCATGGCGATTGGAGATGTACGGCCTCAGGAACAATTGGAGCAAGATCAACCGTCTTCCTCAACTATGGTGCATCCCCCAACCCAAGATGACGAATAGGTACCTCAAGTGGAGGCGCATGATCAAGGGGGAGCACAGGATGTTCAAGTTGAAGAGGAAGAAGCACCTCAGGCACCTCCAACCCAAGTTCGAGCGACGATTCAAAGGGATCATCCTGTCGACCAAATATTGGGTGATATTAGCAAGGGAGTAACTACTCGTTCAAGATTAGTTAATTTTTGTGAGCATTACTCTTTTGTCTCTTCTATTGAGCCTTTCAGGGTAGAAGAGGCCTTGCTAGATCCGGACTGGGTGTTGGCCATGCAGGAGGAACTCAACAACTTCAAGTGCAATGAAGTTTGGACGCTGGTGCCTCGTCCCAAGCAAAATGTTGTGGGAACCAAGTGGGTGTTCCGCAACAAACAGGACGAGCATGGGGTGGTGACAAGGAACAAAGTTCGACTTGTGGCAAAAGGCTATGCCCAAGTCGCAGGTTTGGACTTTGAGGAGACGTTCGCTCCTGTGGCTAGGCTAGAATCAATTCGTATTTTGCTAGCATATGCCGCTCACTACTCTTTCAGGTTGTACCAAATGGATGTGAAGAGCGCTTTCCTCAACGGGCCGATCAAAGAGGAGGTGTACGTGGAGCAACCCCCCTGGCTTCGAGGATGAACGGTACCCCGACCACGTGTGTAAGCTCTCTAAGGCGCTCTATGGACTTAAGCAAGCCCCAAGAGCATGGTATGAATGCCTTAGAGACTTTTTAATTGCTAATGCTTTCAAGGTCGGGAAAGCCGATCCAACTCTTTTTACTAAGACTTGCGATGGTGATCTTTTTGTGTGCCAAATTTATGTCGATGACATAATATTTGGTTCTACTAATCAAAAGTCTTGTGAAGAGTTTAGCAAGGTGATGACGCAGAAATTCGAGATGTCGATGATGGGCTAGTTGAACTACTTCCTTGGGTTCCAAGTGAAGCAACTCAAGGACGACACTTTCATCTCCCAAACGAAGTAAACGCAAGACTTGCTAAAGCGGTTTGGGATGAAGGACGCCAAGCCCGCAAAGACGCCGATGGGAACTGACGGACACACCAACCTCAACAAAGGAGGTAAGTCCGTTGATCAAAAAGCATACCCGTCCATGATAGGTTCTTTGCTTTATTTATGTGCTAGTAGACTGGATATTATGCTTAGCGTATGCATGTGTGCTAGATTTCAATCCGATCCTAAGGAGTGTCACTTAGTGGCTGTAAAGCGAATTCTAAGATATTTAGTTGCTACGCCTTGCTTCGAGATCTGGTATCCAAAGGGGTCTAACTTTGACTTGATTGGATATTCAGATTCCGACTATGCTGGATGTAAGGTCGATAGGAAGAGTACATCGGGGACGTGCCAATTCTTAGGAAGGTCCCTGGTGTCGTGGAACTCTAAGAAACAAACTTCCGTTGCCCTATCCACCGCTGAGGCCGAGTACGTTGCCGCAGGACAGTGTTGTGCGCAACTACTTTGGATGAGGCAAACCCTCCGGGACTTTGGCTACAATCTGAGCAAAGTCCCACTCCTATGTGACAATGAGAGTGCTATCCGAATAGCGGAAAATCCTGTTGAGCACAGCCGCACAAAGCACATTGACATCCGGCATCACTTTTTGAGAGACCACCAGCAAAAGGGAGATATCGAAGTGTTTCATGTTAGCACCGAGAACCAGCTAGCCGATATCTTCACTAAGCCTTTAGATGAAAAGACCTTTTGCAGGCTGCGTAGTGAGCTAAATGTCCTAGATTCGCGGAACCTGGATTGATTTATAACATACATGTGTTTATGCCTTTGATCATGTTCCTTATGCATTTTGTTGCTTACTATGGTGCTCAAGTTGTACAGTCTCTCCCCGGACCTCACAAGTCCTTGTGCAAGTGATGCACATATTTAGGGGGAGTTGTGCTACAACTTGACCCTTTGAGACTAACCGTTTGCTTGAGTTTGCTTGATTTAGTCTCAAAGGAGTTTTGAAAGGGAAAAGGTGGACTTGGACCATGAAAGACTTCCACTGCACTCCGATGAAAGGGTAACTAATTCCAAGTTCATCTCACGTCCTCTTATTGCCTTTGTGTTCTCATTTGAAGATTTTGGTGAGGCAATGGGGTTAAGGGGCCAAGATTGATCCCGTTTTGGTGCTTGATGCCAAAGGGGGAGAAAATAAAGGCCAAAGCAATAGATGGATCAGCTACCACTTGAGAAATTTTGAAAATAGTAGATTAGAGCTTTTGGTTTGTCAAAACTCTTTTATTGTCTCTTATGTCAAAAGTTGGCCTATTGTGGGGAGAAGTGTTGATTATGGGAAAAAGGGGGAGTTTTTGAAAACCTTGATCAAATTTCGTTGGAATACCTCTCTTTATGTCTCTACAAGTGGATTTGACTTAGAGATAGGAATTTGAGTTTGATTTGCAAAAACAAACCAAGGGGTGGCATAGAGTGATCCATATATGTCAAATAGGATTCAAAACAACCTTGAGTTTTCATTTGCATTGATAATGCACGTATTCTAGTTGCTTTATGTTGTGTTGGCATAAATCACCAAAAAGGGGGAGATTGAAAGGGAAATGTGCCCTTGGGTCATTTCTAAGTATTTTGGTGATTGAGTGCCAACACAAGTGCTTTTGTGCTAATCTATGCAAAGTGGTGGACAAAGTAAAAATCATGTTAAAAGGTATGTTTCTAGACTTAGTACATTGTTTTATGGACTAATGTAATTGTGTCTAAGTGCTGGAAACATAAAAAATCGAGTTGGAGAAGAGATGGCTAAGTTCAGCCAAAGTCTGCTTAGTCTGGGTTCACCGGACTGTCCGGTGGTGCACCGGACAGTGTCCGGTGCGCCAGGCTAGCTCGGGCCAACAGGCTGCTATCGGGACTTCGACGACGGTGTACGGCTATAATTCACCGGACTGTCCGGTGGTGCACCGGACTGTCCGGTGAGCCGTTCACAAGCGAACTCGTCGCTCTCGGGAAACCATCAACGGCGTACGGCTAAAATTCACCGGTCTGTCCGGTGGTGCACCGGACTGTCCGGTGAGTCAACGGTCAGCCGGGGCAACGGTCGGTCGAGGATTCCGCGCGTGACGCGTGGCCGAGCCAACGGTCACATTGGTGCACCGGATTGTCCGGTGTGCACCGGACAGTGTCCGGTGCGCCAACGGCTCTCAGACTCCAACGGTCGACCTCGCCAAATAAGGAAAGCAATCTGCACCGGACAGTGAACTGTGGATGTCCGGTGGTGCACCGGACTGTCCGGTGCGCCAGTCGACAGAAGGCAAGATCTGCCTTCCAGGAATGCTCTCAACGGCTCCTAGCTGCCTTGGGGCTATAAAAGGGACCCCTAGGCGCATGGAGGAGTACACCAAACATTCCTACAACATTCCTAAGCACCAAGACCTCGATTCCGCGCATTTGTTTCTTTGTGATAGCATATAGAGCTCTAGTGGAGTTGTGAACTCATTGGGTTGTGTTGCGAGCTCTTTTTGCGACTTGTGTGCGTGTTGACACTCAGATTTTTGTGTCTTGTGTGCGTTGCTAATCCCTCCCTTGCTCCGTGCTTCTTTGTGAACTTCAAGTGTAAGGGCGAGAGGCTCCAAGTTGTGGAGATTCCTCGCAAACGGGATTGAGAAAAGCAAGCAAAACACCGTGGTATTCAAGTGGGTCTTTGGACCACTTGAGAGGGGTTGATTGCAACCCTCGTCCGTTGGGACGCCACAACGTGGAGTAGGCAAGCGTTGGTCTTGGCCGAACCACGGGATAACCACCGTGCCATCTCTGTGATTGATCTCTTGTTGGTTATTGTGTTTTGTTGAAGACTCCTCTCTAGCCACTTGGCAATTATTGTGCTAACACTTAACCAAGTTTTTGTGGCTTAAGTTTCAAGTTTCCCAGGATCACCTATTCACCCCCCCTCTAGGTGCTCACATCTACATCTAGTGCAAATAGAAACATGCTCAATGGTAGATGTAGAGGTTTTGCAAAATTTTAATTCTACAACCTTAGCATGTAATATATCATTTTCACTTCTAAGGTTGGAAATAGTAACATTGCAAACATCAAATTCTTTAGCCTTAGCAATCAATTTTTAATTTTCACATCTAAGGCTATCAAGAGAAATATTCAATTCATCAATCTTAGCAAGCAAATCAACATTATCATCTCTAAGATTGGGAATTGAAACATTACAAACATGAGAATCAACCTTAGCATTTAATTTTGCATTTTCATTTCTAAGGTTGGCAATAGTATCATGGCATGTGCTTAGCTCACTAGATATTTTTTCACATTTTTCTACTTCTAGAGCATAAGCATTCTTGACCTTAACATGCTTTTTATTTTCCTTGATTAGGAAGTCCTCTTGGGAGTCCAAGAGATCATCCTTTTCATGGATGGCACTAATCAATTCATTTAATTTTTCCTTTTGTTGCATGTTTAGGTTGGCAAAAAGAGTACGTAAATTATCTTCCTCATCACTAGCATTATCATCACTAGAGGATTCATATTTAGCGGAGGATTTGGATTTAACCTTCTTCCTTTTGCCGTCCTTGGCCATGAGGCATTTTTGGCCGACGTTGGGGAAGAGAAGACCCTTGGTGACGGCGATGTTTGCGGTGTCCTCGTCGGAGGAGGAGTCGGTGGAGCTCTCGTCGGAGTCCCACTCCTGACAAACATGGGCATTGCCGCCCTTCTTCTTGTAGTATCTTTTCTTCTCCTTTCTTCTCCCCTTCTTGTCGTTGTCCCTGTCACTATCACTTGATAATGGACATTTAGCAATAAAGTGACCGAGCTTACCACACTTGTAGCAAACCTTCTTGGAACGGGATTTGTAATCCTTCCCTTTCCGTTGCTTGAGAATTTGGCGAAAGCTTTTGATGATTAAAGCCATCTCCTCATTGTCGAGCTTGGAGGCATCAATGGGTTGTCTACTTGATGTAGACTCTTCCTTCTTTTCCTCCGTCGCCTTGAAAGCAACCGGTTGTGCTTCAAGCGCGGAAGGGCCATCTAGCTCGTTGATCTTCTTTGAGCCTTTGATCATCAACTCAAAGCTCACAAAATTACCTATAACTTCCTCGGGGGTCATTTGTGTATATCTAGGATTACCACGAATTAATTGAATTTGAGTAGGGTTAAGGAAAACAAGTGATCTAAGAATAACCTTAACCACTTTGTGGTCATCCCATTTTTTTGCTCCCGAGGTTGCGCACTTGATTCACCAAGGTTTTGAGCTGGTTGTACATGTCTTGTGGCTCCTCTCCTTGGCGAAGACGGAAGCGACCGAGCTCCCCCTCGATCGTTTCCCGCTTGGTGATCTTGGTCACCTCATCTCCTTCGTGCGCAGTCTTTAGCACGTCCCAAATTTCCTTAGCACTCTTCAACCCTTGCACCTTATTATACTCCTCTCGACTTAGAGAGGCGAGGAGTATAGTTGTGGCTTGGGAGTTGAAGTGTTGAATTTGGGCCACTTCGTCCTCATCATAATCTTCATCCCCTACGGATGGTACCTGTACACCAAACTCAACAATATCCCATATACTTTTGTGGAGTGAGGTTAGGTGATATCGCATCATATCACTCCACCTAGCATAATCTTCACCATCAAATGTTGGTGGTTTGCCTAATGGGACGGAAAGTAAAGGTGTATGTTTAGGAATGCGAGGATAGCGTAGGGGGATCTTACTAAACTTCTTGCGCTCGTGGCGCTTAGAAGTTATGGATGGCGCATCGGAGCCGGAGGTCGATGGTGATGAAGTGTCGGTCTCGTAGTAGACCACCTTCCTCATCTTCTTGTGCTTGCCACCACTCCGATGCGACTTGTGGGAAGAGGATTTCTTCTCCTTCCCCTTTCCCTTGTTGCGGGATTCTTCCGATGAAGTCTTCTCGTGGCTTGTAGTGGGCTTGTCGCCGGTCTCCATCTCCCTCTTAGTGTGATCTCTCGACATTACTTCGAGCGGTTAGGCTCTAATGAAGCACCGGCTTTGATACCAATTGAAAGTCGCCTAGAGGGGGGGGGGGGTGAATAGGGCGAAACTGAAATTTACAAAGTTAATCACAACTACAAGCCGGGTTAGCGTTAGAAATATAATCGAGTCCGGAGAGAGGGTGCAAAACAAATCGCAAGCGAATAAAGAGTATGACACGCGGATTTGTTTTACCGAGGTTCGGTTCTTGCAAACTTACTCCTCGTTGAGGTGGTCACAAAGACCGGGTCTCTTTCAACCCTTTCCCTCTCTCAAACGGTCCCTCGGACCGAGTGAGCTTCTCTTCTCAAATCAACCGGGAACAAAACTTCTACGCAAGGACCACCACACAATTGGTGTCTCTTGCCTTGGTTACAATTGAGTTTTGATCACAAGAACAAATGAGAAAGAAATAAGCAATCCAAGCGCAAGAGCTCAAAAGAACACAACAAATCTCTCTCACTAATCACTAAAGCCTTGTGTGGAATTGGAGAGGATTTGATCACTTGGGTGTGTCCAGAATTGAATGCCTAGCTCTTGTAAGTAGTTGGAAGGTTGAAAACTTGGATGACTTGAATGAGGGGTGGTTGGGGGTATTTATAGCCCCAACCACCAAACTAGCCGTTTGGTGAAGGCTGATGTCGACGGGCGCACCGGACAGTCCGGTGCGCCACCGGACAGTGTCCGGTGCGCCAGCCACGTCACCCGGCCGTTAGGGTTCGACCGTTGGAGCTCTGACGAGTGGGCCCGCCTGGCTGTCCGGTGGTGCACCGGACATGCCCTGTAGGCTGTCCGGTGTGCCACCCGCGCGTGCACTGCTCCTCTGCGCGCGCTGGCGCGCATTAAATGCTGCAGCAGGTGACCGTTGGCGCGGACTAGCTGTTGCTCCGCGGTTACACCGGACAGTCCGGTGTGCACCAGACATGTCCGGTGAATTATAGCGGAGCGAATTCCCGAAGCTGGCGAGTTTAGAGTCGCTTGGTCGTGGGGCACCGGACACTGTCCGGTGATGCATCGGACAGTCCGATGAATTATAGCGAAGCGCCTCTGAGAATTCCCGAAGGTGCGAAGTTCAGCTTGAAGTCCCCTGGTGCACCGTACACTGTCCGGTGGTGCACCGAACACTGTCCGGTGGCACACCGGACAGTCCGGTGTGCCAGAACAGGGCACACTTCGGTTATCCCTTGCTCTTTATGTTGAACCCTTTTCTTGGTCTTTTTATTGGCTTATTGTGAACCTTTGACACCTGTAGAACTTATAGACTAGAGCAAACTAGTTAGTCCAAGTATTTGTGTTGGGCAATTCAACCACCAAAATCAATTTAGGAATATAGGTGTAAGCCTAATTTCCTTTCAGTTATACACTAATCTTTAATAACTAGAGCATAGAACGATAAATATTACTTCTACGTCTTATTATATTTTATCATTAAATGTTGACTCCGTAGCCAAGCATGAGTATACAAAGAAGACTGCCTTCGTAGCTGCGCGTGCGTTCCTTTCGATAATAAAAAAAATTCCTTCGTTTCGAAGAAGACCTCAGAGTGCATGTTGGGCTGCTTCTGTTGTGCTTTGGAAGGCCATGGGCCCTGCTGGCCAGGCCAGCACAGCCTGTGTCAGATCCTGAGGCCTCATTTCCTTTCCGCGGCCCAGTATATGATGTATCCACCGCCTGGCCCAGCAAAGCAAAGGCAAAAATGGATGATGGGAAGGCGGGAGCTGCGTTGGCGCCACCACTATTTGCCGTTTGCCGCGCGCGCTCTTCCGTTCCCTCCTCGTTTCGTTTTTCTCCTCCACTTCTTCCCTCCACTCCATCCTCGCTTCGCAAACCCCCAACCTGCTTCTGCTTCTGCTTCTGCTCCAGACGAGGCGAGATCCCCAATCCATCACCACATCACACTAGATCACCCAACCTCCCTCCACATCCATCTTGCAGCATCCGCCATGGCGCCGCCGCCCAAGCCAGCCGAATCTTCCACCAACAAGAAGAAGGTCACCCCCGCGGAGGTCGCATTCCTCGTCGACCGCTACCTGGCCGAAAACGGATTCGGCGCCGCCCTCGCCGCGTTCCGCTCCGAAGCCGCGCACATCTACAGCCCCACCAAATACAGCAAGAAGACGCCCAAGAGGCTCATCCCGCTCGCCGACATCCTCCACGACTACATCGCCCTCAAGGAGGCCCGCGTCGCCATCGAATCCGCAATGCAGGCCATGCAATCTCTCGTTTCCACCTACTACGCATCCGGCTCCTCGTCCGCTGCTCCGCCTCATATGAACATGAACATGATGATGCCTCCCCTTCCCCCGCCTCACGCCGCCACCGGTGCCCAGCCGTCATCGCCGCCGCTCTTCTTCTACGCGCCGAATTCTTCGTCGCCTCCGTCACAAGGTATTATTGCGATTGCCTTACAATGCCCCCCACCTGTTTGGTTCTTTTCTGCTTTACTTACTGCTCTTCTGCTGCAGGAACCGCCGGCCACGTCTCGCCTCTCGTTCATCACTACGCTCACGCATCCGCCGCGGGCCTTGTCCACAACTCCTCCTCAGATCTGTCCACTCCAGCTCCCACCTCTCTGCCCACTAATAAAAAGAGGAAGGCTCCAGGGAAGACCGCCGCCGCTTCAGCCTCCAAGAGATCCTGCATTGCTCCTGCTACAACCACCGATGCAAAGGGTACACATGACATCTTTCCTCCACATAGCCTTATTAAGCTTATATTTATCCTTTTAATAACAAAACAGAAATAAGAAACATTGCATTATGCTAACCCTACCTTCCTAAATGCCAGGTAGAGCTGTACCCGCGGCGTTTCAACCGTCGAATCATCAGAAGAACATGGGTTCCGCTGCCCAACCAACTTCAGCTCCACTCCAAACTTCATCTGTTGCAAAGAGCTTATTTGCGCCGCTCCCACCTCCGGCCCACTCTTCTCCCTACACGCCGCAGCAACAAGATCAGCCTGCTGCTGCTTATCCGTCTGCAACTCCAGCGTGTGCCGTTGCCCAACAGGAAATCGGCCCCTCCCAGTGCTCTATCGTTTCTTCTTCCAAGACCCTCATCGTCAGCCCTCTCAAAGGGAGCGCGTACTATGCTGTCGAGAGGAGCTACCATCTCAGCTCCCCCTTGAAACCGACCGCCCGCAGTTCCCCCTTGAAACCAACCACCCGCAAGTTGGACTTCGATTGCACCGAGCTAGGTCCCTGTGAGCAGATTAGCGACAAGGCCTCTGCCTCTGCCTCCTCCGACGAAGACAAACAATATGACTTTGACATGGATTTCACGAACTTCGATATATGTGATGGTGAATTTTCGTTTTCCGAGCTCCTGCTTGACTTCGATCTTGACAATGAAGGTGTTCTGAACGCTTCCACAAGTGATCAAGTTCAAAGGTATAGGCGTACCTGTTCTATTTCTATGCCAGATGCCTTTCGGTTTCTAGTAACTGTGCATGCTAAGTCTTATTCCTTGTGCATGTTGAACAAATGCAGGCTAGAGCCTGCTGCTGCTAGTGGTCATATGGCAGCGGGTCCTGTTCTACCTGATTCAGTGAAGCCAGCCGCAGCAGATTCTGCTCAGGAATTGAATCCCCAAGGTTGTGACCATTCTCTTATAAGATCCCCCGATGGCAATTTGCGATATATTATTACTGACCAAAATCCCTTTCTGAAGCAGGAGCGACCGCTGTTACTTCTGTCAGGGCTATTACGAAGAGGATAAAGATTGTGAGCCCTGGTGTGTATTCATATGGCTTGTGCTTCTCCTGCTTCTAAGCACCCGTTGCGATTGATTGCTAACTATGCCTCGGTTATTTCATTGCAGCCAAGGGCCGGGCAGCTTCTTAGAGCAGCTAGCAGGTAGATTTTCAGATCTCGCCAAATCAGGTGGCATTCCATGACCAACTGCCCTGCTCTGTCTGTCTGAGGGCATTTTCAATGTAGCATGCATGACTCTAATGTTATGTTAGCATTTTATGTTCACGATGTAAAGGCTAATATCGCGTTACTAATTACTACTTTTCACAAGTTTGCTGTGCTGCTCAAAATTCTGTCTATTGAGAGATTTGCAAATTTTGTTATTGTTGACGCCTTTTTGGAGGCGCCAATCACTCAACAAGAACCGGCGGCGGTGCTCTCTAGTCAGGCGCGGACGGTCCGCGGCACAGGGCCGGACGGTCCGCGACCTGGCGCGAGGCGGCGGTGCTCTCTGGTCAGGCGCGGACGGTCCGCGGCCTTGGGCCGGACGGTCCGCGACCTGGGCGCATTAGCGGTGTCTTCCCTGCGTCACGCCGGACGGTCCGCAGCCCTGGGCCGGACGGTCCGCGACCTGGCGACAGGGTGTTGCCTTCCTCCTCCTTGCTGGAATCTAGATCTCGTCCCCTGGGGGGAAGGGATCTTAATGGTGCCCTGTGTCAATAGGTCACCCAGGGCATCCCCAGACGACGTGGAGTCGCCTAAGAATTAAGAGATCAATTCGAGGAAGAGGTCTTGGATGGACAACTAGATCTTGCCCCCCGGGAGGGGTGAGATCCTAGGGTCGTCTTGGGATCGGCAGGCCACCCAAGACGGATCTAGACGACGTAGAGTCGAATAGGGATGGAGGTGGATATGTGGAAGACTACAACTAGAACTATGTTACATCTACTCCTAGGGCAGGAAAAGTAAATAAGGTAATTGGTTCGATTGGAATGTGTTCGGGGGTTCTCAATCGGCCGTACCCTTTATATTTATAGGAGAGGAGGTCTGGACCTTTTCCTAAGAGATAGCAACAAACTCCCACGTGATTAGATGGATAACCACGCACGAGATAAGGATAAATATCCGAGTCAATCTTATCTCGGGACACGCGGACCGTCCGGGCCTAAGGGCCGGACCGTCCGCTCATTTTGGTGTCCAACATATGCCCCCCTGCCTTTTGGTGGAGCTTGGCGAACCAAAAGCATCAGTGAAAACTTCGGAAACAATTGACCTCATGAGCTTTTGTTCCCGAAGTAAGGACTCAGCTCGATGCAAGTCATTGGCTCTTGCGATCAGATAATATAAATATTTGATGGAACTTTAATGCACAGAGGCCGTTTCGGATCGCATCCTCTTCGGCCATGTCTACCTGATCAACCTGTCAATAGGCAAAAACTTGTGGTGCCCCCCAGCCCAAATAAGCAAACGGATTGGGCCAGTAATATGAATTCATCGCCGTACCACCCCACACATGAGCAGGACAACACATCGGCGATGGATAGAACGGGACGCACCATGCTATCCCCGGAGGAGGATGACAAGGCGATCTTGGTTGTGCTACCTTTTGGGTCCGTTTAGTTGGCTTTTGCTTTCGCACAGATCGCCCTTTTGACTTAGTCTGCTTTATTGGCCGGTTGTGCGGAACGGCCTTCTTCGTATATTTGGCAAGCAACTGACCAAAAGTAGGGCCGACTCTACTGAGTCGTCCAGACGTCTTAGTAGTATTTTGTTTCCTAACACTTGTTTTGGAACCTTGTGGTCTGGTGGTCTGAGGTTGTTGCTTCTGACTGTCTGCGGACCGTCCGACCATTATAGCCGGACCATCCGCTCCTGTCTCGGACTGTTCAGCCTTAGTACCCGGATCGTCCGGCGTACGTAGGACAGGTGACCGTGATCGGGTGTCCGATCGTGCTTGCCCCTCGGTGCCTCCGGTCTTTCTTTTGTCCGGAGTCTTCCGAGTAACCATTCTGCATGACATATTTGGTGTGCGGGGATCACTAATGACGATATTTTTATCTTTGCTTTTATCGGCCGCACAGGGCCGAACTATGACTTTTTTGCTTGTCGGCTCTAATGTGGTGGTAGGGACAGGTGGCCTGTCAATCCTTACCTCCTTTTGAAACCTCAACTGGCCTTCGTTTGTAGCCGATTGTATTTGCCGACGAAAGACAACACAATCATTGGTGTTATGAAGAAAGGAGCCATGCCATTTACAATATATACGTCCTTTTAATTCTTCAACCGGAGGAATTATATGTGATAATTTAATATTACCATGTTTAAGCAACTTATCAAATATTTTATCACACTTAGTAATATTAAATGTGAACTTAACCTTTTCCTTTTGTGTCGAGTGCGGGTGAGAGCGAACAGAAGGTTTGGCCTTAGTGGGCCAAACAAACTCATGTGACCTTTTTGGTTCTTGGGGCTTGGGTGGCCGGTTATATTTATGTCGGCCTTCCGCACTAGGCGGATCACAGGTGACTTCTGGTGCTCCGGACGGTCCGACCTGCACAGTCGGACGGTCTGCGGGTGGATCGGACGGTCCGGTAATATCCTCGGATTGTCCGGTCACGTCAGGCAACACCTGTGACCCTTGTGGTGGGCTCTGTGTAACTCCGGACTGTCCGGCGTAGGGTGCCGGACGGTCTGACGGAGGGCCGGACGGTCCGCAATTGTGTGCGGACGGTCCGGCCGTGCCCAGGGTTGACTCACCATTTAGCGAAGATGGTGATGATGGTCGTCCTAGATATGAGTCCATCGGCATACCAGAATATGGCTGGGAAAACCCATTTGCCGCCGATGTGTTTGGCGCAATTGTTTCATCGTCTAATTTATGTGATAAAAAATTAGGCATGTGAGTTTTTCCTAATGCATGTGCCATCCTCTCTATATCCTCCGTGATACTTTTAATCCGATTATCAAAAGAAATTTTAATAGATGGAATATCATCGGCTGACCTGGCATCACCTATTGTGGGGAGCTGTTGCAGCACGGCTAACATATACTCGGCGTTTATCTCCCTCTCTTGGATGGTCTTCTGGTGGCAGTCTACCTTGAAGTGCGAGAGGTACCACTTATCCGCCACCTTGAGCACCTGATCCTTTTGTCGGTGGGCCTCCTCGTCTATTTTCTTCATGTCATCTTCTAATCTTTTATGCTCAGCGGCCGATAAATTAGTCAGCCTTGTGTTGCTGTTTGAAGAAGCACCGTTGAGATCTTTAGAATCGGCCATGTAAGTCTGATTTTGTAGATCTGCAACTTCGTCCCCAGCGGAGTCGCCAAAAAGTATGTTGACGCCTTTTTGGAGGCGCCAATCACTCAACAAGAACCGGCGGCGGTGCTCTCTAGTCAGGCGCGGACGGTCCGCGACACAGGGCCGGACGGTCCGCGACCTGGCGCGAGGCGGCGGTGCTCTCTGGTCAGGCGCGGACGGTCCGCGGCCTTGGGCCGGACGGTCCGCGACCTGGGCGCAGTAGCGGTGTCTTCCCTGCGTCACGCCGGACGGTCCGCAGCCCTGGGCCGGACGGTCCGCGACCTGGCGACAGGGTGTTGCCTTCCTCCTCCTTGCTGGAATCTAGATCTCGTCCCCTGGGGGGAAGGGATCTTAATGGTGCCCTGTGTCAATAGGTCACCCAGGGCATCCCCAGACGACGTGGAGTCGCCTAAGAATTAAGAGATCAATTCGAGGAAGAGGTCTTGGATGGACAACTAGATCTTGCCCCCCGGGAGGGGTGAGATCCTAGGGTCGTCTTGGGATCGGCAGGCCACCCAAGACGGATCTAGACGACGTAGAGTCGAATATGGATGGAGGTGGATATGTGGAAGACTACAACTAGAACTATGTTACATCTACTCCTAGGGCAGGAAAAGTAAATAAGGTAATTGGTTCGATTGGAATGTGTTCGGGGGTTCTCAATCGGCCGTACCCCTTTATATTTATAGGGGAGGAGGTCTGGACCTTTTCCTAAGAGATAGCAACAAACTCCCACGTGATTAGATGGATAACCACGCACGAGATAAGGATAAATATCCGAGTCAATCTTATCTCGGGACACGCGGACCGTCCGGGCCTAAGGGCCGGACCGTCCGCTCATTTTGGTGTCAACAGTTATAATTTAAAACCATAGATGGACACTGAAACAGAGTTTGTTCCTTCATCTCCGGCAGTCTGTTCCTTCTCTTTTCTGAACGCTGCTAGCAGCGCGGGTAGTCTGGCGGGGGCGGCGGGAGCACGGCGTCGGGCGTGGGCCCGTCTTCAACCTCGAAGGCCATGGCCAAGCCGAAGGGCAGATGCGCGTCCAGGTGGCAGTGCATGATCCAGACGCCCGGGTTGTCCGCTGTGAAGCGGATGACGGCCCAGCCGCCGCCAGGGACGGCGACGGTGTTGCGCTGCTGCGGGTTGACGAGATTGTACTTGCGGACGTGCCTGTGCGCGTTGAAGTTGCCCGGGCCCTGCGCCAGCACGAAGAAGTTGAAGCCGTGGAGGTGCAGCGGGTGGTTCTCGGCGCCAAGGACGGCCGTGTTCTGCAGCACCACCTCCACCGTCTCGTTGTACCGCAGCGTCTTCACCTTGGTGCCCTTGGACGTGAGCATGAACGACCGGTTGGCCGCCGTGGCGTCGCCCGTGAAGTCGAACATCACCGGCGGCCGGTCGGGGAAGTCGCGCGTGTACACGCCGTCCGGCGCGCCCCGCATGTGCGCCTCCAGCAACGACATGGTCGTCGGGAGCTGGAAGGAGACGTTGTTCATGCTGGCCGCCACGGAGCCCAGCGTCCGGTTGCAGAGCGTCTGCGCCGACGCGCACGGCGTGGCGCCCAGGCCGAACGTGACCAGCATCCGCGTGTCCACGTGGAGCGGCACCCCGTCCTGCAGCAGCCCCGTGAGGCTCGCGTAGAAGCTCTGAGCGGTGGCGCTGTCGTTGAACGCTGGCATGGTAGGCATCAGTGTCGGCTGCTCGTCGTCCGGCAGGTAGGTGAGGAGTGCCGTGGTGGCGGCGCTGTAGGTGGCGTTTGCGAGGCTCTGGTACACCTGTGCGGCCATGTAGTAGCGGCGGCCCGGGTCGGCGTCGGCGCGCATGAGAGCGTCCACCGTCTGTCCCGGCGCGATGACGATGACGTCCGTGTGGTAGGGGTCGGTGTAGCAGGCGTCGGCGGCGACGACGGTGAAGGAGTGGTTGGCGACCTTGAAGAAGAGCTCGTAGTTGAGAGCGGCATTGATGATGCGGAGCAGGTACGTCCTGCCGCGCTGCACGGCGAGTTCATACTGGGAGGAGGAGCTGTTCTCGCTACCGCCGGCACCAATGAGGCCGTTGATAGTTAGCGCGACTGAGTTGTTGGGTCCTGCTCCCATGAGGAGTGCCTGCCTCTCGACGTCGACGACGCTGACGTTCCACCACTCGCCGAGCAGGATGGTGGCCTCGCCGTGGGGTGTCGGGAACGGGTAGGACGACGGGGTCGCGGGGTGGAGGATGAGCGCGCCGTAGACAGTGGCACGGAGGAAGGAGACGTGGGCGTGCCACCACAGCGTTCCCTCCTGGCCGGTAACGTTGAAGCGGTAGGTGTAGGTGCCGGCGGCGGGGCGGATGGGGCACTGCGACACCATGTTGGGCCCGTCCGCCCAGCAGGAGAGGCGCTGCAGGATGCCGTGCCAGTGGATGCTGAGGTTGTAGGGGGAGAGGTTGACGACGTGCACCACCACCGTGTCGCCGTCGCGGGCCTCGATCTTGGGGCCTGGGAACTGCCCGTTCACCGCGGTGATCACCTGGCTCTGCCCCAGCCGCTGCACGCTCAGGTTGCCCACCTGGATATGCAAGCATAGAATGGGATTTGTTAAAACAGAGAAAGACAGAGAGAGAGAGAGAGAGAGAGAGAGAGAGAGAGAGAGAGATTCAAGTGTATGTACATGGAAGGTGTGCTCAACAATGGCAGCGTCAGCCAACAAGTAGTCGTTTATGAGGTGATGGAGCAAGCACAAGACGATGGCGAGATGGAAATTAGCAGCAGTACTTGGGAGCCGAGCCATATTGCCTTTCAGAGCAGATAGAAAAGCAGCAAGCGATGCAACACCAACACAATGTTGCTCAAGCTCTCTCTGCTGTGTCATCTACATCTACATACATATATATATAGCTGCTCTGCTAGCTGGTCGTCAGTAGTGATGCTTCTTGCAAACTTTGTGTTAACAGTTAAGTCTGTACGGCATTAATCAAATGGTTATATATATATATATATATATATATATATATATATATATATATATATATATATATATATATATATATTTATAAAATTAAACCCCATCACGCTGTTACCGCAGCAGCAGATTCCATTCCACCTAAAACTTGTCAGGTAGGTTTAAGATTGAGATCGTCGTTTAGACTAGAGCCGTATGGGAGGACTCTAACAACAAGCCATGTGTAGACTTTTTATAACTTATAAGCCAATATGGACAAAACCAAAATTTGACTATTATATTGCTTGTCAAATAGTGGTAGTGCCAAAAAAATTGGCTAACACTATCACGAATATTAGGTATGTTTGCTTATGAGTCAGAGTTAGCCAGGCCAAATTTTAGGGCGGTTTAATAATTTGGCCAATGTTTAAATGCACAGCTCGTATATAGGCTCTCTGAAACCCTAGACACTAGCAGGTACCTCCCCTTGCTGGCATCAACACCAGCTTCCTATCGACACTGGCACCATCTCTCCCTCCCCTCCTCTTCCTCCCTCCCCCCACCCAATTGGTCCCACACCTCCCTATCGTCGTCGCGGCAGCAACGACAACCTCACCCCTCAGCTCCCCTCACTCCTCCCCCCTCACCCTACACCCCCTTCTTTGTGGCATCCTTGATGTTGGTGTCTACATAGGTGGTAGGCCAAAGCCATGGGAGATAGGGCTGACTAGTGCAATGGCTCTACCACACATTGGGTCCTTGGAATCATGCCTATGGACGACACTGTTGAAAATATCAGGTAATACTAGAGAGAGTGAATAGGTCTATTTAAAACGAACTTGATGCAGAGCCGTTAGTAAACATGAACAACACTGTAGGCAAAACTACGATGGTGCCATGTATCAAAGCAACTCGCAAACACGGTTCAAAAATTACCCAATGGATAGTAGATCGAGTAAATTACCGGGGTTCCAAGAGTAGCGTAGAGCCTATGTCACCATTTGAACAAGGTTGGAGGATAATACACAAGTAGATCATAATCAAACTCCAAATACATCAACAAAACGAGTAGAGCACGACACTGTAGCAAGAACATAAGAGATAAGTGTTATATCCTGTCGTTCAACTCGTCAATAAGGTTTGCCTACTTCCACATTGTTGAGGAAGCCACCAAAACTTAGGTTTCACTTAACCCTATCATGTTCTCAATCCAAGAGCTAGCACAAGTCACTTGATTGAGAGTTCTTGCTAGATGTTGGATGAGTTACAAGAGTTGGGTGCTTTGACAGGCAAAGCCTAGCTGGCTAGGAGCTCTTGCTCCATGAGTAAAGAATCCAATCCATCGGCTTGAATGTGAACCAAGTGATCTAGGAGTTTCATTGGATGAGTTACAAGAGTTGGGTGCTTTGGCAGGCAAAGCCTAGCTGGCTAGGAGCTCTTGCTCCATGAGTAAAGAATCCAATCCATCGGCTTGAATGTGAACCAAGTGATCTAGGAGTTCCATCTCAGTTTGGACAGCTCCCTAATGGAGTTATGAAGGCCAATCCCTTAAGGAATCTCAAGGGAATGAGTGGGAGAGTTTGAGTGCCTTCAATGGAGAGCGGAGAGCCTATATGTTCCTGATGAGGAGTGAAATTCTTGAGATAGCTGTTGGGAGGAAGGAGAAGAGGTATAGATGCCCTTCCTTTCTCAACTGACTGTTAAGTCACGACAGTGTCGTAGAATACGTGGCAGTGCCACGCAAGCCATCGATAGAGGTTTAGAGAGTTGCTTGAACTAACTTTGTTTAGCTTGAGTAAGTGCCTCAAAATAATACGAAAATCTTTAAGAGTATAAGAGAAATTTTTGGCTGATCTTTTACTAGCATATTATTTCAAATTTGGTATGCTTAGCATCGCCCCTATTTGGCCACGTCCAAATTTTGGCTTGGTTCACCACTTGGTCTACAAACCAAACATGGTACTCCCTCTCACCGCTTAAAAATATAGTTCTTTGTATCCCACTTTTTATCCGTGCATATTCAAATAAATGATAATGAACATAGGCATACATGCAAACTACATCTATAAGTTATTAAATGAATATATGTTTAGTTTAAAACAAATTATATTTTGTGATGGAGGGAGTATTGTTTAGCCATACCTTTGACACTGATTGTAGCTAGCGCATGACAAGATTTTCTTTGTCTAGCCAAACATGCTACCCTCACTCACATACTGTGGAATAATGCATGGCAGCTACCGGTACCATAATATAGATATCGTTCAAAAATTATCTGCTGCAGGTAGCTATTGGTACTACCAATTTAGCTACTTTACTTATTTACTACATTATATTTTATATATAATGGTACTGAGTATGCATGCGCTGGTTTTTTTTTCAATTCATTATTTCATACGCAAACTGCACCCTGTCACACTAACTAATTATTGGGCTTTGCCGTGTTCTATTAACACAAGCAAAATGCAAGAGAAAAACTTGCATGCAAGCTAGCTACGGTTGACGCCCTGCCACTTTGTTTATTAGAGCGAGCAAGCGAGCGGTTTGGTGGCCTCTCTCACCGTACCTGGCCTCCTGTAGTGTTGTCTACCTTTTGTTCTCTAGGATTTTTCTAGCATGTCTTCTGAGCATCGATGTCGACTGAATTGGGCTTTATCGCTTCATATGTTTATCTTTGTTTATCAAGCATAATTAAGAGATATTCTATAAAGGAAGAAGGTGTAATTGGATAAAGGTATTCGAATTCTATGATAATCTGATTTAAATACATAATGTATTTATCTAGTACTGTTAGAATCATGTCACACCCGGCTTTAAGGAACAAAGCCAGGTGCATCTCATACATGCGCCAAGAAGACAACATATATAATAATAGAGTGTATAGAGATAAATGTCACAATAACATCAGAGTGTTTATTACATAGCGGAAGTCTTATTACAAAATAAAAGATAAATATAAAATGAACTAAGGATCATCCTTGGCGCCAATGTCAACTGAGAAACGCCACCTAGATCAGATCAAACTCCTCGCCTTGTGGCTCCTCCTGAACCACCTGCTCTTCTCCTGTGAGGGGTGTGAGACATCAAGGGTGAGCTCACACATGATCATAGCTCAACAAGTTGTGGGGAACCAGTGGACATGAACTCACCAAAGGTGGGAGTTCATGTGATGTGTAAGGCTAATCAATGACAGGGGTGAAAGCCGAGCATTGCTTTTAAGTAGTTGGTCAAACTTTTATTAGCAGTTACTAAATGTAAGTAAATACCAAACCTTAATAAAGTAATAAAACAAAATTAATAATAAACCCATGCATATGCAAATGAGAAATTAAATTTAAGTTCCACAATTTAATCATCAGAGAGTCCTGAGCTGCTCATGACCGTGAGCTCGGCTAGTATACCAGTTTTACACTCTGCAGAGGTTGTACCCTTTACCCACAAGTCATGTTACCCATCTACCAAGGGATCACGACTCCCATACATCTCTACCTAGAAAGCGAGGCAGGGCAACACTACGAGGCCTTTACAAAGTTCCACTAGCTTTCGAAAACCCGCTATAGTTTATGGGAAGAGCACTTGCAAGAACCCCGTCTGACCGCCATCGCAGCAAAATCAACCCGAGAACCTCCTTGCATGCAACTCCTCTACTGCCCTTGCCCCTTTCGGGTAAGGTAGTCTTCCACTAGCTTTCCTAATTAGTTAGCCAAGGGGTCCCATTTCTCCCTTGTGGTGGCACGTGTTCTTCAAGTTAAGCTCCATATTCCAATTAACATTAATGATCTTGACATGAACATAAATAGAATAACAAAAGACTTGGAACATGGATATAATGAAAGATTATCCAAAACCATATAAAGCAATAGCAAACTACCCATGTGATTCATGGATAACAAGGTAAAAAGGGATAAACAATCTAGGGTGACATATTGGGTCCCATCAAAATTAACCTATGCATGAATAAATAACATTAAAGAACATTAATGGGTATAAAAGTGGTCAAGAGCACAACTTGCCTTCAATGAGCTCCTGCTCAGCTACTTCTATCTGCTGGTCATCAGGATCCTCAGTCACGGGCTCTTCTACTCGCCACAATACAAACAAGCACAGTATATAGGAGAAATTAATATCACACCAAACATGTAAACAAAATACATAATAAAAATCTACCCATTAAAATAAAATCCTAGGAACAGGAATCATAATTTTTGGACTTATAGATTTTAAAATATGAATTTCCAAAGGTTTCATGTGTTTAAAATAGGATTAAGTGAGAAATAAATTTTCTTACTGTTTTCATGACAAAACAGAGACTCTAAGTGATAGATAATAAAATTATAAAATTTTAGAAACTGGAATGGGTTAATTTGGACTAAAATGGATTTTCTATGATTTATACAAGTTCTAGGGTTTATTTTCATATTAAAAATCCAATTTCCAAATCATTTAATCAATTTAAATCAGTATTGGACTGGGCCTCAATTCCTGGAAAACTCAGGGGTCTCGGGGTAATAAATCTAAGACACAGAGCACAGAGTAGTAGGACGGCGGGTTGTTTTCTGATAAGCGCAGGGATTCTTTTGTGAAGTGAGCGACCGAAGCGGTACGCTGAGTTCTCAAACGTTAGATTAAATCAGAACGGCCACGATTAGATTAGCATCAGAACGAATCGGTATGCGCTACCCGCCATTGATTCCGAGATCTACGGTAAGGATTTAATTAATGCGAGATCTAAACATGTCCACGCGATGAAGATCCAACGGTGTGGATCAAACCGAGCGAAGGGGGTATGCAGCGCCTCATCTCAGCCATCCACTACGAAACCAACGACACGCAATCCGTCTTCTCCCCTTGTTCCCGAGCGCGGCGGCGCACAACTCCGCGCGGCGGCTAGGCCACCGGGGTTCGAATCCGGCCCACCCGCGAACACATTACCAATTAAATCCTACCACCTACAATTGATGCCACCCGGAACTCAATTTCCCATCCAACTTTGGTTGACCTCGAGTATAGGACCCGGTACACGGTGCGCCGCGGCGGCGCCATGACCGAGCAGCGTACCCAGGGATTCAGCTACACCATACTATAATTCGCTAGAGCATAATAGTGAGGAAGGGAAGACGAACACAATGAGGGCTCACTTGTGGTCGACCGAGATGAGGTGACGCCGGGGCACCAGTCCGCGGCACCGTGCGGCGATAACCTTCTTTCGTGCAAAACTCGCGTTGTGGTTGGTTCTGGCTTCCTATAAGGGATGGGCGAACACGTGAAGAAGGCCACAAGCATTATATGGGCGCCAGGTGGTCAAGAATGCAACAGCCGAGACCGAAATCGTGGGAGAATCCCGGTCACTGCAGCGGGGAGTTCGGACCGAGCACTGCGGTCATGACGAAGAAGGTGGTGACACTGACCGAATGGTCCCACATGTCTGTGAGTGCAAAGATGCGAGCGTGCGCCCATGAGACTGAGCAGAGTGCCCCGCATGGAAGACGGCCGCACGCGAGCAAGGGACTGCACCGTGGGTCCCGGCTGTCGGCGCGCGTGGAGTGCCCAGTTGGGCCGCGCGGGTCAAAAGGGGAATTGGGCTGAATGGGTAATTTTGGGCCCAACAGTGGGATTTCACCTTTTCTTTTTATATTTTCATTTCCCTATTATGTCTCCTTTTTATTTTGAATTCCAAATTTGAATTTGAGACCTTTTTAGGAGTTTCCTCTTTAAGTCCATTATACAAATTCACACTCTAGTTCTGGAATAATATATTATTATTCACTTATTTTTATCCACACCATATTTATTTTCTTCTCTTTTCTAGGTTCAAGAATTTCTTTTATTTTCCAAATTCTATTTTGGGAATTTAATATAATTCTTCTTCAAATTATTTTATGTTGTCACAAAATGCACACAAAATAAAATCCAGCATGATGCATAATTTGGTGGCATACATTTTTATTGATTATTTGTTTTCAAATGAAGTGTTCACATGTGATGATAAATATAGATGACACATATTTGTGTAAAGGAATAGAATCTCTCTTTTTAGACTCTTCTTACAAAGTGGTGTTACAAATCAGCTCATATATAAGTATGCTATCATGAAGGGTTTTAACTCATCTAACAGATTAACATGCAACACAAACATATCCGTATTTGGCTTATTGGTGTTACTTCCAAGCATATCTGTATTTTTACATAGTGTGTCGAGTTCATCATCATCTACCTCCATGAATCCTCTCCATTGTCTACCCATCTCCGAGGACCAGCTGACGGAGTCCAATCATGCGCTATATCACACATAAGTTAGGGTTGCTATCCATGGTGCAAAGTTGCTCAACTTCCTGACCGTTGACACAGGCACTATTGGCCAAAATCTTTTAGAAGGGCGACGACAGAAAAAAGATATAGTTGGACAATCCGGAGTATGAATATTGAGAAGCCAGAGTGAGAGCACCTAGAGGGGGGGGGGGTGAATAGGTGATCCTGTAAAATTTCAACACTAATAGCCACAAAACTTGGTTAAGTGTTAGTGCAATAGAACCAAGTGGCTATAGAAGAGTTCTTGTGAGACACAATAACCATAGAGAAAGAAAACACAAGAAACACAGTGGTTTATCCCGTGGTTCGGCCAAGTATAACACTTGCCTACCTCCATGTTGTGGCGTCCCAATGGACGAGGGTTGCACTCAACCCCTTTCAAGTGATCCAATGATCAACTTGAATACCACGACTTTTCTTTGCTTTTCTCTTTTTCCCGTTTGCGAGGAATCTCCACAAGTTGGAGTCTCTCGCCTTTACAACAAAGATCACAGTGAAAGCACTAAAGTAAGGATGGGAAGCAACACACACAAATCCGTAGCAATATACACGCACACAAGCCAAGACTTGAGCTCAAAATGAAGCACAACAAGTTCGCAACTAGAAAGGAGCTCAAATCACTAACACAGTCGATCAAGTGCGCGGAGACGGAGTGTGGAAGACTTAGAATGCTCAAAGTATGCTTGGGTGACTCCTTCATGCGCCTAGGGGTCCCTTTTATAGCCCCAAGGCAGCTAGGAGCCGTTGGAGGCAATCTTGGAAGGCTAATCTTGCCTTCTGTCGGGTGGCGCACCGGACAGTCCGGTGCGCCACCGGACAGTCCCTGTAGCTGTCCGGTGCGCGATCTCCTTCCTTTTTTGGCGCATCCGATCGTTGCAGATTCGTGGCAGTTGGCACATCGGACACTGTCCGGTGCACACCGAACAGTCCGGTGCCCCCTACCGACCGTTGGCGCGCCCACGCGTTGCCTGCGGATTGCGCGGTCGACCGTTGGTGCAGTCGACCGTTGGATCACCGGACAGTCCGGTGCACCACGGACAGTCCGGTGAATTTTATCCGTACGCCGTTGAACTTTTCCCGAGAGCGACGACTTCGCCGCGGACGACTCACCGGACAGTCCGATGCACCACCGGACAGTCCGGTGATTTATAGCCGTACGCCGCCGTCGAGTCCCGAGAGTGGCCTGTTCACCGAGATTGGTCTGGCGCACCGGACAGTCCGGTGCACCCAGACCGAGCAGGAGTTGGCTGTACACAACCAACTATTTTCCAATTGCTTATCTCCTGTTTCTAGCACTTAGACACAACACATTAGTACCCAAATCAATGTACTAAGTCTAGAAACGTACCTTGTTGCATGATTTACACTTCTTCAACCTTTGGCACAAATTAAGACTTAGAGGATATGTGTTGGACACTTAATCACCAAAACACTTTAGAAATGGCCCAAGGGCACATTTCCCTTTCACAAAGATCAACAAGTTCTGAGCTATCTTCTCTCATCACTATCAAAAGACATGCCGATTCAAGTTTCTTCGATCAAAACCACATCTGAAGTCTAGACAAAGATACTCACTTCCATTTTTTGAGTTTTGAACACCTTCGGCAAGCATCACCTTCGTCATGCCGCCAAAGAAAGCTTCAGCAACAGGGGCTGCCGCTCTGCAGCCGCTGGATCCCAATCAGGATGTCCTTTCTCTTAGGGAGGCCCAAAGCCAGAAGAGGAAGGCCACCAGTCCGACGCCTCCGGAGGACGACTTGGATCAAGAAATCCAAAACTTGGAGATGCTCCATCAACAGGTACAACGGAAGAAGGAAAAGATGGCTCGTCTAGCTGACCTACAAAGGCAGATAGACGAAGCCTCTGAAGAAGTTCGTCATCTTGCTCAAGATGACCAGAACCGAAGGCCTCTGCGCAGAGAGCTTCATCAGGAGGGCTTCTACAATGAGGACGATTGGTATGATGATTTTCATCATGGAAATTTTGCTTTTGATGAGACTTCTCCTCTATTAACAGAACTGAAGGCTACACCTTGGCCCCAGTCTTACAAGCCACCCAACTCCCCATGTACGACGGTCATTCAGACCCGAAGCAATTCTTGATGAGTTATGAAGCAACCATATCTTCTTATGGTGACAATACTGCAGTCATGGCAAAGTCTTTCGTCATGGCTGTCAGGAGTGTTGCACAAACCTGGTACTCCTCTCTTCGGCCAGGAACAATCACCTCATGGCAAAAGCTGAAGGATATGCTGATAACCAGCTTCCAAGGGTTTCAAACGAAGCCGGTCACTGCTCAAGCTTTATTCCAGTGCACCCAGGACCACGAAGAATACCTTCAGGCGTATGTCCAAAGGTTCCTGCGCCTGAGGGCACAAGCACCAACAGTGCCCAATGAAATTGTCATTGAGGCCATGATTAAGGGGCTTCGACCAGGACCTTCAGCTCAATACTTTGCCAGGAAGCCTCCTCAAACTTTGGAGAAGCTGCTCCAGAAGATGGACGAATATATTCGAGCTGACAATGACTTCTGCCAAAGAAGGGAGGAAGCATACAGGTTCTACGAAATGACCAGGGGCTTCGGAGGAAGATTCCATCCAAGGCACGTCAGGTCAATTCACAACTCTGCTCAGAGTGATGATAGAGGGAGTCAGCAGCAAAGACCGCAGTACTCCTCGCAAGCTTCGGGGCAGCAGCAAAGCTCGTTCCGGCCGCCAGCTCCAAGGGGCAGAGACGCCAGGGGCTTCGGAGGAAGATTTGGGGATCAGCCAAGGAAAATTTATTGTCTATTCTGTGGTGAGGACAAAGGCCATACCACCAGGATGTGCCATGTTACCATCCAGAAGCAAAAGGAGATAGCAGAAGCTGCAGCACAACAGAGTCAGCCGAAGCAAGTCATGCATACTGCTTCGTACCATTCGCCTTACATTCCAGAATATGTAGGCAACCACCCTGCAGCTTCTGTTGCTTCGGCAAGCCAACTCCAAGCATCTTGGCAACAGCCACCACCTCCACCACCAACGCAACACGGCCAGCAGCCAGAAAGGAGCCAGCACGCTCACCTTCAATGGGACTTCAGAGAAGAGTCCGAAGCTCGCACAGTCAATAGCACTGTGCCAGAGTCGAAGCATATTTACTGACAAATATCCTACCTCGACAGCAGTTTTTCGCATTCAGTATTATTTTCTTTTTTAAGAAACACTTATGGGAGGTTTAAGTGCTTTTTTATCGTTTTTAATCTCTTGTAACAATTTCGCTTTTTACCATAATGAAAATATATCTTCTCCACAGGCTTAAGTTGCCGAAGCATAAGAATTTATGATGACAAGGAGGACCTTCGAATTGTCAAAAATTTTGTTCTAAGGAATGCATCGTAATTTAGTCGAAGCACCAAAAAGTCGTTCCTAAGGGAACGCAGAGTAAGTTTTTTGCTCAAAAGTCGTTCCGAAGGGAATGTAGAGCTTACAGCGAAAAATAAACGCTGATTCCGCTGAAAGTAAAAGGCGAAGAAGCTCCTAAGGGAGGCTTACAGCGAAAAATAAACGCTGATTCCGCTGAAAGTAAAAGGCGAAGAAGCTCCTAAGGGAGGCTTACAGCGAAAAATAAACGCTGATTCCGCTGAAAGTAAAAGGCGAAGAAGCTCCCAAGGGAGGCTTACAGCGAAAAATAAACGCTGATTCCGCTGAAAGTAAAACGTCGACCTTCGGCAAATATCACTTTGCATAACATCACATCATTACATCATTCGCATAGCATAACATCATACATCATATTGCATCAACAATGCAAAGAAGGGGATCCCAGTATCGACATCCGAAAATTGTTTCGAAGGAAAAGTGGCAAGACACAAAAAATAGCTATTGAAGAATTATACTTTCATCAAATGGAAACATCTATTGGTTATTAATTTTATGAGGATTGGTTACTGATCATATGAGAACACGAATGTTATTTACGAAGCATGAAAAGAAGGGAAGGTGTTTTTTCGCCGAAGGCTCAAAAACGGTATGTATATGAAGTTTCATGCATCGTAAAGAATAGAACCATAAATAGTTAATATATTACATTCAAAGTTACAAAATATTACACATGTTTCTCAACAAACATTATATTCTAAATGTTTTTACAGCAGCATCTAATCTTCCCTTAGAACTACTTCTGCAGCTTCGTTTAGTAGCTGATCAACAACTTTATCCATGATGGCTTCGACCATTTTCCTAATTTCGTCATCCCATTTTGCGTGGGGGCCCGCAGATGGTTCAGCAGGTTCTGAGGGAAGGGAGAAGATACGGCTATATTACTATTACAAACCGCGAACAAGTTCGAAATCAAAAAATTACAACAAAGAGTCAAAAACCACTAGTCAATACCTATTTGCCCTTCGGGCTCTGCACTTCGCTCAGCGGCCCCTGCTACTTTTCTAGCGTCATGAATGTCTTTTTCGCTTTTTCGAATAATCTCTTGGGCCATTTCCTGGCCACCATTGTCCCAGATGTCGGTGAAAAATTTTCCACCGACCAGGCTTGCTTCGGCCGAGGGGTCTTTTATATCTTCGGAGGATAAAGCGGCTTCGGATTGTGCTAAAAACTTCACATGCTCACAGCCTTTCCTCTCCAAAATGCTAGCAATCTCCCTGGCACCCGAAAAGGCACATATGTCTCCGCGGCTATTCAAAATTTCTTCAAAGGCCTCAGTTTCGTGACTAATCCATTCGATTGGACCCCCGGGGTCACCCTTTGCGAAGTTCTCTTCACTTGAAAAAGCGCCAACGTTGGCGAAGCTGGTCTTTACTTTTTTAACACATTCTATAGATTTCTCATAGCATCTTTTCTTAGATGCACGAAGCTCTTCAACGCTTTTTTTCAAATGGTTTGCCCAATGTTCACTGAGTTCTCGTTTTGTTTCTTCAAGTGTGCGTTCCTCTTTAGCTCTGGCCAGTTGTTTTCGGAGATCTTCAATTTCACGCCTCTGAGCCTCAGCTTGAACTTTAAAAGTAGCTTCATCTTCTTTTATTCTATCTATCAATGAATGCAATATTTTATATTTTTCGAGACCTTCATTCCTTAGTTCAATTACTTCGGAACGAAGGTTGCTCAGGGCCATAACACACCCTTCGTCTTCGGCATCTTTTTGGGCCCTGAGGGCATTGCTAAGTATAAGGCCCTGCAAAAAGAAAAATGTGTGTGCGTTAATAAATTTAAGCAAACGAAAAATTTTGGTTTCAAGAAAAAATACGAAAACCTCATTCTCTGTACCTTTAAGCTATTATATGCCAGGCTATCGGCTAGCTCGTTTTTCGACAGCACCGAGAGCCCGTCTTCCAGTGTTGGGAATTCGAAGCTCTTGCTCATCTCCCGACAGACAGAAATCTCCTTGCTGTCAGGGAGACAATACAAAAAGTCTTCTTCTCTACTGCCATTGAATATCAACGCCCCCTTTGGATATTTCAATTTTTGGGCGTAAAACTGGGCCTCTTGCTGTTCTTTTTCAGTCAGTTTTTTCCCCGAAGCATGACGAAGAATATAATCGAAGGTTTCAGAAGATGCTTCGGGGGCGGCAGTACCGGTTTCTTCAGCTGAAATTTGTTCTGCTGCTTCTGTTTCTTCGACTTCCAAGGATTTCACCTTGGTGGGCTCCGAAGGCCCAGCTTCAGTCTCAGTCTGATGTTTTGAGGTTTCGGCATCAAATGCTTCAGTATGTACTTCGGAAGATTCAACAATTTTCTTCGGAGTTGTGCTTGAAGACTTAATTGTCTCCAAAACATCCAGCACATTAACCATCCTTTTTCTTTTTGGGGTCACTGCTGGACCCTTTTGGCTTTTTGTTGCCTCAATTTTTGCTGAAGGACTTAGAACTTCTGATGTCTTTGTTTCTTTAGCCCTCGGTTCTTCTATTTTTTCCGTTGCCGGCACTTCGGCCAGCTCTTCAATATTTGGCAGGGTAGTTGGTTCTTCAGCTTCGGTGGCCGAAGAGGTCTCACCAGCAAACTCAGGCACTGTGGCCGGTTCAATATAACGTGGCCGGTGTGTGAGAACCTTTACCCTTTTCCTCTTCGGCGCTGGCTCGCTAGGAGCGGCTGAAGCAACTTCCTTCGCAGAAGATGTATTTTTTCTTTTTTGACCCCGCGTTGGATAACGGTAGTCGGGGTAGACAAACCCAATTGCATCAAATACTCGGTTGAGTCTCTTTTTCTTTCGGCCTCCGAAGGCCGCTGATAGTGCAGTGTCTTCGGCCTTCGAGTATAATCCAAGCAATTCATCACTTACGGTCTCAATACTTTTTAGCCACTCATCATCTGGCTCGACGAATTTATCTCCATATTGGAATGTGTATTTTAGCTTAACTAATCCACCTTCGTCAGTTTCTCTAACGATCTCCTTCGACATTTCCCACTTTTCTACAAGTGGCCATATTCTGAAGGCAATGTGTTCTTGGACCAAATCCCTTGTCCCAATAAAAGAGCAAACCACGCCGAAGGCTCTATGGCATTCTTCGGCTGCTTCATTCATTTCTACCTTCGGCCTCCGAAGGCCGAAGCGTTGCCAGATAGGGCGCATAATGATACCTTTAATATCTTCCCGTGTTTTCAAGTCATTCTTTATATAAAACCATTCCGTCATCCAGTCGCCGGGCCACCTCTTTCGAAAGGTTGGCACGAGACAGCTTGACCCAGACCGGGCGCCGAAGCTGTAGCAGCCAAAATTGTTGTGATACTGCTCTTTGCCCCAGGGTTTTGTCTCATACAATAGCTCATGTATGTTGCAGAAACTTTTTGCATTTGGTTCTAAACCTTGGCTCCTCACGGCCCAGACGAAGATGCCCATTCTTATGATTGCTTCGGGAGTAAGTTGATGAAGATAGATTTCAAATATCTTCAGTACTTCTATAACAAAACTGCTCAAGGGAAACTGAAAGGGAATTAGGCTTACACCTAGTTCCTAAATAATTTTGGTGGTTGAATTGCCCAACACAAATAATTGGACTAACTAGTTTGCTCTAGTGTATAAGTTATACAGGTGCCAAAGGTTCACACTTAGCCAATAAAAAGACCAAGTATTGGGTTCAAATAAAGGAGCAAGGGTCAACCGAAGGCACCTCTGGTCTGGCGCACCGGACTGTCCGGTGTGCCACCGGACATGTCCGGTGCACCAGAGGACTCCAACTCCAACTCGTCACCTTCGGGAAATTCCAGAGGTGACTCCGCTATAATTCACCGGACTGTCCGGTGTACACCGGACAGTGTCCGGTGCTCCAACGAAGAGCGGCCTCAGGAACTCGCCAGCCTCGGGAATTCATGTCGGCTGCTTCGCTATAATTCACCGGACATGTCCGGTGTACACCGGACTGTCCGGTGTAACTGCGGGGCAACGACTACTTCGGCTCCAACGGTCACCTGCCAGCGCATTTAATGCGCACCAGAGCACGCAGAAGTCAGGCACGCGTGGCATGGCGCACCGGACACTCTACAGTACATGTCCGGTGCGCCACCGGACATCCAGGCGGGCCCAGCAGTCAGAGCTCCAACGGTCAGAACTCTAACGGCCGGGTGACATGGCTGTCGCACCGGACATGTCCGGTGTGCACCGGACTGTCCGGTGCACCATGCGACAGACAGCTTTCACCAACGGCTAGATTTTGGTTGGTGGCTATAAATACCACCCCAACCGGCCACTTCAGCATGTGGGAGCCCAAGCAACATTCCAAGTCATCTAGTTGACATACTCAAGCCCTCCCAACCACATATATTCATTGATCCATCCTATACACAAGATTTAGACCACTACAACCAACACAAGTGCCACAAAAGAGAGAGCAAGCAAAAGAGAGCTACTCATTTGAGTTTAGCACTAGTGCCTTGTGAGATTCATTGAGAGATAGTGTGTGCTTCATCTTTGTGTTCATTTGCGCGTGGAGTTTTGACTCCCATTGAACTTCCTCCAAAGTTTTGGAGGCTTGTAAAAGCTAGCAAGAGACACCAAAGTGTGTGGTGGTCCTTGGGGGATCGAGAGTGATCCTTGAGAAGAAGAAGAGCTCGCCGATCCTTGTGTGATCGGGGGAGAGAGGGAAAGGGTTGAAAAAGACCCGTCCTTAAGTGTACTCCTCAACGGGGACTAGGCCTTCGAGGGCCGAACCTCGGTAAAACAAATCACCCGTGTCCATTGTGTTTATTGCTTGTGATTTGTTTGTTTTCTCGTATTCTAAGTTTCTCTTGCTCCATTCTTTGCCAATATCATTTGGTGTTGCTTCAAGTTAAATTTCCATTTAGTGAAGCAACACGTTGCAAGAAAGAACTTGTCCTAGTGCTCTTCTCATCTAAGGCTTCTTGCTTTGTTATTCTATAACTTATTTGATTCATCACTCCCTCTTTATTTAGCAATATTCTTTTCAAGCAAGAACTTAGTTTGTATACTCCTATATTTGTATATCTTGTTCTAACCACTAATCAAGGGATCTAGTTGGGGGATAAAGTTTTAATTTTCAGGTTTCGCCTATTCACCCCCCCTCTAGGCGACTTTCAATTGGTATCAGAGCTAGGCACTTCATCTTGAGTCTAACAACTCGAAGTGATGGCTCGTAGAAGATCCCAAAAGAACAAGAAGACCCAGGAGAACAAGGAGGTAACTCTTGAGATATTACTTTCCGATTGTTCCAATTATGATTCATGGTCTACTAGAGTGATAAATGCTTTTAGAGCAGTAGACCCACAATTAGAACAAATTTTAGACAAGAGTATTATTCCTCCTAACTATGCTAGGGAAAATGCCTCCGAAGAAGATTTAAGATGTATACGCTTAAACTATCTAGCTTATGACATATTAAGTAAATCCCTTAGCAAAGAAGATTATCATGCCTTCATAATAAAATATGACAAACCCATTTGTGATATGCATGATATTTGGACTAGAATTAAAAGAAAATTTAATAAGTCCAAACATGATAGTTCATATTGTACTTCTACTTCCTTTGGTATTTGTGATACTAACCCTTGCAAGGAAGAAGAAGAAAATGAACGGTGGAGACCAAACGATGAATCCACCTCTCCAAAAGGTTTGTCTTCCCATTTCGATTCCCACATGTGTTGTGTGGCTAATGCAAATGATAGCGGAAGCACAAATAAGGATGAGGAGGAAGAAAGAAGCTTTGTGCAACTCTACGCTCGCCTAAGCCAAGAAGATAAGGCAGTCATGCTCAAACTTCTAGAAAGAGCAAGAGAGCAAAGCGAAGCTCGTCAAAGGCTAGAAGATGTTCTCTCCATGAAAATGCTACACTTTGATGAGTTGACTAAAGAACATGAGGAGCTAAAGTGCTCTCATGTTGATTTGGTCCAAAGGTATGAAACTGTTTCAATTGAGCATGATAACGCTTTACATTGTATCGCTCAATTAGCAAATAGGAATACCTTTCTTAAAGACCAAGTAGAAAAGCTAAAAGTTGAAAATCTAGCTTTTCAAGAAAAATATGATATGCTTCTATGTTCTCATGAAAATCTTATGGATGATCATATCATATTAAACATTGCTCATGAGGTTGTGATAGAAAACTTAAAATCCCAACAACCTCACTCGTGCACATGTATTCAAATTGATACTATATTACCATGTGCTAATGCTTGTTGTTTGTCGACAAGCAAATCTTCCTTTGAGCTAGAATTTGCAGGAACAAATGATGATTCATATCAAAAGCTCAAAGAAGAAAATAAGAGGCTAAAGAAGAGCTTGACACAACTAAAAGGGAAATGCATTGCCCAACCTTCTCAAGATAACCGTGATCACATGGTGAAGAAGCTTGAGACGGGAACAACTGTGGCATGCACTACATCCCTTGAAGAAAATGTCAAGGATTTGAGGATTGCCAAGAAGAAGAAACAAAAGATGAAATTCAACACCTCCTCCAAAAGCCTCAACCACGCCTCCACAAAAGGTAACATCCAAGGTAATGATCAAGCCACACTTCACATTAAGAGGTGTAGTGAATGCTTTGAAGAGGGGCACTTGATTAGGTCATGTCCCTACATTAAAAATGGTTTGATTATTAACAAGGATGATAGACTTTGTTTTAAATGCTCCAAGAAGGGACACTTGCTTAGATCTTGTCCCTATTTAAAACAAAAAGGCATAGGGTTAGAAAAGAAAGTTTTTACTAACCATGTAGCAGGCAACAAACAAGGAAAGAAGAAAACTTCAAAACTTGAAAAACGCCTATGCTACACATGCCGAAAGAAGGGACATCAATGCAAGGATTGTCCCATTGGTAACAATTCCACTCCTAGCTTGTCAATTAATTCTCATGTAACTAGGCAACCCAAAATTGCAACTTGTGCTAGAAAGGTAATGAGTTTACCTAGTGCTAACACAAAGGACTTTTGGGTTCCTAGATCTTTGTTGACTAACCATGATGGACCCATCAAGCGATGGGTACCAAAATATGCTTGACAAGCTTTGTAGGAGAAGGAGATGATATGAAGCCTTGGGGTGCTTGAGAGAGTCCATTCAATTCTTATCACTCAAGCTATCAATCTTCAATGATCTATATACATGATTCAACCAAGGTTATTTTTTTTGCTATGTCTTAAACTCATATCATCTCGAGGAAGATATTGATGTTGTAGGAAATAAAGAGTTATCATGTGCCAAAAAATCAAGGCCTACAACATGGAGGAAAGTCAAAGGATGGTAACTTCTATGCTCTTAAGTGCAAGTATTTCAAACTATCATTTCTTATGTGTCTTGTGTAGTCACATAGAAATATGTAGCACTTCAAATATCTTTAATTTTATATTACCATTCTTTGAAGAATTTCCTTTCATATGGTAGATTGCATTCCTATCAATTCCATCCTATGGCAATCTACATGTTTTAAATTATTGAAAGTATCTCATGGCACGTTTTTAGCTAAGTTATTCTATTATTGCCATGATTCTAGATATAGAGAGATATTTCAAGTTCTTGAAAGAATATGGTGTCATGTAAGGAATTCAAATCCTTAGGACACCTACTAAAGGAAAACTCTCTCCATAACTAGAATAGTGAGACTAATGATTTTATCTAAGTAACCCAAGTAGTCTCACTTGTAGAGAATAAGTTTCTCTTTGGAAGCATGTAATCTAACATGAAAAGAAAAATCAATCCAATGTTTTATGATGTATTTTTACTTGCTCAAATTGGATATAATTCTTTCACATTTATCGCTTTCCAAATCATGAATTAGATTTATTCCTATAATCTCAAAGGATTATTTATGCTTGTTTTATGAGTTAAAATTGAGCATAACATCATCTATGGATAATCTAGTTCATGCTATGAAGTTTCCATGTTTTAGTAATCTAGCTTTTCATTCCTTATCAAAAAATGGTTACAAAAATGGAAACTAGTGCTTGTGTTACTAACAAAGTATCTCTTGAGCCTACTTATGAATATCTACAAAAAAAGTGCACAAGCCTCATGGGTTGTTCTTCACCCAAAAGAAGAAAGGTAAAAGCAAAGGTATGGGAACTCATCTTCTTAATCAAATATAGTTCCCATCAATGATTATTTACTCTAATTATATCTCTGTGAAGAAATAGATTCTTGATCGAATTTAAATTGGCTAAGATGTGCATTCAATCTCATTCTTCTCAATGCACTTATTCATTAGAATCTATTTCATGCCTTTGCTATACGTATTCTCATATTGATTTACTTCCAAGTAATGATTAATAAACTCAATATGAAGAAATAAAATTCCTATGATTGATCAAATTGTTAAATAGTGCATGTTTCTCTTTTCAAGTAAAAGTGCACTAATGTTAAGGACTTTACTTCATGTCTGTGTGACTTATGGATGATGAATTGTGCTTATTTTCTATCTAAAAGAAATCATCCTTCATTATATACTCCCTTGTGTTACTAACATCCTTCTTGAGTATTTTCAATAAGTTTGAAAGGAAAAAGAAGCCACTGCAAAGGGAGGACTCTCAAATGAAAGAAGAGAACATCAAGAACAACACAATCATGGTGTGGTTGTGAGTATTCTAAATCCTTTCATAATGAGAATACTAGGCTCAAGTTGATTATTGCAAAATTAGTGAGCCTTGATCAAGATGTATAATGCTTCCCTCTATTTGTCTTTAAAAGTAAATGCATCTATTCATCTCATTCAAATTCTTGATGCATATCTTTAGGGGGAGTCTATTTCTATATCTTGATTATGTGAGACTATTGCTTCTTCTTAAGTAGTTTCATATAGCCTCTTGCATGAGAATGAGTCTCTCATAAAGTATGCTACTATTTTTTAAATTCTTGTCTTTCACTCTAAAGTAGCATATTTGCTGGATTCTCCTATTCTAAGCTTAATTGATAATCTAATGCGTATGTTGTTCTTTTGATCACATCTGTTATTTGTTTGATCATTGAATGACTTCAATCAACAATCATGCTTCTTAGTGCCGTATATACTATCAATCGATATCTCTCTTGATATGCACTAAGTTAAAAGGAGAATTCATGATACATTTATGCAACTTGTGATCCATTTGATATATGCTAACAATAACTTGAAAAGATCACTAGTTGTAGAACTCTCTCTTGTGCAAAATATTTCCATATATTGTCATTAAGAATAGGTCTTAAGCATCTAAGACTAAGGACAAAGCACAATGAAGAGAGCGTCCCTATGTAAAGGTACAAAAAGGTAAAACTATCTCCTTTCATTTAAACTTGTACCTAAATCTTCCTTTTCTATACTCTCTTTACATATCTTGTTTAAAAGGAAGAGAAAGCATGTCCATGCATATCCCTGCTTCATATCTAGTTTAACTTCTCAAAAATTCATTCATGCTTTAATGCATCTTTGTTGAAACTAGATGAAGTGATTTAATTGACAAAGAGCTTAAAGCTTAACCTTGTAACGAGGATAAGCTGCCTTTATTCCAAAGGTGGATGGTCCTTAAGCCTCTTTGAAATCCTTAAGGGAAAATGCTTGAAATGTTTACAACATGCTTTCATAAGTGCATAAACTGTCATGAGCATCACACTTATAATATGACACAATGCACTTCACATTCTGTATAATATAGATATGTTCTCATTAACCTAATTATGTGCAATTGGCATTTAAGGCCAAAATATACGTTCCTCTCCATGCACATATTTAGGGGGAGCAATCTATGTTATATAGAATTATGATCATGCTTAATTTGACATATCCTTTTGATCATATCTCTTTTATGTCTATGACTAATGTGTTTTCAAGTATATTCTCATGCTTAGTCATAGGATTGAAAGGGAAATGGAGTATTCGGCAAAGACGACGCTTCCACTCAACTCCATCGGTATTATCCACTCTTTGCCGGTATTCCGCATAGTTCTTCACTTTGGTATAATCTTCACTCATATCTCTATTTCAATTGAATATTTCAATTGTTTGCCAAAGGGGGAGAGAAAGAGTAGGGCTTATATCTCACTCAAAGTATCCGTTTTTGGCGATTCATGCCAAAGGGGGAGAAAGTATGAGCCCAAAGCAAAAGGACCGCACCACCACCCTAATTTTAAAATTAATGGTTTTCAATTGGAAAATTTCAAATTGGTATCTCTTTGTGTTCTAAAGGGGGAGCAAGTAGTATTTTCAAAATTGATATCTTAAAACCCTCTTGAACACTAAGAGGAGAATTTATTTGAGGGGGAGTTTTGTTTAGTCAAAGGAAAAGCATTGGAAACAGGGGGAGAAAATTTCATATCTTGAAAATGCTTCGCAAAATCTTATTCATTTACCTTTGACTGTTTGCAAAAGAACTTTGAAAAGGATTTACAAAAATAATTTGCAAAAACAAAACATGTGGTGCAAGCGTGGTCCAAAATGTTAATTATAAAGAAACAATCCATGCATATCTTGTAAGTATTTATATTGGCTCAATTTCAAGCAACCTTTGCACTTACATTATGCAAACTAGTTCAATTATGCACTTCTATATTTGCTTTGGTTTGTGTTGGCATCAATCACCAAAAAGGGGGAGATTGAAAGGGAATTAGGCTTACACCTAGTTCCTAAATAATTTTGGTGGTTGAATTGCCCAACACAAATAATTGGACTAACTAGTTTGCTCTAGTGTATAAGTTATACAGGTGCCAAAGGTTCACACTTAGCCAATAAAAAGACCAAGTATTGGGTTCAAATAAAGGAGCAAGGGTCAACTGAAGGCACCTCTGGTCTGGCGCACCGGACTGTCCGGTGTGCCACCGGACATGTCCGGTGCACCAGAGGACTCCAACTCCAACTCGTCACCTTCGGGAAATTCCAGAGGTGACTCCGCTATAATTCACCGGACTGTCCGGTGTACACCGGACAGTGTCCGGTGCTCCAACGAAGAGCGGCCTCAGGAACTCGCCAGCCTCGGGAATTCATGTCGGCTGCTTCACTATAATTCACCGGACATGTCTGGTGTACACCGGACTGTCCGGTGTAACTGCGGGGCAACGACTACTTCGGCTCCAACGGTCACCTGCCAGCGCATTTAATGCGCGCCAAAGCGCGCAGAAGTCAGGCACGCGTGGCATGGCGCACCGGACACTCTACAGTACATGTCCGGTGCGCCACCGGACATCTAGGCGGGCCCAGCAGTCAGAGCTCCAACGGTCAGAACCCTAACGGCCGGGTGACGTGGCTGTCGCACCGGACATGTCCGGTGTGCACCGGACTGTCCGGTGCACCATGCGACAGACAGCTTTCACCAACGGCTAGATTTTGGTTGGTGGCTATAAATACCACTCCAACCGGCCACTTCAGCGTGTGGGAGCCCAAGCAACATTCCAAGTCATCTAGTTGACATACTCAAGCCCTCCCAACCACATATATTCATTGATCCATCCTATACACAAGATTTAGACCACTACAACCAACACAAGTGCCACAAAAGAGAGAGCAAGCAAAAGAGAGCTACTCATTTGAGTTTAGCACTAGTGCCTTGTGAGATTCATTGAGAGATAGTGTGTGCTTCATCTTTGTGTTCATTTGCGCGTGGAGTTTTGACTCCCATTGAACTTCCTCCAAAGTTTTGGAGGCTTGTAAAAGCTAGCAAGAGACACCAAAGTGTGTGGTGGTCCTTGCGGGATCGAGAGTGATCCTTGAGAAGAAGAAGAGCTCGCCGATCCTTGTGTGATCGGGGGAGAGAGGGAAAGGGTTGAAAAAGACCCGTCCTTAAGTGGACTCCTCAACGGGGACTAGGCCTTCGAGGGCCGAACCTCGGTAAAACAAATCACCCGTGTCCATTGTGTTTATTGCTTGTGATTTGTTTGTTTTCTCGTATTCTAAGTTTCTCTTGCTCCATTCTTTGCCAATATCATTTGGTGTTGCTTCAAGTTAAATTTCCATTTAGTGAAGCAACACGTTGCAAGAAAGAACTTGTCCTAGTGCTCTTCTCATCTAAGGCTTCTTGCTTTGTTATTCTATAACTTATTTGATTCATCACTCCCTCATTATTTAGCAATATTCTTTTCAAGCAAGAACTTAGTTTGTATACTCCTATATTTGTATATCTTGTTCTAACCACTAATCAAGGGATCTAGTTGGGGGATAAAGTTTTAATTTTCAGGTTTCGCCTATTCACCCCCCTCTAGGCGACTTTCAGAAACCGCAGTCCAGCCTTTAAGAAGCTTCGGAAGATTACGACTTCATTCTCTTCGGGAGTAGGCACAGTCTTCTCCCCGTCATCTGTCCTCACAGTAGACATGTCTTGAAAATATCTTCCCCTCATGTTATCAAGTTGACTCTGTTTAATGCTCGATTTTCCGAAGACTGTGTGACTTGGTCGCCACGGTCGATCTTCGGAGTCTTCACCCCCACTTTCTACATCATAGCTGTCACTGTCTCCAGTGTCTTCAGATAAACCCTCCAAAATCTCCCTAGTGATCTTCTCTATGTTGGTCTTTGCCATTGATTGAAGAAACCCGAGATGCATCTCCTCAGAAAGGCTCAGCTTCGATTCAGCAACGACTTTCTTATCTTCAGACATCTTCGTGAACGTTGAGAAAGTGCTCTCAAATCCGAAGCTTAAAAATTTAAAAAGCCAAGCAAGCGTTGTTGCGCGCAGGCAAAAAGTTGAGTGAGCAAGAGCAGATGGCAAGAAAGCGTGCCAAATAAACTCGTGGCAAGCTCTTATTTATACACCTAGTGCGTTGAAAACTGGAGGGTCCCGCTTGTCAATGACTGTTGCTATTCTAGCAAAGGGAAGGTGTTTTTTTGGACCTTCGTCTTAAGGCCTTCGTCCATGTCGCAATATGAATTTATTATTCTAGCAAATTAATATTGCGAGGGGCTACTGTTGGGGGCCTTCGGCTTCCGAAGGTCCTCAAAAACATGATTTAACAATGTTTTCCAAGTAGAATATGTGAACAGGTATCTTCGGAATCGGGTCATGAGTGTACAAGAGTATGGTCAGTACGAAGCCTGAGCGAGACGGAAAGCGATTATGACGAAGGATAAGATGATCACGAAGCTGTGCGCAGAAAAGCTTTGGCATGATAGCAGAGAAGGGGAACCAACTTAAAGATGAAAAGGCAAATTAGACCCCGAAGAATTACTATAGAGTTATTGATACATGTAAAGGGCACAAATGTAATTCTACACGGGCTGCGTCCCTTGTCTATAAATAGATGAATAGTACTCCCGTACTGTTTAGGCTGACTCAGCATTCGCCTTTTGCATCACGCTTGTACCTTTACTTTCCGTTAATCCGAAGGTACATTTATAATGTTTTATTTTGGATATGATAATGCAAATAAATATAAGTTCATAATAATATCTAAATTATTCTTTGTATTTGATATATGAATTCTTCTTTATTGTCTATCGAGCTCACGAAGGTTCTTTCCCTCGTAACCTTCGTCCGGAATTCATTATGTCCGAAGGGATATAATGTCTTGAAGGACGAAGGACTTTAATATTTAACACTTTTTATGTTGCCTTGTTCTTAATTCTTAGCATTTGAGAACAAGTCCCCAACAATACCTTTGCCTCACAAATAAGAACAAGAACCATCAATACGGTTGGTCCTAGCAAATACCAAAAAAGGGAAAACTACCTATTTACGAATACTTTGAAAATATGAAATCTCTGGGTGATGAGATGGCACTGGTTGTTTGAACTCTAGAAGATGAAGAATTGGTGGAGTACATTCTTACAATCCTCAATGATGACTATCTCCCACTAGTCTATGTTGTTTGTGCTAGTAAGGAGCCGATCATAATCAGCGAGCCATTCAACCAGTCTCTAAATTTCGAGACCCATGTTGGCCTTGTCTCTAATAGCAGATCTGTTAACACCATGAGCTGAGGATGTAGTGCTACTCAAGAATGAGGTGGGATCCAGGGGCGTCTAGATGGACAGGTGGTTTTGGGAGTGGTAACGATAAAGGCAAGACCCTAGCAGCTCTAACTAGAACAATGGTAGGTCAGAGGAGAAACTCATTTGCCAATTATGATTATGATTCAAGAAAAAGCATGCAACTGCAACATGTTGGTACATGTTTGATGAAAATTTTGTCCTAGATTAAAACTTGGTACATCTACCACATGTTCTTAATAGACTGATCCAAGATATTACATAGATTTTGATGCCACCAATCCTATTGGAGATATAAAAAAGCTCACTATCAAAATTAAGTACCAATAATGAGATCAAATCCATATCACTAGTGGATCATATATGAAAATCAATTATACTGGTCATACTTTATTAACTATTCCTAGTCATAGTTTTGTACTAAAAGATGTTCTATATATTCCCAAATCTAAGAAAAATTATGTCTCTATTCATAGACTTACATCTAATAATTCAATCTTTATTGAACTATATGCTACTTTCTTTCTCAATAAGGATTAGAAAACCAAAATAGTTTTGCTTAGAGGGAGATGCACAAGAGGGATATGTCTGGTTCCAATCTCAATAGTAAATGAAGTTTGCAGTGCTAGGAGGTAGTCAATAAACACGTGGCATAGTCATCTTAGCCACCCATCTTTTAGTATTGTCACATAATTTTTCAGTAATAACAATTTGTTACGTTCACAAGAGCCTACGAATGAGTCAGTTTGTAATGCTTGCCAGCAATCACGCTTGCCATCACAAGTCTACTAGTGTGTTTGAATTTCTATGACAGCTTATGCATTACTGATGTCTGGGGCCCAATACTAGAATTAGTAGATCAAAAAAAAAATATTATGTAAGATTTATCAATGATTAGAGTAAAATCAATTGGGTACATCTTATAAAGAAGTCACAATTTTTTATAATTTTTAAGAGTTTTAGACTCTTGTAGAGCAATAGTTTGACCATAAGATTCTTGTCATACAATTAGACCGGAAGGAGAATATCAAAAGCTTAACTCATTCTTTACTAATATTGACATCTCCCATCACGTTTCTTGTCCTCATGCACATTAAAAAACAATATTATGGGACACAAACATCATTACATTGTGAAGTTGGTTTGACACTTCTCTCTTATGCTTCTATACCTCTTAAGTATTGGGATGAAGCCTTTTCTTGTTAATGTATATTTGATTAATTGTCTTTCTAGCAAAGTGATCCAAAACTTTACTCCCTTAGAGCGTCTACATAGTAAAAAAACCATATTACTCCTTATGGCACACCTTTGAGTGTGTATGCCCCCTAACAATGCTTGAAAACTCCAATCCAAATTAAAATAATGTGTTTTATTAGGTTATAGCGATGTTTGTAAAGGCTACAAGTGCCTTGATATTCTCACTAGACGTAGTTATATATATCTTGTTATATTATTTTTGATGAAGATGTTTTCTTTTTTCCAAATTAAGTCAAAATACAGGTGCTCGCCTTCACTCATAAATTTAGCTCCTTCATGCCACTTTGATAAATTCATGTATAGGCTATAGGAAGATTTTGGAATATGCTGATATATTGATTATTCATCTAAAGTTACTAATCTTGTTTCGAAGCATATAAATTAGGAAGAACTCCTGGTGAAAAATAGAGCTACAACAATCTAGGAAGGAGCACTTGTCCAAAGTGAAAATTGCATAGAGACCGAGTAGAATTTGGTACCAAATTTGGTGTTGTCAACACCAAAATTGGTGCTTATACCAACTTTGGTTACCGTATCCCTCACTGACACCAAAGACTCGTGTGTAGTTCGTCTCTACAATGTCTTTGGGATTCATGCCAGACGCCAACGACGTGCACGTGGCTTGTCTTTATTGCATGTGCGCGTAATGGGAACAAGATCTTCTGCGATGCATATACTGTGGATTCCATTGTGGCTACTGCAAAATTCAACCATACTATATACTACAAGATTTTGTACACCAGAAAAGCAACCGATATTCTTGACTTCATATTTTATAGCAGTCAATGAAATAATTAGTGCTATGGAATCCATAGTATATGCGTGTTAAGTTCCAAATCTATTTCATAGGTGGGATTAAATGCTTAATGTCCTATCATAAGTGCTCAACATGGTATTATGCAACCTAGTATCTACAAAAATGGCACCATACAATATAATCCTAAAACTATTTTAACTATAGCTAGTGAACCTAATTTAGTTGCTGAAGCATTAGCAAATAAAGATTAAAAAATTGCAATAGATTTGGAATTTAATGCTCTTGTTAAAAATAAAATATAAAATTTAATTCCTCCTATGAAATATCATGATATTGTAGGATGCTGGTGGGTTTATAAAACTAAAATTAATCAAGATAACAGTCTGGATTGATATAATTAAAGCTAGATTGTTAGTGACAGATTTTAAATATCGATATAACACTGGTTATAATGACACGTTCAGTGTAGTTGTTAAAATAACTATTATTCATATTTTTCTATCTTTTGCCATCTCTAGAGGTTAGAGCTTGCATCGACTCGATATACAGAATGCATTCTTGCATGGACATATATATAGAAGAAGAGATCTACTTAGAGCAACCTCATGGCTATGGAGACATGTCAAAACTTAGGCATGTTTACAAACTTAGTAAAGCAATATATGGATTGAAACATGCCTCTAGAGCATGGTACTCTTGGCTAAGTAATAAATTGATCTCTCTTGAATTCCATGCATCAAAGGCAGATGTATCATTATTCCTTTTGAGAGCACCTAGAGGGGGGGGGGGTGAATAGGTGATCCTGTAAAAATCAAACACTTGTAGCCACAAAAACTTGGTTAAGTGTTAGCTCAATAGAATCAAGTGGCTAAGGGCCGAGCTCTTGTGAAACACAATAGTCACGAAGAAAACAGGCACAAGAGACACGATGATTTATCCCGTGGTTCGGCCAAGTAGTGTCGGCGTTCCGAGACCGGAGGGGTCCCCGAGCCGACGAGTGAGAGTGCCGCGTGCCCCAGCCCAGATGGGTCGAGCGCGTGGGCGAGCGCGAAGGGGGGAACAGAGAGAGAGAGGTCGGTGGCCGGAGCCGGGTCGTGAGGGAGTCGGAGAATTCCCGCGGCCTTCGTGTTCGTCCCGCGCCCAGGTCGGGTGCGCTTGCAGTAGGGGGTTACAAGCGTCCGCGCGAGGTGAGGGGAAGCGAGCGGCCCCCGAGAGAGCGCCTGCCCCTGCCCTTCGTCCCCGCGAGGCCAACCTTCTCTAAGAAGGCCCTGGTCCTTCCTTTTATAGTCGTAAGGAGAGGATCCAGGTGTACAAGATGGGGGTGTAGCAAGGTGCTACGTGTCTAGCGAGAGAGAGCTAGCGTCCTATGTACATGCCAAGGTGGTAGCCGGAGAGATCTTGGCACCCTGTTGGTATGGCGTCGTGGCTGTTGGAGGAGTAACGGAGCCGGACGGGGAGACAGCTGTCGGAGTGGCTGGGCCCTTGCTGACGTCCTCCTGCTTTCGTAAGGGAGCTGAGAGTCGCCGTCGTCATGGTCTAGCGGGGCGCCATCATTTGCCTATCTGGCGTGGCTGGCCAGATGGGACGCCGGTCTTGTTCTCTGCGACCCAAGTCGGCTCAGGGCAGGGTGATGATGACGCTCCCTGTTGACGTGGCGGTCTCGTGTCCTAGGTCGGGCGTCGTGGAGGCTCCTCCGAAACCGAGGTCGAGTCCGTCCTGCAAGACAGAGGCAGAGTCCGAGCCCTGGGTCGGGCGAGGCGGAGATCGTTCGGCAGAGGCCGAGGCGGAGTCCGAGCCCTGGGTCGGGCGAGGCGGAGTTCGTCGTCTTCCGGGGCCTTAGCCCGAGTCCGAGCCCTGGGGTCGGGCGGAGCGGAGTTCGCCGTCTTCCGGGGCCTTAGCCCGAGTCCGAGCCCTTGGGCGGAGCAGAGTTCGCCGTCTTCCGGGGCCTTAGCCCGAGTCCGAGCCCTTGGGCGGAGCGGAGTTCGCCGTCTTCCGGGGCCTTAGCCCGAGTCCGAGCCCTGGGGTCGGGCGGAGCGGAGTTCGCCGTCTTCCGGGGCCTTAGCCCGAGTCCGAGCCCTTGGGCGGAGCCTCCTATGGCACCTCTGGCGAAGTCTGGTCGCCCGTCGGTCTTACCTTTTGCGTTAAACGCCCCGGTGACTGGGTCGGTTGGCGCGGTGATTTAGTCAGGGTTTCTTCTTATCGAAGGCGGGGCCTAGGGCGAGCCGGAGATGCGTCTGCCGTGAAAGAGGAGGCCTCAGGCGAGACGGAGTCATCTTAGGGTCGGCTGCCCTCGCCCGAGGCTAGGCTCGGGCGTGGCGTGGTCAAGTCACTCGTATGGACTGATCCCTGACTTAATCAAACCCATCAGGCCTCTGCAGCTTTATGCTGATGGGGGTTACCAGCTGAGAATTAGGCGTCTTGAGGGTACCCCTAATTATGGTCCCCGACAGTAGCCCCCGAGCCTCGAAGAGAGTGTTAACACTCGCTTGGAGGCTTGCGTCGCACTTTTTTGCAAGGGGACCAGCCTTTCTCGGTGGTACTTTGTTCCGGTGGGTGCGCGCGAGCGCACCCGCCGGGTGTAGCCCCCGAGGCCTCGGAGGAGTGGTTTCACTCCTTCGAGGTCTTAATGCCTTGCGTAATGCCTCGGCTGGTCTGGCGGTTCCCTCATGCGAGCAGGGCGTAACCCAGGTGCACTGTCGGGGCCCAAGTTCTCGGGCTGGTATGTTGACGCTGTCAACGGTTCGGCCGGAGCCGGGTTTGCGAGAGCAGCCCCCGAGCCTTCGCACGGAGCGAGAGGACGATCAGGGACAGACTCGACTTTTTATATACGCCCCTACGTCGCCTTTCCGCAAGGAGGAGGGGGGGAGTGCGCCATGTTACCCTCGATGGGCACCGAACATGGTGTCTCCGGTGAGCTGCAATCGGGTAATCCGAGTGGACGTCCGTGCCCCGTTCGTTGGGGGTCGGCTAGGGGCCCGGAGGCACGCCCAAAAGTACCTGCGGGTGATCTACCGGACCCGGTCCCCTAGCGACGGGGTCCGAGGGCTCGTTGCCTCCCTCCGATGGGATTCCGTTACAGAGTCGTTCCCGCTGGTCTCAGAAATGTCCTAGGGTACCTCGGGAGCGCAGCCCGAGCCTTGGTTATGTATCGAACGTACCCCTGGTCATCCCTCGCTCGGCGTCTGAGGCGACTGTGAACCCTTCGACAGGCCAGCCTTCGAACCCCTGATCAGTAGGGGGCACGGAGCCCTAGTAGCCTGAGGCGGTCATGGAACCTTTCGGGAGGCCGACCTTTGAACCCCTGACCAGTAGTGGGTGTCGGGCCCACGCGATCTGAGGCGGCTGTTGAACCCCTCGGGGGGCCAGCCTTCGAACCCCTGATCAGTAGGGAGGCTCGGAGCCTAGTTCCTTCACGAGGAAGGATCCCTTTGGGGTTATCCCCCTTCTCGGTCCCTGTTGCAAGAGATAGAGAAAGAAGGAAAAGGGAAAAAGGATTTGAAATTGAACGTCGTGGCGTACCTTTTTCAGCGTGGTCGTTTTGGCGGAGGCGAAGCGTCGCCAGCTGCCCCTGCCAGAAACGTCACCTGTTTCGCCGCGAAGTTAATGCGCCGGGGTAAGCGGTCGGCGAAGCTGCCGTTGCGTGCGCGAGTCGTTCGAGGTACAGGTCACGGGCGCGTCGTCTTCACGCCGTGAGAGGGGGCTCTCTTGCTGCCTCCGGATGGGACATGAGCTTGGCAGATGGCGTGACCGCTGCTCTCGCGCGCCTGCCACCGTCATTACTGCCGGCCCATTTTTGACCGCTTTTGATCACTGCGCCAGGCTGGCGCTGCCGGGTCGCGGGCTGGGTCGCCTCGAATTGCGGTATCGGTTCCGCAATCGAGGAGGTGCGGTGGTGGAGCGAGTGGCGTAGCGGTTCGCATGCAGCGCCCGGCGCGCCAGTTGCACGACGCGTGGGCTTGAGCCGTCGCGCTGGCCTGTCAGGAGTCGGAGAGGCGCGTCCACTTGGCGCGGTTGCATGCCGCCTGCATGGCCGCCTGCCCCTTTCGCCCGCTGGTTCGGGCAAAAGTGGAGGGTTACTTGTAACCGCTGGGTGGTTGCGTGCGTCGTGCGCGGCGGTTCGGCTTCTTCTGCCTAGAGCCGGTCTGCATGACAGGCGGGCCCCAGCCCCCGCGCCGCAGGGAAGGGCTTTGGAGGCGTGTTGGAGAAGACTCAGTCCGTGATGGTTGAGGGCGCAAGCAGGGGGAGTTGCCTTTAAAAGGAGGGCGACCCCCTTCGTGAGGTAACCATGTCTCTTTCCTCCCCAATGCATTGCGTCCCTCCATCTTCCGAGCCCCCGGATGGGGGGAAACCGCCGTCTTTTCGCTCCATCGCCGGAGGAACGCAACTCCGTGGGAGTTGGTACCTTTCAGCCATCGTTCGGCTTCAAGGATTTTCATCAGGCAGCCCGGTTGCCCCCCTCGGCTGGGGGTCACCCGAGACGGTGACCACCAGCTCCTGGGTGGGGAGGAGCAAACCGGACTGCGATCTGGGTCCCACCCTCAGCTTCAAGGATGTTCATCATCCTCGCTGGGGTGGGTGCCGGACTGAGCCGGCGCCCCACCTCCCGCACGGGTTCGTGGGTCATCCTTTCCCACGATATTCGAGGGAGAAGGCGCTCACTGGCCCTGCGGGCGGCGCGGACTTCGACAACGTGGGATGGATCGGCGGCGAACGCCGTCACCTCCAGCGTGTCGGGTCCGCTAGCTCGGCTCCGGCGGGCCCTTTTGTCGGGGGGCGGCTGCCGCGCCGTGTACACGGGAGGTCCACCCTAGACACCGCACGCCGCAAGGGCGGCGCTCGTGTTCTGGGGTGGCCCTGCCTTTGCACCAGGGCGGTGCCTTTGCGCGGAGGCTGGTGCCCCACTCATCGGGGAGGATTTGAGTGGGGATCTGGCGGCAGGCTGGTGGCTCCTGGCGTCAGCGCTGAGGTGGAGGCGGCTCGAGAAGTCCCCGTCAGCGACGGGATCACCGCCACCATCGGTGCTTCGGGCCTTCGGCTCTTTGTACTTGTCCTCGCCCCTCGGGTGGCGTTATGGGCGAGGGCAAGACAGCAGCTGTGCCTTCTCCTGAGGCCTGCGCCGCTGCAGAGGGAGGAACCGGAGTTCCGCTTGTAATGGCACTTCGAGTGCCGGGTTTTTTGTTCATTTCGGCTTTCGGGGCCTGAACATGTATGTAACTGGCACAGAGCCGTGTTTTTTCCTCATTTCTGAGCACTAAGACTCGCCTGTTGTTCGCCTGAACCACTTCACCAAGCGTGAGTCGCCCCGTGTCAAGGTGACGAGTGAGGTATCCGTATCCCGGAGGCGTAGGAATCCCTCGGCTCGGTCGGCCCTGTCGTCCGAGGCTCCTCTAGCTTAGTTAAAGAGACCCCTCGGCCGCTCTTCGACGAGCCGAGGCCAGGGGTAGCGATATCAGCATGAGCAGAGGCGTTGTCGGCTCGGAAATGGAACCTGGTTGGCCGGAGCCTAGCCGGGTTGTTTGTTGGCAGGATCGACGTCGGAGCTGTTCGGCCGAGGCTTCGAACCGAGCTGGCGCCCTCGGAAGGTGGTCGGCCGAGGCCCCGGAGGTGGCCGGCCGAGCCGTCCGCTCGGGCCGGGTTCTCGGAGAAGTCCCGGGCAGAGATTGCTCGAGCGTGGTGATGACGTCGTCCTTCGGAGCGGAGGCCCTCGGACCGCGTCGCCGCCCGAGGCTAGGTCGGGCCTTGCCGAAGGTGCTGTCGATGCCGAGGGTGTCGTCGCCCTCTTCCAGCGTCAAGATCCGGGCCTGCAGGGTCAAATCGTCTTGTAGCGTGGGCCTTGCGCGGCCGTTGAGGCCAGAACACATACCCTTGTTGCATTATAAAGCTGCGTCTCTTCTCCTCTCGTTTCGAGTATCTGGACTTTTTGTCGGTAGCAGGGATGTTAGTGCGAGCAAGAGTTGCTTCTCGCGGAAGGTGATGAGTGAGGTATCCGTATCCCGGAGGCGTGGGAGTCCCTCGGCTCGGTCGGCCTTGCCGCTTACGCGTACTTTTACCCGCTCATGAAGCCCTGTCACCGACTTGGTCGAGAAGGCTCGAAGAATCGCTTCGACAGAAGGGCTCCCGTACGTAAAGACTCGTTCGATCCGCGGATTCGCCTTATCCGAGCGCGAGTTACTTATCGCAGAAGGTGATGAGTGAGGTATCCGTATCCCGGAGGCGTAGGAGTCCCTCGGCTCGGTCAGCCTTGACTGCTTACGTGTACCCCGTCGTTTCCAGGACCCGCTTTTCGAAGTAGTCAAAAAGCACGAAAGATGTTCTGGTGAAAGAGAATTTCTTTTCGAGGAAAATTTTGACGCAGAGGGGGTTTCCCCCCTTTTAGCCCCCGAGGGAGGGTCGGGCTCTGCCGAGGCGAGGCTGACCCTTCCTTGTTGACTAAACTTTTGCGTGGGTGCGGGGTATATAAACAACTTTGGAAACATCTTAAGGGTAGAAGCGACGTAGCTGTTGGATGTTCCAAGCGTTGCCGTAGACCTCGCCTTGACTGTTGGCCAGCTTGTACGTTCCGGGCTTCAGAACCTTGGCGATGATGAACGACCCCTCCCAGGGGGGCGTGAGCTTGTGCCTCCCTCGGGCGTCTTGCCGCAGCCGAAGCACCAGATCGCCCACCTGGAGATCTCGGGGTCGGACCCCTCGGGCGTGGTAGCGTCGCAGGGACTGCTGATACCGCGCCGAGTGTAGTAAGGCCCTGTCCCGAGCCTCGTCCAGCTGGTCCAGCGAGTCTTCTCGGCTAGCTTGGTTGCTTTCTTCGTTGTAGGCCCTCGTCCTCGGGGAGCCGTATTCCAGGTCCGTGGGCAGGATGGCCTCGGCCCCGTAGACCAGGAAGAACGGCGTGAAACCTGTGGCTCGGCTTGGCGTCGTCCTCAGGCTCCAGACCACCGAGGGGAGTTCCTTCATCCATCGCTTGCCGAACCTGTTGAGATCATTGTAAATTCGAGGCTTGAGCCCCTGTAGAATCATGCCATTGGCACGTTCTACCTGCCCATTCGACATGGGGTGAGCTACGGCGGCCCAGTCTACCCGGATGTTGTGATCATCACAAAAATCCAAGAATTTTTTGCCGGTGAACTGGGTGCCATTGTCGGTGATGATGGAGTTCGGGACCCCGAAGCGATGGATGATATTGGCGAAGAACGCCACCGCCTGCTCGGACCTGATGCTGTTCAGGGGTCGGACCTCGATCCACTTGGAGAATTTGTCGATGGCGACCAGCAGGTGCGTGTAGCCCCCGGGCGCCTTCTGCAGAGGGCCGACGAGGTCCAGACCCCACACAGCGAAGGGCCAGGTGATGGGTATCGTCTGCAGAGCCTGAGCGGGCAGGTGGGTCTGCTTCGCATAGAATTGGCACCCTTCGCAGGCGCGGACAATTCTAGTGGCGTCAGCCACCGCCGTTGGCCAATAGAAGCCTTGGCGGAAAGCGTTCCCGATGAGGGTTCGAGGTGCTGCATGATGACCGCAAGCCCCCGAGTGTATTTCCTGCAGGAGTTCCTGACCCTCGGCGATGGAGATGCATCGCTGGAGGATGCCCGAGGGGCTTCGGTGGTAGAGTTCCTTCTCATCGCCCAGCAAGACGAATGATTTGGCGCGTCGCGCTACCCGCCGAGCCTCGGCTCGGTCAAGGGGCAGTTCTCCTTGGCGGAGATATTGCAGGTACGGGGTTTGCCAATCTTGATCTGGCACGACCCCGTTCTGCTCCTCCTCGATGCGCAGTGCTTCGCCCTCGGGCTCCGAGGGTTCCTCGGGGTGAGCCGAGGATGGCTCGGGCTGGGCCGAGGTCACCTCGGACGAGGCCGAGGGTGCTTCGGGCTCGGGCGCGTCATCCATCTTGACGGAGGGTTGGTGCAGATCCCGGGAGAAGACGTCCGGGGGAACCGTTGTTCGCCCCGAGGCTATCTTCGCCAGCTCGTCCGCAGTCTCGTTGTAGCGCCGGGCGATGTGGTTAAGCTCGAGCCCGTAGAACTTGTCTTCCAGGCGTCGAACCTCCTCACAGTAAGCCTCCATCTTTGGGTCGCGGTAGAGGGAGTTCTTCATGACTCGGTCGATGACGAGCTGCGAGTCGCCGCGCGCATCGAGGCGTCAGACCCCTAGCTCGATGGCGATCCGCAATCTGTTGATCAGAGCCTCGTACTCAGCCACATTGTTGGACGCCGGGAAATGGAGGCGGAGCACGTAGCGCAGGTGTTTTCCGAGGGGCGAGACGAAAAGCAGGCCCGCGCCAGCTCCCGTCTTCATCAGCGACCCGTCGAAAAACATGGTCCAGAGCTCTGGTTGGATCGGAGCCGTTGGCAACTGGGTATCGACCCATTCGGCTACGAAATCCGCCAGTACCTGGGACTTGATGGCCTTCCGAGGGGCAAACGAGATTGCCTCGCCCATGATTTCCACCGCCCACTTTGCGATCCGTCCTGAGGCTTCTCGGCACTGGATGATCTCCCCCAGGGGGAAGGATGACACCACAGTCACCGGATGGGACTCGAAGTAATGTCGCAGCTTTCGCCTCGTCAGGATCACTGCATATAGCAGCTTCTGGACTTGTGGGTAGCGGATCTTGGTCTCGGACAGCACTTCGCTGACGAAGTAAACTGGCCTCTGAATGGGCAAAGCATGCCCCTCTTCCTGCCTTTCGACTACGATCGCGGCGCTGACCACCTGAGTGGTTGCGGCGACGTAGACCAGGAGGGTTTCTCCATCAGCTGGGGGTACCAAGATGGGCGCCTGGGTGAGGAGCGCCTTCAGGTTCCCGAGGGCTTCCTCGGCTTCGGGAGTCCAAGTGAAGCACTCGGCCTTCCTTAAGAGGCGGTACAGGGGCAGGCCTCTTTCGCCGAGGCGCGAGATGAAACGGCTCAAGGCCGCGAGGCATCCCATGACCCTCTGTACGCCTTTTAAGTCCTTGATGGGCCCCATGTTTGTGATCGCTGCGATCTTCTCCGGGTTGGCTTCGATGCCCCACTCGGAGACGATGAACCCCAAGAGCATGCCTCGGGGCACCCCGAAGACGCACTTCTCGGGATTAAGCTTGACGCCCTTCGCCTTGAGACACCGGAATGTCAGTTCGAGGTCGGAGAGAAGGTCGGAGGCTTTCCTCGTCTTGACTACGATGTCATCGACGTAGGCCTCGACCGTGCGACCAATGTGTTCGCCGAACACATGGTTCATGCACCGCTGGTACGTCGCACCCGCGTTTCTCAACCCGAACGGCATTGTGACATAACAGTACATGCCGAAGGGCGTGATGAAAGAAGTCGCGAGCTGGTCGGACTCTTTCATCTTGATTTGATGATACCTTGAGTAGGCATCGAGGAAAGACAGGGTTTCGCACCCTGCAGTGGAGTCCACAATTTGGTCGATGCGAGGTAGAGGGTAGGGGACCTTCGGACATGCTTTGTTGAGACCAGTGTAGTCTACACACATCCGCCACTTCCCCCCTTTTTTCCTCACAAGTACAGGGTTGGCAAGCCATTCGGGATGGAATACCTCTTTAATGAACCCTGCTGCCATCAGCTTGTGGACTTCCTCGCCTATCACCCTGCGCCTTTCCTCATCGAATCGGCGCAGAGGCTGTCTGACCGGCCGGGCTCCGGCCCGAATATCCAGCGAGTGCTCGGCGACATCCCTCGGTATGCCGGGCATGTCCGAGGGACTCCACGCAAAGACGTCGGCGTTTGCGCGGAGAAAGTCGACGAGCACTGCTTCCTATTTGGGGTCGAGCCCGGAACCGATCCGGATCTGCTTGGAGGTGTCGCCACTGGGGTCGAGAGGGACGGCCTTAACCGTCTCCGCTGGCTCGAAGTTGCCGGCATGCCGCTTTACGTCCGGCACCTCTCGGGAGAGGCTTTCCAGGTCGGCAATGAGGGCCTCGGACTCGGCGAGGGCCTCGGCGTACTCCGCGCACTCCACATCGCATTCGAATGCGTGTTTGTACGTGGGGCCGACGGTGATGACCCCGTTGGGGCCCGGCATCTTGAGCCTCAGGTAGGTGTAGTTGGGGATGGCCATGAACTTCGCGTAGCATGGCCTTCCCAACACTGCGTGGTAGGTTCCTCGGAACCCGACCACCTCGAACGTCAAAGTCTCCCTTCGGAAGTTGGAGGGTGTTCCGAAGCAGACAGAGAGGTCAAGCTGTCCGAGGGGCTGGACACGCTTCCCCGGGATGATCCCATGGAAGGGCGCAGCGCCTGCTCGGACGGATGACAGATCGATGCGCAGGAGCCTGAGGGTCTCAGCGTAGATGATGTTGAGGCAGCTGCCTCCATCCATCAAGACCTTGGTGAGCCTGACGTCGCCGATGACGGGATCGACGACGAGCGGGTACTTCCCTGGGCTCGGCACGTGGTCGGGGTGGTCGTCCCGGTCGAAGGTGATGGGCTTGTCGGACCAGTCTAGGTAGACTGGCGCCGCCACCTTCACCGAGCAGACCTCCCGACGCTCTTGCTTACGATGCCGAGCCGAGGCATTCGCCGCATGTCCTCCGTAGATCATGAAGCAGTCGCGGACCTCTGGGAACTCTCCTGCTTGGTGATCCTCCCTTTTGTCGTCGTCGCGGGCCTTGCCACCCTCTGCGGGTGGCCCGGCCCTGTGGAAGTGGCGCCGAAGCATGACGCACTCCTCGAGGGTGTGCTTGACGGGCCCCTGATGGTAGGGGCACGTCTCCTTGAGTGCCTTGTCGAAGAGGTTAGCACCTCCGGGGGGCTTCCGAGGGTTCTTGTGCTCGGCGGCGGCGACAAGGTCTGCATCGGGAACGTCGCGTTTCGCTTGCGACTTCCTCCTGCCTTTCTTCTTGGCGCCGCGCGGAGCAGACGCCTCGGGAGCATCTTCCGACGGGCGGCCCTAGGGCTGCTTGTCCTTTCGGAAGATGGCCTCTACCGCCTCCTGGCCGGAGGCGAACTTGGTGGCGACGTCCATCAGCTCGCTCGCCCTGGTGGGGGTCTTGCGACCCAGCTTGCTCACCAGGTCGCGGCAGGTGGTGCCGGCGAGGAACGCGCCGATGACATCGGAGTCGGTGATGTTGGGCAGCTCGGTGCGCTGCTTCGAGAACCGCCGGATGTAGTCTCGGAGAGACTCTCCCGGCAGTTGCCGACAGCTTCGGAGGTCCCAGGAATTCCCGGGGCGCACGTACGTACCCTGGAAGTTCCCGGCGAAAGCCTGGACCAGATCTTCCCAGTTGGAAATCTGCCCCGGGGGCAGGTGCTCCAACCAGGCTCGAGCGGTGTCGGAGAGAAACAGGGGGAGGTTTCGGATGATGAGGTTGTCATCGTCCGTCCCACCCAGTTGACAGGCCAGGCGGTAGTCCGCAAGCCACAATTCCGGTCTCGTTTCCCCCGAGTACTTCGTGATAGTAGTCGGGGGTCGGAATCGGGGCGGAAACGGCGCCCGCCGAATGGCTCGGCTAAAGACCTGCGGACCGGGTGGTTCGGGCGAGGGACTCCGATCCTCCCCGCTGTCGTAGCGTCCCCCACGCCTGGGGTGATAGCCTCGGCGCACCCTTTCGTCGAGGCGTGCCCGACGGTCGCGATGAGGGTGCTCGTCGCCGAGGTGGCCCGGGGCCGCAGGCGCGGTGTTGCGCGTGCGCCCGGTGAAGACCGAGGCTTCCCGCGTGAGTCGGGAAGTCGCGGCACGAGGTTCCGAGGGGTATCCCTGCCTTCGGGAGGCAGAGCTCTCGGCCCGCCGGGCCGCAGCGCCTTCCAGGAGATGCTTGAGTTCTCCCTGGATTCGCCGACCCTCGGTGGTTGATGACTCCGGCATTGCGCGGAGGAGCATCGCCGCGGCGGCCAGGTCCTGACCGGTTCCGCCGGATGCGGGTGGCGGTTTGTCCCTGGCATCGTTGGCGATGCGGTGCTGGAGACCTTGGGGCAGGTGACGTATTCCTCCGGCCGGGGGTTGGCTCGCCCATACCTGCCCGATGTTCTGGCGGATTGCCTCGAGCGCTCCTGCTCCCTCATCGAGCCCGGCCTGCGCCCCGCGGACTTGCTCGAGCTGTGGGTTGTGACCCCCCGCCGGAACGGGGACCACAGCTAGCTCCCGCGGGATGTCGGCGCGAGGCGCTGGCCTAGGGGGATCACCATCCTCCGGCATGCCGAGACAGCCGCCTCCGGAGGGATCCCCTAGCTCGATGTGGAAACATTCGCGACTCGGGCCGCAGTCCTTGTCGCCAAGGCTGCGGCTGCCGTCGGGACAGTCGGAGAGGCAGTAGTCACATGCGGTCATGAAGTCCCGCATGGCACTAGGGTTGCCAGATCCGGAGAAATCCCAGCAGATGCTGGGGTCGTCATCTTCCTCGGACCCAGAGGGTCCGTAGGTCGAGACACCCGTCAATCGGTCCCAAGGCGACCGCACACGAAACCCCAGAGAGGTTGCACTCGCCTCAATGTGAGTGCCCGCCAAAGCGAGGTCGCCAGGCGGGCTGAGGCTGAGTCGAAATGACGAAAGATGGGTAGCAGTCGGTACCTTTTTGTCGACGAGGGGCGATGAAGTCACGTCGGGGGCTGACCGCGCCGTCGTCTTGGGTACGAGGGCGACGTCCTGCAGGCCTTCCGTGAGCGTGCTGGCGTCGTCCACTTGCTCGGGGTCGACGTGTTGCGGGGGGATGGCGCTCGCGCTTGCCTCGAACGCGAGGGCGACGCTTGGCGTGTCCTCCGTTGAGGCGCCGGGGACGTCGATTTGCTCAACAGCCGTTGGAGCGTGATCTCCCGCTCGGCCCCGGTTGCCCCGCCTCCTCCTCCTCCGATGGCGAGGGAGAGGATGGGGCGAGCTCGAAAGTTGTCCTTCCCCCACGCGGGAAAGACGTCGTCGATTCCGCCGCCGGCGGGCGGGCTGTCCGCCACCATTGTCGCTGCCGCGCGGCGGTGGAAGGAGTACCATGTCGTAGTTGCCGTCGAGAGACATGAACTCGAGGCTCCCGAAACGGAGCACCGTCCCGGGTTGAAGAGGTTGTTGGAGACTGCCCATCTGGAGCTTGACGGGAAATCGAACGTCAACACGCAGCAGGCCCCCTACCTGGCGCGCCAACTGTCGGCGTTCCGAGACCGGGGGGTCCCCGAGCCGACGAGTGAGAGTGCCGCGTGCTCCAGCCCAGATGGGTCGAGCGCGTGGGCGAGCGCGAAGGGGGGAACAGAGAGAGAGAGGTCGGTGGCCGGAGCCGGGTCGTGAGGGAGTCGGAGAATTCCCGCGGCCTTCGTGTTCGTCCCGCGCCCAGGTCGGGTGCGCTTGCAGTAGGGGGTTACAAGCGTCCGCGCGAGGTGAGGGGAAGCGAGCGGCCCCCGAGAGAGCGCCTGCCCCTGCCCTTCGTCCCCGCGAGGCCAACCTTCTCTAAGAAGGCCCTGGTCCTTCCTTTTATAGTCGTAAGGAGAGGATCCAGGTGTACAAGATGGGGGTGTAGCAAGGTGCTACGTGTCTAGCGAGAGAGAGCTAGCGTCCTATGTACATGCCAAGGTGGCAGCCGGAGAGATCTTGGCACCCTGTTGGTATGGCGTCGTGGCTGTTGGAGGAGTAACGGAGCCGGACGGGGAGACAGCTGTCGGAGTGGCTGGGCCCTTGCTGACGTCCTCCTGCTTTCGTAAGGGAGCTGAGAGTCGCCGTCGTCATGGTCTAGCGGGGCGCCATCATTTGCCTATCTGGCGTGGCTGGCCAGATGGGACGCCGGTCTTGTTCTCTGCGACCCAAGTCGGCTCAGGGCAGGGTGATGATGACGCTCCCTGTTGACGTGGCGGTCTCGTGTCCTAGGTCGAGCGTCGTGGAGGCTCCTCCGAAACCGAGGTCGAGTCCGTCCTGCAAGACAGAGGCAGAGTCCGAGCCCTGGGTCGGGCGAGGCGGAGATCGTTCGGCAGAGGCCGAGGCGGAGTCCGAGCCCTGGGTCGGGCGAGGCGGAGTTCGTCGTCTTCCGGGGCCTTAGCCCGAGTCCGAGCCCTGGGGTCGGGCGGAGCGGAGTTCGCCGTCTTCCGGGGCCTTAGCCCGAGTCCGAGCCCTTGGGCGGAGCGGAGTTCGCCGTCTTCCGGGGCCTTAGCCCGAGTCCGAGCCCTTGGGCGGAGCGGAGTTCGCCGTCTTCCGGGGCCTTAGCCCGAGTCCGAGCCCTGGGGTCGGGCGGAGCGGAGTTCGCCGTCTTCCGGGGCCTTAGCCCGAGTTCGAGCCCTTGGGCGGAGCCTCCTATGGCACCTCTGGCGAAGTCTGGTCGCCCGTCGGTCTTACCTTTTGCGTTAAACGCCCCGGTGACTGGGTCGGTTGGCGCGGTGATTTAGTCAGGGTTTCTTCTTATCGAAGGCGGGGCCTAGGGCGAGCCGGAGATGCGTCTGCCGTGAAAGAGGAGGCCTCAGGCGAGACGGAGTCATCTTAGGGTCGGCTGCCCTCGCCCGAGGCTAGGCTCGGGCGTGGCGTGGTCAAGTCACTCGTATGGACTGATCCCTGACTTAATCAAACCCATCAGGCCTCTGCAGCTTTATGCTGATGGGGGTTACCAGCTGAGAATTAGGCGTCTTGAGGGTACCCCTAATTATGGTCCCCGACAAGTAGCACTTGCCTACTCCACGTTGTGGCATCCCAATGGACGAGGGTTGCACTCAACCCCTTTCAAGTGATCCAATGACCAACTTGAATACCACGGTGTTTTCCTTTCTTTTACTATCTCCCGTTCGCGAGGAATCTCCACAACTTGGAGCCTCTCGCCCTTACAATTGATGATCACAAAGAAGCACGGAAGTAAGGGAGGGGAGAGCAACACACACAAGACTCAGAGCACGAACACAAACACGCACACAAGCCACAACTTGAGCTCACAACATAATGCGGGGAGTTCTCTACTCAACTAGAGCTCAAGTCACTTATCACAAAGAATCAAATGCGTGAGAATGGAGTCTTGGTGCTTAGAGATGATCAAAGAATGCTTGGGTGACTCCTCCATGCGCCTAGGGGTCAGTTTTATAGCCCCAAGGCAGCTAGGAGCCGTTGGAGGCAATCTGGGAAGGCAATTCTTGCCTTCTGTCGTGTGGCACACCGGACAGTCCGGTGCACCACCGAACATGCATTGTTCATTGTCCGGTGCAGATCGTCTTCCTAAAATGGCACAGTTGACCGTTGCATAATTGTAGCCGTTGGCGTACCGGACACTGTCCGGTGCACACCGGACAGTCTGGGGCCTCCTGCCGACCATTGGAGCAGGCCACGCGTCGCCCGCGGATTTGGCGGCCGACCGTTGCGCTGGCAGCCGTTGGCTTACCGGACAGTCTGGTGCACCACCGGACAGTCTGGTGAATTATAGCCGTATGCCGTCGACGAATTCCTGAGAGTGGCTAGTTCGCCTAAATCCAGCCTGGCGCACCGGACACTGTCTGGTGCACCACCGGACAGTCCGGTGTTCCAGACTGAGCTGAGTCTTGGCTGCTTCGAGCCAAGTTCTTTTCTTCTTCTCTTTTCTCTGATTCCAACACTTAGACAAATATATTAGTACACAAAAATCAATGTACTAAGTCTAGAATCATAACTTTGCTTTGGTTATCTCTTTTCTCTCGATTTAGCACAAGAGGGCTCATTTAAATGTGTTGGGCACTTAATCACCAAAACATAATGGAAATTGCCCAAAGGCACATTTCCCTTTCAATCTCCCCCTTTTTGGTGATTTATGCCAACACATCCAAAAGCAATGCAAAACATGCAACATCGATTCAAATTGAAGACCAAATTTTTTAAAACTCTAATTTGGCATATTTGGATCATTCTTTGCCACCACTTGGTTTGTTTTTGAAATCAAACTCATTTTCCTATCTCTAAGTCAAACACACTTGTTTAGGCATAAAGAGAGGTATTCCATGAGAAAAATTGATCAAGAGCCACAAACTCCCCCTTTTTCCCATAATCCTACATTCTCCCCACAAGAGGCCAAATTTTGCACATAAGAGTATTTTGACAAAACAAAAGTTCTAACTCTATTATTTTCAAAATTTCTCAAGTGGTAGCTGATCCATTTTGCTTTGGCCTTTAATTTCTCCCCCTTTGGCATTAAGCACCAAAACGTGATCATTCTTGGCCCTTAAACCCCATTGCCTCACCAAAACCATCAATTAAGAGTAAAAAGGCAATAAGAGCATGGGGTTGAACTTGGAGTAAATTACCCTCTCATCGGAGTGCAGTGGAAGTCTTGCATGGTCCAAGTTCACCTTTCCCTTTCAATCCACCTTTGAGACTAAAATAAGTAAACTCTAGCACACAGTTAGTCTCAAAGGGTCAAGTTGTAGCATTTCTCCCCCTAAAAATGTGCATCATTCACACATGGACTTGTGAGGTCCGGGGATCCCTTGCACAACTTGAGCACCATAAATAAGCAATAAAATGCATAGAGGAACATGATCAAAGACATAAAACACATGTATGCTATAGATCAATCCAAGTTACGCGAATCTAAGACATTTAGCTCACTACGCAGCCTGCAAAAGGTCTTCTCATCTAAAGGTTTGGTAAAGATATCGGCTAGCTGGTTCTCGGTGCTAACATAAAACACTTCGATATCTCCCTTTTGCTGGTGGTCTCTCAAAAAGTGATGCCGGATGTCTATGTGCTTTGTGCGGCTGTGTTCAACAGGATTGTCCGCCATGTGGATTGCACTCTCATTGTCACATAGGAGTAGGACTTTGCTCAGATTGTAGCCAAAGTCCCGGAGGGTTTGCCTCATCCAAAGTAGTTGCGCGCAACATTGTCCTACGGCAACGTACTCGGCCTCAGCGGTGGATAGGACAACGGAAGTTTGTTTCTTAGAACTCCAAGACACCAGGGACCTTCCTAGGAATTGGCACGTCCCTGATGTACTCTTCCTATCAACCTTACACCCAGTATAATCGGAGTCTGAATATCCAATCAAGTCAAAGGTAGACCCCTTTGGATACCAGATCCCGAAGCAAGGCGTAGCAACTAAATATCTAAGAATTCGCTTAATGGCCACAAGGTGACACTCCCTTGGGTCGGATTGAAATCTAGCACACATACATACGCTTAGCATAATATCCGGTCTACTAGCACATAAATAAAGTAGGGACCCTATCATAGACCGGTATGCCTTTTGATCAACGGACTTACCTCCTTTGTTGAGGTCGACATGTCCGTCGGTTCCCATTGGAGTCTTTGCGGGCTTGGCGTCCTTCATCCCAAACCGCTTGAGCAAGTCTTGCGTGTACTTTGTTTGAGAGATGAAGGTGCCATCCTTGAGTTGCTTCACTTGGAACCTAAGAAAGTAGTTCAACTCGCCCATCATCGACATCTCGAATTTCTGTGTCATCACCCTGCTAAACTCTTCACAAGATTTTTGGTTAGTAGAACCAAATATTATGTCATCGACATAAATTTGGCACACAAATAGGTCACCATCACAAGTCTTAGTGAAAAGAGTTGGATCGGCTTTCCCAACCTTGAAAGCATTAGCAATTAGAAAATCTCTAAGGCATTCATACCATGCTCTTGGGGTTTGCTTAAGTCCATAGAGCGCCTTAGAGAGCTTACACACGTGGTCGGGGTACCGTTCATCCTCAAAGCCAAGGGGTTGCTCCACGTACACCTCCTCCTTGATTGGCCCATTGAGAAAAGCGCTCTTCACGTCCATTTGGAACAACCTGAAAGAATGGTGAGCGGCATAGGCTAACAAAATGCGAATCGACTCTAGCCTAGCCACAGGAGCAAAAGTCTCCTCGAAATCCAAACCTGCGACTTGGGCATAACCTTTTGCCACAAGTCGAGCCTTATTTCTTGTCACCACCCCGTGCTCGTCTTGCTTGTTGCGGAACACCCACTTGGTTCCCACAACGTTTTGCTTGGGACGTGGCACCAGTGTCCAAACTTCATTTCTCTTGAAGTTGTTGAGCTCTTCCTGCATGGCCAACACCCAGTCCGGATCTAGCAAGGCCTCTTCTACCCTAAAAGGCTCAATTGAAGAGACAAAAGAGTAATGCTCACAAAAATTTGCTAGACGTGAGCGAGTAGTTACTCCCTTGCTTATACCACCCAAGATCTGGTCAACGGGATGATTCCTTTGAATCGTCGCTCGAACTTGAGTTGGAGGGGCCCGTGGTGCTTCTTCCTCCACAACTTGATCTTCTTGTGCTCCCCCTAGATCACACGCCTCCTCTTGAGGAACCTGTTCATCATCTTGAGTTTGGGGGTGCACCATCATTGAGGAAGAAGGATGATCTTGCTCTTGGTGTTCCTTTAGTCGCACATCTCCAATTGCTATGGTGCGAATTGCGTCTGTTGGAACATCATCTTCATCTACATCATCAAGATCAACTTGCTCTCTTGGAGAGCCATTAGTTTCATCAAATACAACGTCGCTAGAGACTTCAACCAAACCCGATGATTTGTTGAAGACTCTATACACCTTTGTATTTGAGTCATAACCTAGCAAAAACCCTTCTACAGCTTTGGGAGCAAATTTGGAATTCCTACCTTTCTTCACTAGTATGTAACATTTACTCCCAAATACACGAAAATAAGACACGTCGGGTTTGTTACCGGTTAGAAGTTCATACGACGTCTTCTTGAGGAGGCGATGAAGGTAGACCCGGTTTATGGCGTGGCAAGCTGTGTTCACAGCTTCCGACCAAAACCGCTCGGGTGTCTTGAATTCTCCAAGCATCATCCTCGCCATGTCTATATGCATCCTATTCTTCCTCTCTACCACACCGTTTTGCTGTGGTGTGTAGGGAGCGGAGAACTCGTGCTTGATTCCTTCCTCCTCAAGGTACTCCTCCACTTGTAGGTTCTTGAACTCGGACCCGTTGTCGCTTCTTATCTTCTTCACCTTGAGCTCAAATTTGTTTTGAGCTCGCCTTAGAAAGCGCTTGAGGGTCCCTTGGGTTTCTGTTTTATCCTGCAAAAAGAATACCCAAGTGAAGCGGGAAAAATCATCATCAACAACAAGACCATACTTACTTCCCCCTATGCTTAGGTAGACGACGGGCCCGAAGAGGTCCATGTGAAGTAGCTCCAAAGGTCTTGATGTGGTCATCACGTTCTTGCTGTGATGAGCGCTTCCCACCTGTTTGCCTGCTTGACAAGCTGCACAAGGTCTATCTTTTTCGAAAAACACATTTGTTAGACCTAACACATGTTCTCCCTTTAGAAGTTTGTGAAGGTTCTTCATCCCAACATGTGCTAGACGACGATGCCACAGCCAGCCCATGCTAGTCTTAGCAATTAAGCATGCATCTAGATCGGCCTCCTCTTTCAAAAAATCCACTAAATAGAGTTTGCCATCTAGTACACCCTTAAAAGCTAGTGAACCATCACTCCTTCTAAAGACAGACACATCTACATTTGTAAATAGACAATTATAACCCATGTGGCACAATTGACTAACAGACAGTAGATTATAGCCTAGCGACTCTACTAGAAATACATTAGAGATAGAGTGCTCATTGGTGATGGCTATCTTGCCTAAGCCTTTGACCTTGCCTTGATTCCCATCTCCAAATATGATTGTATCTTGGGAATCCTTGTTCTTGACGTAGGAGATGAACATCTTCTTCTCCCCCGTCATGTGGTTTGTGCATCCGCTGTCGATAATCTAGCTTGAGCCCCCGGATGCATAAACCTGCAAGGCAAATTAGGCTTGGGTTTTAGGTACCCAACTCTTATTGGGTCCTACAAGGTTAGTTATAATAGTCTTTGGAACCCAAATGCAAGTCTTGTCTCCCTTGCATTTGGTCCCCAACTTCCTAGCAATCACTTTCTTATTCTTATGACAAATTGCAAAAGAAGTATTGCAAGCATGGTAAATTGTAGAAGGTTCATTATAAACTTTCCTAGGCACATGAGCAACATTTTTCCTAGGCATATTTCTACCATGCACAAAAGAAGAACTTGATGCAATCATAGCAGTGAATCATAAGCATAACTCTTATGAGCATTTCTAGAAAACTTTCTATCACTATAAATGAAAGCATGATTTCTTTGAGCACTATTAGCCATAGGGGCCTTCCCTTTCTCCTTGGCGGAAATGGGAGCCCTTTGACTTGTTAAGTTCTTGGCTTCCTTTCGAAAGCCAAGCCCATCCTTAATAGAGGGGTGTCTACCAACAGTGTAGGCATCCCTTGCAAATTTTAGTTTATCAAAGTCATTTTGCTAGTCTTAAGTTGGACATTAAGACTAGCCACTTCACCATTTAATTTTGTAATAGAAGTAAGGTGCTCAACACATGCATCAACATCAAAATCCTTACATCTATTACAGATAACAACATGCTCTACACAAGAACTGGATTTATTAACAACTTCTAGCTTAGCATTTAAATCATCATTAATACTTCTTAAGCTAGACACAGTTTCATGACAAGTAGATAATTCGGAGGAAAGCATCTCATTCCTCTTTACTTCTAAAGCAAGAGATTTTTGCACACTAATGAATTTGTCATGCTCTTCATATAAAATATCTTCTTGCTTCTCTAACAATCTATTCTTCTCATTTAAAGCATCAATCAATTCATTGATCTTATCAATTTTAGTTCTATCTAAACCTTTGAATAAACTTGTGTAGTCTACTTCATCATCACTAGATTCATCATCACTTGAAGAAGCATACGTAGGGGTATCTCGAGCGTTTACCTTTTTCTCCTTTGCCATGAGGCAGGTGTGGCGCTCGTTGGGGAAGAGAGACGACTTGTTGAAGGCTGAGGCGGCGAGTCCTTCGTTGTCGGAGTCGGACGAAGAGCAATCCGAATCCCACTCCTTGCCAAGGTGCGCCTCACCCTTTGCCTTCTTGTAGGACTTCTTTTTCTCCCTCTTCCCGCTCTTTTCTTGTCCCTGGTCACTATCATTATCGGGACAGTTAGCAATAAAGTGACCAGTCTTACCACACTTGAAGCAGGAGCGCTTTCCCTTTGTCTTGCTTTTGTTGGGATGCTCCTTGCGTCCTTTTAGAGCCGTCTTGAAGCGCTTGATAATGAGGGCCATTTCATCTTCGTTTAGCCTGGCCGCCTCAACTTGCACCACCTTGCTAGGTAGTGCCTCCCTGCTGCTTGTTGCTTTGAGAGCAACGGTTTGAGGCTCGTAGATAGGCATTGGGCCATTCAATGCCTCATCAACATGTCTTGCCTCCTTGATCATCATACGCCCGCTTACAAACTTTCCGAGTATTTCCTCGGGCGTCATCTTTGTGTACCTAGGATTCTCACGGATTGAATTCACAAGATGAGGATCAAGAACAGTGAAGGACCTGAGCATAAGCCGGACGACATCGTGATCGGTCCATCTCGGGCTTCCATAGCTCCTGATTTTGTTGACCAGGGTCTTGAGCCGGTTGTACGTTTGCGTTGGCTCCTCTCCCCTGATCATTGCGAACCTCCCCAGTTCGCCTTCCACCAACTCCATCTTGGTGATCATGGTGGTGTCGTTCCCCTCATGAGAGATCTTGAGGGTGTCCCAGATTTGCTTGGCGTTGTCCAAGCCGCTCACCTTATTGTACTCGTCCCTGCACAAGGATGCTAACAAAACATTGGTAGCTTGTGCATTTTTATGGATTTGCTCATTAATGAAAACGGGGTTGTCAGTACTATCAAAAAGCATTCCATTTTCAACAATTTTTCAAATGCTTGGATGGAGAGAGAATAGGTGACTACGCATTTTGTGACTCCAAAATGGGTAGTCTTCTCCATCAAAGTGTGGAGGTTTCCCAAGTGGAATTGAAAGTAAATGGGCATTATAGTTAAATGGAATACGAGAATAATCAAAAGAAAAGTTTGAGTTGACCGTTTTCTTTTTCTCGTCATAGTCGTCGTCTCTTTGGGAAGAAGAAGACTCGTCGCTGTCATAGTAGACGATCTTCTTGATGCGTCTCTTCTTCTTCCCGTCTTTCTCTTATGACTCGAGCCAGAGTCAGTAGGTTTGTCGTCCCTTGGCTCGTTGAAGATGGATTCCTTCTCCTTATCGTTGACCACCATCCCCTTTCCCTTAGGATCCATCTCTTCGGGCGATTAGTCCCTTTTGTGAAGAGAACGACTCCGATACCAATTGAGAGCACCTAGAGGGGGGGTGAATAGGTGATCCTGTAAAAATCAAACACTTGTAGCCACAAAAAACTTGGTTAAGTGTTAGCTCAATAGAATCAAGTGGCTAAGGACTGAGCTCTTGTGAAACACAATAGTCACGAAGAAAACAGGCACAAGAGACACGATGATTTATCCCATGGTTCGGCCATGTAGCACTTGCCTACTCCACGTTGTGGCGTCCTAATGGACGAGGGTTGCACTCAACCCCTTTCAAGTGATCCAATGATCAACTTGAATACCATGGTGTTTTTCTTTCTTTTACTATCTCCCGTTCGTGAGGAATCTCCACAACTTGGAGCCTCTCGCCCTTACAATTGATGATCACAAAGAAGCACGGAAGTAAGGGAGGGGAGAGCAACACACATAAGACTCAAAGCACGAACACAAACACGCACACAAGCCACAGCTTGAGCTCACAACACAATGCGGGGAGTTCTCTACTCAACTAGAGCTCAAGTCACTTATCACAAAGAATCAAATGCACGAGAATGGAGTCTTGGTGCTTAGAGATGATCAAAGAATGCTTGGGTGACTCCTCCATGCGCCTAGGGGTCACTTTTATAGCCCCAAGGCAGCTAGGAGCCGTTGGAGGCAATCTGGGAAGGCAATTCTTGCCTTCTGTCGTGTGGCGCACTGGACAGTCTGGTGCACCACCGGACAGGCACTGTTCATTGTCCGGTGCAGATCACCTTCCTAAAATGGCACAGTCGACCGTTGCAAAATTGTAGCCGTTGGCGCACCGGACACTGTCTGGTGCACAGAGGACAGTCCGGTGCCTCCTGCCGACCGTTGGAGCAGGCCACGCATCGCCTGCGGATTTGGCGGCCGACCGTTGCGCTGGCAGCCGTTGGCTCACCGGACAGTCCGGTGCACCACCGGACAGTCCGATGAATTATAGCCGTACGCCGCCGACGAATTCCCGAGAGTGGCTAGTTCGCCTGAATCCAGCCTGGCGCACCGGACACTGTCCGGTGTGCTAGACTGAGCTGAGTCTTGGCTGCTTCAAGCCAAGTTCTTTTCTTCTTCTCTTTTCTCTGATTCTAGCACTTAGACAAATATATTAGTACACAAAAACCAATGTACTAAGTCTAGAATCATACCTTTGCTTTGATTATCTCTTTTTCTCTCGATTTAGCACAAGAGGGCTCATTTAAATGTGTTGGGCACTTAATCACCAAAACATAATGGAAATTGCCCAAAGGCACATTTCCCTTTCACCTTTATAATAAAGAGAATATATCATTTTTTGCTTGTCCATATAGATACCATTATTATTGCTAGTTCATAAGAGGAGGCCACTATAGTTTTGTTGCGGTCCTTATGAAAAGAATTTACTCTCAAAGACTTAGGAGATCTTCACTATTTTCTTGGTATAGAAGTAACAAGAACTTTAAATGGAATTGTAGTTACTCAGGAAAAGTATGCATATGATCTTTTTAAATGAGCTGAGATGGTGGATTGCAAACTTATTACACCGTTACTTTTAGTAACTGAGAATTTATCACTTCACAAAGAATTTCCTTTAGGGCCAAATGATGCTACAAGCTATAGAAGTGTAGTAGGATATTGAGATTTTTGCATGCTCCTATTATGATTTATTGGACAACAATCAAGAGGATATTAAGATATCTAGCAGATCACTAATTTAGGATTGAAAAAATTAAGAAATCAATTTCTACTCTTGGTAGTGCTTTGTTTGATACAGATTGGACATAGGATATGGATGATAGAAGATCTACAGGTGGTTTTACAGTTTATTTGGCAAGTAATATCATCTCATGTAGTGCACAAGCAAGACACTGTATCAAGGTTTAGTATTGAAGCTAAGTATAAAGTCATAGCAAATGCCACAACATAAGTTATTTGGGTGTAAATTCTTCTATAAACGCTTAATATTCATAGTCCCAAGATAAAATACTTTGGTATGACAATATTGGAGCAAAATATTTTTTCATCTAATCACGTGTTTCATGCTGTAAAGTCCAAAAATTTGGATGAAATAAAACTTTTATTTATGACATAAGCCTTAGGAATTTTGGAACCTATGTGATTAATTATCCTCTTTTCTCTTTTGCATATGTAAATAAAGAGATCAAGTTGAACAAATTAAAAGTGCATTCATGTTGATGTTTATCTTTGTGTTATGCATGATATTTGAATAAAGGAGTCATACTTTAAATTTGAACTCGAATTATAAATGAAAATATAAAACAGAAAATGAGTAAAAGGAAAGGAAACGTTAAGAAAACCATTTTCCTTCCATAATTAATTGATGGAAGAAGAATAAATAATATTATTGCAACTGTTGGAGACTTGTTCTCAAATGCTATGAATTAAGAACAAGGCAACACAGAAAGAAGTTAATGGTTAATGCCCTTCATCCTTCGAAGCATTATCTCCCTTAGGATATAACGATCTTCAGACGAAGGTCATGAAGGACATACCTTCATCATCACAGCTTATATTGATAAAAGGAGAAGCATATGAAACATGAGAGAATAACATGAATGATCACATAACACTATTACATGTCCTTATTATATAATCATGGAAGAATAAAAACAATATTGAATTACATTTGTACCTTCGGCTTGATAGAAGGCAAAAATACAAGCGTGACGCACGAGCGAGTACCAGTCAGCGTGAACAGTACGGGGTACTGTTCATCTATTTATAGACACAGGACACAGCCTGTGAAGAATTACAATTATGCCCCTCATAAAAGTTTACAACATTGACTCAGACCTTTATGGACTAAAAGGTCATTCTATCTTTAAGTCGGTTTGTAATACCGAAGCTTCATGAAGAGGAACCTTCGGTCATCTCCTGCGGACAGCTTCAGCCGAAGCTGCTTCTTCCTACAAGACCTTCGGCGCGACGAAGCATAGCCCCAACAGTAGCCCCTTTCGCGGCGCTAGATCGTTTTTCGTAACGAGCTTGATCCGTGAAAAAAGTATCTTAAGCTTCGGGAAGCCGAAGGTCCAAAAAACACCTTCCCTGAGCTCGTTGTCGAGAAACGATTCAGTTTCCGAGCGCGTAGCAGTCCCACCTTGCAGAGTTATTGTTTGGTCTCTGCGGTCCACCGCGCAGCGAGTGCAAGCGGCTGTCCGCCTGGTGTAAAAATCCTGGCGTTTCGCCTTCTTACCTGCAGCACTATATAAACAGACAAGTAGGTGTGAAGTTACCACAGCATTCATTGCTATTTGCACTGTTTTGCTGCCAAAATTTTTAACCATAGCCGAAGCTTGACTCTCGGAATCAAACGAAGCTCCAGCTTGAAGCCTACTTCGTCAGAAGAAAAAACTTCGGAAGAAAAGTATTTAATTCCCGCAAATTCAGAATTAAATGGCCAGAGTGCGTTCTATCGCTAGGGTTGAGCGTGAAGGAGGCGAAGCTGAAGGCTCGGAGACTATTCCCATCTCCGAAGCAATGCAACGATCCGGACTGGTAACTTCGGAAGGAATCCCCACTGTTGAAGCAGAACAAGCAACTGCCGAAGCAGAAGAAGAGAACGTTGAAGAAACTGATCCCGAAGATGATTATCGTATTGCCATGGCAAGTAAGCCCAGCCACTTGGACTTCGGAAAGTCGACCGTTTCGAAGGCTGATCTCTCCAAGATGGTAAAGTCAGGTTATTTCAGTGAAAGTCAGAAGAAGCTACTTCGCTTCGGGGGGGAAGAAACTACCCCGAAGCCAGAGAAGGATGAAATAGTCATTTTCAAGAGCTTTCTAAAGGCTGGGTTGAGATTCCCCCTTCATAGGATTATTGCAGATGTATTGAAGAGGTTTGGTATCTACTTTCATCAGTTGACTCCTAACGCTATCGTTAGGCTTAGTGTTTATATCTGGGCCCTCCGAAGCCAGGCGGTGGAGCCGTTTGCCGACAGCTTTTGTCGAGTTCATGAGCTGCATTACCAGACGAAGGCTAGAAAAGATGGATTACATGATAACTTTGGTTGCTACAATTTTGCCTATCGGAAAACCACAAAGTTTCCTGTAATCAGCTACCGAAGCAAATGGCCGGCAGGCTGGAAATCAGAATGGTTTTATGTGAGAGTTGACGAAGACAAAGAGAAGCTGGTACAAAGCCCTCTTGAATTGATCTTCGGAGAAACAAGACCGCGATGCCAAATGTCATTAGAAGGTTCCACTTGGGCTGCACTGGCTGAGTTTAAAATTATTTCAGAGCATATCAGTACTAGGGACCTGGTTCAAGAGTTCTTGGCCTTCAGGGTTTTTCCCACTTTAAAAGAATGGGAAATGCCGAAGCTAGAGGGGGAGAAGAAAGAAGGGGAACTTGTGCGGTTACCTTACTATTACAAATTTAAGAAATACTTTAAAAAACCTTGCCAAGAGTGGCTGGACACAGTTGAAATAATGTGCAATGAAATACTCGGTAATTACTCCAAAAAAGAAGATCAGTTGATGACCGTGGCCTTTGGTACCCGTCCGAAGCGAAGACTGAATCGAGTGCTGGACGCCTTGGGTTTTGAATACCCTGACTACGAAAATCTGAATAAAGGTGCCGAAGGTCGGAAAAGGAAAAGGGGAGCCGAAGCTTTAAATGAAGATGAGGAAGAACCACCAAAAAAGAAGAATATTCCGAAGAAGAAGAAAATATCATCTCCGAAGCAAAAAGTATCTGACGAAGAGGAGACTCCCGCATCACGCTCTGCCACTGACGTGGAAGAGATTTTAAAGGTAATGACTGAATCCCTGCCTGCGAAGCTAAGTCCATTGGGGCCTCAACTGACAAAGTTTTTTCAGAAGGAAAAGGAGCCCGAAAAAACGAAGAAAACAACTAAAACAAAGAGACAAAGAATCATCGCAGTGACAGAAGTCATTGACAAGACACCACCGAGAGCTTCAGCTCAAAAGATACCAGCGGCTGAAGAAATAACAAATATTGAAATCACACCTTCGGAGGTCGCGGCTGCCGAAGCTACCTCAACTGAAGGTTTGAACTTGGAAAGCACAATTGAACACATCGACAAAATACTGCTAGACATGGCCACAGAAGAAGCTACTGCTACCGCCGAAGAGGCCATGGCCGCAGTGTCTGGGAAAGAAAAGGAAATTGCTGACGAAGCTTCAGAGGACGAAGCCTTCACGTTCCAAAATTTGGTTGGAGAAGAATTGTCAAAAACCGAAATAGAAGAGCTTAAAGAGTATGCCAAATCCTGCGGATACAAACCAGGAGCACTCCTCTTCGGGGGTATTGACGATGAAAAATTAGACTGCATCCGGGATCAAACTGGAGCTAAGGTCATCGGTACTCTATCAAAGAGTATCGGTTTTCTGAAGCTGGAAATGGACATTAGCCGCTACCGACGACAACATATCGTTGGTAGTTTATTTTATTCCAATTTCAAGGTGAACTACTATTCCCTTGACTTTTATTGTTTTCAATAATGTAGACCTGTCTTAACGAAGGTTGTTTACGTGCAGAGTATGCTGCTGAGCAAGGCTTTGAAAATGCAGCAAGATCTGGAAGACAAAAAGCACGAGATTATAATTGAAAATTTAGAGAGCAAAATAAAAGAGCAATTAGCTACTATTGAAAAGAAGAACTTTGAGCTTCAGGCAACTGAAGGCTTATTGGCAGAAGCCGAAGCTAAAATAATGGAATTGAATACGAAGCTTCTCTGCCAATCTGAACAGTTTGAACAAGAAAAACAAGAACTAAATGCGAAACTTGAAGCCGAAGTCCAAGAAAATTCAGTTTTGAAAAAATTATTGGCAAGCCTTCAAGATAAATGTTTGGAATTTAGCAACAAATGTATTCAATGACTGAGAAAAATCTTCCACTCAGTTGGAGCTAGCAGTGAGAAATTCACCCCGTCAGCTGAAGATTTACCAAAGACCTTCGAACATATTGAAGGTGAAATTGATGAGCTTGACGAAGTTATAGCCGGGCACAGTGACTTCTGTGCCTGGGTAGCTTCTCAGGGCACTGCTGCTGCTTTCCTAAAAGCTGGCTGTGATCATGGAAAAATTGTCAATAGGCCCAATTTCACTCTATCACCAACAATTTTAGATGATATTCCTGACCTCGCCCGAAGCATTTCTAACAGATTTGTAAAGATGATATGGACAAAAGGTGGGCGAGAAAAGGCTGGAGACGAAGCTCGGAGTCATCTTGAACCAGTAAGAAATCATACCTTGTGCTTACCTCTTCCTTCAAGCTCGATTTTGACTTACAACAACTTAATTCTTATAGGATGACGAAGCCGAAGTCGATGATTAAAAAGAGTGACGCCGAAGCTAAAATCCCTCGAAGATTAAGTAGGAGTAGACTGTAGACAGACTAAGGAAACTTTTGAGATAACTTGTGTAAATGTAACTAAACTTGTCTTTAATGAGTTCTGTTCATACCTTGTATTATTCTCTTACCCTTCTATTAATGTATGTGAAGTGCTTTGTTGTGGACGAAATTATCTTTTTTGAGCCGAAGGCGAAAAAACACCTTCCCTTCTTTTCGTACACAGCGAAGCATAGAAAACAACATTTCCCTTTCTTCCGAAGCTCTCCTTTTTGTACGCGAAGAAGCTCTTCTCTTATGCCGAAGCAACCACTTATGCCATGATGATGATTATCCTACATATGCCTGAATGAATGTTTATGAATGCAAATGCTATGATGTAATGTGATGTGCGAATGAATGTCCAAACACATATCCGAAGCCATACCCTCAGCCATTATTTCCTTAGAAACAATCACACATCAGCTCTGCATTCCCTTAGGAACGACTTTGGAGCTTCTTCGCCTTTTACTTTCGGCGGAATCAGCGTTGACTTTTCGCTGTAAGCTCTGCATTCCCTTAGGAACGACTTTGGAGCTTCTTCGTTTTTTACTTTTCGGCACTCAATGGTGCGTTCTCAGCTTTTACATTTACATTCCTTGGGGGATTTTGCTCTTATAGAACTAAAAAAGGAAATTACATATGATGGCCCCATTAAAAACCTTTCTCCCCCTTTAGAAAGGAAAAGGGTGCCATGAAAAAGAAAAGACATAAAAAGTTACATCAAGTTACACATAATATCGCCGAAGCTCATCCGCATTCCAAGATCTAGGAATGTCGTTGCCGTCCATATCCTTCAATCTGTATGAACCGGGTCTTGACGAAGATGCTACTAAGAAAGGTCCCTCCCATTTCAACTGCAACTTGCCCACTGTATCTGGGTTAGCGACTCTCCGAAGCACCAAATGTCCTGGCTCAATATTCTTCAGCCGAACCTTTCTATCACGCCACTTGATTGTTTCGGCTTGATATTTATTGATATTCTCCACAGCTTGAAGCCTGATCCCTTCTAAAGCATCTTTTTCCACAGAATAAGCATCTTCAGAACCTGATTCTGCCGAAGCTACTACTCTTATTGATCCAGTTTTAGCTTCTTCCGGAGTTATTGCTTCGTCACCGAATAATAACTTGAATGGAGTAAAGCCTGTAGACCTTGATGTTGTTGTATTGTGGCTCCACACCACTTTGGTTAACTGATCTGGCCACTTTCCCTTGGGTTGATTGAAGATTAACTTCATTATTCCTGTCATTATAATGCCATTGGCTCTTTCAACGAGCCCATTTGACTCCGGATGCCTGACTGATGCAAAATGGATCTTCGTACCAATTTGATCATAGAAATCTCTGAAAGCTTCGGAGTCGAATTGTGTTCCATTATCTACAGTGATGGCCTTTGGTACCCCGAAACGACAAACAATATTCTGCCAGAAAAACTTTTGGACAGTGGCCGAAGTTATTGTGGCTAAAGGCTTTGCCTCAATCCATTTAGAAAAATATTCCACAGCCACTACAACATATCTTAAGTTCCCTTGGGCCGGTGGTAATGGACCTAACAAGTCAAGGCCCCACCTTTGCAATGGCCAGATGGGTTGTATGAGCTGTGTTAAGGACGAAGGTTGTTTTTGATCTCTTGCACATTTCTGACAGCCTTCGCACTTTTGAACTAATTCCGCTGCATCCGAAGCTGCCTTCGGCCAATAAAACCCTTGGCGGAAAACTTTTCCAAGTAACGGCCTAGATCCAATGTGAGATCCACACAGGCCTGCATGTATTTCTTTCATCAACTCTATACCTTCGGTTCTAGATAAACACTTGAGTAGCGGAGCACAAACTCCATGCTTGTACAACTCCCCTTCTATCATGACATATGGACGAGCTCTTGCCTCTATCCTCCTGTTATAAGCTTCGTCATCTGAAAGGAATTTACCCTGAAGGTAAGAGATGATCTCAGTTCTCCAATCTTCGCTATAAACAGGAGATATATTGAGGACTGCTCTTTCAAGGAGTTCCACTGAAGGTGCCTTTATTGTTTCGAAGAACACATCCGAAGGTAAAGGCAGCCCCTGTGCTGCTGACTTAGCTAGCAAATCAGCATGCTCATTTTGTCCTCGAGGGATATTTTTGACAGAAAATCCTTCGAAGGAAGCTTCGATTCTTCGGACCGTGTCTAGATATTTTTCAAGCTTCGGATCTTTAGCCTTGCAACTCTTGTCGATATGACCCGAAACAACCTGGGAATCAGTTTTAAGGATGGCCCTTCTGATTCCCATTGCTTTTAATTTCCGAAGGCCCAAAAGCAGGGCTTCGTACTCAGTAATATTGTTTGTACAGCTAAAATCGAGTCTTGCCGCATAACAAGTTTTAACTTTGGATGGTGAGACCAACACATTGGCTGCTCCTGCTCCGAAGGTTCCCCAAGACCCATCGCAAAACACTGTCCACACTTCGGCATCTTTATTTGTTTCTTCATCCTGAGCCCCTGGCGTCCAATCGGCAATGAAATCTGCCAACGCTTGAGACTGGATCGAGGATCTATGCACATAATCAATGCAAAATTCATTGAGCTCTGCAGCCCATTTTCCAATCCGTCCAGTAGCTTCTCTATTTCTCATAATATCCTTCAACGGCTGCGAAGAAGGAACAACAATATTGTATGCTTGAAAATAATGCCGAAGCTTCCTGGATGCCATCAAAACAGCATATAATACCTTCTCCAATTCTGTATAGTTTTTCTTTGATACACTAAGAACTTCAGATACAAAATACACTGGAACCTGCTTCTTGACTTGGCCATCAAGCTTCTCCTGGACAAGTGCTGCACTTACCGCTGAGTGTGAAGCTGCCACGTATAACAACAAAGGAGCCCCTGGCGTTGGTGGAGTTAATGTTGTTAAATCTATCAAATATTGCTTCAGTTTTTCAAAGGCTTTTTGTTGGCTTGGTCCCCATTGAAAGACTTCGGCTGATTTCCGCACTTCGAAGAATGGTAAATTTCTTTCTGCTGACCTGGATATAAATCTATTAAGAGATGCCAACCTCCCTGTTAATCTTTGGGCCCCCTTTTTTGTAGTTGGTGGCTCCATTCGAAGTATAGCTTCAATTTTACTTGGATTAGCTTCAATTCCCTTTGTTGAAACCAAGCATCCAAGAAATTTCCCCTTCTTTACTCCGAAGACACATTTTTCTGGATTCAACTTTAAGCCAGCTTGTCTGAAACTGGCGAAGGTCTCCTGCAAATCAGCAATATGATTTTCCTATTTAGTGCTTTTTACAATGATGTCATCAACATAAGTTAGCACATTTCTGCCTATCTGAGACTGGAGAACCTTCGCAGTCATTCTGCTGAAACTTCCTCCAGCGTTTTTGAGCCCCTCAGGCATCCGAAGATAGCAATATGTGCCACTTGGGGTTATGAAGCTAGTCTTCGGCTCATCTTCCTTCTTCATCCAGATTTGGTGATAGCCTGAGTAACAGTCTAGCAGACTCATGAGCTCTGAAGAAGCTGCTGCATCAACTAAAGAGTCTATCCTTGGCAATGGGAATTCGTCCTTCGGACAAGCCTTGTTGAGATCTGTAAAATCGATACACATTCGCCACTTGCCATTGGCCTTTTTTACCATAACAGTGTTAGCTAGCCATTCTGGGTACTTTACTTCTTTGATGACTCCTGCACTGAGGAGTCTTTTGACTTCATTACGAGCACCTTCAGCCTTATCATCAGACATTTTCTGAAGCCTCTGCTTTCTGGGTCTGAAGGATGGGTCAACATTGAGCGAGTGTTCAATAACATCCCTATTTACTCCGCAGAGGTCATTGGCTGACCATGCAAAAACATCTTTGTTGTTGAACAAAAACCTTATCAAGGTTTTCTCCTGCTCTTCGGATAATTGAGAGCCCAACAGCACCTTCTGCTCTGCTATGTCCTCACATAAGAGCATGGGCTTCGGCTGATCTGCTGAAGCTGCTTTCTCCCTTCTGAATTTGTACTGTTCACAAGCTTCAGCTCCATCTATGTTATGGATTGCTTTTGAGTCAGTCCAGTTTCCTTCGGCCCTTCTGGCAGCTTCCTGACTTCCATGAATAGCGATGGGTCCTTGATCCGAAGGTATCTTCATGCAAAGATAGGCAGGATGAAGAATTGCTTCGAAAGCATTGAGGGTGCCACGACCAATAATTGCATTGTAAGGGTATTCCATGTCAACAATGTCAAACACAACTTGCTCAGTTCTAGTGTTGTTGATGAACCCGAAGGTCACTGACATGGTGATCTTGCCCAGTGCTACAATCTGTCTTCCTCCGAAGCCACAGAGAGGGTGCGTAGCATCATGAATCTTATCTTCTGGCTCTTGCATTTGCCTGAAGGCCTTAGCAAATATGATATCAGCTGCACTGCCTGTATCAACCAAGACATTGTGGACCAGAAATCCTTTGATAACACAAGAGATACCATGGCATCGTTGTGTGGGTAATCCTTGAGTTGAAGGTCCTCTTGGGAGAAGGTAATAGGAATGTGAGACCATCTCGACTTGATGAAGGGTCCTTGCACCCCAACATGCTGTACCCTTCTCTGTGCTTCCTTCTTCTGCTTCTTGTTGGCTGGCTCTGAACATGAACCGCCTGTTATCGGGAGTAGCAGCTTCGGAGCCGAAGCAGCTCCAGCTTGATCGTTGAACGAAGCCATCAGCTCAAAAAAGTGGAATTGAGTTCACCGGAGGTGGGCGCCAATGTTGGAGACTTGTTCTCAAATGCTATGAATTAAGAACAAGGCAACACAGAAAGAAGTTAATGGTTAATGCCCTTCGTCCTTCGAAGCATTATCTCCCTTAGGATATAACGATCTTCAGACGAAGGTCATGAAGGACATACCTTCATCATCACAGCTTATATTGATAAAAGGAGAAGCATATGAAACATGAGAGAATAACATGAATGATCACATAACACTATTACATGTCCTTATTATATAATCATGGAAGAATAAAAACAATATTGAATTACATTTGTACCTTCGGCTTGATAGAAGGCAAAAATACAAGCGTGACGCACGAGCGAGTACCAGTCAGCGTGAACAGTACGGGGGTACTGTTCATCTATTTATAGACACAGGACACAGCCTGTGAAGAATTACAATTATGCCCCTCATAAAAGTTTACAACATTGACTCAGACCTTTATGGACTAAAAGGTCATTCTATCTTTAAGTCGGCTTGTAATACCGAAGCTTCATGAAGAGGAACCTTCGGTCATCTCCTGCGGACAGCTTCAGCCGAAGCTGCTTCTTCCTACAAGACCTTCGGCGCGACAAAGCATAGCCCCAACAGCAACAATAGAAGATATATCCACATTAGGAGTATGTTTAATATTTGAAAGTTTGAATTTCAAAACAGGAACTCAAAGGTAGCTTGAATCCTTGAATTTGAAAATAAACCAAACAGAAATTATAAAAGAAAAGGGAAAGAAATTAAGAAAAACGTGGTTGGGCCCGTTTTCCACTAGCCGGCCCACCAAACTCCCAGCCTCGACCCATTCTCCACACAAATCTGTGGCTAACCGTTCCTCGCTCTATGACATGTGGGTCCAGTCTGTCTGTCTCATAACACGCCCGTGTCCTGGCCTCGCAGCCGCTGCCCTGTGGGACCCCGATGTTAGACCGTCCTCCACGGAGTCCGAACTTGAGCAGAAACGCGAGGTTACCGTGATTCGATCGTTGTGGTTTGGATTCGATGGGCCCTGATCCTCCTCTCCACGCCTATATATGTCTATCGTGGTGCCCGTCAACCTAAGAGTTCCGGAATTCCTCAAGGCTGAGGGTTGCAACGAAGTACCGAGCATCCACAAGGAAAGGGAGGGAGCACCGTGGGCCGCGCTCGTCGTGGGCGAAGACGACACCAATCATCGGTAAGTCGTACACTGTCGCGTTTGCCTTGCTCGACTCTGTACGTAGAACTGTGCGCGGTTGGAGGATCACTAGGGGAGAGCACGGGGAAGGGAGTTGCCAGCAATGGCGCTGCCGCTGTCCGGCATCCGCCGCAGTGGCTGGTTGGAGGAAGAAGAGACACGGGGCGACCGTTGGTCGGGGAATATACGGTCGTGATTAAATCCGGCTCGTACCCCTTCGCGAGTAAATGAGAATCGTCGATCTGTGATCGAGTGAATCCAATTGATCTCTTATATTTTGAATCTGGGCCGTAGAGCATAACGTGGATGGCTGGGATTAAACCGACCATGTACCCCTTCGCCTTTGATCTGGGTCGCATATCAGTAAACGGTCGGCCCAGGGCGCTCGGCGCTAGTTAGCCCTGGCTTATTTCATAAAGAGCACCTCAAGTTTGCTGGAATCAACCCACCGTCCAAAGCATGCACAAAACTAGTTGCGAATCGGTCCTAAAACTTACGATGAAGTCCCTCAACTTGCTATGATTTGAACCCGTAGTCCAGAGGCCGTTGGATTTTATGATTAAATTTCATAAAATGATTACTAGGTATAGAATAATTATAGAAACATAGAAAATCCATAACTCCTCCGAAATAACTCCATTTTAGTCCATTCCAGTTGCATTAATTTCATATTAATATTGTTTATCACTTGGTAACCTTGTATTTCTATGAAAACTATGGTTAAAACCTGAAAGTTCCCTCTGCCTGGGAATAGGATCTAGATGTCGCCTAGAGGGGGGGTGAATAGGCGAATAAAAATTATCACTTTAAAACTTAAATTCTTACTCTACTCGAAGGCTAGATCGCAGTGGAATGAAAGACCCTTCGAGTAGGTTGCAGCGGAATAGAAGATCCTGTCTTAAAATGCCCTGCACTTCAAATATAACTTGTACCACAAATAAGTATTGAAGTGCAGATATAAAGAGTAGGTAAGACAGAGAATCAACACACAACACAGAGCAGAGCACACAGACGCAGGGATTTATCCCGAGGTTCGGCCAAGCCTGAAATGCTTGCCTAGTCCTCGTTGGAGTTAGCCACACCTAGGCTTGGAGTCTATTTCAACTCCTTCCTCTGTTTGCTCAGATCTGTCAGTATGACAGATAGAGCCTTCCACTATGTTGATATTGGTTACAACAACACCGTAGCTGCTTACAGTCTTCTTGACAGCACTTCGGCAGAGTAACAATGCGCTCAAGACTTTGCTCTAGCTCTCAGCAGCACTTCTCCACTCTCTAAAGGCTTATAGCTTTGCCTTCACACAAACTAGAGAGATATACACGAGAGAGAATTGATCCAAATAATGTATATAATTGTTGGCTGCACTTATATTACTGTTGGAGGCACCTAGGGGTCCCTTTTATAGACCCAAGGGGCCTAGGAGCCGTTGGAATTCCTTTTGGAAGGCAATACTTGCTTTCTGTCGGGTGGCACACCAGACAGTCCGGTGCACCACCGGACATGAACAGTGCTTGTCCGGTGCCCGATCTCCTTCCTTTTCTGGCGAAGCCGACCGTTGCACCCTCGGTCCTCTTGGTGCACCGGACACTGTTCGGTGCACACCGGACAGTTCAGTGCGCCAACTGACCGTTGGCTCAGGCCACGTGTCGTCGGCTGATTGCGCTGCTAACCGTTGGCGCGGGCACCGTTGGCTCACCGGACAGTCGGTGCACCACCGGACGGTCCAGTGAATTATAGCCACATCTCCCATCTCTTTTCCCGAGAGCGCCTAGTTGATGTTGAGCCAGCCTAGGCCACTGGACACTGTTCGGTGCGCCAGGCCAGTGCTGATGTTGGCTCTACACAACCAACTTTATTCAATTCAAATCTTCTCTGCTTGGCTCTGTTTCTAGCACTTAGATAAACATGTTAGTATTCAAAAACAATTCACTAAGTCTAGAAACACACCTTGTTCTTGTTTTGCACTCCTTTAGCATTTGGTACGATTGAGATTAATGTTGGACTCATAAACCATCAAGTCAACATGACTTGATCTAGGTTGACATATCTGAGTTCCAACACCACTGTTCCTTTAGTGACCTTGTTCACTTCTTTGAGCTTGATCTTGAGCATTATGACTTACACCACATAATTGTAGATGTTTCCTCATTGGTTGTAAGTCATGTCCTTATGTAGTGATCCTTGATGCACCATAACTCTTAACTAGATCAACCTTGACTTTACAAGTCTTCTTCTTCACCCCTAGCTTTGGGTTCATGGTCTCCTTGACCTTCTCCCGTGCACTCGGTACCTCGAAGCTCTTCTTGCCTCCATCCTTGGCTTGATCGGTTGTCTCTGAGTTACGCACACTGAGTCTCACTTAAGCAATGTCCATCTTACTTGTGATGTCCACTATCTATAGATAATCCAGTCTGGACCATCACATTTGTTCACCTGTGTTGAACCCTGTTAGCTTTGCATTAAGCACCTGTTCAACACTTAGCACACTAGTTAGTCCTTTAGGCCTCGTTTGGTTTTGCTTTTCCTACCTGCTTTTGCTTTAAAAAAGTAGAAGCTAAACCAAATAGGTCCAATTTACAATCACTTTTCCCACCACAACCTGCTTTTTACGGTAGAAATCTCACAGCAGGTAGGGGGCTGCTTTTGCTGCGTTGAGGGCAAACCAAAGTTCAACAAATTACCCACTGCCATCGTTTATGTACGTATCGGTTTGTTTCTTTTTCCTATCTTCTCCCTCCGTTCGTCACCCGGCAATATCACGTGGTACGGTTCCAATCTCTTACTCGCGGCAGCGCGCGTCCCAGCCGTTGGTGCTCCTGCGCCTGGCGGCGACGGGCCTCCCAGCGTCGTTGGCTTGCTCGCAGTTGCACTTCCCCTGTCGCGGCAGCGCGTCCCAGCTTCCCTGTCTCGGCGGCGCGTCCTAGATTTAGAGCACCTAGAGGGGGGGGGGTGAATAGGTGATCCTGTAACACTTCAAAAACTTAAGCCACAGAACTTGGTTAATTGTTAGCACAATAATTGCCAAGTGGCTAAAGAGGAATCCTCAACAAAACACAATAACCAACAAGGATCAATCACAGAGATGGCACGGTGGTTATCCCGTGGTTCGGCCAAGACCAACACTTGCCTACTCCACGTTGTGGCGTCCCAACGGACGAGGGTTGCAATCAACCCCTCTCAAGCGGTCCAAAGACCCACTTGAATACCACGGTGTTTTGCTTGCTTTATCTCAATCCCGTTTGCGAGGAATCTCCACAACTTGGAGCCTCTTGCCCTTACACTTGAAATTCACAAAGAACACAGAGCAAGGGAGGGATTAGCAACGCACACAAGACACAAGAATCAGAGTGTCAACACGCACACAAGTCGCAACAAGAGCTTGCAACACAACTCAATGAGTTCACAACTCCACTAGAGCTCTATATGCTATCACAATAAAAAGAACGCGCGAAATCGATGTCTTGGTGCTTAGAAATGATTAGGAGATGCTTGGTGTGCTCCTCCATGCGCCTAGGGGTCCCTTTTATAGCCCCAAGGCAGCTAGGAGCCGTTGAGAGCAATCAGGGAAGGCAATTCTTGCCTTCTGTCATCTGGCGCACCAGACAGTCCGGTGCACACCGGACACTGTCCGGTGCCCGATTTCCTTCCTTAAATAGCGAAGCCGACCGTTGGCGGCCTGAGAGCCGTTGGCGCACCGGACATGTCCGGTGCACACCGGACAGTCCGGTGCCATCTTCTAGCCGTTGGCTCGGCCACGTGTCCCGCGCAGATTGCGCGGCCGACCGTTGGCCCGGCCGACAGTTGGCTCACCGGACAGTCCGGTGCACACCGGACAGTCCGGTGAATTTTAACCGTACGTCGCCGATGAATTCCCGAGAGCGGCCACTTCGCTCGAGCCAGCCTGGCGCACCGGACACTGTCCGGTGCACCACCGGACAGTCCGGTGCTCCCAGATTCAGCAGAGTCTTGGCTGCTCGAGCCAAGACATTTACAATTGGATTTTTCCTGTTTCCAGCACTTAGACACAATACATTAGTCCATAAAACAATGTACTAAGTCTGAGAAACATACCTTTATCCTTGATTTGTACTTTGTCCACCTCTTTACACTTAGGCACTTGTGTTGGACACTAAATCACCAAAACACTTAGAAATGGCCCAAGGGCACATTTCCCTTTCAATCTCCCCCTTTTTGGTGATTTATGCCAACACAACATAAAGCAAGTAGAACAAGTACAAAATCAAATCAAATAAGAACTCGAAATTGTTTTGATTCAATTTTGACATATATGGATCACTCTATGCCACCACTTGGTTTGTTTTTGCAAATCAAACTCAAATTCCTATCTCTAAGTCAAAACCACTTGTAGAGACATAAAGAGAGGTTTTCCAAAGAAATTTGATCAAGGATTTCAAAAACTCCCCCTTTTTCCCATAATCAACACTTCTCCCCACAAGAGGCCAACTTTTGACATAAGAGACAATAAACGAGTTTTGACAAACCAAAAGCTCTAATCTACTATTCAAAATTTCTCAAGTGGTAGCTGATCCATTTATTGCTTTGGCCTTTATTTTCTCCCCCTTTGGCATCAAGCACCAAAACGGGATCAATCTTGGCCCTTGAACCCCATTGCCTCACCAAAATCATCAAAAGAGAACACAAAGGCAATAAGAGTATAAAGATGAACTTGGAGAAGTTACTCTTTTCATCGGAGTGTAGTGGAAGTCTTGCATGGTCCAAGTCCACCTTTTCCCTTTCAATTCTCCTTGGAGACTAAAACAACCAAACTCAAGTACATGGTTAGTCTCAAAGGGTCAAGTTGTAGCACAACTCCCCTTAAATATGTGCATCACTTGCAAACAGGACTTGTGAGGTCCAGGGAGTGTTTGTACAACTTGAGCACCACAGTAAGCAACAAAATGCAGAATGAACATGATCAAAGGCATAAACACATGTATGCTTCAATTCAATCCAAGTTCCGTGAATCTAAGATATTGAGCTCACTACGCAGCCTGCAAAAGGTCTTCTCATCTAGAGGCTTGGTAAAGATATCGGCTAGCTGGTTCTCGGTGCTAACATGAAACACTTCGGTATCTCCCTTTTGCTGGTGGTCTCTCAAAAAGTGATGCCGGATGTCAATGTGCTTTGTGCGGCTGTGCTCAACAGGATTTTCCGCTATTCGGATAGCACTCTCATTATCACATCGGAGTGGGACTTTGCTCAGATTGTAGCCAAAGTCCCTGAGGGTTTGCCTCATCCAAAGTAGTTGCGCACAACACTGTCCTGCAGCAACGTACTCGGCCTCAGCGGTGGATACGACAACGGAGGTTTGTTTCTTAGAGTTCCATGACACCAGGGACCTTCCTAAGAATTGGCACGTCCCCGATGTACTCTTCCTATCGACCTTACATCCAGCATAGTCGGAATCTGAGTACCCAATCAAGTCAAAGTTAGACCCCTTTGGATACCAGATCCCGAAGCAAGGCGTAGCAACTAAATATCGAAGAATTCGCTTCACAGCCACTAAGTGACACTCCTTAGGATCGGATTGAAATCTAGCACACATGCATACGCTAAGCATAATATCCGGTCTACTAGCACATAGATAAAGCAAAGAACCTATCATGGACCGATATGCCTTTTGATCAACGGACTTACCACCTTTGTTGAGGTCGGTGTGTCCGGTGGTTCCCATCGGCATCGTTGCGGGCTTGGCGTCCTTCATCCCAAACCTCTTTAGCAAATCTTGTGTGTACTTCGTTTGGGAGATGAAAGTGCCGTCCTTGAGTTGCTTCACTTGGAACCCAAGGAAGTAGTTCAACTCGCCCATCATTGACATCTCAAATTTCTGCGTCATCACCCTGCTAAACTCTTCACAAGACTTTTGATTAGTAGAACCAAATATTATGTCATCGACATAAATTTGGCACACAAAAAGATCACCATCGCAAGTCTTAGTAAAAAGAGTTGGATCGGCTTTCCCGACCTTGAAAGCATTAGCAATTAAAAAGTCTCTAAGGCATTCATACCATGCTCTTGGGGCTTGCTTAAGTCCATAGAGCGCCTTAGAGAGCTTACACACGTGGTCGGGGTACCGTTCATCCTCAAAGCCAGGGGGTTGCTCTACGTACACCTCCTCCTTGATCGGCCCGTTGAGGAAAGCGCTCTTTACATCCATTTGGTACAACCTGAAGGAATGGTGAGCGGCATATGCTAGCAAGATACGAATTGATTCTAGCCTAGCCACGGAGCAAAAGTCTCCTCAAAGTCCAAACCTGCGACTTGGGCATAACCTTTTGCCACAAGCCGAGCCTTGTTCCTTGTCACCACCCCGTGCTCGTCCTGTTTGTTGCGGAACACCCACTTGGTTCCCACAACATTTTGCTTGGGGCGAGGCACCAGTGTCCAAACTTCATTGCGCTTGAAATTGTTGAGTTCCTCCTGCATGGCCAACACCCAGTCCGGATCTAGCAAGGCCTCTTCTACCCTGAAAGGCTCAATAGAAGAGACAAAAGAGTAATGCTCACAAAAATTAACTAATCTTGAACGAGTAGTTACTCCCTTGCTAATATCACCCAAAATTTGGTCGATGGGATGATCCCTTTGGATCGTCGCTCGAACTTGGGTTGGGGGTGCCTGAGGTGCTTCTTCCTCTTCAATTTGAACATCCTGTGCTCCCCCTTGATCATGCGCCTCCACTTGAGGTACCTGTTCGTCATCCTGGGTTGGGGGATGCACCATAGTTGAGGAAGACGGTTGATCTTGCTCCAATTGTTCCTGAGGCCGTACATCTCCAATCGCCATGGTGCATATCGCGGCCGTTGGAACGTCTTCTTCATCTACATCATCAAGATCAACAACTTGCTCTCTTGGAGAGCCATTAGTCCCATCAAATACAACGTCGCTAGAGACTTCAACCAAACCCGATGATTTGTTGAAGACCCTATACGCCTTTGTATTTGAATCATAACCTAATAAAAACCCTTCTACGGCTTTGGGAGCAAATTTGGAATTCCTACCCTTCTTCACTAGAATGTAGCATTTACTCCCAAATACACGAAAGTACGATACATTGGGTTTGTTACCAGTCAGCAGCTCATATGAAGTCTTCTTGAGGAGGCGGTGAAGATAGACCCTGTTGATGGCGTGGCAAGCCGTGTTCACGGCTTCCGACCAAAAGCACTCGGGGGTCTTGAACTCTCCAAGCATAGTCCTCGCCATATCTATGAGCGTCCTGTTCTTCCTCTCTACCACACCATTTTGCTGAGGTGTGTAGGGAGCGGAGAACTCGTGCTTGATCCCCTCCTCCTCAAGGAACTCCTCCACTTGAAGGTTCTTGAATTCGGACCCGTTGTCGCTCCTTATCTTCTTCACCTTGAGCTCAAACTCATTTTGAGCTCTCCTTAGGAAGCGCTTGAGGGTCCCTTGGGTTTCAGACTTATCCTGCAAAAAGAACACCCAAGTGAAGCGGGAAAAGTCATCAACAATAACTAGACCATACTTACTTCCTCCTATGCTCAGATAGGCGACGGGTCCGAAGAGGTCCATATGCAGCAGCTCCAGAGGTCTTGACGTGGTCATCACATTCTTGCTGTGATGTGCTCCTCCCACTTGTTTACCTGCTTGACAAGCTGCACAAGGTCTATCTTTTTCGAAATGAACATTGGTTAGACCTATCACGTGTTCTCCCTTTAGAAGCTTGTGGAGGTTCTTCATCCCCACATGTGCTAAGCGGCGATGCCACAACCAGCCCATGCAAGTCTTAGCCATTAAGCATGCATCTAGACCGGCCTCTTCTTTTGCAAAATCAACTAAGTAAAGTTTGCCGTCTAGTACACCCTTAAAAGCTAGTGAACCATCACATCTTCTAAAGACAGACACATCTACATTTGTAAATAAACAATTATGTCCCATATTACATAATTGACTAACAGATAGTAAATTATATCCAAGAGACTCTACTAAAAACACATTAGAGATAGAGTGCTCATTGGAGATTGCAATTTTACCTAGCCCTTTTACCTTGCCTTGATTCCCATCACCGAATATTATTGAATCTTGGGAATCTTTGTTTTTGACATAGGAGGTGAACATCTTCTTCTCCCCCGTCATATGGTTTGTGCATCCGCTGTCAATAATCCAGCTTGAACCCCCGGATGCATAAACCTGCAAGGCAAATTTAGGCTTGGGTCTTAGGTACCCAACTCATGTTGGGTCCTACAAGGTTAGCACAAATATCCTTAGGGACCCAAATGCAAGTTTTGTCTCCCTTGCATCTTGCCCCTAATTTTCTAGCAACTATCTTCCTATCCTTTCTACAAATAGCAAAAGAAGCATTTAAAGCATGATATATTGTAGAAGGTTCATTTACTTTCCTAGGAACATTAACAACATTTCTCCTAGGCATATTATGAACAACATTTCTCCTACCAACATTTCTATCATGCACATAAGAAGAACTAGAAGCAAACATGGCATGAGAATCAAAGGCATTATATGCATTACAACTCCTATAAGCATTTCTAGATTGTCTCCTATCATGATACATAAAGGCATGGTTCTTTTGCACACTACTAGCCATAGGGGCCTTCCCTTTCTCCTTGGCGGAGATGGGAGCCTTATGGCTTGTCAAGTTCTTGGCTTCCCTCTTGTAGCCAAGTCCATCCTTAATTGAGGGGTGTCTACCAATCGTGTAGGCATCCCTTGCAAATTTTAGCTTGTCAAATTCATTCTTGCTAGTCTTAAGTTGGGCATTAAGACTAGCTAATTCCTCATTTAATTTGGAAATTGAAACTAAGTGATCACTACAAGCATCAATGTCAAAATCTTTACACCTATTACAAGTTTCAACAATTTCTACACAAGAATTAGATTTACTAGCTACTTCTAGTTTAGCATTTAAATCATCATTAAAACTTTTTAACGTAGCAATAGTTTCATGACAAGAAGATAATTCACTAGAGAGCATTTCATTCCTTTTAATTTCTAGAGCAAGAGACTTTTGTGCTTCTACAAATTTATCATGTTCTTCATACAACAAATCCTCTTGCTTTTCTAAAAGCATATTCCTATCATTCAAGGCATCAATCAATTTATTAATTTTGTCTACCTTGGTTCTATCTAGGCCCTTAAACCAACATGAATAATCTATTTCATCCTCATCACTAGATTCGTCCTCACTTGAAGAAGCATAAGTAGAGTTTCGAGTACATACCTTCTTCTCCCTTGCCATAAGGCATGTGTGACGCTCGTTGGGGAAGAGGGCCGATTTGTTGAAGGCGGTGGCGGCGAGTCCTTCATTGTCGGAGTCGGAAGAGGAGCAATCCGAATCCCACTCCTTGCCTAGATGTGCCTCGCCTTTTGCCTTCTTCTTCCTCCCGTCTTTTCTTTTGTGGCCCGAGCCTGAGTCGGTGGGCCTGTCATCATTGGGCTCGTTGACGAAGGACTCCTTCTCCTTGTCGTTGATCACCATCCCCTTGCCCTTAGGATCCATCTCTTCGGGCGGTTAGTCCCTTTCTTGAAGAGAACGGTTCTGATACCAATTTAGAGCACCTAGAGGGGGGGGGGGTGAATAGGTGATCCTGTAACACTTCAAAAACTTAAGCCACAGAACTTGGTTAATTGTTAGCACAATAATTGCCAAGTGGCTAAAGAGGAATCCTCAACAAAACACAATAACCAACAAGGATCAATCACAGAGATGGCACGGTGGTTATCCCGTGGTTCGGCCAAGACCAACGCTTGCCTACTCCACGTTGTGGCGTCCCAACGGACGAGGGTTGCAATCAACCCCTCTCAAGCGGTCCAAAGACCCACTTGAATACCACGGTGTTTTGCTTGCTTTATCTCAATCCCGTTTGCGAGGAATCTCCACAACTTGGAGCCTCTCGCCCTTACACTTGAAATTCACAAAGAACACAGAGCAAAGGAGGGATTAGCAACGCACACAAGACACAAGAATCAGAGTGTCAACACGCACACAAGTCGCAACAAGAGCTCGCAACACAACTCAATGAGTTCACAACTCCACTAGAGCTCTATATGCTATCACAATGAAAAGAACGCGCGAAATCGATGTCTTGGTGCTTAGAAATGATTAGGAGATGCTTGGTGTGCTCCTCCATGCGCCTAGGGGTCCCTTTTATAGCCCCAAGGCAGCTAGGAGCCGTTGAGAGCAATCAGGGAAGGCAATTCTTGCCTTCTGTCGTCTGGCGCACCAGACAGTCCGGTGCACACCGGACACTGTCCGGTGCCCGATTTCCTTCCTTAAATAGCGAAGCCGACCGTTGGCGGCCTGAGAGCCGTTGGCGCACCGGACATGTCCGGTGCACACCGGACAGTCCGGTGCCATCTTCTAGCCGTTGGCTCGGCCACATGTCCCGCGCAGATTGCGCGGCCGACCGTTGGCCCGGCCGACAGTTGGCTCACCGGACAGTCCGGTGCACACCGGACAGTCCGGTGAATTTTAGCCGTACGTCGCCGATGAATTCCCGAGAGCGGCCACTTCGCTCGAGCTAGCCTGGCGCACCGGACACTGTCCGGTGCACCACCGGACACTGTCCGGTGCTCCTAGATTCAGCAGAGTCTTGGCTGCTCGAGCCAAGACATTTACAATTGGATTTTTCCTGTTTCCAGCACTTAGACACAATACATTAGTCCATAAAACAATGTACTAAGTCTGAGAAACATACCTTTATCCTTGATTTGTACTTTGTCCACCTCTTTACACTTAGGCACTTGTGTTGGACACTAAATCACCAAAACACTTAGAAATGGCCCAAGGGCACATTTCCCTTTCAAGCTTCCCTATCACGACGGCTCTTCCTGCAACATGCATGTCCCTCGCTCGTGCAAAATTCCCTGCCCAGGTTGTCGCAGCACCAGCGTAAAAGATCCTCCACCCGGCCAAAACTAGGATGCAACAACTCCTGTACGTGGGCGTGGCATCTCCCAGCAAAAAAAGCTAGCACGCCTACAACACCTGCAAGTTGCAGGAAGGTAATGCATGCTTTTTCCCTTCTCCCAATGATTTGATGTAAAGTAGTTATTTGATTTTTTTTCTGAATTTTATTAGTAGTCTATCAGCTTGTTTCTCGGTTTCATCTCAGTTGCTCATTAGTTGAAGTGCTAGCATATATATAGAAAAACAATTATGTATAATACTTTTGTAGTGGTACCATATAACCAGCGTTGTGAAACATGCATTGTAGTTATAACCAACAAATTGGAAGATGACCTATAAGAAAAATATTTCAGTTGTGCTTTACTAAAGTATGTCTGAGAAGGCGGTTTGGGATAATGCAACTTTGAAGCACTTGATTGACATTTGTAAGGAGGAGATTTTAGCTGGTAATAGACCTCAAGGTTGTTTCACTAGAAATGGTTGGAAGAACCTAGAGGAAAAGTTTTTTGCAAGGTCTGGAACGAAGCTAGCAAAGACACAATTGAAGAATAAATTAGATAATATGAAAAAGGATTATACCCAGTTCATGGAATTGAAGAATGCTGCCACTGGATTAGGATGGGATGAAGCAAATAAAACTGTTGCTTGCGATAATGCATGGTGGGCTGAACATCTTGAGGTGAGACAAGTTGTGATTGTATCGATATATTTCAAATTGCCATCGGTATGTGTTTGTCATTAACTTGCATATTTTTCCCCAGAGATGCAACAACAGCGAGAGAGGTGTGAAGTGCAACCACGTGAGGTTTCGAAAACATGGACCCAAACACCTTGATGATTTACACTTTTTGTTTGATTAGGTGCATGTCACTGGAGCTAATGCATCCTGCCCTGGAGAAATTTCCTCAGGTGAATCATCAAGTGATGATGATGTGTTGGAGATGTAAAAAAAATTGAAGATAGTGCTGCTTTTAAGAAACCTAAACCAGCAGGAAAGAAGCGCAAGCAAATGTCTGGGGCAAATGAAGAAAAGGAGGAGAAGAGCCCCTTCTTTCGGATGTACAAGAACACATGCTTGAAGATTGAAAGTGCAGTTGACAAGATCACATCGAGTGTTGAAGCATCGTCAGCTCCTGCTCCATCCAATCCTGTCCCTACTATGGCAGATGCTATGAGGTTGGTTAAGGAGTGTGGTGTGCAAGAAAAAACTTCTTTGATGCACACAGCTGTCATGTTGATCATGAAGGCTGAATTTAGACAGATCCTCAGTTTACTTGACACAAATGAAGGCAGATATGGTTTGATTAAGAGAGAGCATGAGAAAGAGATGAAGAAGCCAGCATGAAGGCAGCTAAACTATTATTTGTTTTGAATAATTAATTTATGTAATATTTTTTAACTAGCAGATTGTGTACTATTGCTTCCAACCATTATTATCTGTGAGTTGTTTGTTGAAAGCCTGTTATGAACTTATTACGCGTTTATATGTTGAACCCAATAAAATTATCTGTGACTTACTTGTTCTGATTGTTTGTTTAGATGCATAAGAGTATGGAAGACCTAGCAAAAAAGGGTCAGGAATCTCTTCGCTTACTTGCTGAACTATCGCAGCACGCTGCAATTCTTGGAAATTTAGGCAGTCTGTATAATCAGCGTTATTTGCACAAAGGTGAATATAGAGAAACAGAAGCTCCAGAGTCTGGATATCAATGGGTCATGAGATGTTTCAATCGTCCAAGATATTTTTATAAAATGTTTAGAATGAGCCCTAATGTTTTTATGGCACTTCATGATTTATTGGTCTCTTCTTATGGTTTGAAATCGACTCACAATGTTACATCAATTGAGTCGGTGGCAATGTTTCTATGGATTGTTGGAGGGCGACAGTCTTTTTACCAAGCTGAAAACCATTTTGTACGGTCGACATGGACAATTCACATGAAATTCAAGGAAGTATTTGTTGGGGACTTGTTCTCAAATGCTTCGGAATTAAGAACAAGGCAACACAGAAAGAAGTTAGTGGTAAATACCCTTCGTCCTTCGAAGCGTTATTTCCCTTAGGATATAACGGTCTTCAGACGAAGGTCATGAAGGACATACCTTCATCATTACAGTTTATATTGATAAAAGGAGAAGCATATGATACATGAGAGAGTAACATGAATAATCACATAGCATTATTACATGTCCTTATTATATAATCATGGAAGAATAAGAACAATATTGAATTACATTTGTACCTTCGGCTTGATAGAAGGCAAAAATACAAGCGTGACGCACGAGCGAGTACAAATCAGCGTGAATAGTACGGGGGTACTGTTCATCTATTTATAGACACAGGACACAGCCTGTGAAGAATTACAATTATGCCCCTCATAAAAGTTTACAACATTGACTCAGACCTTTATGGACTAAAAGGTCATTCTATCTTTAAGTCGATTTGTAATACCGAAGCTTCATGAAGAGGGACCTTCGGTCATCTCCTGCGGACAGCTTTAGCCGAATCTGCTTCTTCCTACAAGACCTTCGGCGCGACGAAGCATAGCCCCAACAGTAGCCCCTTTCGCGGCGCTAGATCGTTTTTCGTAACGAGCTTGATCCGTGAAAAAAGTCTCTTAAGCTTCGGGAAGCCGAAGGTCCAAAAAACACCTTCCCTGAGCTCGTTGTCGAGAAACGATTCAGTTTCCGAGCGCGTAGCAGTCCCACCTTGCAGAGTTACTGTTTGGTCTCTGCGGTCCACCGTGCAGCGAGTGCAAGCGGCTGTCCGCGTGGTGTAAAAATCCTAGCGTTTCGCCTTCTTACCTGCAGCACTATATAAACAGACAAGTAGGTGTGAAGTTACCACAGCATTCATTGCTATTTGCACTGTTTTGCTGCCAAAATTTTTAACCATAGCCGAAGCTTGACTCTCGGAATCAAACGAAGCTCCAGCTTGAAGCCTACTTCGTCAGAAGAAAAAACTTCGGAAGAAAAAGTTTTTAGTTCCCGCAAATTCAGAATTAAATGGCCAGAGTGCGCTCTATCGCTAGGGTTGAGCGTGAAGGAGGCGAAGCTGAAGGCTCGGAGACTATTCCCATCTCCGAAGCAATGCAACGATCCGGACTGGTAACTTCGGAAGGAATCCCCACTGTTGAAGCAGAACAAGCAACTGCCGAAGCAGAAGAAGAGAATGTTGAAGAAACTGATCCCGAAGATGATTATCGTATTGCCATGCCAAGTAAGCCCAGCCACTTGGACTTCGGAAAGTCTACTGTTTCGAAGGCTGATCTCTCCAAAATGGTAAAGTCGAGCTTTTTCAATGAGAATCAGAAGAAGCTATTACGTTTCGAGGGAGAAGAGACTACCCCAAAGCCGGAGAAGGATGAAATTGTCATTTTCAAGAGCTTTCTAAAGGCTGGATTAAGATTCCCCCTACATGAGATTATTGCAGAGGTACTGAAGAGGTTTGGTATCTACTTTCATCAGTTAACTCCTAACGCCATCGTTAGGCTTAGCGTTTATATTTGGGCCCTCCGAAGCCAAGCGGTGGAGCCGTTTGCAGACAGTTTTTGTCGAGTTCACGAACTGCACTATCAAACGAAGGCTAGAAAAGATGGATTGCATGACAATTTTGGTTGTTATAATTTTGCTTATCGGAAAACCACAAAGTTTCCTGTAATCAGCTACCGAAGCAAATGGCCGGCAGGCTGGAAATCAGAATGGTTCTATGTCAAGGTTGATGACGACAAGGAGAAGCTTGTGCAAAGTCCACTCGAACTGATCTTCGGAGAAACCCGACCTCGCTGCAACATGACACCAGAAGGTCCAACACAACAGGCAATGGATGAATTCAGAATTATTGCAGAGCATATCAGTACAAGAGACCTGGTTCAGGAGTTCTTGGCCTTCAGGGTTTTTCCTACTTTAAAAGAATGGGAAATGCCGAAGCTAGAGGGGGAGAAGAAAGAAGGTGAACTTGTGCGTTTACCTTATTATTTCAAGTTTAAGAAATACTTTAAAACACCTTGTCAAGAGTGGCTGGATACAATTGAAGTAATGTGCAATGAAATACTTGGCAATTACTCCAAAAAAGAAGATCAATTGATGACTGCGGCCTTCGGCACCCGTCCGAAGCGAAGACTGAATCGAGTGCTGGACGCCCTGGGTTTTGAATACCCTGACTATGAAAATCTGAACAAAGGTGTCGGGGGCCAGAAAAGGAAAAGGACAACTGAAGCCTTAAATGAAGGTGAGAAAGAACCATCAAAGAAGAGAATTCCGAAGAAGAGGAAAGCGTCTTCTCCGAAGCAAAAAATATCTGACAAAGAAGAAACCCCGGCATCACCCTCTGCCACTGACGTGGAGGAAATTTTGAAAGTAATGACTGAATCCCTGCCTGCGAAGCTAAGTCCTTTGGGGCCTCAACTGACAAAGTTTTTTCAGAAGGAAAAGGAGCCCGAAAAAACGAAGAAGACGACTAAAGCAAAGAGACAAAGAATTATCACTGTGACAGAGGATATTGACAAGACACCACCAAGAGCTTCAGCTCAGAAGACACCAGCGGCTGAGGAAAGAACAGATATTGAAATCACACCTTCGGAGGTCGCGGCTGCCGAAGCTGCCTCAATTGAAGATGTGAACCTGGAAAGCACAATCGAACACATCGACAAAATACTGCTAGACATGGCCACAGAAGAAGCTACCACTGCCGCTGTGGGGGATGGATATCCCCCGGGTCCACTAAAAGAGTAAAGGACCTCACGAAAGGCCCAAGGGCCCAATAAATCGTAAGGTTATTCTTTCGTGGGCCTGGGGAAAGACAACCAGTAACGAAGGGCGACATGAGGCCGGATTGGTGCAAACCCGGACGGCCCATAGCGTCGAGCCATTGGCCGCAACAGAGATCCGACTTTCCCGCGTCGGGGCCTCCATGCAACGAAGCCACGTGAGGATAAGTCGGCGAGGGTTACGTAAAGGATAATCTCGAGAGGTTCACTATCTTTTAGCCACTTGTTGTTATCTTATCCATGTGTACTGCCCCACGGTCGAGTATATAAGGCCTAGGGGGCACCCCTTCAGAACGATCGACCCATTACTTAGCCACCCACATCAACTCTCTGTATTCTCAATCCAGAGAGCTCTCTTGTAACCATATCCACCAAGCATACTCATCAGGACGTAGGGTGTTACGCATCACTAAGCGGCCCGAACCTGTAAATCTTGTCCACCGTCCCTCGTGCGATCAGCACGAACCATTCTGCTACAGTTGTCGACACCTTCCTACTCCTAAAACACCTTGAGGGGCAACCCCGGGTGTGCGGTCGGACCCTAAACACCGACAGCTGGCGCGCCAGGTAGGGGGTGTGTCGACAATCCAAGCTAGCTCAATGGCCATCTCCTTCTACAGCAAGATCGCCCTACGCCCCGGATCTATGTTCTGCTTCGGAACAATCTCATTCGTAACAGACGAAGAAGGAATTCTGCACCGTATCACGGATCCGCCGGAAAAGGAGTCTTCCTCAACAAACTCCGAAAATACCGGAGAAGTGCAGCACCGCTCTCCGGCCCCCCGAAAGAAGATCACCGCGACGGCAACACCGTTCTACCCCGACGTCCTCTTCGTCGGAAGGGCGGAATCGCCCACCATCTCCGACGACGAGCCGACTGTACCCGGGGAGGAACCGCCTCAGCGAGAGTCCCGTCGACGAAGAAACCGGCGCAGGAATGTTCGACGACATCACGCGGCCGGAGAGCAGAATCCGGAACAACCTGTCTCGCGAGACGAGGTCTCGGAGGTAGGAGAAACCCCGGAAGAACGCGTCTTCAGAGAGCGAAGGAACTCCCGACGACGTGATCGCCGACGAGCTCAGGGACAGGCTGAGCAAGATGCAAGGCAACGTCGAGAAAATCCACTCTTCGGGCGCAATCTGAACCCCGACTTCGCCCGAGCCATGAACACGCCGAGCGAAGTCGGAGGGGTGCTGGCTCGGATAGCGGAAGGACTTCCTCGGACTCCAGACGCCGACGGCTACCGACGGCTGTTCACCCAGGCGGCCAACCATCTTCTACCGCTTGCTCACCCGCCGAATGATCTACGACACGCCATCAACAGTCGCCGAGACGCACGGAGCTCCATCAATGCTTCGCGGGAACGGCGGCATGAGAACGAAATTCGTCGTCGAGAGGAGTACGACAGAGATCATGGTGCCCCGACTCAGAGCCAAGCTACCAGGACTGAGTCGGCAACGGCTTCAACTGGCGGAACCTCCCGGGGACGGTCGAGGAATCATAACCACAACTCCCCTCCCCGGGACAGACATCGACCCCGACGACAGGAGGACACGTGCGGAGTGTCCGCCCTTACTCCGCGCCTTAGGGCCATCCAGTGGCCTCCCAACTTCAAGGTATCCAATGTTGACAAGTATGAACCTAAGCAGGATCCATGGGGTTGGCTAGCCGTCTACACCACCGCCGCTCGAGCTGCCGGAGCATCCGAAGACGTGATGACCGCGTACTTGCCCATTGTCCTTGGACAAGACGCGCTGCAATGGCTACGACATCTACCCCGACACTGCATCGACGTCTGGGGAGACTTCAGTCGACGCTTCACCGCCAACTTCCAGTCCCTCTCCGACAAGCCGGCGCAACCGTGGGACCTTAAATCTATCAAGCGCCGGGGGGACGAAACTCTCCGGTCATACCTCAAGAGGTTTCAAACCATGAGGAATCGTATTCCCGATGTCACGGAGGCGGCCGTGATCGAGGACTTCTACCGAGGATCTAATGATTCGGTTTTCGTCCGAGCCATACTACAAAAGGCACCGACCACCTCGGAGGAGCTGTTCCGGGAAGCCGACCTCTACATCACCGCCGACGAGCGAGCCCAGGATCTCATCGGAGGAGCAAAGCCCGCACCGGCAGCACCACGACGCGACACGAACCAGCAACCTGACAAGCGGTGGGAGAAGAGGCCACGCGAAGAAGTGCACGCCGCCGGACCACCTGCCTCTCGCGCTCGAGGAGGACCTCGTGGAGGCGAACGCACGCTGGACGACATCCTCGACGCCCAGTGCCCGTACCACAAGGACATGCGCCACACTCTTCGTAACTGCCGAGACTTCAAGCACTCCGTCGGACACGGCCGACCCTTCCAACCTCTACCTCCTCCTCCGCCGAGGGGAGGACCAGATGAACCACGACAACCCCATCGGCAGGAGGAGGGAGGAGGAGGAGGAGCTTTTCCGCGCGTTGACAGGGAAGTCAACGTCATCTTCGGCGGACACGGATCGCAGGAGAACAGAAGACAGCAAAAGCTCAATGATCGCCAGATACTGGTGGCGACCATCGGCCCTCCCGCCCCATACCGATGGTCGGAGCACCCGATCACCTTCACTCGGGCGGATCAATGGCTCAACTTCGACCACCCGGGCAAGTACCCGCTTCTCGTCGATCCGGTGATCCGAGAGAGCCGGGTGAAAAAGGTGTTAGTGGACGGGGGAGCAGCATCAACATCACCTTCCCCCGGACACTCCAAAGCTTGGGAGTTCATCTCAAAGAGCTCCACGAGTCGGACACTCCTTTCTTCGGCATCGTGCCGACGGAAGGGGAATACCCGCTGGGCCACATCTACATGCCGGTCACCTTTGGAACTCCGGAGAACTACAGAACTGAGTTCCTAAGGTTTGAAGTGGCAAACTTCGACTGTGGGTACAACACCATCATCGGGAGGCCAGGATTGGCCAAGTTCATGGCCATTCCGCATTACACATACATGATACTGAAGATGCCAGGGCCACAAGGGATCATAACTGTGCGCGCCGACCTCCAAGGCGCCGCAGAATGTTTCCGAGTGGCTATTCAAGCAGCCCTCACCGCCAAGCCATCGACAGCTCCCTCCGCAGTGGCGAACTCTAAGCCTGAGGAGGACCTCGCAATACCAGCAAATGAAGCTCAGACCGCGACCTCTATGCGGCCGACTGAAGAAACCAAAAGAATCAACCTGGGGTTCGCTGATGAGCGCAAGACGGCCATCATCAGCTCCAGTTTGGATGACAAATAGGAAAGCGCGCTCGTCCGGTTTCTGCAAGATAACCGAGATGTATTCGCATGGCAACCTGCGGATATGCCGGGAGTCCCGAGAGAACTGGCCGAGCACAAACTGAAGGTTTTTCCCCAGGCGAGGCCGATTCGACAGAAATTACGTCGTTTCACGCCTGATAAGAGGGAAGCCATTCGCGCCGAGTTAGCTCGCTTGGTCGCGACTGGATTCATTAGAGAAGTATTACATCCTGAGTGGTTAGCCAATCCTGTTCTTGTACTCAAAAAGAATAAAGTGGACTGGCGCATGTGTGTTGATTATACCGATCTCAACAAACACTGTCCGAAGGATCCCTTCGGGCTTCCGAGGATAGATCAGGTGGTGGACTCCACCGCTGGGTGTTCTATGCTGTCTTTCTTGGATTGCTATTCCGGGTACCATCAGATCAGTCTGGCGAAGGAAGATGAAGAAAAAACGGCATTCATTACTCCTTTTGGCACTTTCTGTTATACCTCCATGCCGTTTGGCCTCAAAAACGCTGGAGCGACTTACCAGAGAGCTATTCAAACATGCTTAGCCGATCACTGGGGCAAGCGTGTGGAGGCTTATGTGGATGACGTGGTGATCAAAACACGGGACTCAAAAGACTTCATCGAAGATTTGCAACTGGTTTTCAACAGCCTGAGGCGGTATAGATGGAAGCTTAATCCCGAGAAATGTGTTTTTGGGGTACCAGCCGGAAAGTTGCTCGGATTTATTGTCAGTCACCGAGGAATTGAGGCTAATCCGGATAAGATTGAAGCTATCATGAAGATGGAAGCACCTCGATCGCAGAAGAAGGTTCAGCGACTTACTGGATGCATGGCAGCTTTAAGCAGATTTATATCCAGACTGGGGGAAAAAGGTTTGCCGTTTTACAAGTTACTCAAGAAGGTGGATAAATTTCAGTGGACTTCAGAAGCACAAGAAGCTCTAGATGCTCTGAAAAAATTCTTGACAACACCGCCAGTACTGAAACCACCTCGGCGAGCCACACCAACTCAACCAGCCGAAGATTTGCTATTGTACATCTCTTGCACGACTCACGTGGTGAGCACCGCATTGGTAGTCGAGCGAGTAGAAGAAGGGCATGCCTATCCAATACAACATCCTGTCTACTTCATTAGTGAAGTCCTCGGCCCCTCAAAGAAAAAGTATCCTCAAGTTCAGAAACTATTGTATGCAGTACTTCTAACTGCCCGCAAGCTGCGTCACTACTTTGACGACCACAAAGTCATAGTAGTCACAAGTTTTCCAATAGGGGATATTCTTCACAACAAGGAAGCCATCGGTCGAATAGCCAAGTGGGCCTGTGAGCTGGGATCTCATGACATCGAGTTTCGGCCTCGCACTGCCATCAAAACCCAAGCACTGGTTGATTTCGTATCGGAGTGGACTGAACAACAAGTACCAGACAACCCGGAGACTGCAGAAGTATGGCGAATGTATTTTGATGGCTCACTCAAGCTGCAGGGAGCAGGAGCGGGGATTCTTTTCACTGCACCAGGAGGCGAACACCTCAAGTACGCCCTCCAGCTGCTATTCCCGGCCTCCAACAATGCAGCCGAGTATGAAGCCTTGATCCATGGATTGAACATTGCCATATCATTGGGCGTCAAAAGATTAATGGTATATGGGGATTCTCTGGTAGTCATCAGCCAGATAAATAAGGAGTGGGATTGCTCAAACGATTCGATGGGAAGATACTGCACTGCCGTCCGAAAACTGGAGGATAAATTCGAGGGTCTAGAATTTCATCATGTGGAGAGAGATCGGAACGCAGCAGCCGATGTACTGTCCAAGCTAGGGTCCAGTCGAGCTCAGGTCCCACCCGGGGTTTTTGTGCAAGAAATTCTGCAGCCAAGTATCTCATTGGGTCAAATGGAAGAATGCAACATCATAGATCAACCCGAGTCAGATCCCGATGACTGGAGAAAGCCAATCATTAAGTACATAAGGAATGAAGAAGAACCAGATGATAAGAACTCGGCGGAGCGCATTGCAAGACAGTCAGCTCACTATACACTTATTGAGGAAACATTATACAGAAGGGGTGCATCAGGCGTCTTCATGAAGTGCATTCTCCCATCCACTGGAAAGCAACTTCTGGAGGAGGTCCATGCTGGGCAGTGTGGAATACATGCAGCCTCCAGAACACTAGTCGGGAAGGTCTTCAGGTCGGGGTTCTATTGGCCAACAGCAAAGAATGATGCAGCCGAGTTAATTCAGAGATGCGAAGCCTGCCAATACTTGTCAAAGCAACAACACCTGCCAGCACAGCAGCTGCAGACCATACCAGTAACCTGGCCTTTTGCGTGCTGGGGGCTGGATATGATTGGACCTTTCAAGAAAGCTCAAGGGGGATATACTCATGTGTTGGTAGCAATTGACAAGTTCACTAAATGGATAGAATTCAAGCCCATTGCCTCCTTAACTTCTGCTAAGGCCGTGGAATTCATACAAGACATAATATTCAGATTCGGGATACCAAACAGCATCATAACTGATTTAGGATCCAATTTCACGAGTTCAGAATTCTTTGACTTCTGCGAGCAAAAAAGCATTCAGATCAAGCATGCATCTGTAGCCCATCCAAGAGCCAACGGGCAAGTTGAGCGAGCCAACGGGATGATATTGGATGCACTCAGGAAAAAGATTTTCGATAAGAACGAAAAATTCGCAGGAAAGTGGATAAGGGAACTGCCCTATGTTGTTTGGAGCCTAAGAACCCAACCTAGCCGAGCTTTGCATGGAAACACTCCTTTCTTCATGGTCTATGGGTCGGAAGCAGTGCTGCCTGCTGATCTCAAGTTTGGGGCGCCAAGGCTGATTTTTGAAAGCATAGCAGAAGCTGAGACCACCAGGCTAGAGGACATAGACATACTCGAGGAAGAACGGCTAAGCGCAGTAATCCAGTCAGCAAGATACCAGCAGACTCTGAGGCGCTATCACGACAAGGCTGTGCGGCAACGATCCTTTTCAGTAGGGGAGCTCGTCCTTCGCCGAATTCTAACGGGAGAAGGACGACACAAGTTATCACCCTTATGGGAAGGACCCTTCATAGTAGCAGAAGTCACTCGGCCTGGATCATATCGCCTCACTCAGATGGATGGCACGGAAGTCGGGAACTCTTGGAACATAGAACACCTGAGAAAGTTTTATCCTTAGCCGTACCTCAAAACTGCTGGGATAACAATGATGTACTCTGTAAAGTGGAAATATGTCATCAATAAAGAAAAGGTTTCAAGGATACTCAATTTATTTACGATTGACTTGCATTCTTACTTAACTCGGGGTGACCACTATGCCCTGCTAACGGAGCAATCGACTTAAGTCGGCAATGACTTAAGGCGGTGCGACATGCTCATGCTTACTTAACTCGGGGTGACCACTATGCCCTGCTAACGGAGCAATCGACTTAAGTCGGCAATGACTTAAGGCGGTGCGACATGCTCATGCTTACTTAACTCGGGGTGACCACTATGCCCTGCTAACGGAGCAATCGACTTAAGTCGGCAATGACTTAAGGCGGTGCGACATGCTCATGCTTACTTAACTCGGGGTGACCACTATGCCCTGCTAACGGAGCAATCGACTTAAGTCGGCAACGACTTAAGGCGGTGCGGCATGCTCACACTTACTTAACTCGGGGTGACCACTATGCCCTGCTAACGGAGCAATCGACTTAAGTCGGCAACGACTCAAGGCGGTGTGACATGCTCACGCTTTACTTAACCCAGGGCGACCACTATGCCCAGCTAACGAAGCAATCAACTCCAGTTGGCGTCTACTTAAGACCAATGCAACATGCTCTCGCCTATTTAATTCAGGGGATGATTTCCATATCCCACAGACAAAATTCATAGTCATCATGCGTCATAACTACCAAACTCATTAACTAAAAATTCTGATACAATAAGTGAATAACAATGTTATTCAAAAAAAAAACCGGTGTCCTCTAACAAATGTTCAATCATGCAAGCTGTGCGCTCGGAGCACGCGAAATGTTTTCTCTATTTTGCAATGTCTTTTCCAGGAGCAGTCGACGAAGAAGGACGACTCGAGGAGTCAGGGGCAGCGTTCACGTCAGCCCTTATATCTTCAGGAACGACTACGCCAGGCCTCCTCATCAGAATTCGTCCCGCTCGAATGGCCTTATCCATGGCCCTATCGCGTTGGGCTCTCAGAGTATTGGAAGTCTCTTCAGCAACCTTGACAGCCAACTGGGCAGCCTCTAACTCCTGGGTAACGGATTTCTTGGAAGCACGCAGATTCTTGATGACAACGTCTTTAGCCGATATCAACTCCCAAAGGCGAATCACATCATCCAAGGACTCCTGCAGCTTATAGCGAAGATTGTTCAACTCCTCCATGGAAAAGCGATGACTCCTCTCCAGAATAGTCAACGAATTGCTAGAATCTCGATACAACCTATCAAGATTGTCACGAGAAGCGGCAAGGATGCGTTTTTCTTCCTGCAAGCACAAATCAGTTCCTTCAGAAAACCAGGCAAACAATAGGAGTATAGCAAGTCAAAAGCACAGTTTCGTATTTCACCTTTTCAGAGTCTAGCTGAGCATGCAGGGAAGAACTCAACGCGTTGGCATCATCTAAAGCGGCAGAGACTTGACTCAGCTCAATTTGACCTTGAGAGTACTTTTCCTCAAGATCAGTGCATCGCTGAGACAGTTCAGCCCGATCTTGAGAATGTTTCTCCTCAAGTAGTGTAATCTGTCGAGTCATTCCTAGCGAAGGACAACCAAACAAAGCGAGGTCAGAAGGTAAAACAGTCCACAACAAGCACGAAGAAAAGAAAAAAGGGCACTAACCAGCGTTAGTCGCCTCCAACTCGGATACACGGCGATGAAGAGACACCGGATTCCAACACGAAAAGGATGAAGCTACTTCCGGGATAGGAGCACCATGCAATTTCAGCTGGCTGGTCATCCCATCCACCAAAACCTGATGAGAAAAGCAGATGAGCGTAATGGCAAGAGTTCACGTAAAAGTCAAGCTAAGAAACGGCACAGTACCTGGAGGTTGGAGAAAAACGAAGTGATCCCCAAGTCAGGAGAAATCAGATGATAACCAGGCGCAAGGTCATCACCCGAAGCAGCATGCAATGGAACAGTGGGAATCAGTTCATCTCCTTCAACAGAGCCGGATACTCGATCAACGGGGACGCTGCCCTCCAAAGCGACGCCCCGGTCTGAAGTTTGGGCCACCACCATGCAGCCAGAGTGTGGAGGTGACCCAGCGTGAACGTCCATGGAAGTGCCGGAAGGAGACCCTGTTTGGGCACCCTCGGGGACTGGGCCATAGTTGGCACTGCCCACTTGAGCCGGGTTATCCCCGGCAACACCCTCGGGGGCTGGGCAGTAGCTCGCACTCTTCGCCCGGGCTAAGTCATCCCCGACGACACCCTCGGGGGCTGGACATGTGTCAACACCATCCTTGGGGTCCAAACTTTCAGCAGTAACCATCTCCAAGGTTGCTGGGCCCTCGGCTACTTCCATGGAATCAGGACAATCCAAGTTAACATCCCGTCCCTCAAGATCGCGCTCTAAGGTTGATGAGGCACGGGATGACCTCAACCCAGCGTCCGGCACAGCACCACAAGCTTCCGTCACATCATCATCCACTGGCCCTGATAACAAGTCCTCTGGGACCATATCCTCGAGAGTTTGATCAAAGTCGGCCAGGGATATGTTTTGCAGACCAACAAGAGCAGATAAAGCCGGAGAAGGAACCCCACTACTTTCCCCACTGACGAGGAATTGCCGACTGTTCTTCCGAGTCAGAGGAACCTCATCCTCTTCCTCTTCGTCGTCTTCATCAGCAACAGATGGACCACACCCATTGGGATCAGCAACAGATGGACCACACCCATTGGGATCAGCAACAGTCAAACCACACCCATTGGGATCAGCATCAGCAAATTCAGGCGCAGGAACCTCCTCATCAGCAAGGACCGAGGGACCAGCACCCTGATCCAAACTAGATACTCGCCGAATACGTCTCTTCTTCTTTTTCTGCTCATCAACAGAAAGATCAGTCTGATTGGTTCGGCGGGGACGCCTCGAGCGAGCACGGACAGGTCTCTGAACATCCAAGATTATACCGACCTCTGGGAGAGGTGCCACCGCCAATGACTCAGCAGGAATAGCGTCAGAAGAATCTTCAGCCAACATGTCAAGCACGGCATTTATTTCAGCATCAGTAGGATCCAAAGGCACCTCGAAATGGATTTGTCTTTCATCATCAGGGATTTTCCCAAGTGAGGCAACCAAAGCACTAACCTCCTCATCAGAGGGCCGCGTTCTAAGGCCCAAATTGCCATCAGTTGAAGGTGGGTTTGACACGAAACGAGTGAAGGCCTTGGCAGGAGGCAGATTCCAGGCTGAATACGCCACCGGAGCACCAACATTGGATACTTTGCCTCTGAGAATCATCTCCAGTCGGCTCACCAAATCTGCAGAAGGGATTCTTCTATTGGTAACTCGAGTTGGGTCGGCTAGCCCTTGATACAGATAAGTCGGGTGGACCCTGTCTTTCAGCGGCTGAATGTTTTTGAAAACGAAGTCAGCAACTATAGCTTCAGCAGTTAAACCCCTCTCTTTCAATAGCCCAACTTCAGCTAGCAGCACACTGGCCTCAGCCACCTCCTCGTCTGTAGGAGACTCGGTCCAGCTTGGGGTGCGAACATCTGGCTGTCTTCCTGACCGGGGGGGAGAGAATTTCCATAGTTATCAACTATAAACCATTCCAGGCGCCATCCCTTAATACTGTCTTTAAGGGGGATCTCAAGATACTCAGTTTTCCGTCCCCGGCGCATCTCCAAGCTGGCACCTCCAACCAACTGATGCTGTCCCCCAGCCATCCCAGGGCGACAATGATACAGGTGTTTCCACAAGCCAAAATGCGGCAGCACGCCAAGAAAGGCCTCACATAAGTGGACGAAGATTGAAATTTGCAGAATTGAGTTAGGGTTCAGATGGGTTAAGTTGATGTGGTAGAAATCAAGAAGACCACGGAAAAAGGGAGAAATAGGAAGGCCAAGGCCGCGGAGAAGAAAGGGAGCGTAAACCACAGACTCGTGGGTATCCTCCGTCGGGACCGTAGTTCCGTGGCAAATCCGCCAAGAACAGAGTTCCCGTGGAGGAAGAACCCCGATAGACACGAGGTGGAGGAGTTCGGTTTCAGAGATGATGGACATGTGGTTACCTGCGAAAGGCAACTGGCTGTTGGGATCAATTGGAGGAATCACCACAGTGGAAGAACTCGCGATTTTCCTCTTGGGAGCCATCTCGATTTCACCAGCGAGCAAATTGGAGGCAAGCGCAGAGAGGATTTGGAAGCAGGAATGCAAAAACTAGGGCGCGGAAAGCAAAGGCGGCTAAAAGTGCAACTCTTATGGGATATTCTCGGACCAGATACCGTTTCAAAAAGTGCCCAGTCATCACTCGGCAGTTATTTCCGAAATCCCAGCATGCCACGTGGTCACTTGGCAGTTACTTCCCAAAAAACTGGTGGGCCATCTCCTTACTCGGGTGTTAATCCTCAAAATAACTCGGCGTTGCCTCTAAAATGCCGACGTCACTATTCAGTCACTCGGCGTTGCCTCTAAAACGCTGATCTCGAGTTCAATCGTTCGGTATTGCTTCTAAAATGCCAACGTTGATCTTCAATCACTCGGTGTTGCCTCTAAAGCGCTGACCTTGAGTTTAATAGCTCGGCATTGCCTCTAAAATGCCGACGTCACTATTCAGTCACTCGGCGTTGCCTCTAAAACGCTGATCTCGAGTTTAACCGTTCGGTATTACTTCTAAAAATGCCAACGTTGATCTTCAATCACTCGGCGTTGCCTCTAAAACGCTGACCTCGAGTTCAACCGCTCGGCATTACTTCTAAAATGCCAACGTCGACCCTCAATCACTCGGCATTACTTCTAAAATGCTGACAACGACCTTTAATCACTCGGCGTTGCCTCTAAAATGCCGATGTCACTACTCAGTCACTCGGCGTTGCCTCTAAAACGTCGATCTTGAGCTCAATCGCTCGGCATTACTTCTAAAATGCCGATAACGACCCTTAATAACTCGGCGTTGCCTCTAAAACGCTGACCTTGAGTTCAATAACTCGGCGTTGCCTCTAAAACGCCGACGTCACTACTCAGTCACTCGGCGTTGCCTCTAAAACGTTGATCTCGAATTCAATCGTTCGGCATTACTTCTAAAATGCCAACGTTAACCTTCAATCGCCCAGCATCACTTCTAAAAACATTGATACAGGCTGCAATATCGCTCGGAAGCATCAGCATAATGATCAAGCTGTTCGTCTATGGCCTCAAAGGACCCAGATTCATAGTCAAACGAAATGATTCATCAAAAGGAAACCAAATTCGTTCTTCATTCAAGGGAAGTGGCAATAATTACAAATCAACTCATTATGAGTTGATACTTCCCTATTTCTACTACTACTACTACGCTACACTATACTACTCTACATTACTAATACTACTACATTATCTAACTATACTACTTCTAATCTATACTAATATTTAAAAGGACCAGTGGCATCTAGCCACTGGCCCTGTCCCTGCTGCTGCCGCCGCCGCTCCTGCCGCCGCTGCCGCCCCTGCCGCCGCTGCTCTTGGTGCCGCCCCTGCCGCCGCCGCTTCTGGTGCTGCCCCTGCTGCTGCCGTTGCCCCCGCCACTGCCGCTGCCGTCGTCGTCGTCGTCGTCATCGTCGTCGTCGTCGTCGTCGTCGTCGTCGTCCTCGCCCTCGCCGCCGCCGTCCGAGTCCTCCTCGTCCGAGGAGTACTCGGACTCATCCGAGCCCTCGAGCCCGGAGCGCTCGACGGCCCGGATGTAGGACCAGACCTCCGTGGCTAACCCCTGGGAGTCGTCCGAGTCATCGGACGACGCCGGGGGAGAGACGGGGGCCGGGGACCTCTCGGACTCGGAGGAGAACTCCTCCTCCGAGTACTCCGAGTCGCCGAAGTCCTCCGATGGAGGAGTCGGCTCGCGCTTGCGTTTCTTTCCCATGGAGGCAAGCAGAAAAAGAAGAGAAGGAGGCAGTAAGGAATAGCGAAGGGATGTGAAGAAACCAGAGGAACAACAGCGTTATTTATAGAAGAGAAAGGCAACCGCTCACCTCCAACCGCGGTCACTGAACAGTCGCTAAGCATTCAATATACACCTCCACCCGTCCAAAGACACGTCAGGCGGCGGACGCTGTTTCATGCAGCACTACACCCATTGGGACTCCAGTCAACAGCGCAAAGGATATGATTACACTCGCCGTCCCATCACATTACAACTCAGAAGCAGCCGGTTAAAACACTCAGCGTACCAAGCCGTCCCTTGCCCACACCCATTGGGGGGGGGACGCCCAGGAATTGTCAGTATATTTTTCAAAATGGTCACATCTGTGCAGAGCATGCAGTGAATGCCTCAAGACAAAAATGAGATATCAACAAGAGTTAAAGGGAAGCCAAGTATAGCCAGCAGAGTGCAAAATATGGTCGATAGACATGACTTGAAGACTAGACAGAGAACGTCCATCGAATGTCCAATCGAGTGCAGAGCAAACACACTATGCTACCTAGCAAGATACGGAAGGATTGCAAATTCAGCTGCAAAAGACAAAACACATGCTGACCTCTGAAGCATAATATTGATGACATAGCACGGATGACATCATGCCAACTTTTTTATAAGCAGAAAGAGTAATTTTCAGCAAGAGGATACAAAAAGAAGACCTTCAAGCGAATTATCCTCAAAAAATCCACTTGAAGGTCGGGGGCTACACCCATTGGGTGCACCTTCGGTGCACCCCATGGATTGTCATTCTAAGCCAGGATAGCACCAATTTCTAAGGGCATGGGACAAGATTAAGAAGCCAATCCTCAACTGGAATAAAGGAACACAAATGGAAGCAATCTCTGATGATGACCTTCGAGTAGATTATTTTCTAAAATCTACTCGAAGCTCGGGGGCTACACCCATTGGGTGCACCTCCGGTGCACCCAATAAAGTTCAGAATCCAACAAACAGGAATGCCGATCTCTAAGGCACAGGCACCAAGCTAGGCTCTGGTCAACAAGTGATCGAAGCAGGAGAGAACAGCAAGGAGTCATCTTTCTTCAAATCACCTACAAGCTGGACCTGAGATCTTCGGGTTGATTACTTCTAAATTAACCCAAAGATCGGGGGCTTGTGGGGGATGGATATCCCCCGGGTCCACTAAAAGAGTAAAGGACCTCACGAAAGGCCCAAGGGCCCAATAAATCGTAAGGTTATTCTTTCGTGGGCCTGGGGAAAGACAACCAGTAACGAAGGGCGACATGAGGCCGGATTGGTGCAAACCCGGACGGCCCATAGCGTCGAGCCATTGGCCGCAACAGAGATCCGACTTTCCCGCGTCGGGGCCTCCATGCAACAAAGCCACGTGAGGATAAGTCGGCGAGGGTTACGTAAAGGATAATCTCGAGAGGTTCACTATCTTTTAGCCACTTGTTGTTATCTTATCCATGTGTACTGCCCCACGGTCGAGTATATAAGGCCTAGGGGGCACCCCTTCAGAACGATCGACCCATTACTTAGCCACCCACATCAACTCTCTGTATTCTCAATCCAGAGAGCTCTCTTGTAACCATATCCACCAAGCATACTCATCAGGACGTAGGGTGTTACGCATCACTAAGCGGCCCGAACCTGTAAATCTTGTCCACCGTCCCTCGTGCGATCAGCACGAACCATTCTGCTACAGTTGTCGACACCTTCCTACTCCTAAAACACCTTGAGGGGCAACCCCGGGTGTGCGGTCGGACCCTAAACACCGACAGCCGCCGAAGAGGCCGCGACCGCAGCGTTGGGGAAAGGAAAGGAAATTGCTGACGAAGCTTCAGAGAACGAAGCCTTCATGTTTCAAAATTTAGTTGGAGAAAAATTGTCAAAACCCGAAATAGAAGAGCTTAAAGAGTATGCCAAATCTTGCGGGTACAAACCAGGAGCACTCCTCTTCGGAGGTATTGATGATGAAAAATTAGATTGTATCCGAAACCAAACTGGAGCCAAAGTTATCAGTACTCTGTCAAAGAGTATCGGTTTTCCGAAGCTGGAAATGGACATTAGCCGCTACCGACGACAACATATCGTTGGTAGTTTATTTTATTCCAATTTCAAGGTGAACTACTATTCCCTTGACTTTTATTGTTTTTAATAATGAAAACATGTCTAACGAAGGTTGTTTTCGTGCAGAGTATGCTGTTGAGCAAGGCCTTGAAAATGCAGCAAGATTTTGAAGACAAGAAACAGGAAGTTATAATTGAAAATTTAGAAAACAAAATAAAGGAGCAATCAGCTGATATTGAGAAGAAAAACTTTGAGCTCCAGGCAACTGAAGGTTTATTGGCGGAAGCCGAAGCAAAAATAACAGAACTGAACACGAAGCTTCTCTGCCAATCTAAGCAGTTTGAACAAGAAAAGCAAGAACTTAAGGCAAAACTTGAAGCCGAAGCTCAACAAAATTCAGATTTGAGAAAACTATTGGCGGACCTTCAAGAAAAATGTTTGGAATTTAGCAACAAATGCATTCAACGACTAAGAAAATTTTTTCACTCAGTTGGAGCCAGCAGTGAGAAATTCACCCCCTCAGCTGAAGATTTACCGAAGACCTTCGAACATATTGAGGGTGAAATTGACGAGCTCGACGAAGTTATAGCTGGGCACGGTGACTTCTGCGCCTGGGTAGCTTCTCGGGGCACTGCTGCAGCTTTTCTAAAAGCTGGCTGCGACCATGGAAAGATTGTCAATAGGCCCAACTTCACTTTATCACCATCAATCCTAGATGACATCCCTGATCTCGTCCGAAGTATTTCCAATAGATTTATAAAAATGATATGGACAAAAGGCGGGCGAGAAAAGGCTGGAGACGAAGCTCGGAGTCATCTTGAACCAGTAAGAAATCATACCTTGTGCTTACCTCTTCCTTCAAGCTCGATTTTGACTTACAACAACTTAATTCATGTAGGATGACGAAGCCGAAGTCGATGATTAAAAAGAGTGACGCCGAAGCTAAAATCCCTCGAAGATTAAGTAGGAGTAAACTGTAGACAGACTCAGGAAACTTTTGAGATAACTTGTGTAAATGTAACTAAACTTGTCTTTAATGATTTCTGTTCATACCTTGTATTATGCTCTTACCCTTCTATTAATGTATGTGAAGTGCTTTGTTGTGGACGAAATTATCTTTTTTTTTGAGCCGAAGGCGAAAAAACACCTTCCCTTCTTTTCGTACACAGCGAAGCATCGAAAACAACATTTCCCTTTCTTCCGAAGCTCTCTTTTTGTACGCGAAGAAGCTCTTCTCTTATGCCGAAGGAACCACTTATGCCATGATGATGATTATCCTATATATGCCTGAATGAATGTTTATGAATGCAAATGCTATGATGTAATGTGATGTGCGAATGAATGTCCAAACACATATCCGAAGCCATACCCTCAGCCATTATTTCCTTAGAAACAATCACACATCAGCTCTGCATTCCCTTAGGAACGACTTTGGAGCTTCTTCGCCATTTACTTTCGGCGGAATCAGCGTTGACTTTTCGCTGTAAGCTCTGCATTCCCTTAGGAACGACTTTGGAGCTTCTTCGCCTTTTACTTTCGGCGGAATCAGCGTTGACTTTTCGCTGTAAGCTCTGCATTCCCTTAGGAACGACTTTGGAGCTTCTTCGCCTTTTACTTTCGGCGGAATCAGCGTTGACTTTTCGCTGTAAGCTCTGCGTTCCCTTAGGAACGACTTTGGAGCTTCTTCGCCTTTTACTTTTCGGCACTCAATGGTGCGTTCTCAGCTTTTACATTTACATTCCTTGGGGGATTTTGCTCTTATAGAACTAAAAAAGGAAATTACATATGATGGCCCCATTAAAAACCTTTCTCCCCCTTTAGAAAGGAAAAGGGTGCCATGAAAAAGAAAAGACATAAAAAGTTACATCAAGTTACACATAATATCGCCGAAGCTCATCCGCATTCCAAGATCTAGGAATGTCGTTGCCGTCCATATCCTTCAATCTGTATGAACCGGGTCTTGACGAAGATGCTACTAAGAAAGGTCCCTCCCATTTCAACTGCAACTTGCCCACTGTATCTGGGTTAGCTACTCTCCGAAGCACCAAATGTCCTGGCTCAATATTCTTCAGCCGAACCTTTCTATCACGCCACTTGATTGTTTCGGCTTGATATTTATTGATATTCTCCACAGCTTGAAGCCTGATCCCTTCTAGAGCATCTTTTTCCACAGAATAAGCATCTTCAGAACCTGATTCTGCCGAAGCTACTACTCTTATTGATCCAGTTTTAGCTTCTTCCGGAGTTATTGCTTCGTCACCGAATAATATCTTGAATGGAGTAAAGCCTGTAGACCTTGATGTTGTTGTATTGTGGCTCCACACCACTTTGGTTAACTGATCTGGCCACTTTCCCCTGGGTTGATTGAAGATTAACTTCATTATTCCTGTCATTATAATGCCATTGGCTCTTTCAACGAGCCCATTTGACTCCGGATGCCTGACTGATGCAAAATGGATCTTCGTACCAATTTGATCACAGAAATCTCTGAAAGCTTCGGAGTCGAATTGTGTTCCATTATCTACAGTGATGGCCTTTGGTACCCTGAAACGACAAACAATATTCTGCCAGAAAAACTTTTGGACAGTGGCCGAAGTTATTGTGGCTAAAGGCTTTGCCTCAATCCATTTAGAAAAATATTCCACCGCCACTACAACATATCTTAAGTTCCCTTGGGCCGGTGGTAATGGACCTAACAAGTCAAGGCCCCACCTTTGCAATGGCCAGATGGGTTGTATGAGCTGTGTTAAGGACGAAGGTTGTTTTTGATCTCTTGCACATTTCTGACAGCCTTCGCACTTTTGAACTAATTCCGCTGCATCCGAAGCTGCCTTCGGCCAATAAAACCCTTGGCGGAAAACTTTTCCAAGTAACGGCCTAGATCCAATGTGAGATCCACACAGGCCTGCATGTATTTCTTTCATCAACTCTATACCTTCGGTTCTAGATAAACACTTGAGTAGCGGAGCGCAAACTCCATGCTTGTACAACTCCCCTTCTATCATGACATATGGACGAGCTCTTGCCTCTATCCTCCTGTTATAAGCTTCGTCATCTGAAAGGAATTTACCCTGAAGGTAAGAGATGATCTCAGTTCTCCAATCTTCGCTATAAACAGGAGATATATTGAGGACTGCTCTTTCAAGGAGTTCCACTGAAGGTGCCTTTATTGTTTCGAAGAACACATCCGAAGGTAAAGACAGCCCCTGTGCTGCTGACTTAGCTAGCAAATCAGCATGCTCATTTTGTCCTCGAGGGATATTTTTGACAGAAAATCCTTCGAAGGAAGCTTCGATTCTTCGGACCGTGTCTAGATATTTTTCAAGCTTCGGATCTTTAGCCTTGCAACTCTTGTCGATATGACCCGAAACAACCTGGGAATCAGTTTTAAGGATGGCCCTTCTGATTCCCATTGCTTTTAACTTCCGAAGGCCCAAAAGCAGGGCTTCGTACTCAGTAATATTGTTTGTACAGCTAAAATCGAGTCTTGCCGCATAACAAGTTTTAACTTTGGATGGTGGGACCAACACAGCGGCTGCTCCTGCTCCGAAGGTTCCCCAAGACCCATCGCAAAACACTGTTCACACTTCGGCATCTTTATTTGTTTCTTCATCCTGAGCCCCTGGCGTCCAATCGGCAATGAAATCTGCCAACGCTTGAGACTGGATCGAGGATCTATGCACATAATCAATGCAAAATTCATTGAGCTCTGCAGCCCATTTTCCAATCCGTCCAGTAGCTTCTCTATTTCTCATAATATCCTTCAACGGCTGCGAAGAAGGAACAACAATATTGTATGCTTGAAAATAATGCCGAAGCTTCCTGGATGCCATCAAAACAGCATATAATACCTTCTCCAATTCTGTATAGTTTTTCTTTGATACACTAAGAACTTCAGATACAAAATACACTGGAACCTGCTTCTTGACTTGGCCATCAAGCTTCTCCTGGACAAGTGCTGCACTTACCGCTGAGTGCGAAGCTGCCACGTATAACAACAAAGGAGCCCCTGGCGCTGGTGGAGTTAATGTTGTTAAATCTATCAAATATTGCTTCAGTTCTTCAAAGGCTTTTTGTTGGCTTGGTCCCCATTGAAAGACTTCGGCTGATTTCAGCACTTCGAAGAATGGTAAATTTCTTTCTGCTGATCTGGATATGAATCTATTGAGAGATGCCAGCCTCCCTGTCAATCTTTGGGCCCCCTTTCTTGTAGTTGGTGGCTCCATTCGAAGTATAGCTTCAATTTTACTTGGATTAGCTTCAATTCCCTTTGTTGAAACCAAGCATCCAAGAAATTTCCCCTTCTTTACTCCGAAGACACATTTTTCTGGATTCAACTTTAAGCCAGCTTGTCTGAAACTGGCGAAGGTCTCCTGCAAATCAGCAATATGATTTTCCTGTTTCGTGCTTTTTACAATGATGTCATCAACATAAGTTAGCACATTTCTGCCTATCTGAGACTGGAGAACCTTCGCAGTCATTCTGCTGAAACTTCCTCCAGCGTTTTTGAGCCCCTCAGGCATCCGAAGATAGCAATATGTGCCACTTGGGGTTATGAAGCTAGTCTTCGGCTCATCTTCCTTCTTCATCCAGATTTGGTGATAGCCTGAGTAACAGTCTAGCAGACTCATGAGCTCTGAAGAAGCTGCTGCATCAACTAAAGAGTCTATCCTTGGCAATGGGAATTCGTCCTTCGGACAAACCTTGTTGAGATCTGTAAAATCGATACACATTCGCCACTTGCCATTGGCCTTTTTTACCATAACAGTGTTAGCTAGCCATTCTGGGTACTTTACTTCTCTGATAACTCCTGCACTGAGGAGTCTTTTGACTTCATTACGAGCACCTTCAGCCTTATCATCAGACATTTTCCGAAGCCTCTGCTTTCTGGGTCTGAAGGATGGGTCAACATTGAGCGAGTGTTCAATAACATCCCTATTTACTCCGCAGAGGTCATTGGCTGACCATGCGAAAACATCTTTGTTGTTGAACAAAAACCTTATCAAGGTTTTCTCCTGCTCTTCGGATAATTGAGAGCCCAACAGCACCTTCTGCTCTGCTATGTCCTCACATAAGAGCATGGGCTTCGGCTGATCTGCTGAAGCTGCTTTCTCCCTTCTGAATTTGTACTGTTCACAAGCTTCAGCTCCATCTATGTTATGGATTGCTTTTGAGTCAGTCCAGTTTCCTTCGGCCCTTCTGGCAGCTTCCTGACTTCCATGAATAGCAATGGGTCCTTGATCCGAAGGTATCTTCATGCAAAGATAGGCAGGATGAAGAATTGCTTCGAAAGCATTGAGGGTGCCATGACCAATAATTGCATTGTAAGGGTATTCCATGTCAACAATGTCAAACACAACTTGCTCAGTTCTGGTGTTGTTGATGAACCCGAAGGTCACTGACATGGTGATCTTGCCCAGCGCTACAATCTGTCTTCCTCCGAAGCCACAGAGAGGGTGCGTAGCATCATGAATCTTATCTTCTGGCTCTTGCATTTGCCTGAAGGCCTTAGCAAATATGATATCAGCTGCACTGCCTGTATCAACCAAGACATTATGGACTAGAAATCCTTTGATAACACAAGAGATAACCATGGCATCGTTGTGTGGGTAATCCTTGAGTTGAAGGTCCTCTTGGGAGAAGGTAATAGGAATGTGAGACCATCTCGACTTGATGAAGGGTCCTTGCACCCCAACATGCTGTACCCTTCTCTGTGCTTCCTTCTTCTGCTTCTTGTTGGCTGGCTCTGAACATGAACCGCCTGTTATCGGGAGTAGCAGCTTCGGAGCCGAAGCAGCTCCAGCTTGATTGTTGAACGAAGCCATCAGCTCAAAAAAGTGGAAGTAAGTTCACCGGAGGTGGGCGCCAATGTTGGGGACTTGTTCTCAAATGCTTCGGAATTAAGAACAAGGCAACACAGAAAGAAGTTAGTGGTAAATACCCTTCGTCCTTCGAAGCGTTATTTCCCTTAGGATATAACGGTCTTCAGACGAAGGTCATGAAGGACATACCTTCATCATTACAGTTTATATTGATAAAAGGAGAAGCATATGATACATGAGAGAGTAACATGAATAATCACATAGCATTATTACATGTCCTTATTATATAATCATGGAAGAATAAGAACAATATTGAATTACATTTGTACCTTCGGCTTGATAGAAGGCAAAAATACAAGCGTGACGCACGAGCGAGTACAAATCAGCGTGAATAGTACGGGGGTACTGTTCATCTATTTATAGACACAGGACACAGCCTGTGAAGAATTACAATTATGCCCCTCATAAAAGTTTACAACATTGACTCAGACCTTTATGGACTAAAAGGTCATTCTATCTTTAAGTCGATTTGTAATACCGAAGCTTCATGAAGAGGGACCTTCGGTCATCTCCTGCGGACAGCTTCAGCCGAATCTGCTTCTTCCTACAAGACCTTCGGCGCGACGAAGCATAGCCCCAACAGTATTGAAGTGTTTGCTTAAGTTAGGAAAAGAAAACCTAAAACCAAAGGATCCAACATTTAGCTATGAACATGAGAAGTTGAAAGAAGACCATTTCTGGCCTTATTTCAAAGGTGTCATTGGAGCAATAGATGGATCACATATTAAGGTAGTTGTGCCAGCTGATGAGGTGATTAACTATACTTGTCGCCATGGATACACATCGCAGAATGTACTTGCGATATGTGACTTTGACATGAGGTTTACATTTGTGGTTGCTGGATGGGCGGGTTCTGCACATGACACACGGATCCTTAATCATGCATTGACAACCTTTGCTTCTTTTCCCGTCCCTCCTAAAGGTAATTTTTATTAGTACTATCTTGTGAGCTCTAATTATTTATGTTTCATAATGGTAATTTCATTTCATTTTTCAGATAAGTACTACCTTGTGGACTCTGGATATCCAAACCGAACTGGATACCTTGCACCTTTCAAGGGAACTACGTACCATATACCGGAATTTCGTCATCGTCGTGGACGTCCACCGCAAGGGAAGCATGAGATATTCAACTTCTTGCACTCCTCTCTCTGCAATGTCATTGAGCGAGCATTTGGGGTCCTTAAGCAAAAATGGCGCATACTGAAAGACATGCCGAGTTCTCAGTTGAACGGCAGAAAGAGATCATTATAACATGTTTTGCATTACATAATTTCATTCGTGATAGTCAGTTGCATGATAAGAAGTTTGAGAGGTGTGACGCGGATGACAAGTACATGCCTAGAGCATCAAATGTGGAGGATCAATCTCAATATGGTGGTCATGAGGTAGAGGGAGAGAATGAAGTTACTATGAACACCATTCGTGATAGGATAGCTACTTCACTAGCTAATGCAAGGAGCGATATAAGCTAGTTATCTAGATGACAAGTCTTTTGAGATGAACATTGCACTTATTTATAAATGTAATAATTAATTTTATATGCAGAGATCACATCATTATTATTATTTTGTGTGCAACCAACATATCAAGGCTTGAGGGGCATTACAGATAATTTACATCCACAGTTTCACAGCAGGTTCAACCAAACAGCTTTTAACTTTTTCACAGCTGTCAGCTCAAAGCAGCTTTTTCACAGCTGACAGCTCACATCAGCTTTTTCACAGCTCACAGCTAAACCAAACACACCCTTAATTGGGTTGTCATCCAAACACCAAAACCCACAAGAGAGCTTTCCATCTCCCCCTTTTTGGTGATTGATGGCAACACAATTAAAGCTTACATAAGAATAAGATTTAAAGCACAAATTTTGAATTCTAAGTTTATAGAATGCTCCCCCTAAATATGTGCTTACATTAAAATCTTAACTTTGGCCTTATATGCCAAATTGTACATACTTAAGATAATTCGAAGCATTACTACACCTTAGCATCTGTGGGATGCATTGTGTCAATAATTAAGTCGTGATGCGTATAACACACAAATGCACAGAATCAGAGTTAAACACCAGTTAAATGGATATATCAACCTACCACTATTCACCATTAAGATACCAATTTAAAGCACTAGAACCATATGAATATCTATCACAGGATAAACACAATAGATAGCATTGATTCATATCAACGGAAGCACTAATTTTGCATTATCACCATATAATACAACAAGAAGCATATGATAAGTATTATCAACAAACTAACACATTTTTCTTTAAGATCAAAGGAACTCAAGGAAACCCCTTTGAGTCCTTTAGCACACAAAAAGTTAATCTTCACCCTTAAGATAAGCTTTCCTCTCAGGTCGAGGTAAGCTTTAATGCACAAATTCTCCCCCTTTGGCATCAAACACCAAAACCATATTCAAGCAAGAACATAGGATGATGTCAAGGGACAGCAGGGTATTAAGCAGGTAAAATGCAACACACTAACATTACTCCCCCTTACACATTAAACATATGCAACACAAGCATTGGAAGAAAATTAAGATACAAATACGCAGAAAGGTCAATACCTCCTTTTGTACCTTTACCATGTTATGGTGTACTTTCCATCTAAGTAGGCGGAGTTCCTTTAGGATTTCCATCTTGAAAGTTTTATCTCTAGGGAGCTCCTTTACACTTATGCCTGATCCTTTATCCTGACCTGTTCTTGTTGCTAAGACACCAAACTTAGAACAAGTTATAGTATTGTGGCACAAGATGAAGCTTCTATTCTAGTGATTACCAAAAGATACCAATTGAAGCATACTACCAAGGCTACCAATTGAAAAATCATCACTGTCATAGCTCCATGATATTTAAAGATAAGCATCTAGGATCACCAACTAGGTCCTGATTGCTCCATTTCTTGCTCATCTTCCCTTTTCCACCTTGAGACTATATAGGATCACTCAAGAAACAGTTAGTCTCAAAAGACACTAGTTATGTGTGCTCCCCCTAAAGTTGTGCATCAAGTATTTGAATGACTTGCACCTTGCACATTCTAGCGTCCTCAGAACTAGAGGGGATCACAACATACCTTGGTCTAGGCATAATATATCAATTGCATCACAAAAAGATACCAATTGAATAGATGACATAATACAATTTATGACTAGTGGAAACAATGCATGCCTCAAGATATATAACATTTTAAAAGCAACCTAGGCACGCTTCACACATGATGATTATTGCAACACATATACCAATTGAAAAATGACAAGATCATGCATATAAAGTACAATGTCTAAGCACACCATGATTAAGAAGTATTTTCTTAGGTACACCAAAGGAAACAACATTTAAAGCATAAAGCACCTAAGTCAAGATACTACCAATTGAAAGGCAAGAACATAGCTATGATCACAATCAACAGAACATCAAGATATTCAAAGAAATTGCATAGTTTCATTCTCCATACCTTTGCCTTTTACGTGAATGCCATGAGATACATTCTTTTAGGTAGTGTAAAGTGAGAGCACCTGTTGTCACCAATTGAGGGCTCCTTTTGCTCATGCACCTCATAGCTCGAGAGGGTGCATTAGAGGCACAACACGGATTTCTTGTTTTGGTATACATAGAGTACCAAGACAGAGTAATCATGTGAACATGGACTAAACAAAACTATCATGCTTCACATAGGTTAATACATAATCATTAAAAACAACACAACATGATTTACAAAAAGATACAAGTTTAGCCACATACACCAAGAGAGTTAATCATGGTAGATATATCAAATGAAAAGCTACCCATTGAATGATTTAAGAGATATAACCTATAATGCACATAGTCACGATTGAGCAAGCATGATTATGATCTTGGAAATCATGGATCATTAATTGAGAGACATTCAACACAAGGAATCTAAAAAGCATAACTACTCCAAGGATAGGTATAGCACAATAATCCAACTTAAAAGCGATGCTGATTAGAAATAATGCACTTAAGATACACGGGTACCGTCCTTTGGAGAGCAAGTTGCAGATTCTCATCAAAGTCCTTTGCTTGATTCACCAATAATGATTAAGGACCTCTACAACTTATTTAACTCGAGATGAACATGAGATTAATATTGCACAATAATTCAACCTTGGATCAATAAATAAACAATAAAAGTTGACAGCTTAAGCATAGAGTTTGAATTAACCATCTTAAACTCTCCCAGGGTCTCCAGTCCAGCTCAAGGCACCTGCATGGTCTAGTTGGCACGGTTTGGTACCCATCTTGGGATGGGTCCATAACATTCATCTAAAAGAGCCTTTGGTACACAAATAGCAGTTGTGCTAGTTCTAAGTGATCTCACTATTGGTCTAGCACAAGTGTATGGTTTGGGTCTCCTAAGAGAATAAGATTGAGATAAATTTACTTGCTTAGGAACCTTACCCTTCCTACATACCTTAGATAGAAGACCATGCTCACCACATATGTAGCAGAAACGTCACTCAACTACATGACGCTTGCTGTTTGTCTTTTTTCTTAGTGAGGGTCATCTTAGAGGATGCACACCTTTGATTCTTCATGAGCGGACATGACGTGATCATATGGTCCTTATCGTTGCATCCAAAACATCTCCTCATCCCTTCATCCTTGTCTTTGTATGGACAAGAAGCAATGAGGTGGCTTGACTCATTGCATTTGAAGCACCTCCTTTTTCCTCTTCTCTTTTTGCTCTTAGATAACATAGAGAGATGATCAGTGCAAACAACATGACTAATTGAATCTTTACCTTTTTCTTTGTTCATGTTGATTGCTTCACTTATTGCCTTAGGAGCTTCTTTCTCGCGGAGTTTGACCCTTGTTGCGGTTCCTTCTTCCTTAAGCTTATTCACCACATGTTTGTAAATATCTTGAGGAAGTCGAGCATGGCGTCTTCTCATCAACTGTCTTTGTTTCTTGTTCCCAAGCAATTTCCTTTTTGACCCTACAACTTGTTTCTCAATCAAAGATTGGCCTTTCTTGGGGCAGTGGAGGTCAACACATGATAATACTTTAACTAGTTGATCACTTGTGCAAGAATGAGGTTCACATGAGTTTAAACTAGTAATTACTACCTCATGAGAAATATCGAGCATGATATGGTCATCAACTAATTTACTATAAGAATACGACAACATATCATACTTTTCGCCTAGAGCAAGCTTTTCCAAATTCATCATTTCTACTTGACTCCTAAGCATAGAATTCTCAGTTTTAAGTTGAGCAACATCAGAAAATACATCATGATTATTTCTTTGCTTAAATAAAACAGATTCATACCGTTGGACCAAATTATTATGAGAGCACTTTAGCTCCTCATGTTCTTTGGTCTTCTTCTCCAGGCTGTCGTTGGTTTTGATGAGAGTTTCCTCTAGCCTTAGAAGCATCTTGCCTTGTTCCTTGTTCCTCCTCAACAACTTAACCAAGAGCACTATATCTTCTTTGTTGAGATGAGTGTAGAACCAGCGTATTTCCTCTTCTTCCACATCGTCGGTCTCATTTTCCCTGTCATTATTATTAGTGGAAGCAATACAGGAAAATGTACCTTGTGGTGATGAAGACTCATCCTCGCTATCATCCTCATATTCCTCCTCATCATCTCTTTCGTCTCCACTATTGTTGTTAGCAACAAGACATGTATAACTAGTGGGAGATGAACCTGTCGGCGAGGTGGATCCATCGCTTGGTGTCCATCGTTCTTGTTCTTCTCCCTTGGACAAGTTAGTACCACCAGCAATCGAGGGAGCAGAAGCAGTGCATATGGACTTAAAAAATTTCAACTTAATTTTAGTCCATAGATCATGAGCATCAACAAATAAATCACTATCACTACTCATGATGGCAAAATAAGCACCTCTAGAAAGAGAGTCAACTAAGATGTTGCACGCATGGTGATTGAGAGATAGACATCTTAGTTCAGCACTAGAAGGATTTTTTACTAATATTAGAGGGAAAAATACTTCTACTAAAGATCTGTCTCAAATCAGGATCAATATGCATGAAAGCATTATAAATAGAGACAGACCAAGATTTATAATTAGAACCATCGCCTAGAAGTAGTTCTAGAGTTACCTCTTATGACGACATCGTCATCTCCGGACGGCTAAGCCCACACTAGAGAAACCTGGCTCTGATACCAATTGAAAGTTCCCTCTGCCGGCGAACAGGACCTGTATGTTGCCTAGAGGGGGGGTGAATAGGCGAATAAAAATTATCACTTTAAAACTTAAATTCTTACTCTACTCGAAGGCTAGATCGCAGTGGAATGAAAGACCCTTCGAGTAGGTTGCAGCGGAATAGAAGATCCTGTCTTAAAATGCCCTGCACTTCAAATATAACTTGTACCACAAATAAGTATTGAAGTGCAGATATAAAGAGTAGGTAAGACAGAGAATCAGCACACAACACAGAGCAGAGCACACAGACGCAGGGATTTATCCCGAGGTTCGGCCAAGCCTGAAATGCTTGCCTAGTCCTCGTTGGAATTAGCCACACCTGAGCTTGGAGTCTATTTCAACTCCTTCCTCCGTTTGCTCAGATCTGTCAGTATGACAGATAGAGCCTTCCATTATGTTGATATTGGTTATAACAACGCCGTGGCTGCTTACAGTCTTCTTGACAGCACTTCGGCAGAGTAACAATGCGCTCAAGACTTTGCTCTAGCTCTCAGCAGCAGTTCTCCACTCTCTAAAGGCTTATAGCTTTGCCTCCACACAAACTAGAGAGATATACATGAGAGAGAGAGAGAGAATTGATCCAAATGATGTATATAATTGTTGGCTGCACTTATATTACTGTTGGAGGCACCTAGGGGTCCTTTTTGTAGACCCAAGGGGCCTAGGAGCCGTTGGAATTTCTTTTGGAAGGCAATACTTGCTTTCTATCAGGTGGTGCACCAGTGCTTGTCCGGTGCCCGATCTCCTTCCTTTTTTGGCGAAGCCGACCGTTGCGCCCTCAATCCTCTTGACGCACTGGACACTGTCCGGTGCGCCAACTGACCGTTGGCTCAGGCCATGCGTCGCCCGCTGATTGCGCTGCCGACCGTTGGCGCGGGCACCGTTGGCTCACCGGACAGTCCGGTGCACCACAGGACGGTCCGGTAAATTATAGCCACGTCGTCCATCTCTTTTCCCGAGAGCGCCTAGTTGACGTCGAGCCAGCCTGGGGCACCGGACACTGTCCGGTGCGCCAGGCCAGTGCTGATGTTGGCTGTACACAACCAACTCTTCTTCAATTCAAATCTTCTCTTCTTGGCTCTGTTTCTAGCACTTAGATAAACATGTTAGTATTCAAAAACAATTCACTAAGTCTAGAAACACACCTTGTTCTTGTTTTGCACTCCTTTAGCATTTGGTACGATTGAGATTAATGTTGGACTCATAAACCATCAAGTCAACATGACTTGATCTAGATTGACATATCTGAGTTCCAACACCACTGTTCCTTTAGTGACCTTGTTCACTTCTTTGTGCTTGATCTTGAGACTTATGACTTACACCACATAATTGTAGATGTTTCCTTATTGGTTGTAAGTCATGTCCTTATGTAGTGATCCTTGATGCACCATAACTCTTAACTAGATCAACCTTGACTTTGCAAGTCTTCTTCTTCACCCCTAGCTTTGGGTTCATGGTCTCCTTGACCTTCTCCCATGCACTCGGTACCTTGAAGCTCTTCTTGCCTCCATCCTTGGCTTGATTGGTTGTCTATGAGTTACGCACACCGAGTCTCACTTAAGCAATGTCCATCTTACTTGTGATGTCCACTATCTATAGATAATCTAGTCTTTGGACCATCACATTTGTTCACCTGTGTTGAACCTTGTTAGCTTTGCATTAAGAACCTGTTCAACACTTAGCACACTAGTTAGTCCTTTAATTGGGTTGTCATCCAAACACCAAAACCCACAAGAGAGCTTTCAAAACCTTGTACCTCATTTGTTTTATAGTAAACATCTAAACCTTCGAAAAATCATAACTCTCAAACCGTAACTCCCATTTTAGTGGTTTTTGAACATGCAATCTCATTGTGATGCGTAGATCATTATTATGCAGTATGTTCTCATGTTTGGTGTGATGTTAATATTTTCCTATAGCATGTTTGTTTGTATTGCTACGAGTAGTAGCGAGGTTATGAGTCACTTGAAGACCAAGTTAGTGAAATACCTGGGAATCTCGAGTCTAAGGCAAGTTATGCCCTTGATCACCCTTCTTTACCTAATAATGTTCCTGTTAATCATTATGTCATGCTCAGGTTAATTTGATGGGACCTAATAGGTTTCCCTAGCATTGTTTATCCCCCACCTTGGAAACAGATGAACTATTAGATAGATTTGCTATTGCTCTACCTGGTGAGAGCACCTAGAGGGGGGGGGTGAATAGGTGATCCTGTAAAACTTGAAACTTAGTGCCACAAAAACTTGATTAGGAGTTAGCACAATAAGGCCAAGTGGCTAGAGAGGAGTCTTAGCAAAACACAATAACCACAAAGAGATCAACACAGAGATGGCACAATGGTTTATCCCGTGGTTCGGCCAAGTCCAATACTTGCCTACTCCATGTTGTGGCGTCCCAACGGACGAGGGTTACACTCAACCCCTCTCAAGCGGTCCAAAGACCCACTTGAATACCACGGTGTTTTGCTTGCACTTTACTATATCCCGCTTGCGAGGAATCTCCACAACTTGGAGCCTCTCGCCCTTACAAAGATTTTCACAAAGAAGCACGGAAGTAAGGATGGGATGAGCAACACACACAAGACACAAAATCAGAGCAACACACGCACACAAGTCACAACACGAGCTCTCAACACAACTCAAAGAGTTCTCTACTCAAATGGAGCTCTAGTTGCTATCACAAAGAATCGAATGCGCGGAATTGAAGTCTTGGTGCTTAGGAATGCTTAGAGAATGCTTGGTGTGCTCCTCCCTGCGCCTAGGGGTCCCTTTTATAGCCCCAAGGCAGCTAGGAGCCGTTGAGAGCATTCCAGGAAGGCAATTCTTGTCTTCTGTCGATTGGCGCACCGGACAGTCCGGTGCACCACCGGACACTGTCCGGTGCGGATTTCTTTCCTTCTGTGGCGTAGTCGACCGTTGAAGATCCAGAGCCGTTGGCGCACCGGACACTGTCCGATGCACATCGGACAGTCCGGTGCCCCCTTCTGACCGTTGGCTAGGCCACGCTTCGCGCGCGGATTATGCGACCGATTGCTGGCCTGGCCGACCGTTGGCTCACCGGACAGTCCGGTGCCTCACCGGACAGTCCGGTGATTTATAGTCGTACGCCGTTAATCGCTTCCCGAGAGCAGTCAGTTCACAGTCGCCAGCCTGGCACACCAGACACCGGACAGTCCGGTCCACCCAGACTGCGCAGACTTTGGCTGAACAAAGCCATCTCTATTCCAAAGTGATTTCTCCTGTTTCCAGCACTTAGACACAATACATTAGTTCTTAAAACAATGTACTAAGTCTAGAAACATACCTTTAGACTTGATTTGCACTTTGTCCATCACTTTGCATAGATTAACACAAGTCCACTTGTGTTGGCACTCAATCACCAAAATACTTAGAAATGGCCCAAGGGCACATTTCCCTTTCAATCTCCCCCTTTTTGGTGATTTATGCCAACACAACAAAAAGAAACTAAAAGAAGTGCAACATCAATGTGAATGAGAACTCAAAATTGTTTTGATTCAAATTTGGCATATATGGATCATTCTTTGCCACCACTTGGTTTGTTTTTGCAAATCAAACTCAATTTCCTATCTCTAAGTCAAACACACTTGTTGAGACATAAAGAGAGTTGTTTCAAATAGAAATTGATCACAGTTTCAAAAAACTCTCCCTTTTTCCCATAATCAACTATTCTTCCTACAAGAGGCCAACTTTTGACAAAAGAGGCAGTAAGAGTATTTTGACAAAACAAAAGCTCTATTCTACTATTTTCAAAATTCTCAAGTGGTAGCTGATCCATTTCTTGCTTTGGCCTTATTTTCTCCCCCTTTGGCATCAAGCACCAAAACGGGATCAATCTTGGCCCTTAAACCCCATTGTCTCACCAAAATCTTCAAATAAGAGTATAAAGGCAATAAGGATATTGAGATGAACTTGGAGTAAGTTACCCTCTCATCAGAGTGCAGTGGAAGTCTTGCATGGTCCAAGTCCACCTTTTCCTTTCAATCCACCCTTGAGACTAAATCAAGCAAACTCAAACACACGGTTAGTCTCAAAGGGTCAAGTTGTAGCACATCTCCCCCTAAATATGTGCATCACTCACACATGTACTTTTGAGGTCTGGGGAGTGTTTGTACAACTTGAGCACCATAAATAAATAACAAAATGTATAAGGAACATGATCAAAGGCATGAACACATGTATGCTTTAAATCAATCCAAGTTCCGCGAATCTAAGACATTTAGCTCACTACGCAGCCTGCAAAAGGTCTTCTCATCTAAAGGCTTGGTAAAGATATCGGCTAGCTGATTCTCGGTGCTAATATAAAACACTTCGATATCTCCCTTTTGCTGGTGGTCTCTCAAAAAGTGATGCCGGATGTCAATGTGCTTTGTGCGGCTGTGCTCAACGGGGTTGTCCGCTATGCGGATAGCACTCTTATTATCACATAGGAGTGGGACTTTGCTCAGATTATAGCCAAAGTCCCTGAGGGTTTGCCTCATCCAAAGTAGTTGCGCGCAACACTGTCCTGCGGCAACGTACTCGGCCTCAGTGGTGGATAGGGCAACGGAAGTTTGTTTCTTAGAACTCTATGACACCAGGGACCTTCCTAAGAATTGGCACGTCCCCGATGTACTCTTCCTATCGACCTTACATCCAGCATAATCGGAGTCTGAATATCTAATTAAGTCAAAGGTAGACCCCTTTGGATACCAGATCCTGAAGCAAGGCGTAGCGACTAAATATCTAAGAATTCGCTTCACAGCCACTAAGTGACACTCCCTTGGATCAGATTGAAATCTAGTACACATGCATACACTAAGCATAATATCCGGTCTACTAGCACATAAATAAAGCAAATAACCTATCATGGACCAGTATGCTTTTTGATCAACAGACTTACCTCCTTTGTTGAGGTCGACGTGTCCGTCAGTTCCCATCGGAGTCTTTGCGGGCTTGGCGTCCTTCATCCCAAACCGCTTTAGCAAGTCTTGCGTGTACTTCGTTTGGGAGATGAAGGTGCCGTCCTTGAGTTGCTTCACTTGGAACCCAAGGAAGTAGTTCAACTCGCCCATCATCGACATCTCGAATTTCTGAGTCATCACCCTGCTAAATTCTTCACAAGACTTTTGGTTAGTAGAACCAAATATTATGTCATCGACATAAATTTGGCACACAAATAAGTCACCATCACAAGTCTTAGTGAATAAAGTCGGATCGGCTTTCCCAACCTTGAAAGCATTAGCAATTAAAAAGTCTCTAAGGCATTCATACCATGCTCTTGGGGCTTGCTTAAGTCCATAGAGCGCCTTAGAGAGCTTACATACGTGGTCGGGGTACCGTTCATCCTCGAAGCCAGGGGGTTGCTCCACGTACACCTCCTCCTTGATTGGCCCGTTGAGGAAAGCGCTCTTCACATCCATTTGGAACAACTTGAAAGAATGGTGAGCGACATATGCTAGCAAAATACGAATGGACTCTAGCCTAGCCACAGGAGCAAAAGTCTCCTCAAAGTCCAAACCTGCGACTTGGGCATAACCTTTTGCCACAAGTCGAGCCTTGTTCCTTGTCACCACCCCGTGCTCGTCTTGTTTGTTGTGGAACACCCACTTGGTTCCCACAACATTTTGCTTGGGACGAGGCACCAGTGTCCAAACTACATTTCTCTTGAAATTATTGAGCTCCTCTTGCATGGCCAACACCTAGTCCGGATCTAGCAAGGCCTCTTCTACCCTGAAAGGCTCAATAGAAGAGACAAAGGAGTAATGCTCACAAAAATTAACTAATCTAGAACGAGTAGTTACTCCCTTGCTAATGTCACCCAAAATTTGGTCGACGAGATGATTCCTTTGAATCGTCGCTCGAACTTGGGTTGGAGGTGCCGGTTGTGCTTCTTCGTCCATCACATGATCATCTGGTGCTCCCCCTTGATCACATGCCTCCTCTTGATGAACCTGTTCATCATCTTGAGTTGGGGGATGCACCAGTGTTGAGGAAGAGGGTTGATCTTGCTCCTTTTGTTCCTGTGGTCGCACGTCTCCAATTGCCATGGTACGAATCGCGTCCGTTGGAACGTCTTCTTCATCTACATCATCAAGATCAACAACTTGCTCTCTTGGAGAGCCATTAGTCTCATCAAATACAACGTTGCTAGAGACTTCAACCAAACCCGATGATTTGTTGAAGACCCTATACGCTTTTGTATTTGAGTCATACCCTAACAAAAACCCTTCTACAGCTTTGGGAGCAAACTTAGAATTTCTACCTTTCTTTACTAGAATATAACATTTGCTCCCAAATACACGAAAGTAAGACACATTGGGTTTGTTACCGGTTATAAGCTCATACGAAGTCTTCTTGAGGAGGCGATGAAGGTACACCCGGTTTATGGCGTGACAAGCCGTGTTCATGGCTTCCGACCAAAATCGCTCGGGCGTCTTGAATTCTCCAAGCATTGTCCTCGCCATGTCAATGAGCGTCCTGTTCTTCCACTCTACCACACCGTTTTGCTGTGGTGTGTAGGGAGCGAAGAACTCGTGCTTGATCCCTTCCTCCTCAAGGTACTCCTCCACTTGAAGATTCTTGAACTCGGACCCGTTGTCGCTCCTTATCTTCTTTACCTTGAGCTCAAACTCATTTTGAGCTCTCCTTAGGAAGCGCTTGAGGGTCCCTTGGGTTTCAGATTTATCCTGCAAAAAGAATACCCAAGTGAAGCGGGAAAAATCATCAACAATTACTAAACCATACTTACTTCCCCCGATGCTTAGGTAGGCGACGGGTCCGAAGAGGTCCATATGCAGCAGCTCCAGGGGTCTTGATGTAGTCATCACATTTTTGGTATGATGAGAGCTTCCCACCTGTTTATCTGCTTGACAAGCTGCACAAGGTCTATCTTTTTCGAAATGCACATTTGTTAGACCTATCACGTGTTCTCCCTTTAGAAGTTTGTGAAGGTTCTTCATCCCCACATGTGCTAAGCGGCGATGCCACAGCCAGCCCATGCAAGTCTTAGCAATTAAGCATGCATCTAGATCGGCCTCCTCTTTTGCAAAATCAACTAAATAAAGTTTGCCGTCTAGTACACCCTTAAAAGCTAGTGAACCATCACACCTTCTAAAGACAGACACATCTACATTTGTGAATAAGCAATTATATTCCATATTACAAAGCTGACTTACAGGCAACAAGTTATATCCAAGCGACTCAACTAAAAACACATTAGAAATGTAGTGCTCGGATGAAATAGCTATTTTTCCTAACCCTTTCACCTTGCCTTGATTCCCATCACCGAATATGATTGAGTCTTGGGAATCTTTGTTCTTGACGTAGGAGGTGAACATCTTCTTCTCCCCCGTCATGTGGTTTGTGCATCCGCTGTCGATAATCCAGCTTGAACCCTCGGATGCATAAACCTGCAAGGCAAATTTAGGCTTGGGTTTTAGGTACCCAACTCTTGTTGGGTCCTACAAGGTTAGTCACAATGGTCTTAGGGACCCAAATGCAAGTTTTATCTCCCTTGCATCTTGCCCCTAACTTCCTAGCAATCACCTTCTTATCCTTTCTACAAATAGCAAAGGAAGCATTGCAAGTATGAAAAATTGTAGAAGGTTCATTGTTTACTTTCCTAGGAACATGAACAACATTTCTTCTAGGCATAGCATTTTTCCTAGCCAAATTTCTATCATGCATAATAGGAGAACTAGAAGCAAACATGGCATGAGAATCAGAAACATCATAACTTCTATAAGCATTCCTAGAATGTCTCCTATCATGATACATGAAAGCATGGTTCTTTTGAGCACTACTAGCCATAGGGGCCTTCCCTTTCTCCTTGGCGGAGATGGAAGCCTTATGGCTTGTTAAGTTCTTGACTTCCCTCTTGAAGCCAAGACCATCCTTAATTGAGGGGTGTCTACCAATCGTGTAGGCATCCCTTGCAAATTTAATTTTGTCAAATTCACTCTTGCTAGTCTTAAGTTGGGCATTAAGACTAGCCACTTCATCATTTAATTTAGAAATTGAAACTAGGTGTTCACTACAAGCATCAACATTAAAATCTTTACACCTATTGCAAATTGCAACATGTTCTACACAAGATGTTGATTTATTAGCTATTTCTAACTTAGCATTCAAATCATCATTTATGCTCTTTAAGCTAGAAATAGAGTCATGGCATGTAGACAATTCACAAGAGAGCATTTCATTCCTTTTAATTTCTAAAGCAAGGGATTTTTGTGCCTCTACAAACTTATCATGTTCTTCATACAAAAGATCCTCTTGCTTTTCTAATAACCTATTCTTATCATTCAAGGCATCAATTAATTCATTAATCTTATCAACCTTAGTTCTATCTAGGCCCTTGAATAAACATGAATAGTCTATTTCATCGTCGCTAGATTCTTCATCACTTGAGGAAGCGTAAGTACTAGTATCACGAGTGCTTACCTTCTTTTCCCTTGCCATGAGGCAGGTGTGATGCTCGTTGGGGAAGAGGGACGATTTTTTGAAGGCGGTGGCGGCGAGTCCTTCGTTGTCGGAGTCAGACGACGAACAATCCGAGTCCCACTCCTTGCCAAGGTGTGCCTCGCCCTTAGCCTTCTTGTAAGTTTTCTTCTTTTCCCTCTTGTTCCCTTGTTCCTGGTCACTATCATTATCGGGACAATTAGCGATAAAATGACCAATCTTACCACATTTGAAGCATGAGCGCTTCCCCTTTGTCTTGTTCTTGTTGGGATGCCCCTTGCGACCCTTTAGCGCCGTCTTGAAACGCTTGATGATGAGGGCCATTTCTTCATCATTAAGCCCGGCCGCCTCAACTTGCGCCACCTTGCTAGGTAGCGCCTCCTTGCTCCTCGTTGCTTTGAGAGCAATGGTTTGAGGCTCTTGGATTGGGCCATTCAACGCATCATCAACATATCTAGCCTCCTTGATCATCATCCGCCCGCTTACGAACTTTCCAAGTATCTCCTCGGGCGACATCTTGGTGTACCTAGGATTCTCACGAATATTGTTCACAAGATGTGGATCAAGGACAGTAAAAGACCTTAGCATTAGGCGGACGACGTCGTGGTCCGTCCATCACGTGCTTCCATAGCTCCTTATTTTGTTGACGAGGGTCTTGAGCCGGTTGTACGTTTGGGTTGGCTCCTCGCCCCTGATCATTGCGAATCTCCCAAGTTCGCCCTCCACCAACTCCATTTTGGTGAGCATGGTAACGTCATTCCCCTCATGTGAGATCTTGAGGGTGTCCCAAATCTGCTTGGCGTTATCCAAGCCGCTCACCTTATGGTATTCATCCCTGCACAATGAAGCTAGAAGAACAGTAGTAGCTTGTGCATTTTTGTGAATTTGCTCATTAATGAACATGGGACTATCCGTACTATCAAATTGCATTCCGTTTTCCACTATCTCCCATATACTTGGATGGAGAGAGAACAAGTGACTACGCATTTTGTGACTCCAAAATCCGTAGTCCTCTCCATCAAAGTGAGGGGGTTTGTCGAGGGGAATGGAAAGCAAATGAGCATTGGAACTTTGCGGAATACGAGAATAATCAAAGGAAAAATTTGAATTAACCGTCTTCGTTTTCTCGTAGTCGTTGTCGTCGTCCTTTTGGGAAGAGGAAGATTCGTCGCTGTCGTAGTAGATTATCTCCTTGATGCGCCTTGTTTTCTTCTTCCTCCCGTCTTTTCTTTTGTAGCCCGACCCCGAGTCAGTAGGCTTGTCATCCTTTGGATCATTGAAGAAGGACTCTTTCTCCTTATCATTGACCACCATCCCCTTGCCCTTAGGATCCATCTCTTCGGGCGATTAGTCCCTTTCTTGAAGAGAACGGCTCTGATACCAATTGAGAGCACCTAGAGGGGGGGGGGGGGGGTGAATAGGTGATCCTGTAAAACTTGAAACTTAGTTCCACAAAAACTTGATTAGGAGTTAGCACAATAAGGCCAAGTGGCTAGAGAGGAGTCTTAGCAAAACACAATAACCACAAAGAGATCAACACAGAGATGGCACAATGGTTTATCCCGTGGTTCGGCCAAGTCCAATACTTGCCTACTCCACGTTGTGGCGTCCCAATGGACGAGGGTTGCACTCAACCCCTCTCAAGCGGTCCAAAGACCCACTTGAATACCACAGTGTTTTGCTTGCACTTTACTATATCCCGCTTGCGAGGAATCTCCACAACTTGGAGCCTCTCTCCCTTACAAAGATTTTCACAAAGAAGCACAAAAGTAAGGATGGGATGAGCAACGCACACAAGACACAAAATCAGAGCAACACATGCACACAAGTCACAACATGAGCTCTCAACACAACTCAAAGAGTTCTCTACTCAAATGGAGCTCTAGTTGCTATCACAAAGAATCGAATGCGTGGAATTGAAGTCTTGGTGCTTAGGAATGCTTAGAGAATGCTTGGTGTGCTCCTCCCTGCGCCTAGGGGTCCCTTTTATAGCCCCAAGGCAGCTAGGAGCCGTTGAGAGCATTCCAGGAAGACAATTCTTGCCTTCTGTCGACTGGCGCACCGGACAGTCCGGTGCACCACCGGACACTGTCCGGTGCGGATTTCTTTCCTTCTGTGGCGCAGTCGACCGTTGAAGATCCAGAGCCGTTGGCGCACCGGACACTGTCCGGTGCACACTAGACAGTCCGGTGCCCCCTTCTGACCGTTGGCTAGGCCACGCTTCGCGCGCGGATTACGCGGCCGACCGCTGGCCCGGCCGACCGTTGGCTCACCGGACAGTCCGGTGCCTCACCGGACAGTCCGGTGATTTATAGCCGTACGCCGTTAATCTCTTCCCGAGAGCAGCCAGTTGACAGTCGCTAGCCTGGCGCACCGGACACTGTCCGGTGCACCGAGACTGCGCAGACTTTGGCTGAACAAAGCCATCTCTATTCCAAAGTGATTTCTCCTGTTTCCAGCACTTAGACACAATACATTAGTTCTTAAAACAATATACTAAGTCTAGAAACATACCTTTAGACTTGATTTGCACTTTGTCCATCACTTTGCATAGATTACCACAAGTCCACTTGTGTTGGCACTCAATCACCAAAATACTTAGAAATGGCCCAAGGGCACATTTCCCTTTCACCTGGTTTTGGGAAATTAATGTTATATTATGATCATATTCTAATTATGTTGTTGTTTTAACTATTGTTCATGATAAGATCATCATGTTAATTGGAACATGGAGAACCACCCGGAAAAACAGTGCTACCACAAGGGTGGAATGAGACACCCTTGGCCAAGTAATTAGGAAAGCTAGGGAGAGATTACCTTATGTAACACCCTAAAATTCAATCTTGAGAAGACAAAGAAAAAAAATTCTCAAAGATTTTAAATCAAAACACCTTTCCTTAAAGATAATCATAATTTAGGAGTTTCCACTCATGAATATGTTAAAAATACATAATTAAAGATACTTAGATAATCTAAATTGCCTTTGGGTTAGGATATATAAAAGAATTATGGTTAAACTATTTCTTAACATATATAAGTCTACAATATAAATTTGATTTCCCTAGAACTAATAAGGTAGGGATTATTCTACTATATGATTAAAAGCTTGTCTAAAAGAACTAAAATAAATAAAGAAATGCATAAAATAGGTTTTTGCACATTATGCTAAAGTTCTATATATGTATCCAAATTAAGTGTTTGAACTTTAAACTTGTGTTGATTTGAAATTCAAATGGAAAGGAAAATAGAAAATAGAAAATAAAGGTGAAGGGAAGAACTAAGAAAAATACTACATAAAATAAAATAAAAATAAACACCCTTCACACTTATATTATTAAATTATACCTTTCAAACTGAGGACAAGTTATTCACAAAGTTTGAACTCAAACTTGAATTCAAATTGGATTTGAAAATGGAGAAAAGAAATAGAAAATAAAATGGAAAAAGAGAAAACCTTGTACTGGGCCTAATTCCTTGATTTCGGCCCACTTAAACCTCCCACGCACTGGCCCAACTGAGTCCTGGCGCCGACATGTGGGCCACGCCCGTCAGCCACCCGCGCGGGCCACCTTCGACACGTGATTGCGCCGACGGGTGGGCTCCACTTGTCAGCCTCCAACCGCACTCACGCGCGCCTGCTTACTTCCTTTACACCGACACGGCGGGGCCATCGTGCAGACTCACCACACCCGCGCTCGCTCTCGCTTGTCTCGATGACGCGTGGGCCCGGGATGTCAGCTGCGTCCTCTTCGCGACGGACCGCGTGTCTAGCAGCTGAACACCGCCAAAATCACCGAGAATCTCGGCCTCTGCATGCGCGGACTCCGTTGAGCAAAACACGCCCTGGATTCCGGAGTCGGTGGAACCGCGCCTTCTTGAGGAACGACTTGCGGCTCGCCCTATAAAACCCACCATCCGCCTTGGAGCTCTCCATGGTCGCCGCGGGTGATTCACGTAGTCACCAGTGCCGGGTCCCCGAAAACCGGTTGGGGAGCTCCGCCTGGCTCCCGTGAAGGAGTTCGTAGCATTGATTGGATGGGAGCTCCTTCTGTGCCTCTGTGATTGCTCGTCGGAGAAGCGCTTCCGCCGCGGGTCCGCCGTTCACCGTGGGCTGTCGTCTCTGCGCCATTATCGGCGGTGAGTCCTCCTCCATGCGGTTCGCATTGCCCTCTAGATCGTGTAGCTCAGTTTAATTAGAGATTGGAGCTCGGGAATGGCCAATTGAAATCCTCGCCGGCGTGCTCCGCCGTGCGGGGTGGGCGGCGCCGCCGTCGTCAGTATCGATTAGGGGAGAGATACGTGCTCGCCGTTGGATCGAGCATCTTCGGTCGCGATTGAGCCTGATGCGTACCGCTTCGACCGGGGATCGCGCGCCGTCCGATCTCGATCGGCCGGTAGTAAATCCGTATAGGTTATTTAAATCTGAGTCGTTGAAGTTCCATCGTGCGGCCTGTAATGCGTACCGGTTCAATACGCTTGGACCTAATTTGGGCCCTTGATTCTAGATCGGGCGGTCGAAATCGGCCGATACCGCTTCGCAGCGCCATTTTGCGTATGAGCCCTCGGGGTTTGGTGGAATCAACCCGCCGTCCACGTTCACTGTAAACTGAGTCTTAGGACTTCTTGCGCCGAGCCCCCTGGACTTTCCTGAAATTGAGGCCCAGTCCAGAACTCGTTTAAATTGAATAAATAGAATAGAAAATGGATTTTTAATATAAAAATAATTGCTATAACTTAGATAATTCATATTTAATTCATTTTAGCTCCAAATTGAGTCATTCCAATTCCTAAAATTTTGTAATAATATTCTCTACCATTTAGAATCACTGTTTTGACATGAACTCTGTCAGAAAATTTATTTATCATTTAATCATATTATAATCACCTTAAATCTTAGGAAATTCATAACTTGAATTCTACAACTCCAAAATTAATAATTCTTTTTCCTGTGATTTTATTTTAATAAGTAGATTATTAATATGTATTTTGGCATACATGTTTGGTGTAATGTTAATTTTGCCTATACCATGTTTGTTTGAATTGCTACGACTAGCAGTGAGGTCACGAGTCATCTGAAGATCATCCTGGTACCTGGATTCTCAAGGCCCAGGCAAGTTGTGCCCTTGATCACTTCTTTTTACCCAGCCATGTTCTGATTAATCATAATGATCTGCATAGGTTAATTTTGATGGGACCCAATAGGTTACCCTAGTTTGTCTATCTTTATACCTTGTTTACCACTGAACTTTTTGGGTAGTACTTGCTAGTGCTATATGTGGTTTTGGGTATGGAGATACACTATTCATGATTACACTTTTTGTTATCAGTTGTTATTTAATGTTCATGTTAAGATCATTATGTTAATTGGAACATGGAGCGACCACCCGGGAAAACAGTGCTACCACAAGGGTAGTATGGGATGCCCTTGGCTGATTAATTAGGAAAGCTAGTGGAAGACTACCTTACCCGAAAGGGGCAAGGGCAGTAGGGGAGAGGTCAGTGCGGGGAGGCCCTCGGGAGGATTTTGCTGTGATGGCGGTCCTGCAAGGGATTCCTGCACTGGATCTTCCTATAAACTGTAGCGGGTTTTCGGAAGCTAGTGGAACTTTGTAAAGGCCTCGTAGTGGATCCCTAGCCATTCACCTCGGAAGTGTCTAAGGGCTTTGCAAACCCTGGCGACATGGGATACACGACTTGTGGGTAAAGATGCGCAACCTCTGCAGAGTGTAAAACTGGTATACTAGCCGTGCTCACGGTCATGAGCAGCTCGGACCCTCACATGATTAAATTATGGAACTTAAATTCAATTTGGCATATGCATTGCATCGCAGGTGAAGTTGTTACTTTTGTTCTACTATTTAACTGGGTTGGTATTTACTTATACTTAGTAATTGCTAATAAAATTTTGACCAACTTTAAAAGCAATGCTCAGCTCTAACCACCTTCTTTGGTAAGCCTTACACTTCACGTGAGCTCCCACCTTTGGCGAGTTCATGCACATTATTCCCCACAACTTGTTGAGCGATGAACGTATGTGAGCTCACTCTTGCTGTCTCATATACACCACAGGTCAAGACCAGGTACTGCAGGATGATGCTCATGGAGGATGCTGCGATGAGTTCGTGAGAGGTCTAGGTCGTCGTCTCCCAGTCAACTTTTGGGTTGCTGGACCGTTGTCTCCTTATAATGTAATTATTTATTTTGTATAGAACTCCTGTTATATGGTAAAGATGTGACATTCGATCCTGTGCCACTATACATCATATGTGTGAGACTTGGTCCCAGCATACCTGGTGTTTATGTTAACCCCGGGTTTTGGACCCATAAAATCCGGGTGTTACAGAAGTGGTATCAGAGGAATGTTGACTGTAGGACGAAACCTAGATAGAACTGGACAACCAATACTTACTTACCTTTGCTACTCCGATTCTTTCTAAACTTATTTTAATCTTTTCTCATCTAATTCCGCTTTACTCTGATTAATCTTATCTTTTCTTTCTAAAAGACAAATGTGGATTTCACACTTTGAAATCCTGTGCTCAAAGTGACCTTTAGGAATAGGAGACCTACTCTTAGGAACAAAGACAAAACTATTTTTATCTATGTGCTTGAATGTTTGTTCTTATGATACTTGTCTGATTTGGATCTTTGATTGAGTGTGATGGGTTGTGGAATAATGTCCACAATTGCATCTGCATATACACATAGGTATAAAAATATATTTATAAAATAACTAGACAACCTAGATTATCCCCATTAAAACATATCTAGCTTAAGAGATTTATCTTATCCTAAAAGATCTCATTCTAACCAATTCATCTTATCTTAAAAGGATTCTCCCTTATCTTAATAGATCCATCTCATCTTAAGAGATACTCATCTTATCTTGAAAAGATTTTATCTCATCCTAATAAATTTAACTGACCTCAAAAGATTTTATCTTATCTTTATGGACCCATCTTGTCCTAATAAGCATACTTATCCACCCTAGTTTAACAACCATGATCTAATGCAAATCAATTAGATCTTATTTAGTCCAACTAGTCATACCAATCTAACCTAGATTCAATCTTGTGTAATAGATCCATCTTATTTTAAAGGATATTCTATTACCTTAATAGATTCATCTTACCTTAAAAAGATTTTATCTGGTCCTAATAAATCTAACTAACTTCTAAAGATTCTGACCTATCCTAATAATATTAATCCTACCCTAGCAGACCTACTTAACCTAAACTAGTCTAATCTAGTCATATTCAATCTAATCTAGCTCCTACCTAATCCAATATGATCTAATCTAGTGTGTGTTACTTAATGCTGGTGCAAAAGATATGGCCATACTCCTAATTCACTTAAGTCTAAATTGATGACTTGGATCAGTTCAGCCATACCCGGGTTACATACCCTATCCAAATCATACAAGAAGCAAAACAATCAAACCAGACTCTGACTAATCTCATTTAACTCATAGCCATCTACTAAACCAATCTAGTGTGGCCTACTTAATCAGACTAATGATACAGGTAAAAAGAGATTAGACCCCACTAGCCATGCATTAACTTATCTTAGCACATTGGATCAATACAACCATGAGCTAACCCAACCCATAGAACCATGATGAATGGTATAACCTTTCTATTCCCACCTAACATCAAACAAACTATTGATCTACATCATCTCATCCGTGTCTATTTTAACCACGTTCTCCAACTCCAATGATATACACTAACCTCGAATCAATAAGACAAGACCGAAGAATATGATCAACTTCATCAAGGAAGGATGAACACCAACCCAAAGCTTCAAGGATCAAGTAAGGTCACCAAGATGAGTCAAGATCCACAATCTTGGATGGAGTCTTTTCTTATCCTACTCTTTCTTACCCAAACTTATATATATCCTAAAAGACATCTTCTATCCTACATAATAAAGTGGACATACATACATACACCCATGCTTTCCTAACCACCAGCTCCACCAAGCTACATAGATATAAATTATGATGATTTGTAAAATCTAGATGTTACTTTAGTTATTAGATGATATAATATTATTTTAGAAGGAATAATAAGGTCTATTGACCCTATGTTTTGTTAAAGAATTATACCTCATGCTGAAATTTCTTTGTGTGTGCATATATTCCGAGAACAATATGAGTATACATCCTTTTCTTACAAATCTCGAGGACGAGATTATTTTTAAGGGGGGTAGGATTTGTAACACCCTAAAATTCAATCTTGAGAAGACAAAGAAAAAAAATTCTCAAAGATTTTAAATCAAAACACCTTTCCTTAAAGATAATCATAATTTAGGAGTTTCCACTCATGAATATGTTAAAAATACATAATTAAAGATACTTAGATAATCTAAATTGCCTTTGGGTTAGGATATATAAAAGAATTATGGTTAAACTATTTCTTAACATATATAAGTCTACAATATAAATTTGATTTCCCTAGAACTAATAAGGTAGGGATTATTCTACTATATGATTAAAAGCTTGTCTAAAAGAACTAAAATAAATAAAGAAATGCATAAAATAGGTTTTTGCACATTATGCTAAAGTTCTATATATGTATCCAAATTAAGTGTTTGAACTTTAAACTTGTGTTGATTTGAAATTCAAATGGAAAGGAAAATAGAAAATAGAAAATAAAGGTGAAGGGAAGAACTAAGAAAAATACTACATAAAATAAAATAAAAATAAACACCCTTCACACTTATATTATTAAATTATACCTTTCAAACTGAGGACAAGTTATTCACAAAGTTTGAACTCAAACTTGAATTCAAATTGGATTTGAAAATGGAGAAAAGAAATAGAAAATAAAATGGAAAAAGAGAAAACCTTGTACTGGGCCTAATTCCTTGATTTCGGCCCACTTAAACCTCCCACGCACTGGCCCAACTGAGTCCTGGTGCCGACATGTGGGCCACGCCCGTCAGCCACCCGCGCGGGCCACCTTCGACACGTGATTGCGCCGACGGGTGGGCTCCACTTGTCAGCCTCCAACCGCACTCACGCGCGCCTGCTTACTTCCTTTACACCGACACGGCGGGGCCATCGTGCAGACTCACCACACCCGCGCTCGCTCTCGCTTGTCTCGATGACGCGTGGGCCCGGGATGTCAGCTGCGTCCTCTTCGCGACGGACCGCGTGTCTAGCAGCTGAACACCGCCAAAATCACCGAGAATCTCGGCCTCTGCATGCGCGGACTCCGTTGAGCAAAACACGCCCTGGATTCCGGAGTCGGTGGAACCGCGCCTTCTTGAGGAACGACTTGCGGCTCGCCCTATAAAACCCACCATCCGCCTTGGAGCTCTCCATGGTCGCCGCGGGTGATTCACGTAGTCACCAGTGCCGGGTCCCCGAAAACCGGTTGGGGAGCTCCGCCTGGCTCCCGTGAAGGAGTTCGTAGCATTGATTGGATGGGAGCTCCTTCTGTGCCTCTGTGATTGCTCGTCGGAGAAGCGCTTCCGCCGCGGGTCCGCCGTTCACCGTGGGCTGTCGTCTCTGCGCCATTATCGGCGGTGAGTCCTCCTCCATGCGGTTCGCATTGCCCTCTAGATCGTGTAGCTCAGTTTAATTAGAGATTGGAGCTCGGGAATGGCCAATTGAAATCCTCGCCGGCGTGCTCCGCCGTGCGGGGTGGGCGGCGCCGCCGTCGTCAGTATCGATTAGGGGAGAGATACGTGCTCGCCGTTGGATCGAGCATCTTCGGTCGCGATTGAGCCTGATGCGTACCGCTTCGGCCGGGGATCGCGCGCCGTCCGATCTCGATCGGCCGGTAGTAAATCCGTATAGGTTATTTAAATCTGAGTCGTTGAAGTTCCATCGTGCGGCCTGTAATGCGTACCGGTTCAATACGCTTGGACCTAATTTGGGCCCTTGATTCTAGATCGGGCGGTCGAAATCGGCCGATACCGCTTCGCAGCGCCATTTTGCGTATGAGCCCTCGGGGTTTGGTGGAATCAACCCGCCGTCCACGTTCACTGTAAACTGAGTCTTAGGACTTCTTGCGCCGAGCCCCCTGGACTTTCCTGAAATTGAGGCCCAGTCCAGAACTCGTTTAAATTGAATAAATAGAATAGAAAATGGATTTTTAATATAAAAATAATTGCTATAACTTAGATAATTCATATTTAATTCATTTTAGCTCCAAATTGAGTCATTCCAATTCCTAAAATTTTGTAATAATATTCTCTACCATTTAGAATCACTGTTTTGACATGAACTCTGTCAGAAAATTTATTTATCATTTAATCATATTATAATCACCTTAAATCTTAGGAAATTCATAACTTGAATTCTACAACTCCAAAATTAATAATTCTTTTTCCTGTGATTTTATTTTAATAAGTAGATTATTAATATGTATTTTGGCATACATGTTTGGTGTAATGTTAATTTTGCCTATACCATGTTTGTTTGAATTGCTACGACTAGCAGTGAGGTCACGAGTCATCTGAAGATCATCCTGGTACCTGGATTCTCAAGGCCCAGGCAAGTTGTGCCCTTGATCACTTCTTTTTACCCAGCCATGTTCTGATTAATCATAATGATCTGCATAGGTTAATTTTGATGGGACCCAATAGGTTACCCTAGTTTGTCTATCTTTATACCTTGTTTACCACTGAACTTTTTGGGTAGTACTTGCTAGTGCTATATGTGGTTTTGGGTATGGAGATACACTATTCATGATTACACTTTTTGTTATCAGTTGTTATTTAATGTTCATGTTAAGATCATTATGTTAATTGGAACATGGAGCGACCACCCGGGAAAACAGTGCTACCACAAGGGTAGTATGGGATGCCCTTGGCTGATTAATTAGGAAAGCTAGTGGAAGACTACCTTACCCGAAAGGGGCAAGGGCAGTAGGGGAGAGGTCAGTGCGGGGAGGCCCTCGGGAGGATTTTGCTGTGATGGCGGTCCTGCAAGGGATTCCTGCACTGGATCTTCCTATAAACTGTAGCGGGTTTTCGGAAGCTAGTGGAACTTTGTAAAGGCCTCGTAGTGGATCCCTAGCCATTCACCTCGGAAGTGTCTAAGGGCTTTGCAAACCCTGGCGACATGGGATACACGACTTGTGGGTAAAGATGCGCAACCTCTGCAGAGTGTAAAACTGGTATACTAGCCGTGCTCACGGTCATGAGCAGCTCGGACCCTCACATGATTAAATTATGGAACTTAAATTCAATTTGGCATATGCATTGCATCGCAGGTGAAGTTGTTACTTTTGTTCTACTATTTAACTGGGTTGGTATTTACTTATACTTAGTAATTGCTAATAAAATTTTGACCAACTTTAAAAGCAATGCTCAGCTCTAACCACCTTCTTTGGTAAGCCTTACACTTCACGTGAGCTCCCACCTTTGGCGAGTTCATGCACATTATTCCCCACAACTTGTTGAGCGATGAACGTATGTGAGCTCACTCTTGCTGTCTCATATACACCACAGGTCAAGACCAGGTACTGCAGGATGATGCTCATGGAGGATGCTGCGATGAGTTCGTGAGAGGTCTAGGTCGTCGTCTCCCAGTCAACTTTTGGGTTGCTGGACCGTTGTCTCCTTATAATGTAATTATTTATTTTGTATAGAACTCCTGTTATATGGTAAAGATGTGACATTCGATCCTGTGCCACTATACATCATATGTGTGAGACTTGGTCCCAGCATACCTGGTGTTTATGTTAACCCCGGGTTTTGGACCCATAAAATCCGGGTGTTACACCTTACCCGAAAGGGCAAGCGGGGAGGCATCGTTATAGAGTATAGGGAGGTTCTCGGGTCGAACTGCTGCGATGACAGTCTAGACGAGGGATTCCTATGCTTACTTCTTCCTAAAACCCTCGTGGGTATTCTCGAACTAGTGGAACTTTGGAAAGGCCTCGTAGTGCTACTCTGCCTCGCTTCCTTGGTTGAGGTGTATGGGGTCCGTACAACCCCGTGGCAAATGGGTAACACGACTTGTGGGTAAAGATGTGCAACCTCTACAGAGTGTAAAACTGGTATATGAGTCGTGCTCACGGTCATGAGTGGCTCGGACACTCACATGATTAAACTTAATTTGTCATATACATTGCATTGTAGGTGTTATTATCAATTATGGTCTCTTATTTAATTGGGTTGGTATCAACTTATACTTAGTAACTGCTAATAAAACTTTGACTAACTCTAAAAGCAATGCTCAGCTTTAACCATCTCCTTTGGTAAGCCTTACACTTCACATGAGCTCCCACCTTTGGTGAGTTAATGCACATTATTCCTTACAATTTGTTGAGCAATTAACGTATGCGAGCTCACTCTTGCTGTACTCACATCCCCAGGTCAAGAACATGTACCACACGATGAGGTGCATGAAGGATGTTGTGATGAGTTTGTGAGTGGTTTAGTCCGTCGTCTCCTAGTCAACTATGGTTGCTGGATCGTTATCTTTGTTTCTATACCATGAGTTATCATATATGTATGACTTGATTCTAGTACACATGTGAGTCACGCCCGGATTTAGCCCCTTAAATTTGGGTACGTGTGACACATGCTAGACCAAAGTATATTAAATTTGGTTATCATTTTGTTCGAGAAGGAGCTTTTAGAAGAATGCTTGAGATTGTCATGTGGCAGACATATTTACTAAAGCTTACACGCAACACAAGCGGAATCAAGTTTAGTCTGTTGGTGATTTTCCCTAGCGTCTCTGTACTTTTATCAGCATTTTTATGTCCTCTATTGAGATCAATTATCATAGCTACTTTTCTTCGTTTTAGACATGGATCCTGATGGACACTATTGTAACATCGACAGAGTTAATTAATCTCAGTAATTAATAGATTTTTAGACGTCTTTGGATTGGCTATTCGCTGTTCCCTGTCTGTCTTGATTAGCCTGAGAGACCACAAACTGGCCACTTTTTTTTTTTTTTGAAAGAATGTTAGGTGCTTTAGTTGTGCCTTTCGTTCTCACACAGCAGCAGATCAGCAGAGAGCAAAAGGCAGCGTTCACCTATCGACCATCGTTTGGTGAGCTAACCATACCCATACTTGCCACTACACACTAGAGCTGAGATAGATGACACTAGCTAGGAGACAACTAGAGCATCTCTATCCAATCCTCAAGGAAAAAAAGTGGCAAATATACAATTTCCTCAAAAGAGCCCAACAGGGCCCGAACAAATTTTCCAGGCCGGCCCATTAAAGTTGCAATGCCACGCAGCACAACTAGCCCAAATGGACCATGGATGTTTTGCAAAATAACCCTCCGCATGGAGTCTATCGTCTATTCGTCCCCTCCTCCTCCCCGCCGCTAGCAGTAGCCGCTGATGTAGCCTCCATAGTCACACGCCGCCCTCACGCGGCACCCTCTTCAGAACTCGCCGCCTCCATGCAGCCATGCTCCCTGCCGACCGCGCGCACGTCTCTTCCGTCCGTCTCGACGCCGTCCTAAAAGATCATATCAATAAGCTGATAAAGCTTTGATGTGCCTGAGCATCAGATCTGTTTATCTATTAGTTGAGTTCTTCAGATCATGGATGCTGTTGTACACTGTCATTTCAGAGCCTCATTGCTCAGAATACGGAGATTATCTGATCCTAATTGTATTAATATAAAGACCCATGTCATTTCCTATGTACGTTATGAAGGCCCATGTTAGTTCAACTTCATGCTACTTGGAAGGAACTACTCCCTGCATCCTGTAATGTAGTGTATTCTAGAGATTTTTGAGACTAATTAAGAGGAAATACAGACACATAAACTTAATTTCCTAATAAGATGTTACCATCAGTGTGATTAATGGAGTTTGGTTGATAAATTGCAAGTACCGATATAATACATACCAAATTTGTGCTATAATTCAATGCAAAACTGCCTCTTATCCCCCTAAAACTCCTTACATTTGGGTACACTTTTCGAATGCTTGAATGCACTAGATTACATGACCGAGGGAGTAAATCATTATTATACTCTGTAGAGTATGTCATTTTACCTAGTAGTTTCTTTCATTATGAATGTCTGAGTAATGGCTATGTGGCTGTTGATGAAAGGTGCTTCATTGCTTGAATTCAATATTGGAAGGCTATCTTTATTCATAGTAGGTGCTTGTGGAACTGTTAGTGTTTTTACCATTTTCTATGAATTTTGCTTGCAGATTTCATGTGAAGTAGCCTCATCCACATATATTGTCTTATTTGAATGAAGTTCCACTCAGGGAGTCAGGGGGAAAACAATACTGTTTCGTCAGTCAGGGTACATATTGGAACACTATTTCGTGTATATTCCAAGTTACTCTGTAAATTACAAAGCCACGGCCAAAATCATTTATAAGTTTGTTGTAAGTTCTATAGGCATATAAACAATACTGAAATGTATTCGGTACTGGTTAATTGAATCTTCTCAAATGCTTTCTATGACCTGATAAATGCAGGCTGTTGTGCTTTTCTGACCGAGCTTGTGGCAAGATTCTGAACGACCTACTGTCTGTTGCTGCTGGTGCTTCCATATGTTCCTCTGCCATTTAGATATTGAGTAAAGGAGGATGACAGACACCCTCATTGTTAAGTTATTCCCTTAATTTTATGTGTACAATGGTAAAAAAAATCTCAATTAGGGGTCCAACGTCCCCCTAACATTATTATATTTAAGAAGATGGGCCCACCGAAACCTGCCAGGGCCAGACGTCACCCAAGGGATGCCACACAGCCTCATTGGTATTTTTCTACATGATATTTAGTTCTAGTAACTGTCATGTACGGTAAGTCGTACATAAGGCGCAGGCGCGCGCGCGATGTCCGGTGGGCAGCAGAACACGCGGCCACAGAGCACGCCGGGCATGCAGCAGCGCATGGCGCTGGTCAGCCACAGATGGCAAGTGGCTAAGCTTAGGAAGGTAGCAATTTGGCAGGCGAGAGAATTAAGGAGCTTGCTCCATTTGTGTTGGCCGCCGGCCTTATATTCCCATGTACTCAGCACCATTGGGGCATTCAAGAATCAAGTTATCTCCTACCTCTCTCTCTTAAGCCTGCGGTTGGAAGGAATAACCCCACCGGAGAAGACGGCCGAGGGCTACGAGCTGCGTAGCCGAGGTCCGGCGAGTCAAGGGTTCGACGCTCTTGACAACTTGGTATCACGAGTCCGGCGATCTTCGCCTCACTCAGACCTGCCCACCGATCCACCCACCACACCACCATCCCCTACCGCATCCACCAACGGTTCATCCCCCTCCATCCACATGTTCGAGCCCACTTTAGCCGACGTCGTCGAGATGATGAAGGCCATGCACGCCGACATCACCCGGCTGAAGGAGAAGTCCAATTCATCATCCTCCAGCGGCGCCCAGCCCGAGCGTCCTCGCGACATCGATCGCCCGCCGAAGTTCCAGAAGTGGGACTTTCCGCGGTTTGATGGCAAGACTGATCCCCTCCTCTTCATCAACAAATGTGAGTCGTATTTTCGACAACAACGTACGTTGGCGGAGGAGCAAGTGTGGATGGCCTCTTACAACCTCGAGGGCATCGCACAACACTGGTACATACAACTACAGGAAGACGAGGGCACCCCGTCGTGGAGCAGATTCAAGGAGCTGCTCAACCTGCGCTTCGGGCCGACCCTCCGTTCCGCGCCGTTCTTCGAGCTCACCGAGTGTCGCCGCACCGACACGGTCGAGGAGTACTCCAACCGATTCCAGGAGCTCCTACCCCGTGCCGGCCGGATGGCTGAGGAGCAACGCGTCCAACTCTACACCGGCGGGCTGCTGCTGCCGCTGCCGCTCAGCCACGCGGTGCGGATCCTCAACCCCGGCACCCTCAACACCGCTATGAGCCTGCGCGGCACATGGAGCAGATGGAGCTCGCCAAGATCCAAGCACCGGCCAAGCCAGGGGCGTGCGGCCTCCTACCGCCGCGACCACCGGGGCCAGCGCCCCAGACGCTCCCGGCGCCACAGGTCCCTTTGGCGCTGCCAGCGCCACCAGTGGGTCCAGCACCGGTCCGTGGCGACGGCTCCAGGCGCCTGTCTCCAGAGGAGATGGCGGATCGACGCCGCCAAGGCCTGTGTTTTAATTGTAATGAGAAGTATTCCCGTGGCCACAACCGTTTTTGTAGGCGCATTTTCTTCGTGGATGGCGTGGAAATTGAGGAGGCCACAGCGGAAACAGGAGGAGCTGAGACCAACGCTCCCTGTTTCTCCCTCCAGGCCGTGGCCGGGGTCGCGCCGGGGGACACCATGCAGATCGCCGTCACCCTCAGCCCGGTCTCCCTGGTGGTGCTGCTCGACTCGAGGAGCACCCACAATTTCATCTCCGCAACGACGGCGCACCAGTCGGGCATCCCCATCCAGCACTGACCACGCCTCACGGCCATGGTGGCCAACGGCGAACGGATCACCTGCGCCGGCGTCCTTCGCAGTGCGTCGCTCCACGTCGAGGGCGAACCCTACCCGGCTGATCTCTTCGTCATGCCATTGGCCGGGTATGACGTCGTCCTCGGCACACGCTGGCTCGGGGCGCTGGGGCCGATCGTGTGGAACCTCGCCAGTCGCCACATGACGTTCCAGCGCCTGGGGCGCTCCATCTCCTGGACGGGCACACCCAGCCCCAAGGAGCCGGCGGTGCGCGCCACCACCGGGAGGGACGCACTCCTGGAGGCCCTCCTGGACTCGTTCGGGGGGCTCTTCGCAGCTCCGACGGGCTTGCCCCCAAGCGCGCCCACGATCATCGCATCCTCCTCAAGCTCGACGCGCCGCCGGTGGCTGTCTGGCCGTACCGCTACCCGGCTGCACACAAGGACGAGCTGGAGCGGCAGTGCACCGCCATGATTGACCAGGGGATCTGCGTCGCAGCGACTCCCCATTCTCGTCGCCAGTCCTCCTGGTCAAGAAGCCCGATGGGTCGTGGCGCTTCTGCATCGATTACAGGGCTCTGAACGCCCTCACCATCAAAGACGTGTTCCCGATCCCGGTAGTGGAGGAGCTTCTCGACGAGCTCCACGGCGCCAAATTCTTCACCAAGCTTGATCTACGGTCGGGCTATCACCAGGTACGGATGCGGCCAGAGGACGTGCACAAGACCGCGTTCCGCACACACGACGGCTTGTACGAGTTCCTCGTGATGGCGTTCGGGCTCTGCAACGCCCCCGCCACGTTCCAGGCGCTGATGAACGAAGTGCTCCGGCCCTTCCTCCGACGGTTCGTCCTGGTATTCTTTGATGACATACTAATTTACAAGAAAACATGGGCCGATCACCTCCGTCATCTACGGGCCGTCCTCGACGAGCTGCAGCGCCATCAACTGTTCATCAAGCGCTCGAAGTGTTCATTCGACGCACCATCAGTCGCCTACCTCGGCCATGTCATCTCGGCCGCAGGGGTGGCCATGGACCCGGCCAAGGTGGCTGCCATTCATGACTGGCCGCCGCCGCGCTCTGTCCGGGCCGTTCGGGGGTTCCTCGGCCTCGCCGGGTACTACCGCCGCTTCATCCACAACTACGGCACGGTGGCTGCCCCCTTGACGGCCCTCCTCAAGAAGGATGGCTTCGTCTGGGATGACGCGGCCATGGCTGCCTTTACGGCGCTCAAGGCAGCCGTGTCGTCCGCTCCTGTCCTAGCCATGCTGGACTTCGGCAAGCTGTTCGTGGTGGAGTGCGATGCATCCGCCACAGGCTTCGGTGCAGTGCTTGTCCAGGAAGGGCACCCGGTCGCCTTCTTCAGCCGATCTATCGCGCCCCGACATCGCGCGCTCGCCGCCTACGAGCGCGAACTTATCAGCCTGGTCCAGGCCGTCTGGCACTGGAGGCCGTACCTGTGGGGACGGCACTTCATCGTCAAGACTGATCACTTCAGCCTCAAGTACCTCCTCGACCAGCGGTTGGCCACGATTCCCCAACACCATTGGGTTGGCAAGCTCCTGGGATTCGACTTTGAGGTTGAGTACCGCTCGGGCGCCACGAACACCGTCGCCGACGCACTGTCCAGGAGGGACCCCGAGGAGCGCGCGCTGATGGCAATTTCAGCGCCCCGCTTCGACTTCGTCGAGCACCTGCGGTAGGCACAGACTACGGATCCGGCCCTCGTCGCCATCTACGAGGAGATCCACGCCGGCACGCGCGCGACACCGTGGTCCATCGTGGGTGGGATGGTCGCCATGGAGGGGCGCCTCTATATCCCGGCCACTTCACCACTACTACGGGAGATCGTGACCGCTGTTCACGATGATGGCCACGAAGGCGTCCACCGCACCCTGCATCGACTAAGGCGTGACTTTCATTTTCCCAACATGCGTCGTGTTGTGCAGGAATTCGTCAAGGCGTGCGACACGTGCCAAACGTACAAGTCCGATCACCTGCGGCCGGCTGGTCTCCTACAGCCCCTGCCGATCCCAACTGGGGTGTGGTCGGACATCGGCATCGACTTCATCGAAGCTTTGCCCCGCGTGCAAGGCAAGACGGTCATCCTCACCGTCGTCGACCGTTTCAGCAAATACTGCCACTTCATCCCGCTGGCCCACCCGTACACGGCGGAATCGGTGGCGCAAGCGTTCTTCGCCGAGGTGGTGTGGCTTCACAGCGTTCCGCAGTCCATCGTCTCGGACCGCGACCCCGTCTTCACGTCGGCCTTCTGGACGGAGCTGATGGCGCTTACAGGCACCAAGTTGTTCATGTCCTCCGCCTTCCACCCGCAAACCGACGGCCAATCGGAGGCAGCCAACCGCGTCATCGTTATGTACCTTCGCTGCTTCACCGGCGATCGACCCCGACAGTGGCTCCGGTGGCTTCCGTGGGTGGAGTACACCTACAACATAGCCTACCAGTCCTCGCTCCGCGAGACGCCATTCCGGGTGGTCTACGGTCGTGATCCACTGAACATCCGGTCCTACGAGCTGGGTGACGCGCGCGTGCCCGCGGTGGCGCAGGAGATGGAGGAACGGGCCGCCTTCCTCGACGACGTTCGCTACCGTCTCCATCATGCGCAAGAGTCCCAGAAACGCGCCTACGATCAGCATCACCGGCAGGTCATCTACCAACTCGGTGACTTGGCCCTTCTTCGTCTCCGTCAACGGCCGTCGGCAACTCTGCCACATTCACCCGCCGGCAAGCTGAAGCCCCGCTACGTCAGCCCCTACTGTGTCGAGGAGATCATCAACGACGTGGCCATACGCCTGCAGCTCCCGTCCGGCGCCAGAATTCACGACGTCTTCCATGTGGGCGTCCTTAAGAAGTTCGTTGGGGCGCCACCGGCTGAACCACCTGTGCTGCCGGCCACACTCAATGGCGCAGCGGTGTCCACACCTACCCATGTCCTGGCGGGTCGCCTGGCTCGCGGCGTTAAACAAGTTCTGGTCCAGTGGCAAGGTGAACAGGTGACGTCTGCGACCTGGAAGGATTTCGATGATTTCAAGGCCAGCTTCCTAGCTTTCCAGCTCGAGGATGAGCTGGCTTTCGAGGCCAGGAGAGATGTCATGTACGGTAAGTCGTACATAAGGCGCAGGCGCGCGCGCAATGTCCGGCAGGCAGCAGAACACGCGGCCACAGAGCACGCCGGGCATGCAGCAGCACATGGCGCTGGTCAGCCACAGATGGCAAGTGGCTAAGCTTAGGAAGGTAGCAATTTGGCAGGCGAGAGAATTAAGGAGCTTGCTCCATTTGTGTTGGCCGCCGGCCTTATATTCCCATGTACTCAGCACCATTGGGGCAATCAAGAATCAAGTTATCTCCCACCTCTCTCTCTTAAGTCTGCGGTTGGGAGGAATAACCCCACCGGAGAAGACGGCCGAGGGCTACGAGCTGCGTAGCCGAGGTCCGGCGAGTCAAGGGTTCGACGCTCTTGATAGTAACATTTAGTTTGTGCCTATAATATTGCTGCACATGCATTATATTCTAGGCTAATTTGTATTTGCAAATAGAGGGATCAGTATGGGCTTTCAATCTACTTCTTTGTCAGTTTTTCCTGTTTGAGAAAGTATTCAAGACAAGTTCGAATTCTATATAGACAGGCAGATAATAGTTATGGAAAAGCTTTCGGTATTAGGTACAACTAGACTTGTTTTGGTATGGGTGTACCAACATATCATTTTTTAGAGAGAGAGGTGGACCAAATGAATCAACTACAAGTAGGAATCAACATGATTAGCATGTATCAGACTGACAGGGAGAAGAAGTCTTTTAACTTTATTGACGTTTTCCAAGACCTGCCTGGCCAATTAAGCCTCTTAATAAGGCTGTGTCAATTGATCCCTATCAGCTTATGTAATGCCAGAAGAAAAGACAAGAGGCTCTCAAAGGAAGAGAGCACTATATTATATAGTCAACCAACCATCACAACTCACCTAACATACGTGTGCCTTTACCAATAAAAGTTGAGTAGGCAATGCAACATGGGTGTATTCAGAACAATACCTACTATATATGTATATGTACTACTTGTCTTGTGCATTAGTAGTATTCAGTGCTAGTGATGCAATTGATGTAGACTATTGGCCTTAACAAACAATTGTGATGGCAAACAAAAATATAAGGAACCTGCAATATATTAATGTGTTGACTTGTTGCAAGATTGATTCAGAACCCAGCTAACTTTTTTTCTTGAAGTTTAACCAGCCAGCTCCAACTTTACAGATAATCAATTATATAGTTAACTCATTATTACCTGATTCACCTCTTTCCCAAGTGGCATAGGATCTGCAGTCGCCAACTGATTTCATAGACCCCCCCCCCCCCAAAGGTTATGGAACAGGAGGCCTTGAAACACAGGTATACTGGTACCTTGTCAATGATTACTTTGTTGAGACTTGTTAGCATTGTCAGTTATCAACTACCCATCAATCTTTGGTTTTCTGTATACTATACTGTTAATTTTCTGTAGAAGACGTCCTCTGCACTTGTGAGAATGGATGTCATCTTCAATTTAATAGAAAAGTCAAAGGTCTCAAGGCAGCTCATGCCCAGGCAGTGAGAAGGGACCAACAGGGACCCAATTGCCTTCCCGCTCAGCCAAGCTTTTATTGGCACCACTTCTAGGCTCTGATCTCTTGTATTCTCTGCTTCTTCTACAGGTCCATCATATTCTTGTTTCAGGTCTGATTAAACCCTTATATGCTACAATCCAACCTTGTCTAGCATATATTTTGTGTGTCTCATACTCGATTTTTTTCTTATGTCATAAGGTCCAAATCGCCGTCTTTGTTTGTTCTTGCAGTAATTTCTTCTTCTTTTTCAGTTCACCTTTTTTTGTGAATAAAAAGAACCTCAAATTCATAGATCACAAGATGTTCATTGATTTTCCTAAAAGATGATCAATCTGCTCTTTTCACTTTGAACTTTTAAATTTTGGGAGTGAATTTGTTCTGCTTGTCTTCTGATGGCTGAGTCATAAACCTGCAGCCCCAGGTCTTCAGGTTCAAAGCTTCACTCTCCAGACTTAAGGAGTTGCTTCCAGGATGTTGCCTCTTGAAAATGAGATTGACCACTGAAGTTGCTTGATTTTATTCTTGCAAGGAGGTTAAGTGAGGGGAATTAAGGAGAATTAGGAGAGTTATGGGAGTTGTGCTTCTGGGTTTCTTGGGCCAGCTAATCGAACGGCGAGCTTCTCTGCGGTGGAAGCAAGCGGGGAGAGCATCTTACCGCTGCAGCTAGAGCCTCCTGAACTGTATTACTTCCTGCTAACTGTATACGTAATTCTCCTAGTTTATTCATGTACCTTTATGCATGAAATTTTAGCTGGGATGAGCACACATATCATACAATTGTTACAAGGCCTGTGTTCTGATGGTTTATGGTGGTATGGTGTCTTCTGGTCATTCAAAAGTGAGACGAATGGGTGGTAAGTCTATTTTTTTGTTTATGTGTCACAACACTATTGAACTAGTATTCATGAAAATTCAAAGAAAATAAAGTAACTTCGATTCTTATATCAAGCCAAAGAGTAACTAGTGTCCAGCATACGATCTTCAAGTATGCTCAAGTACTTTCCACAACATAGTCATTGTTTTAACTAGAACTGCCATGGTTGAAACTGAATGAGAACATTAGCCAGAAGTCTATACTAGAAGTTGGCATGGATGAGCACAAACTTAGTATTGAGAAATTGCTCTTTGTTCAACAAAGTTTGTTGTATATCTTCATCTTACACTTTTATAAATGGTAAATATGTTTCATAGGATCTTGACTTGGGGTGATGGATATGTCAATAAAATGATAGAAGACAGGCAAATGGGAGATCTATCTGCTAGCCCCACTGTTCGTAAGAATCAGACAATACCTTCTTCGTGGTGCAAGAAAAGCTATCCATTTTGCCCCATTGAGGCAGCACTGATGAGAATGCCTAACCATTTGTACCCTCTTGGAGAAGGGTAAGCATGCTTGCATACTACCAAGTTTCTTTCAGTTAATGTTGAATGCACACGTTTGTGTCTAATTATATTTGTCCAAGTTCTGCGGTTACTGTATGTAACATTTCCAAGTTCCAACTTTGTTAGGATTATTGGTAAAGTAGCACTTACAGGACAACATTGCTGGATTTCTGCCAATGAGCTTTGTTCAACAGCTATGCATAAGGTGAATTGATTTACAGTTAGCTGTCCATAACTATTTTACAGTTATGTATGCATAGCACATGATGTGGTTTCAGCACTTATCTTTTCAGTACCAAGAAGACTGGCAGCTGCAGTTTGCAGCGGGAATCAAGGTAACCGACACAAACTTATATTTTTCAGTCAACATAGACAATTATGCCTGTATTTGCTGGGGCATCCTTTAGTGCTTTTATTTTCTTAAGAGAAACCTGTTTTTTTTCTTTTGTTATCTAATTTTTTGACCACAATAAGTGCTTCTGACGTCCTCTGTGACAAGAGGGTGACACAAAAGCTTAAAGGTGAATTTTGTAGGACAGTGATTCGTCCAACGATGTTATTCGGTGCTGAATGTTGGCTAACAAAAAGACGACATGTCCTTCAACTGAGTGTAGTAGAGATACATATGTTGTGTTAGTTTTGTGGGCACACAAGAAGGAATAGAGTCCGAAACAAAGATATTCAGGTGTCACACCCAGATTTAAGGGATAAAGCCGGGTGCGTCTCATATGTGCGCCAAAGAAGAACATCACATATAATGACAAAGTGTATAGAGATAAATGTCACAAGTATCATTATTACATAGCGGAATTCTTACAAAAATAAATGATAACAATAAAACGAACTAAATAATTATTCCTTGGCGCCATCAAGCTGACTAGAAGACGCCACCTAGATAAGCTCATACTCCTCGTTGTAGGGCTTCTCTTGACCTGTGGGGGGGGGGTTATATATCGTAAGAGTGAGCTTATAAAAAATCATAGCTCAACAAATTGTGGGGAATAATGTGCATGAACTTACCAAAGGTGGGAGTTCATGTGAAGTGTAAGACTGATCAATAAATAATGGTTAAAGCTGAGCATTGCTTTTAATGAGTTGGTCAAATTTTATTAGCCGTTACTAAATGTAAGTAAAATACCAAACCAGAGTAATAATAGATCAAATTAATAATAAACCACAATGCGATGCAAATGACAAACTGAATTTAATTCCATAAGTTACTCATGTGAGAGTCCGAGCCGCTCATGACCATGAGCACGACTGATATATTAGTTTTACACTCTGCAGAGGTTGCGCATCTTTACCACAAGTCATGTTACCCATCTGCCAAGGGGTCATGAATCCCATACACCTCTACCAAAGAAGCGAGGCAGGGTAACACTATGAGCTCTTTACAAAGTTTCACTAGCTTCAGAAAACCCGCGACAGTTTCTACTTTCTAGGAAGCGCAATGCAGGGATCCCCCGTCTGACCGCCATCGCAGCAAAATCAACCTGAGAACCTCCCTACACTGACCGCTCCCCTACTGCCCTTGCCCCTTTCGGGTAAGGTAGTCATCCACTAGCTTTCCTAATTAGTTAGCCAAGAGCGTCTCATACCACCCTTGTGGTAGCATAGTTTCCCGGGTGGTTCTCCATGTTCCAATTAACATAATGATCTTATCATGAACAGTAAATAACAAATTGATAATAAAAACATGATCATGAATAATGTGTATCTCAATACCCAAAACCACGTAAAGCAATAGAAGGTACTACCCAAAAGTTCAGTGGTAAACAAGGTATAAAGATAACCAAACTGGGGTGACCTATTGGGTCCCATCAAAATTAATCTATGAAGATCATAATGATTAACAGGAACATTATTGGGTAAATAGAAGTGATTAAGGGCACAACTTGCCTTCAACGAGCTCCTGCCCAGCAATTTCCTCCTGCTGAACACCTGGGTCCTCGGTCACTTACTCGTCTACTCGCAACAATACAAACAAACACAGTATAGGAGAAATTAACATCACACCAAACAGCAGAGCAGAATGCATGACAATATTCTACGTGGCGTAACGAGATCGTAAGAACAAGTATCACTAAATTCGGAGTTACGATTATCGAGTTATGATTTTCTGAAATTATTAAGTGATTGCTATATATTAAACCAAATGAATAAATTTGATCTATGTTTCATGACTAAATAGAGTTACCAGGTGATAGACAATATTAATACAAAATTATTGCAACTGGAATGGATTAAAAAGGATTCAAGATGAATTTTCTATGAATTAATTATGATTCTGGAATTATTTTAGTGCAAAAAAGGTAATTTCTATATTGTTTTTCCAATTTTCCTCGGTCACTGGACTGAGCGCACTATTATACTAAAGCTTAGGGTCATTTTATAAAAATCAGGGCCATTCTGCAATGGTTTTAACCCTAACCCGGACTGCAGGTTGATTCCTATAAAGTTCAGGGGTTCATATGAAAATTTGTATTCGCGAAGGGGTATGGGTTGCTCCGCCCGATCAAGATCCTACGGCTCTGATTCAATCACCCGAGGGGGGTACGCTTGATCTAACCTTGATCGCACATTGGCCGATCTACGACCAAGATCCAATGGCCCGAATCGGAAGTACTCGACTTAATCACATCCGTCTATTTAGATCGAACGACCCACACCCATCTCCCACCTTCGGGCGCCGACACGGCAGCGACGCGCAACCGTCGAGCGACCACGCCGGCGAGCACGTGGCTCCCTGACCCAGCGCCCCAACTGTACCGTCACCACAAGTAACGCGACACAATGTTTATAACAAACTAGGGTATGGCGTCTTATCGGGGTTGCGGGGGTGCCCAAACTGGTCCACGGGTGGGAAAGCTCCGCGCTGCCACCCAATTCCGGTGAAGAATCCCCACCAGACCACGACGTTCCTTGCCAAATCGAGAGTTGGTATGCTTTCCTATCGCGCTTGCAAAGCTCCCAAACCTCCACCCGGACTGCAAGCGGTCGTGTAAGCACCCGATGGCGGCGGCCACTACTCCCTTACCGCCTACGCGTTGGTAATGGCGTTTTGCCCAGGTAGAGCCAGGCCCTCTCGGCTGGCGCATATATATCCCCGGAAGAACCAAGCCACATGATTTAACAACCCCGCGCGATGCTACGATCGGGTTAGATGGCGAGATTCGCAGGCGCGGCATATGCGCAGGGCGGCCACAAATCCGCAGGTGGTTCGGCCATGGGGGAGAAGATAAGGCTGATCGAGTGGTCCCACGCGTCAGCGACTTGTCGTGAACCTGGCAACATGGGCCCGCAGGTCAGCGTGTGAATAAGTCCCAGCCGGGCCACGCATAGGGGAAAAGGGCCGGCGTGGAAAGTGTTGAAGCTGGGCCGTGAGGGGGAGTGGGGAAAAATGGCCCAGGTGTAGTTTTGTTCTTTTTCTTTTCTTTCTTCCTTTTTTTCCTCTTGATTTCTTTTCTTTTTATTTTTAACTTTCAAATTTGAATTCAAATTTTATTGTGAATCTTTCACTTAGATGAAATGTCTAAATCAACTACCAAGGGAAATGATATCTTTATTTATATATGAATTCTCCTTCATGTTGTATATTATTGCCCCTTTTTCCTCTCTTTTCTTTCTATGCCATTTCCATTTTTAAATCCTAATTTCAATTAGGTGTTAATCCAAATTTCAATATTTTTATATTTTTGTTATTATTATTATTATTAAATGCACAACAAACAAACTCCAACATGATGCATGTTTTATTAGAGAATTATTCACTTTAAATATGTTCCCTAATAATTCTCATGAATAAAAAAACAATACACATAAAGATTCATCCTTCTTTTATATTCCAAAAGTTGGGTATTACATCAGGATAGGGTCGGGGTGGCACCAATTGAGGGAAAATTAATTCAACATCGGCTGAGATGGTTTGGACATGCCCAAAGGAGACCTCTCGAGACACCGGTGCATAGAGGGATTTTAGAACAGGTTGATAATGTAAAAAAGGTAGAGGTCGACCTAAAATGACTTGGGACGAGACACTGAGACATCTTAAGGAGTGAAATATCTTTAAAGAATTAGGTAAGGATAGGTGCGCATGGAAACTAGCAATCAACGTGCCTAAACCATGATCTTTGTCTCTTTCTGTTTACCTTTAACTATACTGTCTGTCTTTTACCCTTTCGGTGTTTTTTCCTATCCTTGTTTCTTGTGGGTTTCATCTTTGGCCTAGCCCAACTTGCTTGGGACAAAATGCTATGTTGTTGTTGTTGTAGTTGTAAAGGCTTCCCCTACTGTTTTCAGTCAAAAAGATTATTTCCTGTATTAAACAGATGCAAGGCAAACATCCTGCTTGACTAAGCTGATGGTCATTGTTTCTTACCTGTAGACGGTTCTGCTTGTACCAGTGGTTCCTCACGGGGTTCTTCAGCTGGGCTCTTTAGATACGGTATGCTCAACTTGATTAATGTTTTTTTTGACATGATTAGTTTTTGCTAGCCAACGTGTTGTCTCATTACGTTGTCCTGCTCCCATCAAATGTGGAATAGCATAGCTTTAGAGAGCCTGAATCATTGCATTGCTGCATAATTGTTATGTTTACTTCATAATAATGTTTTTTTTTTCAAATTCCCTTTAGGTTTTCGAAAGTGCAGTGTTGGTGGCACTCATAAAGGACATGTTTCATAAGCTTTGTGATGCTTCGGTTTCTCATGCTTCTTTATCCACTGGGTCTGCCTACTCAAATAATTTGAGTCTACCAACTGCAACCCTATCAATCAATCATCCAGATGTTAACTTGATATATAGTGCTGCTCAGATCGTGAATGCTGATCACCACAGTTTAACACATCCCTTCAGTACATCGGAAATTCCAATACTAGAAGACATCACTATAGGTTCTTACAGAACTATTCCAACAGGTTGGCCTAATGGACTGTTGGGCGATAATGGCACCATTGGGCATGAATATTTCGAAGGCTTTTCTCTGACAGATATGGCACATTGGAACCAAGAGAATACTCATGGCAGCACTATTGTTGTAAATGACGGTGCAATGCTTTCGAATACTTCAATTCATTCAGAGTTTCACGGAGATCTCATGGTAATGTCCAGGGAAGAACATGAGCTCTTCACGTGGCGTTGTAGGCTGAAACAACAAGAACCTACAAGCCCTGCTCTCCCTCAACTGAATGACAACAGTGCTGATCTTTATGTGCAGCTTGAAACCAACAATTATGCGGAATTGTTACTAGACACAATAATCTACCAGACTGGTCATACATCAAACATTGAATCTGCTCCCTCAGCTGAGTCTCCAATTTCATGCAAAACACAAGTTAAAAAAGATCATTCATTGAGGGTGGATGAATCGCCAATTTCTGATATCCCAGGTTGTCAAGACCTTTCACCTATATCCATGAATGAAGGGTTTATAAGTTGTGCAATGACTGATGGACGTGTGGAAATCAACAAGACCATACCTGAAGAATGCTTAGTTGAAAATACGCACAGGATAAATTCAGCTGAAATCAAAAGAAGATGCAGAAAAGTTGAGCTCCAGAGACCAAGACCAAGGGACAGGCAATTAATCCAAGATAGGATGAAGGGGTTGAGGGAGCTTATTCCAAATGCATCAAAGGTTCAGTTCCTAACATTTTTTGTTTGGAGCCTCCTTAAAGTTATGTTTGTTTGTCAAAAACGAAGGGGCAAGTGTTGATTACATCTTGTTTGATAAACAGTGCAGCATTGATGCTCTACTGGACAAAACCATAGCATACTTGCTGTTCCTGCAAAGTGTATCCGAGAAAGCTGAGAAGGTAAGCTTTTTTTGGATTTAACTATAACAGTTAAGAAAGCAGTATAGACGAGTCAGAAAATCCATGTGATATTTGTGCAGACCTCACCAGCTGTATCTTCATACAACATTGGTTGTACGGCTATCTTACTTTTTCAAATTCAACATTTATCTACTTTACTGCCTATAGAAACCTGGCTAGGATTATGTAACAGAAATAAATGAATATGTTTAGCCTTTTATGAGGTTTTATTACTATTAACTATTCAATCTTCTGCTGGTAAGCGGAGGTGTCCCATGCCTTATTTCTGCTTTGCCGTGACGCTGAGACAGATTCAGAATACATTGGAAGACAAGGAATCCCACGATGAGACAAAGAAGCAACTTGAAAGGTGCCCACTAAGAGTGGAAGAGCTTAACCAGCCTGGCCATCTTCTCATCGAGGTAAGTAATGGAACTGGCATGCTGCATGCCATTGTTTTTAAGGCGTCCAGGCGGTGAGCCAACGCCTAGAAATCCTAGGTGCCTTGCTCACGTAGGCGCCGTCTAGACGTCCAGGCGACGGTCCAACGCCTTGTCTCGCATTACGCTTTAAAAACACTGCTGCATGCATCCGTTTTGTAGCTGCATGATTCAAGGTCGTTTCGTGATTCGTCATTTGCTTGCTTCATCCTCATCCAGATGTTGTGCGAGGACTATGAAGTCTTTCTTGAGATGGCACATGTGCTGAAGGGTCTTAAGGTGAGCATACTGAAAGGAGTGCTGGAGTATCGTTCCGACAAGTTTTGTGCTCGCTTTGTCATCGAGGTACGTGAAATCAACCTTTCGTTTTGAACCCATTATCAAAGATCCAGTGCATCAAGATCTGTTTTATTGTATCTCAAGCAGGGTTCGGATGGTTTCAACCAGATGCAGATTCTGTGCCCGCTGATGCATCTCCTGCGCAGGAGATGAAGTTTGTGTGTCGTTGAAATGTTACCGAGACTCCTCTTACTCTCTGTTTGCTTTGGCATAAATGTACAGCAAAATAATGGATGGATGGATGCATTTTTTTTAGATCCCAGCGAGACTGGAATGTTGCTATATATTCAATCGTGATTCAGCTTCATGTCTTTAGCACCACTTCATACATAGACCATCAAACTAAGGAACATCATAAAATTAAGGTTATGAGTTTCCCCCCTAAACTTACTACCTCAAAGATCTGTTCATCCGAAGCAGATTGTCGTCGGTTCATGACACGAGCCTGTTTGTTTTGGTTTTTTCTGACAAATTTTTTCTGAGAATCTAGCTGTACTCTGTGAGAAGAATCTAAGTATCATAAATATTACGTGTGGAGAAAGATGCATGGGTCTATAGGGTTTAGGATCTAGGAAGTGACAGATTCTTCCTACTGCGACGACTCGACCAATTGTATGTTCACGTTGATTTTGAATGATTTTCACTAAAGTGGTTCTCATAGAAGTAGGTTAAAAGCTAGGTGTTTGACAGTTTGCAATAGCTTTTGGTGACGGCTCCCCCGTGATTCTCATAGAAGCAGGTTAAAGATTGACAGCTCGACGCGCGCGCCCTTGCGTGGCTCTGTCCGACACGTGGCTCCCCCGTGCCTGCCCAACAAAGCCGACCGAGCCAGCTTGCCCAACCAGCCGACAGAGCCGCCCCCGTGCCTGCCTAGCCGGTCGACCGAGTAGCCCCCGCACCCAAGAGCTGTGCCGAGCCATCTCACCTAAATTGACTTAATGTTTCTAAATGATTTAATGTAGCCTAAAATGACTTAAATGTTACTTAGACATGGGGATGACTTAAATCTATATAGAATGACTTAAATGTTATTTGTACGCTAGAATAACTTGATATTTTCTGGAATGACTGAACCAATAACATAAGAAATATTTGAGAAAACAAAAAAAAATGGCTGAAACAATAATAACTTAATGCTTTCTGAAAAATGACTTAATATTTATGTCACCTATACTTTGGAATGACCTAAAATTACCTAGAACTTAAATGTTGTCTGGATGCTAGAATGACTTAATATTTTCTGAAATGACTTAATATTTTCTAGAATGACTAAACCAATGACATAAGAAATGTCTAGGAAAAAATGGCTGAAAACAATAATAACTTAATGTTTTCTGAAAAATGACTTAATATCTATGTTACCTAGACTTTGGAATGACTTAAACCTACCTAAAATGACTTAAATATTGTCTGGACGCTATAATGACTTAATATTTTCTGTAATGATTGAACCAATAAAGAAATGTCTGAGAAAACCCATAAAAAATGACTGAAAACAATAACTAACTTAATGTTTTTTAAAAATGATTTAATATTTTCTGGAATGACTTAATGTTGGTTGGAATGACTTAATATATATAGGGAGGGGATATTGTGATCCCTATGCTTCTAATAGGTACAGGAAGCCCCATCCACCCCTGGATCGCACCCAACAACTAGGTGCATGCCGTCTGGTGCGTCCCCGCCATGCACCAGGTCAAACTTCCCCACATACGTGCATCAGCCAAATCCCCGGTCCAACACCCAACCCCCTACGTGGGATACACTCCATAATTTTGGTTCTGTTTTTTGTACAAATGGCGTAAATAGTTCACACAAATAGCGTAAAAAGTTCATAGAGGTAACATAAAACCCCGCCCATCCACTGGACCACGTCCATACGCACAGACACATGCATGCAGATCCTATTTTTATGATAGATCCGATAAATATGGCAGATCGTGTGAGTTTCCATTGCATCTGCGCAAATTTTGGATGATATTTTCGTTTCCACTACATGCAAGCAAAAAATAGATGTCTACATAAATATAGGATTGCTACAACAACCATGCATGTATGCTCGTTATATCCAATTTATGATATATACAGATACTAATTATGCTACACAGTGTAGGTATTTATGCAATTTGGTACACTTCATAAAAATCTGTTTCCTATTGCATGCGCACAAATTTAGAATGGTAGGAATGTGTAATGAAAGGAAATGAATTGACATGAATAGAAATAAAAAATCTTATTTAAATGATTTATTTCCTCCATAAATATAGGATCGCTCCAACAACCATGCATTTAGGATCATTAGAACCAATTTATGGTATATACTGATAGTAATTACGCTACACAGTGTAGGTATTTATGAAATGTGGCACACTGCATAAAAATTTGGCATGCAGTTCATTGGTGAACGCATCTCCATGTTCGAGCGTAAAAACATTCAGTTTTGAGCGTAAAAACCGATACTTATGAGTGTAAATACTGATCCAACACGAAAGCCGTTGAAAACCTCTTGATGTTGGCATAAATATATATACAAAGTGGCATAAAAATATGTACACGATTGTATGTCGTCCCTCCACCAGGAACATGCATTTAGGCACGTCCCCTACCAGACACATGCATGTGGTCCTATTTTTATGGCAAATCTGAACAATATGGCAACCACTAGGCACATGTACGTGGTTCCTATTTTTATACAGATCAAAATTATGACAGGTCTTGGAAGTTTCCATTGCATGCGCACAAATTCTGAATGACATTTTTGTTCTCACACCATACACAAAAAAGTTGGATGATGTTATTGCGCAAAGCATAAATCTTTATAGAAAGTTGCATAAATACCTACACCGTACATCATAATTAATGAAAAAAAATCCTAGTATAGGATCAACCAACAACCGCATGTATAGACCAAAGGATTGGAGGAGGTCATCGCCGGAGGACGCACCGAGGCCACCAGATCAGAGGAGTTGGTCACGGAAGGACGCAGAAACCGTTGTGCGGATGTAAACCCCAAATGGGATCTCTAATTACATTAATTATCTATGAAATAATATTAGTGTTTTATTATAGAGGTATGACCCTTTTAAATAAAGATAGGGTCCTTAATTGTTGTATGATCAACTTTTGATTAAGTTTATGTGTGATGAAGCATTCAACTATTTAGAAGAAAATAATAATAAATAAATATGTGATTTCCATCATTTTGGATTCTTGTTTGTGCACATTTGAAGTTAGCACTCCTACCTGATTTTGAATTAGAAACATGAAGGAATAGTGAAAAGAAAAAAGGAAAGAAAAAGAAATAGAAATAATAAAAGGAAAAGAAAAGAAGACCTCAAAACCCATCTTGGGCCTGAAGTTGAACCCTCGGCCCATGCCGGCCAACTCTCCCGCGGCCTAGCCTCTCTATTCCCCCGCTTGGGTCAATTCATCTTCGCCACCGCTCGGCCCAAACTAGGGGCTGTGCGCGTTGCCTTGTCTCGCTGACGTGTGGGACCCACTCCCTCCTACTGTTCCTCTTCCTAGCGTGGGCGCAACAAACCCGACCGCCATTGCCTCCGCTTGTGCCGTGCCAGCTGGGTCCGTCTCGATTCCAGGGCGGTGGTTAGGATACGGGTGTGGGATATAAGCACTAGGATAGCGTCACCTTGTCATTACATTGTACTATGGTCTGCAGACTCGAACCCCCATCACCGAGCCGAGAGAGAGGGAGTCGCCTCGAAGATCGTCCGCTGGTTCGACATCGTCCGCTGATCGTGTGCAACGGCGCAATCTCGTTCGAAGGTGGGCAGTGAAGCGCAAATTTGTCGTCGGAGCTATCTCTTCGCCGCAGCAGTGCCTTGTGAAAGGGAAATGTGCCCTTGGGCAATTTCAATAATGTTTTGGTGATTAAGTGCCCAACATGGTTAATTAAGTTCTTATGTGCCAAGTAAAGTGCGAAGTGCAAATCAAAGTACATTGTTTTGAGTACTGATGTGTTTTGTCTAAGTGCTAGAATCAGTGAGAAAAGAATTGGAAAAAGAGTCGAGTATATGCAGCAAACTCCAGCTCGACTTGGCACACCGGACTGTTCGGTGGTGCACCGGACAATGTCCGGTGCGCCAGGCTGGTCTCCGGTGAAAAGGCCGCTCTCGGGAGTTAATGACGGTGTACGACTATAATTCACTGGACTGTCTGGTGGTTCACCGGACTGTCCGGTGAGTCGTCCGCGGCGTACTCGTCGCTCTCGGGAAAAGCATAGGGGCGACGTGGCTATAATTCACCGGACTGTCCAGTGGTGCACCGGACTGTTCGGTGAGCCAACGGTCGCCAGCGCTAATGGCCGGCCGTGCAATCTTCACGCGACACGTGGACTGCTCCAACGGTCGGCTGGTGCACCGGACTGTCCGGTGTGTACCGGACAGTGTCCGGTGAGCTAATCAGCCCAGAGGAGCAACGGTCGGATATGCCAATTTTGGAAGGAGATCGTGCACCAGACCGTCTACAGGACCTGTCCGGTGGCGCACCGGACTGTCCGATGCGCCACTCGACAGAAGGCAAGGATGGCCTTCCAAGTTTGTCTTCAACGGCTCCTAGCTGCCTTGGGGCTATAAATGGGACCCCTAGGCGCATGGAGGAGTCACCTAAGCATTCACTAAGCATCCTAAGACTCCAAGACTCCAACTTCACGCATTCGATTCTTTGTGTTAGTGATTTGAGCTCCATTTGAGTTGTGAACTCCGTGTGTTGTGTTTTGAGCTCAAGTCGAGGCTTGTGTGCGTGGTTGTGCTGTGTATTTAAGTCTTGTGTGTGTTGCTCTTCCCAACCTTACTCTTGTGCGTTCTTTGTGATCAATATTGTAAGGGCGAGAGGCTCCAACTTGTGGAGATTCCTCGCAAACGGGAAGAAGACTATAAGTAAGAAAGCCGTGGTATTCAAGTTGATCATTGGATCACTTGAAAGGGGTTGAGTGCAACCCTCGTCCATTGGGACGCCACAACGTGGAAGTAGACAAATGTTACTTGGCTGAACCACAGGATAAAATCGTGTATCTCTTGTGTTTCTCCTATCTATGATTATTTGTGTTCGCAAGAGCTTGCTTCAAGCTACTTAGCCATACTAACACTTATAACTAAGTTTTGTGGCAATTAGTATTTGATTTTTGCAGGATCACCTATTCACCCCTCCTTTAGGTGCTCTCAATTGGTATCGGAGCCGTACTCTTCACTTAAGGGACTAATCGCCCGAAGAGATGGATCCTAAGGGAAAGGGGATGGTGATCAACGACAAGGAAAAGGAGTCCTTCCTCAACGAGCCTAGAGACGACAAGCCAATCGACTCAGGCTCGAGTCACAAGAAAAGAGACGGGAAGAAGAAGAGGCGCATCAAGAAGATCATATACTACGACAGTGATGCCTCGTCTTCTTCACCACACGATGACGATGATGACTCCTCATCAAAGAAGAAAACGGTTAATCAAAACTATTCATTTGATTATTCTCGTATTCCATACAATTCTAATGCTCATTTGCTATCAATTCCACTTGGAAACCCCCCACTTTGATGGAGAAGACTATTCTTTTTGGAGTCATAAAATGCGTAGTCATTTACTTTCTCTCCATCCTAGTATATGGGAGATAGTTGAAAACGGAATGCACTTTGATAGTTCTGACAATGCCGTGTTTATTAATGAGCAAATTCATTAAAATGCCCAAGCCACTACTGTTTTGCTAGCATCTCTGTGCAGGGATGAATACAACAAGGTTAGCGGCTTGGACAATGCGAAGCAGATCTGGGACACCCTCAAGATATTGCATGAGGGAAACGACACCACCATGATCACCAAAATGGAGTTGGTGGAAGGCGAACTGGGGAGATTTGCGATGATCAGGGGAGAGGAGCCAACACAAACCTACAACAGGCTTAAGACCCTGGTCAACAAGATTAGAAGCTATGGAAGCACAAGATGGATGGACCATGACGTCATCCGACTCATGCTCAGGTCCTTTACAGTTATTGACCCCCATCTTGTGAATCTTATCCGTGAAAACCCCAGGTACACAAAGATGACGCCAAGGAGATACTCGGAAAATTCGTAAGTGGGCGCATGATGGTAAAAGAGGCACGATACATACCTATCTACGAGCCACATCCCATTGCTCTCAAAGCAACGAGCAGCAAGGAGGCACTACCAAGCAAGGTAGCTCAAGTGGAGGCTTCTTGACTCAATGAAGATGAGATGACGCTTATCATCAAGCGCTTCAAGACCGCACTCAAAGGACGAAAGGGGTACCCCAACAGGAATAAAACAAAGGGAAAACACTCCTGCTTCAAATGCGGTAAGACTGGTCACTTTATTGCAAATTGTTCCGATAATGATAGTGACTAGGGACAAGAAAAGAGCGGGAAGGAGAAAAAGAAGAGCTACAGGAAGGCAAAGGGCGAGGCGCACCTTGGAAAGGAATGGGACTCAGACTGCTCCTCTTCCGACTCCGACAACGAAGGACTCGCTGCCGCGGCCTTCAACAAGTCTTCTCTCTTCCCCAACGAATGCCATACATGTCTTATGGCCAAGGAAAAGAAGGTACATGTTTGAGATACCCCTAAGTACACTACTTCTAGCGATGATGATTCATCCGATGATGAAGTAGATTACTCTAGTTTATTTAAGGGTTTAGATAGAGCTAAGGTAGAAAAATTAATGAATTAATTGATGCTCTAAATGAAAAGGATAGATTGTTAGAAAATCAAGAGGATATTTTATATGAGGAACATGACAAATTTGTTAGTGTACAAAAATCCCTTGCCTTAGAAGTTAAGAGAAATGAAATGTTATCCTCTGAATTATCTATTTGCCATGAATCTGTCTCTAGTTTAAAGAGTTTAAATGATGAACTAAATGCTAAGCTAGAGGAAGTTAGTAAAACAAGTTCATGTGTAGAGCATGTTAGTATTTGTAATAGATGTAAGGACTTCGATGTTGATGCATGTGATGAACACCTTATTTCTATTACCAAATTAAATGATGAGGTGGCAAGTCTTAATGCTCAACTTAAGACTTGCAAAATTAATTTTGATAAATTAAAATTTGCTAGGGATGCCTACACCGTTGGTAGACACCCCTCAATTAAGGATGGGCTTGGTTTTCGAAAGGAAGCCAAGAACTTAACAAGCTAAAGGGCTCCCATTCCCAACAAGGAGAAAGGGAAGACTCCTATGGTTAGTAATCCTCAAAGAAACCATGCCTTTATTTATGATAGGAAAATTGCTAATCATGCACATTATAATAAGAGGTATGATCATGATGCTTTTAATTCACATGCTATGTTTGCTTCCAGTTCTACCTTTGTTCATGGTAGAAGTAGGTCTAGGAAAGTGTGCAATGAATCTACTACTGTTATCCATGCTTGCAACACTTCTTTTGTTCTTTCATGCAAGAATGCAAAAGTAGTGGCTAGGAAATTGGGACCCAAATGCAAGGGAGACAAAACTTGCATATGGGTTCCAAAAACCATTGTGACTAACCTTGTAGGACCCAACAAAAGTTGAGTACCTAAAACCCAAGCTTAAAATTCCTTGCAGGTTTATGCATCCGGGGGCTCTAGCTAGATAATCGACAGCGGATGCACAAACCACATGACAGGGGAGAAGAAGATGTTCACCTCCTACGTCAAGAACAAGGATTCCCAAGATACAATCATATTTGGAGATGGGAATCAAGGCAAGGTCAAAGGTTTGGGAAAGATAGCTATCACAAGCGAGCACTCTATTTTAAATGTAATTTTAGTAGAGTCATTAGGATACAACCTCCTGTCTGTAAGTCAATTGTGCCACATGGGCTACAATTGTTTGTTTACAAATGTTGATGTATCTGTCTTTAGAAGGAGTGATGGTTCATTAGCTTTTAAGGGTGTATTAGACGACAAACTCTAGTTAGTTGATTTTTCAAAAGAGGTGGCCGATCTAGATGCATGCTTAATAGCTAAGACTAGTATGGGCTGGCTGTGGCATCGCCGTCTAGCACATGTTGGGACGAAGAACCTTCATAAACTTCTAAAGGGAGAACATGTATTAGGACTAACCAATGTTTGTTTCGAGAAAGATAGACCTTGTGCAGCTTGTCAGGCAGGGAAACAGGTGGGAAGCACTCATCACAGCAAGAATGTGATGACAACATCAAGACCACTCGAGCTTCTTCACATAGACCTCTTCGGACCCGTTGCCTACCTTAGCTGTTGGGGGCCTTCGTCCTCCGAAGGTCCTCAAAAACATGATCCGACAATATTTTCCAAGAGAATTATATGAGCAGGTATCTTCGGACTCAGATCATGAACATGGAGGTCAGAGCGAAGCCCAAGCTGAACGAAGGATGGAGCACAGCCGAAGCTATGCGCAGAAAGCTTCGTCGTGATAGCAGAAAGGGGAACCGACTTAAAGATGAAAAGACTACTTCGGCCTTAATAGATTCCCATAAGTCATTAGCAAATGTAATGGACATGAATGTAATTTTACACGGGTTGTGTCCCGTGTCTATAAATAGGTGAACAGTACTCCCGTACTGTTCACGCGGACTTGGCATTTTGGCTTCCCGTCATCATTGTACTTTTGCCTTCCTGCAATCCGAAGGTACACTTGTAATCCAAAGTCATTTCTATTTTTGTATGATAATAAAATAGAGATGACATTGTGATAATATTTAAATGTTTACATTACTTTTCATGTCGCATGTAAATTCTTCGTCATAGTTTATTGTGCTTACGAAGATATGTTGTTCGAAACCTTCGTCCGGAACACATTATATCCCAAGGGGAAATAATGTTTTAGAGGACGAAGGGCTTTATCATTTAACACCTTTTATGTTGCCTTGTTCTTAATCCGAAGCATTTGAGAACAAGTCCCCAACATTGGCGCCCACCTCCGGTGAACTCACTTCCACTCTGAGTCTTTGAGTGCCCTCGGCGATCATCAACCTTCGCTATGGCACCAAAGAAAGCTTCAGCAGTTGGCACTGCAGCTCTCCAACCGCTGGACCACAATCAGGAGACTGTCTCTCTTCGGGAGGCCCGAAGCCAGAAGAGGAAGGCTGTCAGCTTGACGCCTCAAGAGGATGAGCTAGACCAAGAGATCAGAGATATGGAGATGCTTCATCAACAGGTGCAGAGGAAAAAGGAAAAGATGGCCAGGCTAGCTGAACTGCAAAGGCAGATAGACGAAGCTTCTGAAGAAGTTCGTCATCTTACTCATGATGAGCAGAACCGAAGGCCTCAACAAAAAGACCTTCATCAGGAGGGTTTCTTCAACGAAGATGACTGGTATGACAATTTCCATCATGGAAATTTTGTTTTCGATGATGCTTCTCCCTTGTCCGCTGAGTTGCAGGCTACACCTTGGCCTCCGTCCTATAAGCCGCCCCAGCTTCCCATATTCGATGGCCATTCAGACCCGAAGCAGTTTTTGATGAGCTACGAAGCAACAGTATCTTCGTATGGTGGCAATGCTGCAGTCATGGCAAAGTCTTTTGTTATGGCTGTCAGGAGTGTTGCTCAAACCTGGTATTCCTCCCTTAGACCAGGAACGATCACTTCATGGCAAAAATTGAAGGACATGTTGTTAACCAGCTTCCAAGGGTTTCAGACGAAGCCGGTCACTGCTCAGGCCCTGTTCCAATGCACTCAGGATCATGAAGAATACCTTCAGGCGTATGTCAGAAGGTTCTTGCGTTTGAGGGCGCAGGCACCAACGGTGCCCAACGAAATTGTCATTGAGGCCATGATCAAGGGACTTCGGCCTGGACCTTCAGCTCAATACTTTGCTAGGAAGCCTCCTCAAACTTTGGAGAAATTGCTCCAGAAGATGGACGAGTATATTCGTGCCGACAATGATTTTCGCCAAAGAAGGGAGGAGGCTTTCAGGTTTTCTGAAATGACCAGGGGCTTCGGAGGAAGATTCTATCCGAGGCATGTCAGGTCCATCCACAACTCTACTCAAAATGATGATAAGGGGAGTCAGCAGAACAGGCCGCAGTGCTCCTCACAGGCTTCGGGGCAACAGCAAAGTTTCTTCCGGCCACCAGCTCCAAGGGGCAGAGGCGCCAGGGGCTTCGGCGGAAGATTTGGAGATCAACCAAGGAGGGTATTTTGCTTATTCTGTGGTGAAAACAAGGGCCATACCACCAGGATGTGCCATGTTACCATCCAGAAGCAAAAGGAGATAGCCGAAGCCGCAACGCAACAAGCTCAGCCGAAGCAGGTCATGCATACTGCTTCGTACCATCAGCCTTACATCCCAAAATACATAGGCAACCACCCTGCAGTTTCTGTTGCTTCGGCGAGTCAACCTCAAGCTTCCTGGCAACAGCCTCCGCCTCCACCACCGTTGCAACAAGGCCAACAGCCAGAAGGGAGCCAATATGCTCCACACCAAAGGGATCTCAGAGAACAATCCGAAGCTCGTACAGTCAATAGCACTGTGCCAGAGTCGAAGCACATCTATTGACAAATATCCTACCAGTTTTTTCCATCCAGTTCTATTTTCTGTGTAATAAAGGACAATTTTTAGTTTTCATGTAAAAGTTTCTTTGCTTGCTTCAAGGAAAATGTATTTTTTCGGGCTTAAGTTGCTGAAGCTTAAAAATTTACGATAACAAGGAGGACCTTCGAATTATCGAAAAATCCTTCGAAGCAACAAAAAGTCGTTCTAAGGAACGCAGAGTAAGTTTGCTGAAATCACAAAAAGTCGTTCCAAAGGGAACGCAGTGTAAGTTTTCTGCTCCAAAGTCGTTCCAAAGGGAATGCAGAGCATACAGCGAAAAGTCAACGTTGATACCGCCTGAGTAAAGGGCGAAGAAGCTCCAAAGTCGTTCCTAAGCGAATGCAGAGCTTACAGCGAAAAGTCAACGCTGATACCGCCTAAGTAAAGGGCGAAGAAGCTCCAAAGTCGTTCCTAAGGGAATGCAGAGCTTACAGCGAAAAGTCAGCGCTGGAACAAAAATATCTTGTGATTTACGGGGATATGTGTGTATCTTCGGAACAAATGTCATCTACATAACATAACATCATCACATCATTTTGCATAGCATAAGCATCATGCATCATGTTGCATATGGCAAAAGAAGGGGACACGGTATCAATTTTCGGAAGGATACTTTGAGAGAGTTTTTCATGAAGCTTGGATATCCTTCATCAGAGCACTATGATCTTTGGAATATAGCTTCGGAGAGTTTTTCATGAAGCTTGGATATCCTTCATCAGAGCACTATGATCTTTGGAATATAGCTTCGGAGAATATTTTCATGAAGCTTGGATATCCTTCATCAGAGCACTATGAACATTGTCATGATGCATAAAAGTTTTTCTATCTTCACGAAGCATGAAAAGAAGGGAAGGTGTTTTTTCGCCGAAGGCTCAAAAGCGGTACGTATGTAAAGTTTCATGCATCATAAAGATTTGAATTATTAAAAGCAAATATATCACAGGGTTACAAAATGTCACACAAATTTCATTACAGCAGTTTTTACAGAAGTGCTTAGTCTTCTCTCAAAACAGCTTCGACAGCTTCGTTCAGGAGTCGGTTAACAACTTCATCCATGATAGCTTCAGCCATCTTTTTGATTTCTTCGTCTTCTTTTGGGTGAGGGCCCGGAGACGCTTTAGTAGGATCTGAAGGAAAACATGATACAGACACTTTGCTATTACAAATTGTGAACGAAGTTTAAAATCAAAAATTACAGCGCAATAAAAACCATTAGCTAATACCTAATTGCCCTTCGGGCTCTGAGCTTTTGTCAGCGGCCTTAGCTACTTCTCTAGCGTCGTGAATGCCTTTTTCACTTTTCTGAATAATTTCTCGGGCCATTTCTCGGCCACCATTGTCCCAAACGTCGGTGAAAAATTTTCCACCAGCTTGGCTAGCTTCGGCCGAGGGGTCTTTGATATCTTCAGGGGATAAGCTGGCTTCGGATTGTGCAAGAACCTTAGCATGATCGCAGCCTTTTTTCTCTAGTATAGTAGCAATCCCCCTGGCACCCGAAAAGGCGCAAATGTCTCCACGACTGCTTAGAATTTCTTCGAAGGCTTCAGCTTCGTGGCAGATCCATTCGATCGGTCCTTCTGGGTTACCTCTCACAAACTCTTCTTCACTCGAAAATGCGCCAACGCTGGCGAAGCTGGTTTTTATTTTCTTTACACATTCCATGGATTTTTCGTAGCATCTTTTCTTAGAAGACCGAAGCTCTTCAACGGTTCCTTCCAAATGATCAGCCCACTGGTCGCTACATTCCCGCCTCGTTTCTTCAAGTATACGTTCTTCTTTCGCCCGGGCCAATTGTTTACGAAGATCGTCAATCTCGTGCTTTTGGGCTGTAATTTGTGCTTTGGATGCAGCTTCGTTCTCCTTCACTTTGTCCACTAATGTAACTAGAATTTTGTCCTTTTCCAGGGCTTCGTTTCTTAGTTTGATAACCTCCGTTCGAAGGTTGTTGAAGGCAATTTCATAGCTTTCATCTTCGGCACTCTTTTGCGCTCTCAGCGCGTTGCTTAAAATTAAACCCTATATGTAAAAAATTAGTATAAGAATAAAACAATAGATTTCGAATCATAAAGTTTCCAAAATGCGCAATTCTCGCACCTTCAGACTATTATATGCGAGGCTATCCGCAAGATCCTCCTTCGTCATAGCGCATAGTCCAGCTTCAAGTTTCGGAAACCCCATACTCCTAGCCATCTCCCGGCAGACAGATAATTCTTTGTTGTCAGGGAGACAGCATAGGAAGTCATCTTCGTTTGTCCCATTGAACACTAGTGCCCCCTTCGGATATTTTAATTCTTTGGCATAGTGGTTGGCTTCATAAATCTCTTCTTCGGATAATTTTCTACCCGAAGCATGTCGCACAATGTAATCGTGTGCAGTGGAAGGTGCTTCGGGGGCCGCAGTGTCAATTTCTTCAACCAAAGTTGGCTCTGGCATTTTTAATTTTTCTTTGGCTTCCAAAGGTTGTTCCTTGGTGGGCTCTGAAGGCCCAGCTTCAGCTTCCACTTGTTGCTTTGAAACTTCAGCAACTAAAGCTTCAGTAGACGCTTCAGAAGGTTCAACAGCCTTCTTTGGAGTTATGCTTGAAGACTTAATTGTCTCCAAAACATCTAGCACGTTCACCATTCTTTTTCTTTTCGGGGTCACCGATGGGCCCTTTTGATTTTTTATTGTTTCAACATTTGCTGAAGGACTTAAGATTTCCAATATTTTTGGTCCTTCAGTTCTCGGTTTTTCTGCCTTCTCTGCTGAAGGCGCTTCAGTTTTTTCTTCGATCTTCGGCACTGGAGCTGGTTCTGTACTTTCAGTGGCCAAGGAGACTTTACCGATAAATTCAGGCACTGTGGCCGGCTCAATAAAACGTGCCCGGTGGGTGAGCACCTTCGTCTTTTTTCCTTGCGGCGCTGGCTCACTAGAAGCACTGGTGGCAACTTCTGTTGCAGGAGAAGTATTTTTTCTTTTGCGGCCCAGCACCGGATAATGATAGTCAGGGTAGACAAACCCGATTGCATCAAATACCCGGTTGAGCCTCTTCTTCTTTCGGCCTCCGAAGGCTGCCGATAATGCAGTGTTCTCGGCCTTCGAATATACCCCAAGCAGTTCGTCACTTAATGTTTCAATGCTTTTTAACCAGTCGTCATCAGGTTCAACAAATTTATCCCCGTATTTGAATGAGTATTTTAGTCTGACTAGTCCACCTTCGTCAGACTCTTTGATGGTCTCCTTCGGCATTTCCCACTTTCCTGCAAGTGGCCACACTCTGAAGGCAATATGCTCTTGGACCAGATCCCTTGTCCCAATAAAAGAGCAGACTACGCCGAAGGCTCTTTGGCATTCTTCGGCTGCTTCATCCATTTCAACCTTCGGCTTTCGGAGTCCGAAGCGTTGCCAGATGGGGCGCATAATGATACTCTTAACGTCTTCCTGCGCTGTCAAGTCATTCTTTACATAGAACCATTCTGTCATCCAGGCTCCGGGCCACCTCTTCCGAAAGGTTGGCACAGGGCGGCTTGACCCGGAGCGGGCACCGAAGCTGTAACACCCAAAGTTGTTGTGATATTGTTCTTTTCCCCAGGGTTTCGTCTCATATACCAACTCATGAATTTTGCAAAAGCTTTTAGCATTTGGTTCTAAACCTTGGCTTTTCACAGCCCAGACAAAGATTCCCATTCTTATGATAGCTTCAGGAGTAATTTGATGAAGGTAGATTTGAAATGTCTTCAGGACTTCGACAACAAAGCTGCTTAGAGGGAACCGAAGCCCAGCCTTGAGAAAGCTTCGGAAGATCACGACCTCATCTTCTTCGGGGGTGGGAGAAGTCCTTTCTCCAGCATCAGCCCTCACAATAGATATATCTCGAAAATATCTCCCCCTCATATTGTTAATATGACTTTGCTTGATAGTGGTTTTCCCGAAAACCGAGTGACTTGGCCGCCATGGTCGATCTTCAGACTCTCCCCCGCCGCTTTCTACATCATAACTGTCGTTGTCACCAGTGTCTTCAGATAAACCTTCTAAAATCTCTTTGGTGATCTTCTCTGTATTGGTCTTCGACATTGCCTCAAGAAAGCCCAGGTTCTTCTCTTCAGAGAGACTTAGCTTCATCTCGACAACAGCCTTCTTCTCCTCAGACATCTCTTCGGAGATCCTACTTCTCGCTTCCGAAGCTTAAAACTAGGAAAGAAAACAAATATTTTTGGGCAGAAAGTTTTATAAGCAGGAAAAACAGATGGCAAATAGAGCGTACCAAATCAAATGTGGCGGGCTCCTATTTATATACTCCATATGACGGAAACCATGTGGTCCCAGGTGTCAGTGACTTTTGCTATTCTAGCAAAGGGAAGGTGTTTTTTCGGACCTTCGGCTTAAGGCCTTCGTCCATATCGCAATCTGAATTTATCACTAACAAATTAATATTGCGAGGGGCTACTGTTGGGGGCCTTCGTCCTCCGAAGGTCCTCAAAAACATGATCCGACAATATTTTCCAAGAGAATTATATGAGCAGGTATCTTCGGACTCAGATCATGAACATGGAGGTCAGAGCGAAGCCCAAGCTGAACGAAGGATGGAGCACAACCGAAGCTATGCGCAGAAAGCTTCGTCGTGATAGCAGAAAGGGGAACCGACTTAAAGATGAAAAGACTACTTTGGCCTTAATAGATTCCCATAAGTCATTAGCAAATGTAATGGACATGAATGTAATTTTACACGGGTTGTGTCCCGTGTCTATAAATAGGTGAACAGTACTCCCGTACTGTTCACGCGGACTTGGCATTTTGGCTTCCCGTCATCATTGTACTTTTGCCTTCCTGCAATCCGAAGGTACACTTGTAATCCAAAGTCATTTCTATTTTTGTATGATAATAAAATAGAGATGACATTGTGATAATATTTAAATGTTTACATTACTTTTCATGTCGCATGTAAATTCTTCGTCATAGTTTATTGTGCTTACGAAGATATGTTGTTCGAAACCTTCGTCCGGAACACATTATATCCCAAGGGGAAATAATGTTTTAGAGGACGAAGGGCTTTATCATTTAACACCTTTTATGTTGCCTTGTTCTTAATCCGAAGCATTTGAGAACAAGTCCCCAACATTAGCATTGGGGGAAGTAAGTATGGTCTTGTAATTGTTGATGATTTTTCCTGCTTCACTTGGGTGTTCTTTTTATAGGATAAATCAGAAACCTAAGGGACCCTAAAGCGCTTTCTAAGGAGGGCTCAAAACGAATTTGAGCTCAAGGTGAAAAAGATAAGAAGCAACAACGGGTCCGAGTTCAAGAATTTGCAAGTGGAGGAGTATCTTGAGGAAGAAGGCGTCAAGCACGAGTTCTCCGCTCTCTACACACCACAACAAACGGTGTGGTAGAGAGGAAGAACAGGACGCTTATCGACATGGCGAGAACGATGCTTAGAGAATTCAAGATGCCCGAGCGGTTTTGGTCGGAAGCTGTGAACACAGCTTGCCACGCCATAAACTGGCTCTACCTATATCGCCTTCTCAAGAAGACCTCGTATGAACTCCTTACTGGTTACAAACCCATCGTTTCTTACTTTCGTGTATTTGGGAGCAAATGTTACATTCTGGTGAAGAAAGGTAGACATTCTAAATTTGCTCCCAAAGCAGTAGAAGGGTTTTTACTAGGGTATGACTCAAATACAAAGGCGTATAGAGTCTTCAACAAATCATCGGGTTTGGTTGAAGTCTCTAGCGACGTTGTATTTGATGAGACTAATGGTTCTCCAAGAGAGCAAGTTGATCTTGATGACATAGATGAATATGATGTTCTAACGGCCGCAATGCGCACGATGGCGATAGGTGATGTGCGACCACAGGAATAACAAGAGCAAGATCAGCCATCTTCCTCCACAATGGTGCATCCTCCAAATCAAGACGGTGAACAAGTACCTCAAGAAGAGGGACAAGATCAAGGGGGAGCATAGGAAGAACAAGTGATGGAGGAAGAAGCAAGTGATGGAGGAAGAAGCACCACAAGTCTCTCCAACTTAAGTTCGAGCGACGATCCAAAGAAATCACCCCGTCGATCAGATTCTAGGTGACATAAGCAAGGGAGTAACAACTCGCTCACGTTTAGCTAATTTTTGTGAGCATTACTCGTTTGTCTCTTCTATTGAGCCTTTCAGGGTAGAAGAGGCCTTGCAGGATCCGGACTGGGTGTTAGCCATGCAGGAAGAGCTCAACAACTTCAAGAGGAATGAAGTTTGGAGCCTGGTGCCACGTCCAAAGCAAAATGTTGTGGGAACCAAGTGGGTGTTCCGCAACAAGCAAGACGAGCACGGGGTGGTGACAAGAAACAAGGCTCGACTTGTGGCAAAAGGTTATGCCCAAGTCGCAGGTTTGGATTTCGAGGAGACTTTTGCTCCTGTGGCTAGGCTAGAGTCTATTCGAATTTTATTAGCCTATGCCGCTCACCACTCTTTCAAGTTGTTTCAAATGGATGTCAAGAGCACTTTCCTTAATTGGCCAATAAAGGAGGAAGTATACGTGGAACAACCCCCTGGCTTTGAGGATGACAGGTACCCCGACCATTTGTTCAAGCTCTCTAAGGCGCTCTATGGACTTAAGCAAGCCCCAAGAGCATGGTATGAATGCCTTAGAGATTTCTTAATTGCTAATGCTTTCAAGGTTGGGAAAGCCGATCCCACTCTTTTTACTAAGACTTGTGATGGTGATCTTTTTGTGTGCCAAATTTATGTCGATGACATAATATTTGGTTCTACTAATCAAAAGTCTTGTGAGGAGTTTAGCAGGGTGATGACACAAAAGTTTGAGATGTCGATGATGGGCGAGTTAACCTACTTCCTTGGGTTCCAAGTGAAGCAACTCAAGGACAACACCTTCATCTCCCAAACAAAGTACACACAGGATCTTCTCAAGATGTTTAGGATGAAGGACGCCAAGCCCGCGAAGACACCGATGGGAACCGACGGGCATGTTGACCTCAACAAAGGAGGTAAGTCTGTTGATGAAAAGGCATACTGGTCTATGATAGGGTCATTGCTTTATTTATGTGCTAGTAGACCGGACATTATGCTAAGTGTATGCATGTGTGCTAGATATCAATCCGACCCTAAGAAATGTCACTTTGTGGCTGTTAAGCGAATTCTTAGATATTTAGTTTCTACGCCTTGCTTCGGAATTTGGTATCCAAAGGGGTCTACCTTTGACTTGATTGGATACTCAGATTCCGATTATGTCGGGTGCAAGGTTGACAGGAAGAGCACATCAGGGACGTGCCAATTTCTAGGAAGGTCCCTGGTGTCCTGGAGTTCAAAGAAACAAACATCCGTTGCCCTATCCACCGCTGAGGCCGAGTATGTTGCCGCAGGACAGTGTTGCGCGCAACTACTTTGGATGAGGCAAACCCTCCGGGACTTTGGCTACAATCTGAGCAAAGTCCCACTCCTATGTGACAATGAGAGTGCTATCCGCATGGCAGATAATCCTGTTGAACACAGCCACACTAAGCACATAGACATCCGACATCACTTCCTAAGAGACCACCAGCAAAAGAGAGATATCGAGGTGTATCATATTAACACCGAGAACCAGCTAGCCGATATCTTCACTAAGCCTTTAGATGAGAAAAGGTTTTGCAGGTTGCGTAGTGAGCTAAATGTCTTAGTTTCGCGTAACTTGGATTAATCTATAACATACATGTGTTCTATGCCTTTGATCATGTTACATTGTGCTTTACATCATTTGTTATCTATTTATGGTGCTCAAGTTGTACAAGCCTCCCTGGACCTCATAAGTCCATATGCAATCGATGCACATATTTAGGGGGAGATGTGCTACAACTTGACCCTTTGAGACTAACCTTTGTGTTTGAGTATACTTGATGTAGTCTCAAAAGTGCATTAAAAGGGAAAGGTGAACTTGGACAATGCAAAGACTTCCACTGCACTCTGGTATTAGTGTACTCACTTCCAAGTTCATACTTATGCTCTCATTGCCTTTTTGCTCTTAATTGACATTTTTGGTGAGACAATGGGGTTAAAGGGCCAATAATGATCCCATTTTGGTGCTTAATGCCAAAGGGGGAGAAATTTCAGGCCAAAGCAAATGGATCAGCTACCACTTGTTAATTTCAAAAATAATAGAGTTAGAATTTTTGATTTGTCCAAAATGCTCTTACTACAAAATTTGGTCTCTTGTGGGGGAGAATTTTGATTATGGGAAGAAGGGGGAGTTTTTGACACTTGATCAATTTCACTCTTGGATTATCTCTCTTTGTGCCCAAACAAGTGTGTTTGACTTAGAGATAGAAAAATGAATTTGATTTACAAAAACAAACCAAATGGTGGCAAAGAATGATCCAGATATGTCAAATCTTATGCAAAAATGATTTGGTCCTCAATTGCATTGATGTTGCACTTCTTTTGATTGCTTTTGGATGTGTTGGCATAAATCACCAAAAAGGGGAGATTGAAAGGGAAATGTTCCCTTGGGCAATTTCAATAATGTTTTGGTGATTAAGTGCCCAACACGGTTAATTAAGTTCTTATGTGCCAAGTAAAGTGAGAAGTGAAAATCAAAGAAAAAGGTACGTTTCTAGACTTAGTACATTGTTTGGAGTACTGATGTGTTTTGTCTAAGTGCTCGAATCAGTGAGAAAACAATTGGAAAAAGAGTCGGCTATGTGCAGCAAACTCCAGCTCGGCTTGGCACACTGGACTGTCTATTGGTGCACCGGACAGTGTCCGATGCGCCAGGCTGGTCTCCGGTGAAAAGGCCGCTCTCAGGAGTTGACGACGGTGTACGACTATAATTCACCGGACTGTCCGGTGGTTCACCGGACTGTCGTCCGCGGCGTACTCGTCGCTCTCAGGAAAAGCATAGGGGCGACGTGGCTCTAATTCACTGGACTGTCCGGTGAGCCAACGGTCGCCAGCGCCAACGGTCGGCCGCGCAATCTTCGCGCGACACGTGTACTGCTCCAACGGTCGGCTGGTGCACCGGACTGCCCGGTGTGCACCGGACAGTGTCCGGTGAGCCAATCAGCCCAGAGGAGCAACGGTCGGATATGCTAATTTTGGAAGGAGATCACGCACCAGACTGTCTACAGGACCTGTCCGGTGGCGCACCGGACCGTCCGGTGCACCGCTCGACAGAAGGCAAGGATGACCTTCCAAGTTTGTCTTCAACGGCTCCTAGCTGCCTTGGGGCTATAAAAGGGACCCCTAGGCACATGGAGGAGTCACCTAAGCATTCACTAAGCATCCTAAGACTCCAAGACTCCAACTTCACGCATTCGATTCTTTGTGTTAGTGATTTGAGCTCCATTTGAGTTGTGAACTCCGTGTGTTGTGTTTCGAGCTCAAGTCGTGACTTGTGTGCGTGGTTGTGCTGCATATTTGAGTCTTGTGTGTGTTGCTCTTCCCAACCTTACTCTTGTGCGTTCTTTGTGATCAATATTGTAAGGGCGAGAGGTTCCAACTTGTGTAGATTCCTCGCAAACGGGAAGAAGACTATAAGTAAGAAAGCCGTGGTATTCAAGTTGATCATTGGATCACTTGAAAGGGGTTGAGTGCAACCCTCGTCCATTGGGACGCCACAACGTGGAAGTAGGCAAGTGTTACTTGGCCGAACCACGGGATAAAATCGTGTGTCTCTTGTGTTGCTCCTCTCTGTGATTATTTGTGTTCGCAAGAGCTCGCTTCAAGCTACTTAGCCATACTAGCACTTATAACTAAGTTTTGTGGCAATTAGTATTTGATTTTTGCAGGATCACCTATTCACCCCCCCTCTAGGTGCTCTCACCTTACACCTTGGTTAGGCCTCGCGGCCATTTGGAACACCTATAAGACCACCACATTGGTATTCGTCACCCTCTTTTATACGTGTAGAACCCACCTAGGTAACATGTGGGTCGTCATAGTAGCGGGTGCGGGCCGCTCCGGCAGTGCACCACCGTGGGTCATGGGCGGCACCGCCGGGGTCATCTGTTTGCTGACAGGGATGGGCCCTAGCCATGGATCTATGCGTGGGCAGCTGTGATTGATTAGATGAGTTAGTTTGGGTTCATTGAATCATGGGCATTGATCCGGAATTGTGCGGCTCATGCTTGATCGGGGGTGTGGCGGGTCTTCGGTCGTTGGATCTGGATCCAAGGCCCTACGTCACGTACCCCTTCGGAGTAGATTGGACGATCGATCTCACTTCGTACCCCTTTGACCAGGGAAATAAGCTAAAGGATCCCTCAAATTTTAATAAATTAACCCGCCATCCACACAGAGACAGAGATTAGAGCGCATAGGTCCTGGAATTTACACAGAGCCCCCTGAAAAACTTCAAAATAGTACATGTAGTACAATTTAGATCTCGGATTTAATTAATTAAATCAGAAAATGATTTTTATGAATTAACTAAACCCTAAAACTTCGAAAATCCATAACTTCTTTGTTTTAAACCCAAATTGATCCATTCCAATTGCATTGAACTCATATTAATATTTTTATCATTTAGTAACCTTATTTTATTATGTAACATGTAGTTAAAATCATACACTCATCTTGTTTTATGTTTAACAGCTAGATAATCCGAAAATCATAACTCTTAAACCGTAACTCTGAATTTAGTGGTTCTCGAACCTAGGATATCGTTACGATGCATAGATCATTATTATGCATTATGTTCTCCTGTTTGATGTAATGTTAATTTCTCGCCATGTATGTTTGTATTGTTGCGAGTAGACGAGCAAGTAACTGAGGAGCCCAGAAATCAACAGGTAGAAGATACTAAGCAGGAGCTCATTGAAGGCAAGTTGTGCCCTTGACCACTTTTCTTTACCCAATAATGTTCTCTATAATCACTGTGGCATGTTTAAGTTTAATTTTGATGGGACCTAATAGGTCACCCTAGTTTGGTCTACTTTATACCTTGATCACCATTGAACTTTTGGGTAGTTCTGCTATTGCTCTATGTGGTTTTGGGTGTTAAGATAAATTTGACATATGATCGTTCTTTATTATTATTGTTGATTATTTATTGTTCATGATAAGATTACTGTGTTAATTGGAACATGGAGAACCACCCAAGAAAACAGTGCTACCACAAGGGTGGAATGGGACACCCTTGGCCAAGTAATTAGGAAAACTAGAGAGAGACTACCTTACCTGAAAGGGCCAAGTGGGGAGGCGTCGCTGCAGAGTATAGAGAAGTTCTCGGGTCGGACTATCTGTTTAGCTTTTCGAACGAGGGATTCCTATGCTTCCTTCTTCTTGAATCCGTAGCAGGTTTTCTTGAACTAGTGGAACTTTAGAAAGGCCTCGTAGTGCTACCCTGCCTTGTCTCCTCGGTAGAGATGAATGGGACTTCTAGACCCCTTGGCAAATGGGTTGCATGGCTTGTGGGTAAAGATGTTTGTCACACCCGGGCTCTAGGGGCACCAAAACCCGGGCGTGAAATACATCACCAAGTGTGCTGGGACCAAGTCTCACACATATGATGACTCATGGTACAGAAACGAATGTCACATCATCTATATAAGGGAGTTCTATACAAAATAGTTAAATAATTACATCATGCGAAGACAATGATCTAGCAACACCAAGTTGACTGGTAGACAACGACCTAGACCACTCACCACCTCATCACAGCATCCTTCATGCACCTCATCCAGCGGTACCTGCTCTTGACCTGTGGGGGGGTGTGAGACAGCAAGGGTGAGCTCACATATGTTCATCGCTCAACAAGTTGTGGGGAATAATATGCATGAACTCACCAAAAGTGGGAGCTCATGTGAAGTGTAAGGCTTACCAAAGAGGATGGTTGAAGCTTAGCATAACTTTTAAAGTTGGTCAAAATTTTATTAGTAGTTACTAAGTATAAGTAGATACCAAACCAGAGTAATAATAGATCAAAATTAATAATAAACCACAATGCGATGCAAATGACAAATTGAATTTAATTCCATAAATTAATCATGCGTGAGTCCTGAGCTGCTCATGACCGCGAGCACGGCTAGTATACCAGTTTTACACTCTGCAGAGGTTGTGTCCTTTACCCACAAGTCGTGTATCCCGTCTAGCCAGGGTTAGCTAGACCCTTAGACACTTCCGAGGTGAATGGCTAGGGATCCACTACGAGGCCTTTACAAAGTTCTACTAACTTCAGAAAATCCGCTACAATTCTAGGAAGAGCAATGCAGGAATCCCCCGTCTGACCGCCATCGCAGCAAAATCAACCCGAGAACCTCCTTACACGCCTACTGCCCTACCGCCCTTGCCCCTTTTGGGTAAGGTAATCCTCCACTAGCTTTCCTAATTAGTCAGCCAAGGGCATCCCATTCCACCCTTGTGGTGGCATATGTTTCTCAAGTTAAGCTCCATGTTCCAATTCACACAATGATCTTGTCATGAACAATAATTAAAACAACAGTATAATTGGAACATGATCATAATATAATATTAATCCCAAAACCAGATAGAGCAATAGCATAACTACCCAAAAGTTTAGTGGTAAACAAGGTGTGTGATAAACAAGTCTAGGAAACCTATTAGGTGATTAACCTGAGCATGTCATAGTGATTAACAGTAACATTATTGGGTAAAAAAAGTGATCAAGGGCACAACTTGACTGGGACTTAAGATTCCAGGTACCAGGATGATCTCCAGATTCTCATGACCTCACTGCTAGTTGTAGCAATACAAAAAAGATGGTATATGCAAAATTAACATCACACCAAACATAAGAACAAACTGCATAATAATAATCTATGCGTTGTACCGAGAACCTAGGTTCGAGAACCACTAAAATTGGGGTTACGGTCAAAAAGATGTAGTATTCCAAAGTTTTAGGTGATTAAACAGTAATTATTTTATTCTCTATTGATTAATACAAGTCAGAAATGTTATGACAAATAAATAACTAATTTATCTTTAATCTAGTTTATAACTTGACTAGGGATTATATTTTAGTCTTACTATAGATATGGATATATTAACTTTGTTTAGAAGATTTAATCCACTAAGCATAGGTTAAATGAATATTTATTTTTGACAACATGTTATTTGATAAAGTAATGTTATGGAGGAGTAGACAACATTATTACGAAGCTAACACCACTTGAATGGATCAAATTGGGTTCAGAATGAGAAAGTTGTGAATTTTCTATGTTTGCCATATTTTCTTTTATCTTGAAAATCATTTTAGATTTTAATTTCCCAACCATGTGGACGACAGCTACAATTTTTTATTAAAGATAGGGTCTAGTTCACAAAGTTCTGGGTCCGTTTGCAATGAAATATGAACTACACAGGACTGTGGGTTAATTGCGGAAAACCTCGAGGACTCATACTGCAAAAATACCACGCGGCTTCAACGTGCTTAGTTCTGGGCCATCCATTTTAGGATCTAAGGCCCAGATTAGATGAACTACCCCAGTGAACCGGTACACGGCACAGGCCCTTAGATCTGAGATCAGCGCCTCATATCTCTCCACGCCACCGATCAAACAGGGCCCTCGGTCTCGCGATCAACGGTCCAAGACTTAGACTACGAAAAGGTATTCTCTATCTAATCTCGATCATCCATCTAAATCCAACGGCAAGGGCATGTTCTTCTTCCTCCCCCAAGCACCAGATATATGGCAGCACAATGCCCCCACGGCGGACATCGCCGGCGAGCACCCCATAAGTCGTCTCCACGCACGAATCCCAACCCCGTATGGCTATATATGCACGCGGGACCATAGCGATTTGTTTGGGAGCAACATACCCAAGCTGACGTGATGCAGGGGCTCCCTCCCATGGCGCAAGCGGCCCTGCACGATGCAAACTCCATTGAGAATTCCTTGTGACGCGAAGGGTCTTCCACGTCCAACGAACCTCGAGGAGCCTTCATGTGTACCGGTGATCCTACCAAATCGTACCCCGAAGGCTGAGATGCGGCGCGCGTGGACTGCTTGTTGCGGTTCTTTCTCTCTAGACGACTCGATCTCCCTCCCTCTGCGAGACGCTTTTGCTTAGATGTCTATGGACAGGCATTTGGTGCTAAGCTCTAGGTATGCGTCTGGTTTTATAGAGATGAGCACATGATTGAGTTGGTAGATTTAGCCGAATCAATGAAGCTCTTGTCGCCTGGTTCCGTTTTGTACGTCGTTGACCGGTGAATATGACTGGTACTACGGAACGAGACCCATGGGGTCTGGCTGTCAGTGAACACGGGATGGTTAGGCTATCCGCAACCGTTACCCCTAAATTTTTCCCCCTATATCATTTTTTCTCCCTATTTTTCTCCCTATTTTTTCATCTCCCGCAGCGGTTCCCCCTAAATAATCCCCCTATACCCCACTACCACTATAAATTATCATTTTCTATATCAACTATCAATTTTTTATCTACTAACAATTACTCGTGGACCCACAGCACAGTGTTTAGGGTGATGAACAGTGACACGCTAGATCTGGGGGGAGAGAGAAGGAGATCGATACGTAGGGGACGCTGTAGGGGGCACCGCTGCGGCCATAGGGTGCCCCCTACGCGCCGCATGCAAGAGGAGGGGGAGGGGCAGCGTCCACCGCTGCGGCTAGTCTTATGAATAAGGTCACTCCTAATGTCGGCATGACCACACTACCCGTGAATACATTAAACAATTCTGGCGGCTGGTCAAGTGTGCGCGCGAGCGTGTGGTTTTCGGCCCAGGCCGGCTGGGTGAGCCGAGCCAGAGCCATGTGAGGAGGCTGAGTAGTGGGCCAAGAATGTCGGCGCACACGCGAGCGGACGGCACCATGACCCGACGCCCGCCCAACGGGGCCCACGCGCCATAGTCACAGCCGATGGCGGGAGTTAGATGGACCGGGGGGGGGGGTCCGACTTTCAGCCTATAAGGTAAGCTTTTCCCTTTTCTCTTTTTTGTATTTCTGATTCATTATTTCAAATTCGAGTTTAAATTCATAACTCAAATTCAAATCTGAGTCACCAATTTAATTATAAATGCAACAACACATGAAACCCAACATGATGCAAATATAATTTTTATTTGGTTATTTATTATCTCAGTTAAGCAAATGCTTCTAACACATAAATAGTTTATTTTGAAAGAAAAACTTCTATTGTATATTTTTTATTGAGATATGATTTAATATAAATTTCTTTAAAGAGTACCTATAAATGTACAGGTCAACAAGGGGATGACCTTAATCCACCAAGTGTTGTTTTCATTTGATCTTTTATTAGAAAAGATATTTATTTTGGGAAACATGTCTTTGAAAAAAGATATTTTAGTTCTAATCCTCAAGAGAGTCGTACTAGATTTACCACCATAGGGTTTTGAGGTGTTACAATGTGCAACCTCTGCAGGGTGTAAAATTGGTATATCAGTCGTGCTCACGGTTATGAGCGGCTTGGACACTCACGTGATTAACTTATGGAAGTAAACTTAATCTGTCATATGCATTGTATTGTGGTTTTATTATTAATTTTGATCTCTTGTTACTTTGGGTTGGTATATACTTACATTTAGTAACTGTTAATAAAATTTGACCAACTTATTAAAAGTAATGCTCAGCTTTAACCATTATTTGTTGATCAGCCTTACACTTCACATGAGCCCCCACTGTTGGTAAGCTCATGCAAATTATTCCCCACACGTGTTGAGCGATGAACTTTTGTGAGCTCATCCTTGCGATATATAACCCCCCACAGGTGAAGAGCAGCTCGTCCAGGAGGAGGACTACTACGAGGAGTTTGATGAGGTATAGGTGACGTCTCCGAGTCAGCTTAATGGTGCCAAGTAAATAATATTAGTTCACTTTATTTGTTATCATTTATTTTTGCAAGACACTTCTGCTATGTAATAAAGTTTGTGACATTTATCTCTATATATTTGGCCATTATATGTGTTGTTCTTCTTTGACGCACATGAGTTTACCCCTTAAATCTAGTGTGACAGCGGACCGCAGACCCTAGCGGCCTGGAGTTCCTTTTAGAGACGTCGGTACGTGGTGCGGCTGAACCAGATAGCACTGTTGGGTCATGACTTCTTCTAGTTATGGGAAGCCTAGAGCTCATATATATATATATATATGTATATATATGGTGGGTATATTAGGAGCCAGGACTTGCAATAGTTAGAGGAAGGCCTGGCCGACCACCCTCGACCTGCCTAGACCGTGTCGAAGTGCCCACCCACATTCCACGCCAGGCTGTCGGGTGTGTCTCCCCGCCTACACCAGGTCAAAACTGCCCCAACGTGTATGTCAAACTCCTGGTCCAACAACCAACCTCCTGTGTGGGACACAAGCTATAAATTGTGGTTCTATTTTTTTTGCATAAATAGCGTAATTAGTTCACAGAAATAGCGTAAATAGTTCACAGAGATAGCATAAAAACCCTACCCAGCCACTGGACCACGTGCACATGCGTAGGCGCATGCATACAGATCTTATTTTTATAGTAGATCCAATAATTATGACAGACCGTGTGAGTTTCCATTGCATGTACGCAAATTTTGCTTGACATTTTCGTTTCCATTGCATGCGTGCAAAAATTAGATGGCTTCATATATAAATATAGAATCGCTATAACAGCCATGCAACTAGGCTTGTTTGAACCAGTTTATGATATTTGCTGATACTAATTATGCTACACGGTATAGGTATTTATGAAATTTGGTACACTGCCTAAAAATATGTTTCCTACTACATGTGCATAAATTTAGGATGACAGGAATGTGCGATGAATGGAAATTGATTGGCATGCATGAAAAAAATAAATCTTATTTTAAATGTTGCATTTCTTCCATAAATATAGGATCGCTCTAACAACCATGCAGCTAGACTCGTTACAACCAGTTTATGATATTGTCGGTGTTTCGAAACTCGGGGGGGTCCCTGGACCGACGAGTGAATTGTCGCCGCGTGCCCCAGCCCAGATGGGTCGACGCGAGGCGGAACGCGAAGGGGGGAAAGGAAGCAGCCGGGGGGAGGCAGGCGTGAGAGAGTGGATCCCGCGGCCTTCGTGTTAGCCCCGCGCCTGAGTCGGGTGCGCTTGCAGTAGGGGGATACAAGCGTCCACGCGGGAGTGGGAGCGAGCGGCCTTGCGCGAGCGCCGTCCCGTCCTTCTCCGCGCGGGCCAACCCTCTGTAAGAGGGCCCTGGTCCTCCCTTTTATAGGCGTAAGGAGAGGATCCAGGTGTACAATGGAGAGTGTAGCAATGTGCTAACGTGTCTAGCGGTGGAGAGCTAGCGCCCTAAGTACATGCCATCGTGGCAGCCGGAGAGGTCTTGGCGCCCAGTTCGCGTGGTGTCGTGGCCGTCGGAGGAGTACTGGAGCCTGGCGAGAGGACAGCTGTTGGGGCTGTCGAGTCCTTGCTGACGTCCTCTTGCTTCCGTAAGGGGGCTGAGAGCCGTCGTCGTCACAAGGCATGTGGGGCGCCATCATTACTCGCATGGTGGAGCGAGCCAGATGGGACGCCGGTCTGGTTCCCCGTAGCCCGAGTCAGCTCGGGGTAGGGTAATGATGGCGCTTCCTGTTGACGTGGTCGGTCCATGCCCTAGGCTGGGCGAGGTGGAGGCTCCTCCGAGGTCGAGGTCGAGCCCCTGGGTCGGGTGAGGCGGAGTTCGTCGTCTTCCGGGGTTGAGCTCATGTCCGAGCCCTGGGGTCGGGCGAGGCGGAGTTCGCCGTCTTCCGGGGTTGAGCCCATGTCCGAGCCCTGGGTCGGGCGGAGCGGAGTTCGCCGTCTTCCGGGGCTGAGCCCGAGTCCGAGCCCTGGGTCGGGCGGAGCGGAGTTCGCCGTCTTCCGGGGCTGAGCCCGAGTCCGAGCCCTGGGTCGGGCGGAGCGGAGTTCGCCATCTTCCGGGGCTGAGCCCGAGTCCGAGCCCTGGGTCGAGCGGAGCGGAGTTCGCCGTCTTCCGGGGCTGAGCCCGAGTCCGAGCCCTGGGTCGGGCGGAGCGGAGTTCGCCGTCTTCCGGGGCTGAGCTCGAGTCCAAGCCCTAGGGTCGGGCGAGGCGGAGTTTCCTATGACGCCCGAGGCCGGCCTTGGCTGCTGTCAGCCTCACTCTGTCGGGTGGCTCAGCAGTCGGAGCAGCGCAGGCGGCGCTGTCCTCTTGTCAGACCGGTCAGTAGAGCGGCGAAGTGACTGCGGTCACTTTGGCTCTGTCGACTGGAGGGCGTGCGTCAGGATAAAGGTGTCAGGCCACCTTTGCATGTGCCCCTGCGATTTGGTCGGTCGGCGTGGCGATGTGGCCAAGGTTGCTTCTCGGTGAAGACTGGGCCTCGGGCGAGCCGATAGTGTGCCCGTTGCTGGAGGGGGGTCCTCGGGCGAGACGTAGGTTCTCCGGGGTCGGCTTCCCTTGCCCGAGGCTAGGCTCGGGCGAGGCACGATCGTGTCCCTTGAATGGACCGATCCTTGACTTAGTCGCACCCATCAGGCCTTTGCAGCTTTGTGCTGATGGGGGTTACCAGCTGAGATTTAGGGGTCTTGAGGGTACCCCTAATTATGGTCCCCGACAGTAGCCCCCGAGCCTCCAAGGGAGTACTAATACTTGCTTGGAGGCTTTTGCCGCACTTTTTTGCAAGGGGACCAGCCTTTTTGGTTGCATTATGTTCCGGTGGGTGCGCACGAGCGCACCCGCCGGGTGTAGCCCCCGAGGCCTCGGAGGAGTAGTTTTACTCCTTCGAGGTCTTAGTGCGTTTCGCAACACTTCGGCTGGTCTAGTTGTTCCCTCATGCGAGCTGGCCGTAGCCCGAGTGCACGGTCAGGTCCCAAGTTCTTGGGCTGGTATGTTGACGCTGTCAACGGTTTGGCCGGAGCCGGGTTTGCGAGAGCAGCCCCCGAGCCTCTGCACAGGGCGAGAGGATGGTCAAGGACAAACTCGTCTTTTTTACATACGCCCCTGCGTCGCCTTTCTGCAAGGAGGAGGGGGGGGGGGAAAGCGCCATGTTGCCCTCGGAGGGCGCCGAACATGGTGTTTCCGGTGAGCTGCTGGCGGGTAAATCCGAGCGGATGCCCGTGCCCCATTTGCTAGGGGTCGGCTAGAGGCTCGGAGGCGCGCTCCAAAAGTACCTGCGGGTGATCTACGAGACCTGGTCCCCTTTGACGGGGTCCGAGGGCTCGATGCCTCCCTCTGATGGGATTCCGTTACAAGATCGCTCCCGCTGGTCTCGGAAATGTCCTAGGGTACCTCGGGAGCGTAGCCCGAGCCTTGGTTATGTATCGAACGTACCCAGGGTCATCCCTCGCTCTGTGTCTGAGGTGACTGTGAACCCTTCGAGGGCCAGCCTACGAACCCCTGATCAGTAATGGGCGCGGAGCCCGAATGGCATGAGGCGGCCGTTGAACCCTTCGAGGGCCAGCCATCGAACCTCTGATCAGTAGTGGGCGTAGAACCCAATCGATCTGAGGCGGCCGTTGAACCCCTCCGAGGGGCCAGCCTTCGAACCTCTGATCAGTAGGGAGGCTCGGAGCCTGTTTCCTTCACGGAGAAGGGTCCTTTTCGGGGTATCCCCCTTTCCCGATCCCTGTTGTAAGAGAGAGAAAGAGGAAAAGGAAAAGGATGTGAAGTCGAGTGACGTGGTGTACCTCTTTCGACGTGGTCATTATGGCAAAGGCGAAGCATCGCTTGCTTCTTCCGCCTGAGGCGCCGCCTATCCCGCCGCGGAGTTAATGCGACGGGGCGAGTGGTTCGTGAGGCGGTCGTTGCGCGTGTGCGAGCCGTTCGAGGAACGGATCACAGGTGCACCGTCTTCGCGCCGTGAGAGAGGGCTCCCTCACTGCCCCTGGATGGAATGTAAGCTTGGCTGACGACGTGACCGCTGCTCCTGCCCGCCTGTCACCGCCATTACTGCCGGCCCATTTTTGACCGCATTTGACCGTCACGCTTGGCTGGCACTGCAGGGTTGCCTCGAGTCGCGGTATTGACTCCGCAGTCGAGGAGGCGCGGTAGTGGCGCGAGTGGTGGTGCAGTTGCTCGCACGTAGCAACCGGCGCGCCGGTTGCATGACGCGTGGGCCTGGACCTCCATGCTGGGCGCGTTGGAGTCGAAGGGGCGCGCCCACTTGGCACGGTTGCATGCCGCCTACATGGCTGTCCGCCCTTTCACCCGCTGGTCTGGGCGAAAGTGGAGGAGTGCTTGTAACCGCCGGGTGGTGGCATGCACCGCGCGTGTGGCGGCTTGGCTTCTTCTCCCCTGGACCGGCTTGCATGACGTGTGGGACCCAGCCCCAGCGCTGTGGGGGGAAGAATCTTGGAGCGTGTTGGAGAAGACTCAACCCGCAACGGTTGAGGCCGCAAGTGGGGAGAGTCACCTTTAAAAGGGGGGCGACCCCCTTGGAGGGCAACCATGTTTTCGCGCTCCCCTCATGCATCGTGCCTTTCCACCTTCCGAGCCCCCCCGGATGGGGGACGCCCGCAATCCTTCCGCCTTGTCGTCGGAGGAACGCAACTTCGTGGAAGTTGGTACCTTTCAGCCATCGTTCGGCTTCAAGGATTTTCATCATGCAGCCCGGCTGCATCCCCTCGCCGGCGGTCACCCAAGACGGTGACCACCAGCCTCTCGGTGGGGAGGAGCAAGCCGGGCTGCGATCTTGGTCCCGCCCTCAGCTTCAAGGATGTTCATCATCCTTGCTGGGGCGGAGGCCGGGCTGAGCCGGAGCTCTACCTCCCACGCGGGCCGGCTGGGCACCTCCTCTTCCGGCTTCCGAGGGAGAGGGCGCTCGCTGGCCCCGCGAGCGGGCGGACTTCGACAACGCGGGGCTGGCCGACGGCGGGCGTCGCCTGCCTCAGCACGTTGGGTTTGCCGGCTTGGCTCCCGGTACCCCCTCCCGCCGCAAGGGCGGTTGCCGCGCCGTGCGCATGGGCGGACCACCCGAGACATCACGCGTCGCTAGAGTGGCATTCGTGTTCTGGGGCTGTCCTGCCTTTGCAACGGTACGGGGCCTCCGCGCGGAGGTCGGTGCCCCACTCGCCCGGGAGGATCTGAGTGGAGATCTGCCGATGGGCTGATGCTCCGGTTGCCGGTGCCGAGGTGGATGCGGTTCGAGAAGTCCCCGTCGCCGACGGGATCGCTGCCACCATCCGCGCCCCGGGCCTTCGGCTCTCTATACTTGTCCTCGCCCCTCGGGCGTCGGCGTGGGCGAGGGCAAGGCTGTAGCGGCATCCGCACTGAAGCCATCTGAAAGGGAATTAGGCTTACACCTAGTCCCTAATTAATTTTGGTGGTTGAATTGCCCAACACAAATATTGGACTAACTAGTTTGCTCTAGTGCATAAGTTATACAGGTGCCAAAGGTTCACACTTAGCCAATAAAAAGACCAAGTATTGGGTTCAAATAAAGGAGCAAGGGTCAACCGAAGGCACCTCTGGTCTGGCGCACCGGACTGTCCGGTGTGCCACCGGACATGTCCGGTGCACCAGAGGACTCCGACTCCAAACTCGTCACCTTCGGGAAATTCCAGAGGCGACTCCGCTATAATTCACCGGACTGTCCGGTGTACACCGGACATGTCCGGTGCTCCAAAGAAGAGCGGCCTCAGGAACTCGCCAGCCTCGGGAATTCACTTCTGCTGCTCCGCTATAATTCACCGGACTGTCTGGTGTACACCGGACTGTCCGGTGCAACAGCGGGGCAACGGCTATTTCGGCGCCAACGGCTACCTGCGACGCATTTAATGCGCGCCAGAAGCACGCAGTCGTCAGGCACGCGGGAGCAGGCGCACCGGACAATCTACAGTGCATGTCCGGTGCGCCACCGGACATCAAGGCAGGCCCAGTGTCAGAGCTCCAACGGTCGAATCCTAACGGCTTTGGTGACGTGGCTGTCGCACCGGACATGTCCGGTGTGCACCGGACTGTCCGGTGCGCCATCGAACGGACAACCTCACCAAACGGCTAGTTTGGTGGTTGGGGCTATAAATATCCCCAACCACCCACCATTCATTGTATCCAAGTTTTCCAGCTTCCAACCACTATACAAGAGCTAGCATTCATTACAAAGCACACCAAAAAGAGATCAAATCCTCTCCCAACTCCACACAAAGCCTTAGTGACTAGAGAGAGTGATTTGTAGTGTTCATTTGAGCTCTTGCGCTTGGATCGCTTCTTTTTCTTTGGCATTCTTTCTTGTGATCAAATATTCACTTGTAATTGAGGCAAGAGACACCAATCGTGTGGTGGTCCTTGCGGGAAGTTTGATTCCCAAGTGATTTGAGAAGAGAAGCTCACTCGGTCTGAGGGACCGTTTGAGAGAGGGAAGGGTTGAAAGAGACCCGGCCTTTGTGGCCTCCTCAACGGGGAGTAGGTTTGCAAGAACCGAACCTCGGTAAAACAAATCCGCGTGTCACTCTCCTTATTCTCTTGCGATTTGTTTTGCGCCCTCTCTCGCGGACTCTATTATATTTCTAACGCTAACCCGGCTTGTAGTTGTGATTATTTTTGAGAATTTCAGTTTCGCCCTATTCACCCCCCCTCTAGGCGACTTTCAATTGGTATCAAAGCCCGGTGCTTCATTAGAGCCTAACCGCTCGAAGTGATGTTGGGAGATCACACCAAGAGGGAGATGGAGACCGGCGACAAGCCCACTACGAGCCAAGGGAGCACTTCATCGGAAGAGTCCCGCACCAAGAGGAAGGAGAAGAAGAAGGACTCCTCCAAACGGAAGGAGAAAAGATCTTCTTCTTCACACCACAAAGAGAAGAAGGAAAAATCTTCTTCCCACAAGTCGCATCGGAAAGGCGACAAGCACAAGAGGATGAGGAAAGTGGTCTACTAAGAGACCGACACTTCATCAACATCGACCTCCGACTCCGATGCGCCGTCCGTAACTTCTAAGCGCCAAGAGCGCAAGAAGTTTAGTAAGATCCCCTTACACTATCCTCGTACATCTAGACATACTCCATTACTTTCCGTTCCATTAGGCAAACCGCCAACTTTTGATGGCGAAGATTATGCTAGGTGGAGTGATTTAATGAAATTTCATCTAACCTCACTCCACAAAAGTATATGGAATGTTGTTGAGTTTGGAGCACAGGTACCATCCATAGGGGATGAGGATTATGATACGGACGAAGTGGCCCAAATCAAGCACTTCAACTCCCAAGCTACAACCATTCTCCTCGCCTCTCTAAGCAAGGAGGAATACAACAAGGTGCAAGGGTTGAAGAATGCAAAGGAAATTTGGGACCTTCTCAAGACCGCGCATGAGGGTGATGAACTCACCAAAATCACCAAGCGGGAAACGATCGAGGGGGAGCTCGGTCGCTTCCGTCTTCGCCAAGGGGAGGAGCCACAAGATATGTACAACCGGCTCAAAACCTTGATGAACCAAGTGCGCAACCTCAGGAGCAAGAAATGGGATGACCACGAGGTGGTTAAGGTTATTTTGAGATCACTTATTTTCCTTAACCCCACTCAAGTTCAATTAATTCGTGGTAATCCTAGATACACACTAATGACTCCCGAGGAAGTAATCGGGAATTTTGTGAGCTTTGAATGCATGATTAAAGGATCAAAGAAGATCAACGAGCTTGACGAACCCTCCACGTCCGAAGCACAACCGGTGGCTTTCAAGGCGACGGAGGAGAAGAAGGAGGAGTCTACACCAAGTAGACAACCAATTGACGCCTCCAAGCTCGACAATGAGGAGATGGCTTTAATCATCAAAAGCTTTTGCCAAATCCTCAAGCAACGGAGGGGGAAGGATTACAAACCCCGCTCCAAGAAAGTGTGCTACAAATGTGGTAAGCCCGGTCATTTCATTGCAAAATGTCCTATATCTAGTGACAGTGACAGGGGCGACGACAAGAAGGGAAAGAGGAGAGAAAAGAAGAAGTACTACAAGAAGAAGGGCGGCGATGCCCATGTTTGCCGGGAGTGGAACTCCGACGAGAGCTCCACCGACTCCTCCTTCGACGACGAGGACGCCGCCAACATCGCCGTCACCAAGGGACTCCTCTTCCCCAACGTCGGCCACAAGTGCCTCATGGCAAAGGATGGCAAAAGGAAGAAGGTTAAATTTAAATCCTCCACTAAATATGAATCCTCTAGTGATGATAATGCTAGTGATGAGGAAAATAATTTGCGTACCCTTTTTGCCGACCTAAACATGCAACAAAAGGAAAAATTAAATGAATTGATTAGTGCTATTCATGAGAAGGATGATCTCTTGGACTCTCAAGAGGACTTCCTTATTAAGGAAAACAAGAAACATGTTAAGGTTAAAAATGCTTATGCTCTAGAAGTTGAAAAATGTGAAAAATTGTCTAGTGAGCTAAGCACTTGCCATGAGACCATTAACAACCTTAGAAATGAAAATGCTAAATTAATTGCTAAGGTTGATTCTCATGTTTGTAATGTTTCAACTTCCAATCCTAGAAATGATAATGTTGATTTACTTGCTAGGATAGATGAGTTGAATATTTCTCTTGCTAGCCTTAGAGATGAGAATGAAAAATTGTTTGCTAAGGCTAAAGATTTTGATGTTTGCAATGTTACTATTTCCGATCTTAGAGATAAAAATGATATATTACGTGATAAGATTGTTGAACTTACTTCTTGCAAACCCTCTACATCTACCGTTGAGCATGTGTCTATTTGTGATAGATGTAGAGATGTTGATATCAATGCTATTCATGATCACATGGTATTAATTAAACAACAAAATTATCATATAGCAAAATTAGATGCTAAAATTGCCGAGCATAACTTAGAAAATGAAAAGTTTAAATTTGCTAGAAGTATGCTCTATAATGTTCGACGCCCTGGCATCAAGGATGGCATTGGCTTCCAAAGGGGAGACAATGTCAAACTTAATGCCCCTCCTAAAAATTTGTCTAACTTTGTTAAGGGCAAGGCTCCCATGCCTCAGGATAACGAGGGCTACATTTTGTACCCTACCGGTTATCCCGAGAGCAAAATTAGGAAAATTCATTCTAGGAAGTCTCACTCTGGCCCTAACCATGCTTTTATGTATAAGGGTGAGACATCTAGCTCTAGGCAACCAACCCGTGCCAAGTTGCCTAAGAAGAAAACTCCTATTGCATCAAATGATCATAGTATTTCATTTAAAACTTTTGATGCATCTTATGTGCTTACTAACAAATCCGGCAAGGTAGTTGCCAAGTTTGTTGGGGGCAAACACAAGGGTTCCAAGACTTGTGTTTGGGTACCCAAAGTTCTTGTTTCTAATGCCAAAGGACCCAAAACCGTTTGGGTACCTAAAGTCAAGAACTAAAATTGTTTTGTAGGTTTATGCATCCGGGGGCTCAAGTTGGATACTCGACAGCGGGTGCACAAACCACATGACAGGGGAGAAGAAGATGTTCTCCTCATATGAGAAAAACCAAGATTCCCAACGAGCTATCACATTCGGGGATGGAAATCAAGGTTTGGTCAAAGGATTGGGTAAAATTGCTATATCACCTGATCATACTATTTCCAATGTTTCTCTTGTAGATTCTTTAGATTACAATTTGCTTTCCGTATCCCAATTATGTCAAATGGGCTACAACTGTCTATTTACTGATGTAGGTGTCACTGTCTTTAGAAGAAGTGATGATTCAATAGCATTTAAGGGAGTGTTAGAGGGTCAGCTATACTTGGTAGATTTTGATAGAGCTGAACTCGACACTTGCTTAATTGCTAAGACTAACTTGGGTTGGCTCTGGCACCGCCGACTAGCCCATGTTGGAATGAAGAATCTTCATAAGCTTCTAAAGGGAGAACACATTTTAGGACTAACAAATGTTCATTTTGAGAAAGACAGGATTTGTAGCGCATGCCAAGCCGGGAAGCAAGTTGGCATTCATCATCCACACAAGAACATCATGACAAGTGACAGGCCACTGGAGCTCCTACACATGGATTTATTCGGCCCGATCGCTTACATAAGCATCGGCGGGAGTAAGTACTGTCTAGTTATTGTGGATGATTATTCTCGCTTCACTTGGGTATTCTTTTTGCAGGAAAAATCCCATACCCAAGAGACCCTAAAGGGATTCTTGAGACGAGCTCAAAATGAGTTCGGCTTAAGGATCAAGAAAATTAGAAGCGACAACGGGACGGAGTTCAAGAACTCACAAATAGAAGGCTTCCTTGAGGAGGAGGGTATCAAGCATGAGTTCTCCTCTCCCTACACGCCACAACAAAATGGTGTAGTAGAGAGGAAGAATCGAACTCTACTGGACATGGCAAGAACCATGCTTGATGAGTACAAGACACCGGATCGGTTTTGGGCCGAGGCGGTCAACACCACTTGCTACGCCATCAACCGGTTATATCTACACCGAATCCTCAAGAAGACATCCTATGAACTCCTAACCGGTAAAAAGCCCAATATTTCATATTTTAGAGTTTTTGGTAGCAAATGCTTTATTCTTGTTAAGAGAGGTAGAAAATCTAAATTTGCTCCTAAAACTGTAGAAGGCTTTTTACTAGGATATGACTCAAACACAAGGGCATATAGAGTCTTTAACAAGTCCTCAGGACTTGTTGAAGTTTCTTGTGACGTTGTGTTTGATGAGACTAACGGCTCTCAAGTAGAGCAAGTTGATCTTGATGAGATAGGTGAAGAACAGGCTCCGTGCATCGCGCTAAGGAACATGTCCATTGGGGATGTGTGTCCTAAGGAATCCGAAGAGCCTCCTCATGCACAAGATCAACCATCCTCCTCCACGCAAGCCTCTCCACCAACCCAAAATAAGGACGAGGCTCAAGTTGATGAAGGAGAAGATCAAAGAGATGAGCCCCCTCAAGATGACGACAACGATCAAGGGGGAGATGCAAATGATCAAGACAAGGAGGATGAACAACCAAGGCCGCCACACCCAAGAGTCCATCAAGCAATACAACGAGATCACCCCGTCGACACCATCCTCGGCGACATTCATAAGGGGGTAACCACTCGATCTCGTGTTGCACATTTCTGTGAGCATTACTCTTTTGTTTCCTCTATTGAGCCACACAGGGTAGAGGAAGCACTTCAAGATTCGGATTGGGTGATGGCGATGCAAGAGGAGCTCAACAATTTCACAAGGAACGAGGTATGACATTTAGTTCCACGTCCTAACCAAAATGTTGTAGGAACCAAGTGGGTCTTCCGCAACAAGCAAGACGAGCATGGTGTGGTGACAAGGAACAAAGCTCGACTCGTGGCCAAGGGGTATTCACAAGTCGAAGGTTTGGATTTCGGTGAAACCTATGCACCCGTAGCTAGGCTTGAGTCAATTCGCATATTATTAGCCTATGCTACTTACCATGGCTTCAAGCTTTATCAAATGGACGTGAAGAGTGCCTTCCTCAATGGACCAATCAAGGAGGAGGTCTACGTTGAGCAACCTCCCGGCTTTGAAGATAGTGAGTACCCTAACCATGTCTATAGGCTCTCTAAGGCGCTTTATGGGCTCAAGCAAGCCCCAAGAGCATGGTATGAATGCCTTAGAGATTTCCTTATTGCAAATGGCTTCAAAGTCGGCAAGGCCGATCCTACTTTGTTCACTAAAACTCTTGACAATGATTTGTTTGTATGCCAAATTTATGTTGATGATATCATATTTGGGTCTACTAACGAATCTACTTGTGAAGAATTTAGTAGGATCATGACACAAAAATTCGAGATGTCTATGATGGGGGAGTTGAAATATTTTCTAGGATTCCAAGTCAAGCAACTCCAAGAGGGCACTTTCATTAGCCAAACCAAGTATACTCAAGACATTCTAAGCAAGTTTGGAATGAAGGATGCCAAGCCCATCAAGACACCCATGGGAACCAATGGGCATCTCGACCTCGACACAGGAGGTAAATCCGTGGATCAAAAAGTATACCGGTCGATGATTGGTTCATTACTCTATTTATGTGCATCTCGACCGGACATTATGCTTTCCGTTTGCATGTGTGCAAGATTCCAAGCCGACCCTAAGGAATCACACCTTACGGCCGTAAAACGAATCTTGAGATACTTGGCTTATACTACTAAGTTTGGGCTTTGGTACCCTCGGGGATCCACATTTGATTTGATTGGTTATTCGGATGCCGATTGGGCGGGGTGTAAGATTAATAGGAAGAGCACATCAGGGACTTGCCAGTTCTTGGGAAGATCCTTGGTGTCTTGGGCTTCAAAGAAGCAAAATTCGGTCGCTCTTTCTACCGCCGAAGCCGAGTATATTGCCGCAGGCCATTGTTGCGCGCAATTGCTTTGGATGAGGCAAACCCTGCGGGACTATGGTTACAAACTAACCAAAGTTCCTCTTCTATGTGATAATGAGAGTGCAATCTGCATGGCGGATAACCCCGTTGAGCATAGCCGCACTAAACACATAGCCATTCGGTATCATTTTCTTCGGGATCACCAACAAAAGGGGGATATCGAGATTTCTTACATTAACACTAAAGATCAATTAGCCGATATCTTCACCAAGCCACTTGATGAACAATCTTTTACCAAACTTAGGCATGAGCTAAATATTCTTGATTCTAGGAATTTCTTTTGCTAATTTGCACACATAGCACACAAGTATACCTTTGATCATATCTCTTTTATATATGCTATGACTAATGTGTTTTCAAGTGTATTTCAAACCAAGTCATAGGTATATTGAAAGGGAATTGGAGTCTTCGGCGAAGACAAAGGCTTCCACTCCACTCTACTACTCATCCTTCACCGTCACTCCGAGCATCTCTCCAACTTTGGTATAATCTTCACTCATTTATTTTATGACCAAAGGAGGAGAAAGTACTTCGTTGGGCTCTAATAATTCTGTTTTTGGCAATTCATGCCAAAGGGGAGAAAATATGAGCCCAAAGCAAAAGGACCGCACCACCACCTAATTTTAAAAATTTGGAGATTTTCAATTGGTCAATTTCAAATTAGTATCTTATTATGTTCTAAAGGGGGAGGAAGTAGTATTTCAAAAATGATATATCAAAACCCTCTTGAACACTAAGAGGAGGATCTCATTTAGGGGGAGTTTTGTTTAGTCAAAGGAAAAGCATTTGGATCAAAGGGAGAAAATTTCAAAACTTGAAAAAGCTTCTCAAAATCTTATTTATTTACCTTTGACTATCTTGCAAAAGGACTTTGAAAAGAATTTACAAAAGGATTTGCAAAAACAAAACATGTGGTGCAAATGTGGTCCAATATGTTAAAAACAAAGAAACAATCCATGCACATCATGTAAGTATTTATATTGGCTCAATTCCAAGCAACCTTTGCACTTACATTATGCAAACTAGTTCAATTTATGCACATTTATATTTGCTTTGGTTTGTGTTGGCATCAATCACCAAAAAGGGGGAGATTGAAAGGGAATTAGGCTTACACCTAGTCCCTAATTAATTTTGGTGGTTGAATTGCCCAACACAAATATTGGACTAACTAGTTTGCTCTAGTGCATAAGTTATACAGGTGCCAAAGGTTCACACTTAGCCAATAAAAAGACCAAGTATTGGGTTCAAATAAAGGAGCAAGGGTCAACCAAAGGCACCTCTGGTCTGGCGCACCAGACTGTCCGGTGTGCCACCGGACATGTCCGGTGCACCAGAGGACTCCGACTCCAAACTCGTCACCTTCGGGAAATTCCAGAGGCGACTCCGCTATAATTCACCGGACTGTCCGGTGTACACCGGACATGTCCGGTGCTCCAAAGAAGAGCGGCCTCAGGAACTCGCCAGCCTCGGGAATTCACTTCTGCTGCTCCGCTATAATTCACCGGACTGTCCGGTGCAACAGCGGGGCAACGGCTATTTCGGCGCCAACGGCTACCTGCGACGCATTTAATGCGCGCCAGAAGCACGCAGTCGTCAGGCACGCGGGAGCAGGCGCACCGGACAATCTACAGTGCATGTCCGGTGCGCCACCGGACATCAAGGCGGGCCCAGTGTCAGAGCTCCAACGGTCGAATCCCAACGGCTTTGGTGACGTGGCTGTCGCACCGGACATGTCCGGTGTGCACCGGACTGTCCGGTGCGCCATCGAACAGACAGCCTCACCAAACGGCTAGTTTGGTGGTTGGGGCTATAAATACCCCCAACCACCCACCATTCATTGTATCCAAGTTTTCCAGCTTCCAACCACTATACAAGAGCTAGCATTCATTACAAAGCACACCAAAAAGAGATCAAATCCTCTCCCAACTCCACACAAAGCCTTAGTGACTAGAGAGAGTGATTTGTAGTGTTCATTTGAGCTCTTGCGCTTGGATCGCTTCTTTTTCTTTGGCATTCTTTCTTGTGATCAAATATTCACTTGTAATTGAGGCAAGAGACACCAATCGTGTGGTGGTCCTTGCGGGAAGTTTGATTCCCAAGTGATTTGAGAAGAGAAGCTCACTCGGTCCGAGGGACCATTTGAGAGAGGGAAGGGTTGAAAGAGACCCGGCCTTTGTGGCCTCCTCAACGGGGAGTAGGTTTGCAAGAACCGAACCTCGGTAAAACAAATCCGCGTGTCACTCTCCTTATTCTCTTGCGATTTGTTTTGCGCCCTCTCTCGCGGACTCTATTATATTTCTAACGCTAACCCGGCTTGTAGTTGTGATTATTTTTGAGAATTTCAGTTTCGCCCTATTCACCCCCCTCTAGGCGACTTTCACCATCGCTGCTGCAGTGAGGATGGAACCGGAGCTCCGTTTGTAATGGCACCTTGTGTGCCGGTGTTTTGTTTATTGCGGCTGTCGAGGCCTGAACGTGTATGTATTTTCGGCACGAAGCCGTGTTTTTTCTTCGTTTCGAGCACTAGGACTCGCCTTGTCGATTATCCGAACCGCTTCACCGAGCGTGAGTTGCCTCGTGCAAAGGTGACGAGTGAGGTATCCGTATCCCAGAGGAGTAGGAGTTCCTCGGCTCGGTCGGCCTTGCTGTCCGAGGCCCCTCTTGCTTAGTTAATGGAACCCCTCGACCGCCCTTCGATGAGCCGAAGCCGGAGGTAGCGGTGTCAGCACGGACGGAGGCTGAGTTGGCTTTGAAAAGGAGGTGTGGTTGGCCAGAGCTTGGCCGGGTCGTCCACTGGCGGAACCGACGCCGGAGTTGAGCTGCCGAAGCCAGAAGCCGAGCTGATGTCTTTGGGGGACAGCTGGCCGAGGCCTCGGGGTGACCGACCGAGCCGCCTGCTCGGGCCGGATTCTCGAAGAAGACCCTGGCGGCGATGGCCCAGGTGTGGTGCTGATGTCGTCCTTCAGAGTGGGGGCCCTCCGACCGCGTCGCCGTCCGAGGCTAGGTCAGACCCCGTCGAAGGTGTAGTTGATGCCGAGGGTGCTGCTGCCCCCTTCGGCTGTCGACGTCCGAGCCTGCAGGATCAGATTGTCTTGTAGTGTGTGTATGTTTTCTGCGGCCGCCGAGGCCTACACACACCGTCGTCGTGTTGTAAAGCTGCATTTCCTTTCCTCTTGTTTCGAGTATCCGGACTCATTTGTCGGTAACAGAATTGTTTGTGCGGGCGAGAGTTGCTTTCCACGGAAGGCGATGATTGAGGTATCCGTATCCCGGAGGCGTAGGAATCCCTCGGCTCGGTCGGCCTTGCCGCTTACGCGTGGTCTTACTCGTCCATAGGGTTCTGTTACCGACACAGTCGAGAAGGCCCGAAAAATCATTTCGGCAGAGGAGCTCTCGAGCATGAAGACTTGTTCGGTCCGCGGAGTCACTTATCCGAGTGCGAGTTACTTATCACAGAAGGTGATGAGTGAGGTATCCGTATCCCGGAGGCGTAGGAGTCCCTCGGCTCCGTCAGCCTTGGCTGCTTACGTGTACTCCGTCGTTTTCAGGATCCACTTTTGAAGTAGTCGAAGAGCACGAAAGGCATTCTGGCAGAAAAGATTTTTTTTCCAGGAAAATTTTGACGCAGAGGGGGTTGCCCCCTTCTAGCCCCCGAGGGAGGGTCGGGCTTTGCCGAGGCAAGGCTGACCCTTCCTTGACGACCAGACTTGGTGTGTGAACGAGGTATACGAGCAACTTGAAAGCATCTTAAGGGTAGAAGCGACGTAGCTGTTGGATGTTCCAAGCGTTGCTGTAGACCTCGCCTTGGCTGTTGGCCAGCTTGTACGTTCCGGGCTTCAGAACCTTGGCGATGACGAACGGCCCTTCCCAGGGAGGCGTGAGTTTGTGCCGCCCTCGGGCGTCTTGTCGCAGCCGAAGCACCAGGTCGCCCACCTGGAGGTCTCGAGACCGAACCCCTCGGGCGTGGTAGCGTCGTAGGGACTGCTGGTACCGCGCCGAGTGTAGTAGGGCCATGTCCCGAGCCTCCTCCAGCTGGTCCAGTGAGCCTTCTCGGTTGACTCGATTGCTTTGGTCGGTGTAGGCCCTCGCTCTCGGGGAACCGTATTCTAAGTCTGTGGGCAATATGGCCTCGGCCCCATAGACTAGAAAGAACGGTGTGAAGCCCGTGGCTCGGCTCGGCGTCGTCCTCAGACTCTAGACCACCGAGGGGAGTTCATCCACCGCTTGCCGAACTTGTTGAGGTCGTTGTAGATCCGAGGCTTGAGTCCTTGCAGGATCATGCCGTTAGCCCGCTCCACTTGCCCATTCGTCATGGGGTGAGCCACGGCAGCCCAGTCCACCCGGATGTGGTGATCCTCGCAGAAGTCCAGGAACTTTCTGCCGGTGAACTGGGTACCGTTGTCGGTGATGATGGAGTTCGGGACCCCAAAGCGATGATTGATGTTGGTGAAGAACGCCACCGCCTGTTCGGACCTGATGCTGTTTAGGGGTCGGACCTCGATCCACTTGGAGAATTTGTCGATGGCGACCAATAGGTGCGTGTAGCCCCCGGGTGCCTTCTGCAAGGGGACAACGAGGTCCAGACCCCACACAGCAAATGGCCAGCTGATGGGTATGGTCTGCAGAGCCTGAGCGGGCAGGTGGGTCTGCCTCGCGTAGAACTGACATCCTTCGTAGGTGCGGACAATTCTAGTAGCGTCGGCCACCGCCGTCAGCCAGTAGAATCCTTGTCGGAAGGCGTTTCCAACGAGGGTTCGAGGTGCTGCGTGATGGCCGCAAGCCCCCGAGTGTATCTCTTGCAAGAGCTCCTGGCCTTCGGCGATGGAAATGCATCGCTGGAGGATGCCTGAGGGGCTGCGGTGGTAGAGCTCCTTCCCATCCCCCAGCAAGATGAAAGACTTGGCGCGCCGCGCCAACCGCCGAGCTTCGGCTTGGTCGAGGGGCAGCTCTCCTTGGTGGAGATATTGCAGGTATGGGGTCTGCCAGCTTTGATTAGGCGTGACCTCGCTCTGCTCCCCCTCGACGCGCAGTTCCTCACCCTCGGGGGCCGAGGGTACCTTGGGCTGAGCCGAGGGTACCTCGGACCGTGCCGAGGGTACCTCGGACTAGGCCGAGGGTACCTCGGACTGAGCCGAGGATACCTCGGGCGGAGCCGAAGGTGCCTCGGGCGGAGCCGAAGGTGCCTCGGGCTCGGGCGTGTCCTCGGTCTTGACGAAGGGTTGATGCAGGTCTCGGGAGAATACGTTCGGGGGAACTGTTGTTCGTCCCGAGGCTATTTTAGCCAGCTCGTCCGCAGTCTCGTTGTAGCGTCGGGCGATGTGGTTGAGCTCGAGCCCGTAGAACTTGTCTTCCAGGCGCCAAACCTCATCGCAGTAGGCTTCCATCTTCGGGTCGCGGCAGTGGGAGTTCTTCATGACTTGGTCGATGACGAGCTGCGAGTCACCGCGAGCGTCGAGGCGTTGGACCCCTAGCTCAATGGCGATTCGCAACCCGTTTACCAGAGCCTCGTACTCTGCCACATTGTTGGACGCCGGGAAGTGGAGGCGTAGCACGTAGCGTAGGTGCTTCCCGAGGGGCGAGACGAAGAGGAGGCCTACGCCGGCCCCCGTCTTCATCAGCGACCCATCGAAAAACATGGTCCAGAGCTCCGGTTGGATCGGAGCCGTCGGGAGCTAGGTGTCGGCCCATTCAGCCACGAAGTCCGCCAAGACCTGGGACTTGATGGCCTTCCGAGGGGCGAACGAGATTATCTCGCCCATGATCTCCACAGCCCACTTCGCAATTCTACCCGAGGCCTCTCGGGACTGGATGATCTCTCCCAGGGGGAAGGATGACACCACAGTCACCGGATGAGACTCGAAGTAGTGTCGCAACTTCCGCCGTGTCAGGATCACCGCGTACAGCAGCTTCTGGATTTGTGGGTAGCGGATCTTGGTCTCGGACAGTACCTCACTGATGAAGTAGACTGGCCTCTGGACGGGCAATGCATGCCCTTCTTCTCGTCTCTCAACCACGATCGCGGCGCTAACCACCTGGGTGGTTGCGGCGACGTAGATCAAGAGGGCTTCTCCGGCAGCGGGGGGGGCACCAAGATGGGCGCGCTCGTGAGGAGCGCCTTCAGGTTCCCGAGGGCTTCCTCGGCCTCGGGAGTCCAAGCGAAGCACTCGGCCTTCCTTAAGAGGCGGTACAGAGGCAGACCTCTTTCGCCGAGGCGTGAGATGAAGCGGCTCAGAGCCGCGAGACATCCCATGACCCTCTGTACGCCTTTCAAGTCCTTGATTGGCCCATGCTGGTGATGGCTGCAATCTTCTCCGGGTTGGCTTCGACGCCCCGCTCGGAGACGATGAACCCCAAGAGCATGCCTCGGGGGACCTCGAAGACACACTTTTCGGGATTAAGCTTCACGCCTTTCGCCTTGAGACATCGGAATGTCGCTTCAAGATCGGAAAGGAGGTCGGAGGCCTTCCTCGTCTTGACTACGATGTCATCGACGTAGGCCTCGACCGTTCGGCCGATGTGTTCGCCAAACACATGGTTCATGCATCGCTGGTACGTTGCCCCACATTCCTCAAACCAAACGACATTGTAACATAGCAGTACATGCCGAAGGGTGTGATGAATGAAGTCGCGAGCTGGTCGGACTCTTTCATCCTGATCTGGTAATACCCTGAGTAGGCATCGAGGAAAGACAGGGTTTCGCACCCAGCAGTGGAATCCACGATCTGATCGATGCGAGACAGAGGGTAGGGAACCTTCGGACATGCTTTGTTTAGACCAGTGTAGTCTACACACATCCGCCATTTCCCCCCTTTCTTTCTCACAAGCACAGGGTTGGCAAGCCATTCGGGATGGAATACCTCTTTGATGAACCCTACCGCCAGTAGCTTGTGGATCTCCTCGCCTATGGCTCTGCGCTTTTCTTCGTCGAATCGGCGTAGAGGTTGCTTCACGGGTCGGGCCCCAGCTTGGATATCCAGAGAGTGCTCGGTGACTTCTCTCGGTATGCCAGGCATGTCCGAGGGACTCCACGCGAAAACGTCGGCGTTCGCGTGGAGAAAGTCGACGAGCACTGCTTCCTATTTGGGGTCGAGCTCGGAACCGATCCGGATCTGCTTGGAGGCGTCGTTGCAGGGGTCGAGAGGGACGGACTTGACCGTCTCCGCTGGTTCGAAGATGCCGGTGTGGCGCTTCACGTCGGGCGCCTCCTTAGAGAGGCTCTCCAGGTCAGCGATGAGGGCCTCGGATTCGGCGAGGGCCTCGGCGTACTCCACGCACTCCACATTGCATTCGTACGCGTGTCGGTGCGTGGGCTCGACGGTGATGACCCCTTTGGGGCCCGGCATCTTGAGCTTGAGGTAGGTGTAGTTGGGGACGGCCATGAACTTGGCGTAGCATGGCCTCCCCAGCACTGCGTGGTAGGTTCCTCAAAACCCGACCACTTCGAACGTGAGGGTCTCCTTTCGAAAGTTGGAGGGCGTCCCAAAGCAGACGGGTAGGTCGAGTTGTCCGAGGGGTTGAACGCGCTTCCCGGGGACGATCCCATGGAAAGGCGCAGCGCCCGTCTGGACCGAGGACAGATCGATCCGTAGAAGCCCGAGGGTCTCGGCGTAGATGATGTTGAGGCCGTTGCCTCCGTCCATGAGGACCTTGGTGAGCCTGACGTTGCCGATGATTGGGTCGACAACGAGTGGGTATCTCCCTGGGCTCGGCACGTAGTCTGGATGGTCGGCCTGGTCGAAGGTGATGGGCTTGTCGGACCAGTCTAGGTAGACTGGCGCCGCCACCTTTACTGAGCAGACCTCCCGACGCTCTTGCTTGCGGTGCCGAGCCAAGGCGTTCGCCACTTGCCCGCCGTAGATCATGAAGCAGTCGCGGACCTCGGGGAACCCTCCTGCCTTGTGATCTTCCTCCTTCGCGTTGTCGAGGGCCTTGCCACCCTCCGCGGGTGGCCCGGCCTTGTGGAAGTGTTGTCGAAGCATGGCACAATCCTCAAGGGTGTGCTTGACGGGCCCCTGATGATAGGGGCACGACTCCTTGAGCATCTTGTCGAAGAGGTTGGCACCTCCGGGAGGTTTCCGAGGGTTCTTGTACACGGCGGCGACAAGGTCCGCGTCGGCGGCGTCGCGTTTCGCTTGCGACTTCTTCTTGCCTTTCTTCTTGGTGCCGCGCTGAGTTGATGCCTCGGGATCATCTTCCGGTGGGCGGCCCTGGGGCTGCTTGTCCTTCCGGAAAATGGCCTCAACCGCCTCCTGGCCGGAGGCGAACTTGGTGGTGATGTCCATCAGCTCGCTCGCCCTGGTGGGGGTCTTGCGACCCAGCTTGCTCACCAGGTCGCGGCAGGTGGTGCTGGCGAGGAACGCGCCGATGACATCTGAATCGGTGACGTTGGGCAGCTCTGTGTGCTGCTTCGAGAATCGCCGGATGTAGTCCCAGAGAGACTCTCCCGGCTGCTGGCGGCAGCTTTGGAGATCCCAGGAGTTCCCAGGGCGCACGTACGTGCCCTGGAAATTGCCGGCGAAGGCTTGGACCAGGTCGTCCCAGTTGGAGATCTGCCCCGGGGGCAGGTGCTCCAGCCAGGCTCGAGCGGTGTCGGAGAGGAACAGGGGGAGGTTGCGGATGATGAGGTTATCATCGTCCGTTCCACCCAGTTGGCAGGCCAGCCGATAGTCCGCGAGCCACAGTTCCGGTCTCATCTCCCCCGAGTACTTTGTGATAGTAGTCGGGGTTCGGAACCGGGTTGGGAACGGTGCCCGTCGTATGGCGCGGCTGAAAGCTTGCGGACCGGGTGGTTCGGGCGAAGGGCTCCGATCCTCCCCGCTGTCGTAGCGTCCCCCACGCCTGGGGTGGTAGCCTCGGCGCGCCCTGTCGTCGAGGTGGGCTCGACGGCTGTGATGATGGCGCTCGTTGCCGAGGCGACCCGGGGCCGCAGGCACTGTGTTGCGCGTGCGCCCGGAGTGGACCGAGGCTTCCCGCATGAATCGGGAAGTCGCGGCGCGATGTTCCGAGGGGAACCCCTGCCTTCGGGAGGCAGAGCTTTCGGCCCTTCGGACCGCGGCGTCCTCCAGGAGATTCTTGAGCTCTCCCTGGATATGCCGCCCCTCGGTGGTTGATGGCTCCGGCATCGTGCGGAGGAGTATTGCCGCTACAGCCAGGTTCTGGCCGACTCCACTGGAATCCGGCGGTGGCCTCACCCTGACGTCGTCGGCGATGCGGTGCTGGATGTCCTGGGGGAGATGACGCGCTTCTCCGGCCGGGGGTTGGACCGCCCATTCCTGCCCGATGTCCCGGCGGATCGGCACAAGCGTTCCTGCTCCCTCGTCGAGCCTGGCCTGCCTCTCGCGGATTTGCTCGAGCTGTGGGTCAGGAACCCCCGCCGGGACGGGGACCACAGCTAGCTCCCGAAGGATGTCAACGCGAGGCACGAGCCTAGGGGGATCACCGTTTCCCGGCATACCAAGATGGTTGCCTTCACCGGGACCCCCTAGATCGACGTGGAAACATTCACGACTTGGGCCGCGGTCCTCGTTGTCGAGGCCGTGGCTGCCGCCGGAACAGTCGGAAAGGCAGTAGTCACATGCGGTCATGAAGTCCCGCACGGCACTGGGGTTACCAAGTCCGGAGAAATCCCAACAGAGGTCGGGCTCGCCACCTTCCTCGGACCCCGAGGGCTCGTAGGTCGAGTCAGTCGTCAGCCGGTCCCAGGGTGACCGCACACGATACCCCAGAGGGTTTGGACTCGTCTCTATGAGAGTGATCACCGAAGTGGAGTCGCTTGGTGGGTCAAGGCTGAATCCAAAAGACGCGAGATGGGAATCGGTCGGTACCTTTCGGTCGACGGGCGGTGACAAGGTCGCGTCTGGGACTGACTGCACCGTTGTCTCAGATACGAGGGTGACACCAAGCAAATCCTTTGCGAGCGTGCTGGTGTCGTGCGTTTGCTTGAGATCGGCGTGTTGCGGGGAGGCGGCGCTCGTCTTCATCTCAGATGCGAGATCGATGCCCGACGCGCCCTCCGTTGGGGCGCCGGCGACGGCGACTCGCTCGACAGCCAACGAGGTGCTGCTTCCCGCTTGGCCTTGGTTGCCCCGCCTCCTCCTCCGTCGGTGGGGGAGGGGACGGGACAAGCCCGAATGTCGTCCTTCCACCACGTGGGGAAGGCGTCGTCGATTTCCCCGCTGGCGAGCGGGTTGTCGACCGCCATTGTCGCTGTCGTGCGACGGGGGAAGGAGTATCATGTCGTAGCTGCCGTCGAGGGACATGAACTCAAGATTCCCGAAACGGAGCACCGTCTCGGGCCGGAAAGGTTGATGGAGACTGCCCATCTGGAGCTTGACGGGAAGCTGTTCGTCAACATGCAGCAGGCCCGTACCTGGCGCGCCAACTGTCGGTGTTTCGAAACCCGGGGGGTCCCTGGACCGACGAGTGAATTGTCGCCGCGTGCCCCAGCCCAGATGGGTCGACACGAGGCGGAATGTGGAGGGGAGAAAGGAAGCAGCCGGGGGAGGCAGGCGTGAGAGAGTGGATCCCGCGGCCTTCGTGTTAGCCCCACGCCTGAGTCGGGTGCGCTTGCAGTAGGGGGATACAAGCGTCCACGCGGGAGTGGGAGCGAGCGGCCTTGCGCGAGCGCCGTCCCGTCCTTCTCCGCGCGGGCCAACCCTATGTAAGAGGGCCCTGGTCCTCCCTTTTATAGGCGTAAGGAGAGGATCCAGGTGTACAATGGGGACTGTAGCAATGTGCTAACGTGTCTAGCGGTGGAGAGCTAGCGCCCTAAGTACATGCCATCGTGGCAGCCGGAGAGGTCTTGGCGCCCAGTTCGCGTGGTGTCGTGGCCGTCGGAGGAGTACTAGAGCCTGGTGGGAGGACAGCTGTTGGGGCTGTCGAGTCCTTGCTGACGTCCTCTTGCTTCTGTAAGGGGGCTGAGAGCCGCCGTCGTCACAGGGCATGTGAGGCGCCATCATTACTCGCATGGTGGAGCGAGCCAGATGGGACGCCGGTCTGGTTCCCCGTAGCCCGAGTCAGCTCGGGGTAGGGTAATGATGGCGCTTCCTGTTGACGTGGTCGGTCCAAGCCCTAGGCTGGGCGAGGTGGAGGCTCCTCCGAGGTCGAGGCCGAGCCCCCGGGTCGGGCGAGGCGGAGTTCGTCGTCTTCCGGGGTTGACCTCATGTCCAAGCCCTGGGGTCGGGCGAGGCGGACTTCGCCGTCTTCCGGGGTTGAGCCCATGTCCGAGCCCTGGGTCGGGCGGAGCGGAGTTCGCCGTCTTCTGGGGCTGAGCCCGAGTCCGAGCCCTGGGTCGGGCGGAGCGGAGTTCGCCGTCTTCCGGGGCTGACCCCGAGTCCGAGCCCTGGGTCGGGCGGAGCGGGAGTTCGCCATCTTCCGGGGCTGAGCTCGAGTCTGAGCCCTGGGTCGGGCGGAGCGGAGTTCGCCGTCTTCCGGGGCTGAGCCCGAGTCCGAGCCCTGGGTCGGGCGGAGCGGAGTTCGCCGTCTTCCGGGGCTGAGCCCGAGTCCAAGCCCTAGGGTCGGGCGAGGCGGAGTTTCCTATGACGCCCAAGGCCGGCCTTGGCTGCTGTCAGCCTCACTCTATCGGGTGGCTCAGCAGTCGGAGCGGCGCAGATGGCGCTGTCCTCTTGTTAGACCGGTCAGTAGAGCGGCGAAGTGACTGCGGTCACTTCGGCTCTATCGACAGGAGGGCGTGCGTTAGGATAAAGGTGTCAGGCCACCTTTGCATTAAATGCCCCTGCGATTTGGTCGGTCGGCGTGGCGATGTGGCCAAGGTTGCTTCTTGGTGAAGACTGGGCCTCGGGCGAGCCGATAGTGTGCCCGTTGCTGGAGGGGGGGTCCTCGGGCGAGACGTAGGTTCTCCGGGGTCGACTTCCCTTGCCCGAGGCTAGGCTCGGGCGAGGCACGATCGTGTCCCTTGAATGGACCGATCCTTGACTTAGTCGCACCCATCAGGCCTTTGCAGCTTTGTGCTGATGGGGGTTACCAGCTGAGATTTAGGGGTCTTGAGGGTACCCCTAATTATGGTCCCCGACAGATATATACTGATACTAGTTATGCTACACAGTCTTTGTATTTATGCAATACGGAACACTGCATAAAAAAACTGCCACGTGGTACACTGGTAGACGCATCTCTAGATTTGAGTATAAAAACTTTAAGTTTTGAGCGTAAAACCCTTCAGTTATGTGCGTAAATATCCAGCCATGGAGAAAGGTTGGTAACTCTGGTGCGTTGTATTCACGGTCCTATTTTTATGGTAGATCCAAAAATTATTGGATTCGAATGCATGCAGTTTCTATTTTTGTGCAGATCTCAAAAATTATGGCAGATCGTGGAAGTTTCCATTACATGCACGTAAATTATAGATGATATTTTCCTTTCCACGACATGCATGCAAAAAATAGGATGACCTGATTCACGTAGAACATAAATTCTTATACAAAGTCACATAAATACATAAATTGTGTAGCATAATTGATAAAAAATATAATATCGGTTCCATTAACAGGCCCCACGAGAATTAGGGACAATTTTATGACAAACGTAAAAATCGTATTCATCGTCGTAAAAACCATCATAGGAATGCATAAATAGTGTAAATAGAAGACATAAAATATAATCATCGAGACATCGATGGCATAAACATGGATCAGATAGCTCGTCGCTAGAGGATGATCCCAAGACTGCTAGATCAAAGGACACCACCGAAGCCACCGAATCGTAGAAATTGGTCATTGAAGGACGCCAGAACCACCCACACCTCACGTGGCCGCTATCGTCGGAGACGACCGTGCCTCACGCGGCCGCCGGAGCGACCCACATCTCCCGTGGACACCACTGCCGCTGCCGAAGCCTGGGGTGCGTTGTCACCGGGCCTGGGGTGCGTTGTCACCGCTCGTCCGCTTCGGGAGTGCCGTCGCCGCTTGCCTGCCTGCCTCGGGAGCGTTGCCGCCGCTCGTTCCTGAGGGAGTGCCGAAGCTGGTCACTCGCCTCAGGGTGGCATCGCCGCTCACGCCTGAGGGAACTGCCACCGCAGCTAAAACCTAATTCCTGGCGGCCTTGAGGTGTTTTTATAGCTACCCAAATTTGATGCGGCTGAACCTATATATATATATATATATATATATATATATATATATATATATAGGGCAGGTATAACGGGAGCCCTGGGCTTCCAATAGTTAAAGGAAGCCCAGGCCGACCACCCCTGCAAACTGGTTCAACCAGCGCGCCCAAACAGGCTGTCGGGTGCGCCACCTGCCCCACGTCTGTTAGCGCAAAAAAAGGAATGCATGCATGAGTCAAACACGATCCAATGCATGCGCATAAATTTAGGAAAGATATGTGCGGCAGTTCCTGTTTTTAAAATCCTTTATTTCCTCCATAAATTTAGGATCGCTGCAACAGCCATGCAGCTAGACGCGTAAGGACCATTTTATGATATATACTGAGACTAAATATGCTACACTGTGTTAATAATTATGCAATTCGATATACTGCGTAAAAATCTGTTACCAGCTGCATGCACACGAATTTATGATAAAAATAATGTGCAATGAAAGGAAATGAATTACACGCATAGAAACAAAAAATCGTATTTAATGTTTTATTTCCTTCATAAATATAAGATCCCTCCAACAGCCATGCAGCTAAAACACATTAAATCTAGTTTATGATATATACTGATACAAATTATACTACATGGTGTAGGTATTTATGCAATTCGTTACACTGCATAAAAAATCTGGCATGTTGTTCACTGGTGGACGCACCTCCGGGTTGGAGCGTAATAACCTTAAGTTTTGAGCATAAAATCCCTCAATTATAAGCGTATATACCGAGCCAATGTGAGAGGTTGATAGCTCTAGTAGGTTGTTATTACGATCCTATTTTTATGGCAGATCCGAAAAACATGGCAGTCGCATGCATGCGGTTATACAGATCCTAAAATTATGGCAAAATGCATGCATGAGTCAAACACGTTCCCTTGCATGCGCGTAAATTTAGGAAAAATATGTGTGGCGGTTTCTATTTTAAATGCTTTATTTTCTCCATAAATTTAGGATCGTTGCAACAGACATGCAACTAAAACTCGTAATGACCATTTTATGCTATATACTGATACTAAATATGCTACACTGTGTAGATAATTATGCAATTCGGTATACTGCGTAAAAATCTGCTACAGGCTGCATGCACACGAATTTATGATGGAAAGAATGTGCAATGAAAGGAAATGAATTGCATGCATAGAAACAAAAAATCACATTTAATGTTTTATTTCCTTCATAAATATAGGATCCCTCCAACAGCCATGCAACTAAACGCATTAGAACTAGTTTATGATGTATACTGAAACAAATTATACTACACGGTGTAGGTATTTATGCAATTCCTTACACTGCGTAAAAAATCTGGCATGTTGTTCACTGGTGGACGCATCTCCGGGTGGAGCGTAAAAAACTTAAGTTTTGAGCATAAAATCCCTCAATTATAAGCGTAAATACCGAGTCAATTAGAGGTTGATAGCTTTAGTAGGTTGTTATTACGATCCTATTTTTATGACAGATCCGAAAAATATGGCAGCCGCATGCATGCGGTTTCTATTTTTATACAGATCCAAAAATTATGGCAAAATCGTGGGAGTTTCCATTGCATGCGCGCAAATTAAGAACAGCATAAATCAAGGAATTGCCTTTCCAATGTGCATGCAGTAAACTGATATACGAAATCTGTGTTAAAGCATAAAATCATACAGTTTTTAGCGTAAATAATACATGTGGTAGGCATAAAACACAATAAACGAAAAGAAAAAATGCGCCGGATCAGAGGATGTCACGCGCGATCATCGCTGCGCGCATCTCGCCCCTTCCGTGACGTCGCTCGCTCGAACATCGCGCCTCATGCGTCGCCGTCGCTACTCGCACGTCGACGGGCGTCGCTTGCTCGCCGGCCTTGGAAGTGCCGCCTCCTCGGGGCTTCGGGGACGCCGCCGCTTGCCTACACAAGGGCCTCGCTGCGGATCGAGAAACCTCCGCCACCGTGCGTCGAGGTAATGGAGTTGCGGCCACCGGCCTGGGATCCGCCGCCGCTCGCCCTCTGGATCGGGGGCCGCTACCGCCGGCCTGGGAACCGCCGCCACCGCATGTCGAGGTCGGGGAACCACGGCCACCGCCGCGCGCGCTATCGGGCAACCGTCGTCGCTAATGAATCGAGATGGGGCGTGAAAAACTGAACCCTAGCACTCCGGGTCCTGTTTTATAGACGTCCGGATGTGGTCCGGCTCGACCGGATTGCACTGTCTGGCCCGGGCTTCCTTTAGTTATTGGAAGCCCAGGGCTCCTAATATACAATCTATATATATATATATATATATATATATATATATATATATATATATATATATATATATATATATATATACACGCGCGCGCGCGCGCAGCAGGACTCGAGAATTATATTGTAGATGTTGGATTTACATGTATACGTACGTGTATCATGAATGCCATGAGACAAAAAGAACGCACAATGCAAAGATTATATAAAGCTAACCAGAGCTGACCTATACGTGTAGCCAATTAACTCGATCGCTTATCTCCATCTTAATCAATTAATGATTCACATAATCTATTGATGTACGACGTTGTAGCTTTAGCTACCTAGATATATAGATATGGAATAAATTGGTTACTAGTAGATCGAGAATCCTTCTAGATGACATAAAGGTTTATACAGATTGCAATTGCAATGATTATACAAACATTGCCCTGTCCTTCCTGCTCAAGCAACATGTCTCTGCAATACGACATTATTATATTTTCTTTCATATATATATATATATATATATATATATATATATATATATATATATATATATATATATATATATATATAGGGAAGAGGTAATGAAAGCCCTGGGCTTCCCTTACTAATGGAAGCCCCAGCCAGGACGCGGTCAACCCAGCACCCGCGCAGCCATGCAGTCAACAGCCAGGAATTCAGGACGATAAGCGCGTAAGGCAATATACGAATGAATATATATATGGATAAAGATGCGTAAACCATGCATAAAGGAATCTTTTGACGCCCGAAACACGTGGAATGAATATGACACTGTGGACAGGGTTTACGACTGCATAATGACATGTACTTGACAACATAAATCATGCAGTATGTGGTTCTGGTTCTGGCTCGGGCGGATTCCAGCGTAAACCGTGAGCTAAAACAGCGTAAATGAGTTCGAAATTTAGCGTAAATCCTATTTCTGTTTTGTAACAACAAACGGGGCCTAAAATTACGGCGTGAAAATCGCGTGCAACCGATCGTGCGCGGGTCCTTGCTCGGGCCGATTCCAGCGTAAACCATGAGCTAAAACAGCGTAAATGAGTACAGAATTTAGCGTAAATCTTATATATGTTTTGTAACAGCAAATGAAGCCTAAAATTACGGCGTGAAAATTGTGTGCAGCCGATCGTTCACGGGTTCTGGCTCGGGCGGATTCCAGCGTAAAACGTGAGCTAAAACAACGTAAATTAATACGAAATTTAGCGTAAATCATTTATCTGTTTCGTAACAACAAATAGGTCCCGAGATTACGACGTGAAAATTATGTGCGGCCGAGTGCGCAGGTTCTGGCTCGAATGGATTTTAGCGTAAACGTGAACCTAAACATCGTAAATTAGTACGAATGTTAGCGTAAATCGTATATCTGTTTCGTAATGGCGAATGGAGCCGAAATTTACGGCGCGAAAATCACGCGTCACCGGACGTACGCGGGTTTTGGCTCGGACGGATTTATGCGTAAAACGTGAACCAAAACAACGTAAATGAGTACGAATTTTATAATATAATTGAAACAATTCTAAGACGATATTATATTATTACGAGCAGAATGTCAAAGTATTTTTAGTCTAAAACAGATATAATATATTGTTAACAACAAACAAGCACATGCAGGGAAACACCAATACTAGCTATATGTGGACATGTGAAATGCTATCTAGTAGAAGCAAAAACAAGGTAATGCAATACAACATGCTTTAGTGGCTTATCAAATAACTGAATTTATCCCTCATGTCCTAGCACTCAGTCTTGTTAGGCCACTGACCAAGCTGTATTGCTCATCTTCTCGAAGGTGTTGTTTACAATGACCAATTCATCAATGCCAAGAAACACCTGCAAATATTAGAAAATATTAAGAGTTGATATCATTATACATCATCAAGGTTTACCATAGAAGTGTCTACAACAATTCCAACAAAGAAATGTTTAGTAAATTAGAATCAGACAGTGATCATAAATAGTAGTAATTGGTAAAAGTCTATCTACTATAGCATACGGCATTGACGATCACAACAAAAATAGTATTAATAACTGAACCTGTACACATACATGTAAGATGCAAAAGTCTATTAGGAGGCGAGCAGGCCAGCTACTCTGGCCATGGCTGTGTAGCTCTGAATCGCTCTCACCGCTTGAAGTCGCTGGCCGTGAGTTTACTATATAGGCGAAAAAAGAGGATGCGATGAGGATAATGTGGACGAGCAATCAACATCTAGTACTACATCTCGGAGCCACTACATGGAGAATCTGAGACCTTTTATTTCCATCGCACCCACTGGCTTGAAGAATCGGGGACAGCGGGGACCGGAAGACCCCAGATGTATCTGCACGGGCGGGCAAACCAAAGTAGGGCGGCAGGTCACAGAACTTGACCTGTGGAGCGTGGGCGGTGGGGGATCCGGAACTAGGCTACCGGGGGGGCGCTGCCGTGTCGAGCCAACGCCGGAGAGCCCCCGAGGTGGCGAGCAGCAGAGCAGGAGATCCGGACGCCGGTGGCCGGTGCCTAGGCAGCTGGCCGAGTCTGGAGAGGGCGAGGGGCGAACAGATCTGGGCTAGGAGGCACCTCTGGAACGATGACAGGGAGGCGATCGTCATGGATCGCGTCTATGGGACGCTTGTCCGCCGCGCTCGCTCGTGTCGCGCAACCGCCGCCACTGAAACCCTAGACTCAGCCATCGCGCGGAAGGCCAGGTAGAGCGGTTGGTTTTATACAATGGTACATGAGCGTAAACTTGTGTATAACTAAGCGTAAACATTATAGTGGGTGGACCGGATGGTCGCCTGGTCAACCGAGCGGGTGGTCGGGGCTTCCTGTAGTTAAAAGGAGCCCAGGGCTCTAAATACTATATATAGGGAAGAGGTAATGGAAGCCCTGGGCTTCCCTTACTAATGGAAGCCCCAGCCAGGACACGGTCAACCCAGCACCCGCGCAGCCATGCAGTCAATAGCCAGGAATTCAGGACGATAAGCGCGTAAGGCAATATACGAATGAATATATATATGGATAAAGATGCGTAAACCATGCATAAAGGAATCTTTTGACGCCCGAAACACGTGGAATGAATATGACACTGTGGACAGGGTTTACGACTGCATAATGACATGTACTTGACAACATAAATCATGCAGTATGTGGTTCTGGTTCTGGCTCGGGCGGATTCCAGCGTAAACCGTGATCTAAAACAGCGTAAATGAGTTCGAAATTTAGTGTAAATCCTATTTCTGTTTTGTAACAGCAAACGGGGCCTAAAATTACGGCGTGAAAATCGCGTGCAACCGATCGTGCGCGGGTCCTTGCTCGGGCCGATTCCAGCGTAAACCGTGAGCTAAAACAGTGTAAATGAGTACAGAATTTAGCGTAAATCTTATATATGTTTTGTAACAGCAAATGAAGCCTAAAATTACGGCGTGAAAATTGTGTGCAGCCGATCGTTCACGGGTTCTGGCTCGGGCGGATTCCAGCGTAAAACGTGAGCTAAAACAACGTAAATTAATATGAAATTTAGCGTAAATCATTTATCTGTTTCGTAACAACAAATAGGTCCCGAGATTACGACGTGAAAATTATGTGCGGCCGAGTGCGCAGGTTCTGGCTCGAATGGATTTTAGCGTAAACGTGAACCTAAACATCGTAAATTAGTACGAATGTTAGCGTAAATCGTATATCTGTTTCGTAATGGCGAATGGAGCCGAAATTTACGGCGCGAAAATCACGCGTCACCGGACGTACGCGGGTTTTGGCTCGGACGGATTTATGCGTAAAACGTGAACCAAAACAACGTAAATGAGTACGAATTTTATAATATAATTGAAACAATTCTAAGACGATATTATATTATTACGAGCAGAATGTCAAAGTATTTTTAGTCTAAAACAGATATAATATATTGTTAACAACAAACAAGCACATGCAGGGAAACACCAATACTAGCTATATGTGGACATGTGAAATGCTATCTAGTAGAAGCAAAAACAAGGTAATGCAATACAACATGCTTTAGTGGCTTATCAAATAACTGAATTTATCCCTCATGTCCTAGCACTCAGTCTTGTTAGGCCACTGACCAAGCTGTATTGCTCATCTTCTCGAAGGTGTTGTTTACAATGACCAATTCATCAATGCCAAGAAACACCTGCAAATATTAGAAAATATTAAGAGTTGATATCATTATACATCATCAAGGTTTACCATAGAAGTGTCTATAACAATTCCAGCAAAGAAATGTTTAGTAAATTAGAATCAGACAGTGATCATAAATAGTAGTAATTGGTAAAAGTCTATCTACTATAGCATACGGCATTGACGATCACAACAAAAATAGTATTAATAACTGAACCTGTACACATACATGTAAGATGCAAAAGTCTATTAGGAGGCGAGCAGGCCAGCTACTCTGGCCATGGCTGTGTAGCTCTGAATCGCTCTCACCGCTTGAAGCGCTGGCCGTGAGTTTACTATATAGGCGAAAAAAGAGGATGCGATGAGGATAATGTGGACGAGCAATCAACATCTAGTACTGCATCTCGGAGCCACTACATGGAGAATCTGAGACCTTTTATTTCCATCGCACCCACTGGCTTGAAGAATCGGGGACAGCGGGGACCGGAAGACCCCAGATGTATCTGCACGGGCGGGCAAACCAAAGTAGGGCGGCAGGTCACAGAACTTGACCTGTGGAGCGTGGGCGGTGGGGGATCCGGAACTAGGCTACCGGGGGGGCGCTGCCGTGTCGAGCCAACGCCGGAGAGCCCCCGAGGTGGCGAGCAGCAGAGCAGGAGATCCGGACGCCGGTGGCCGGTGCCTAGGCAGCTGGCCGAGTCTGGAGAGGGCGAGGGGCGAACAGATCTGGGCTAGGAGGCACCTCTGGAACGATGACAGGGAGGCGATCGTCATGGATCTCGTCTATGGGACGCTTGTCCGCCGCGCTCGCTCGTGTCGCGCAACCGCCGCCACTGAAACCCTAGACTCAGCCATCGCGCGGAAGGCCAGGTAGAGCGGTTGGTTTTATACAATGGTACATGAGCGTAAACTTGTGTATAACTAAGCGTAAACATTATAGTGGGTGGACCGGATGGTCGCCTGGTCAACCGAGCGGGTGGTCGGGGCTTCCTGTAGTTCTCTATTTAACTACAGGAAGCCCTGACCAGGTGTGCAGACCGCACCGGAGCCCTGGGCTTATTGTACCTACCTGTGCTTACGCTAAATTATAATACGAGTTATGCTGATGTGTGTATCAGTTTATGCAAATATAGTCTGCGCATATTACGTGAATCGGGCCCACGCCGTCACTATAAAAACACCCCCCACGCTGCCAGAGATTAGGTTTTAGCGGCGGCGGCGGTTCCCTCGGGCGTGCGAGGAGGCGCCCGTGAGCAGGAGAGCCCCGGTCGCCGCGGCGCTCTCCAGCCGGCGGATTGGCGGTCGTGGAGGGGGCGCGAGGAGGAGCCTCAGCGTCCGCGGCGGTACAGCTTCAGGAGGCACCGGTCGGGCGCGGCGGAGTGGGCGGCGGTGGTGCTGTTCATGGTGCTTGCGGTCGTGGTGCTGCTGGGCGCCGTGGCCGTCCTTGTGGTGGTGGTGCTGCTGCAGCCCCGCGTGTCGTACGTGGCGATGTAGGCGGGCTGGCGGTGCTCTGCGCCTACCCGTTCCGTGTGCCCGCCAGGGGCGTCCTCCCGCTGGCGTACGTGGCGCGCGCGCAGGGCGCCCCGCTGGGCGACGCCGGCAGCGCCGCCATGGAGGCCGCGCTCCACGACGGCGTGGTGCCGTTCCGGGTGGATGGGGAGGCCCGGACGCGATGGAAGGTCGCGGGGATCATCGGCGTCGACCAGTGGACGCGCCTGGCGTGCCAGCTCCGCTTCTTCTGGCCCAACGGCACCGTACTCCCCTTCAGATGCATCTCCAAGTCCAAGTTCTTGTTCTTCTGACCGCCGTGCCCTCTGTATTGATGATGTACGATAAAATTTGTACCCATTTACGCTGTTTGGTTCACGTTTTACGCTAAAATTTGACCAAGCCAAAATCCGTGCACGATCGAACGTGATCAATCTACGCTGTTTTAGCCAATATAGGATTTACGCTAAATTTCGTATTCATTTACGATGTTTTAGCTCATGTTTTACGCCGGAATCTGCCCTAGCCAGAACCCGCGCACGATTGGGTGCACGCGATTTTCACGCCGTAATTTTGGGCTTCGTTTGCTGTTACAAAACAGATATATGATTTACGCTAAATTTCATACTCATTTACGATGTTTTAGCTCACGTTTTACGCTGGAATCCGCCTGAGCAGAACCCGCGAACTGTGGCTATAAATTAAAATTTATTTCCTTCTACTAATGCTCCTCGAACCGTAACTGTCCCTTTATTTACGCGATTATGCAGCACGTATTTCCTTATATCAAACTGGTCAAGATTTATATAATGCATGGTTTATGCTATCATGTTGCACATCGTTATGCAGTCGTAAACGGTGTGCACATGGTAATATTCGTTTCCGTGAGTCAAGGTACAAAATATCCCTTCTATGCATGATTTATGCACATTACTACATATATTTATGTGTGCGTATTTGTTTTCTCCCGTAACTGCACCTTTATTTACGCGCATGAAGAGCACGTCTTTCCTTATCTCAAAACCGGTGGGAGCTTTTAAATGTTTGCATGGTTTACGCTATCATGTATCACAGCGTTATGCAGTCGTAACCGGCAAGCACATGCAAATATTCATTCCCGTGATTCGTGGCATAAAAGATTCCATTTATGCATGAGTTATGCACATTTGTACATATATTTATGCGTGCGTATATCGCATGTTGCGTCTCAGCCGGGATACGTGGCTATCCTATGCATGGCTGACGCAAGCTGACGTCCAGTGGGCTGAACGTGACCTGATCGTGCGCGCGATTCCTGGCATGCAAAGATTCCATTTATGCATGAGTTATGCACATTTGTACACAAATTTATGCTTGCGTAATTGCATGTCGCGTGTAAGGCGGGATACGTGGTTATCCTTTGCATAAATGGCGCAGGCTGGCGTCCAGTGGACCTAACGCGACCCGTTCGGTCTCCCTGGCTGGGGCTTCGCCCACTAACGGAAGCCCAGGGCTTCAGATAGATGCGGGGGAGCCCCGGCCAGGTTACGTAGCGAGCCAAGCCTGGTCGGACCGAATGGAGCGATCTAGGCGGCCCGCATTTGTGGACTGCATTTACACAAGTATAACAACTAGTAAAAATATGTGTAACAAAACGTGGGCCATTACTTGGTACGTGGACCGGTGACGTGTCACCCGAGAATTGGGGAAGCGGATTTAAACAGACAGTTACGACATCATAAACCTACGTATAACTTTGCATAAATGGTTGTATGCCCATGATCAGCGCGCCCACGATCCTATAATGAAGCAGATAATGGATATGCGCCGTGAATATAGCGTCCACGACAATGGATATGCGCATGGGCAAAAGGAAATATGCATAAGCTTCCAAAAAAGGTAGACAGTATGAACCATTTGTTAGGGCGTGCCTGGCTGAAGGGCGTAATCTGATCTGGAAGATGGCGGCGCCACTGGGTAAAGAGTCAATCAATGAGTATACGATGCCGACTTCAGTTCATCGAACAAATCCATGCTTGGATATCGTAACAATGGTGCAGGAAGAACAACAAGGAGAAAACCAGTTTACATCGGATGCAAGTGCGCATACGCAAACAGCTACTGCCCTAGGGGCAATTACTCCACCAGCAGCTTTGAGGGCCCCGGGGGTTGATGATCAGACCACATTTGAGGCATCGAGGATGACAGTAAATCAAGGAGGATAGCACCTTAATATTATGCGTACTATTGGTGAGCATGAACAGGACACACCAGTGATTCTGCAGAGACATGTAAGTACTATTTAATTGATTTGGATTTTCAGTATTGTAGGTTAAATTGTATACGATAGAATGCAGCTAGATGGTGTGAAAATATTATATTGTGCATATGAAGTAAAGTTATGCAGGAAACCATACATCATACATGTTATTATATTTTAATTTTTTGCACAGGAAGATACAATTGATCCGAGGTTGGTACCTAAAGTTGGTATGATATTCAGTGGTGTGGATGAAGCATATAAATTTTATAGTAGATATGCATATGAAGTTGGATTTCCATTGAAAAAGTATAGGGAACGGAAAAATTGTAAGTGGTTGAATTGCTCGATGGAAGGCAAGAGTGCAGTAAGGGGAATATCAAACCCAAAGGTACATAATACCAGCTCGAAGCGGACACAATGCAAGGCCGGTATGAAACTTAAAAAAATTTATGATGATGCAAAAGAGACAGTTATATCAGTGCGTATTGATCTGTTGCACTTGGATCATAATCATGAATTTTTTAAGAAGGATACCGAAAAGAATCAATTACAATGCAACAAGACGCATGATCCTGAGTACATGGAGTTCATAAGTTCAATGCAGGAGAGTCGAATCCCGCAACATTGTATTATGGATTATGTATCAGAAATGCACGGTGGTCCTGAGAGTGTGCCTGTAACAGCATAGGACATGTATAACCTGTAAGTTTATAATATGTTTAGATTGTAATTCAGAATTGAAATTTGCAAAATGTTGGATTCGCCTAATGCTAAATGTTGACAATAATTTCAGGAAAAAGGCAAAGCAACGAGAAAGAAATGCAAATGATGTGGCAAAGCTGCTATCTTTTTTTTGCATCATGCAAAAAGGATAATCCACAATTTTTCTCTGACTTCCAATTGGATAAAGAAGGAAAGATTTTGAGCATATTTTGGTCACATGCAAGCGAGCAAGGGGATTACATGGATTTTGGTGACGTAGTTACATTTGACACAACACATAAGACTAATCTGTATGAAAAAACACTAGGTATGTTTGTTGGTTCAAATCACCACCTCCATTGCACTATATTTGCTTTCACATTGTTGGGGGATGAAACTGTTGATACATTTGAATGGGTATTCAACGCCTTCAAAACATGCATGGGAACCGAAGGGCCACGAGTGATGCTGACAGGTACGACTGATAATAATGAAGGAAATGTATATACATAAAATATGTCTTAAATTTGATCTTATTTTCTTTATAACATGGAATAAGATTCATACAATTTTGACATATATGAATGCAGATCAAGATCCTGCAATGCCAGTAGCACTCGAGAGGGTTTTCCCACACACAATACATCGATTGTGTCTATGGCATGTGCAAAATAGGTATATGCCTTTTCTAAACGAGTTATATGCAAGGTTTGAGGAAATGGACTTTAAGACACGGTTCCAATCTATAATACATCATCCTTTGACTGAGTTGGAGTTTGAGACTGCATGGTCAATGCTACTTGAAGATTTCCATCTGCACGATAACATTACTCTCAATAAGATGTATGGAATACATAAGGATTGGGTGCCTGCATTTTTCAAGAATCATTATTGTGGTCTAATGTTGTCTACACAGCGTAGCGAAAGCATGAACAGGCTTGTGAAAAGTGCACATGTCGATGCAAACACTCCACTCCATCAATTCGCCAAGCAAATGTTGAAGCTTCTACACAGTAGAAAGATGAAAGAGTCAAAAGAAGCAATGGGAAGCATGGTGAGGATAAATTGTTATGTTGTACATTTATACCTTAATATAAGTGTCATCTAATTTGCATTATATACGCCACAGGGTCAAAAGGAAACGAACACGCTCTACATGTTTGAGATAAGGGTTGCAAGAGCATACACAAGGGCTGTGATGAATAAATTCCAGGAATCTTTGAAATATGCAACTGCATTCAAGATAATGCATGATGAAGGGGGTGCAAATGATTGGGTAGTGCAGCATACAACAAGATCGAATAAAATTGTGTGGGGACAACACCAATTCAAAGTGACAGCTGATGAAGATGCAGGAAAGTATACTTGTGAATGCAAACATTGGGAACATACAGGTATGGAGTACGAAATAGTAAATATATACATTGAAAACATATAAAAAAATTCTTATGATCGTTATTGTTTTCATAGGGCTATTCTATGTACATGTACTACGCGTTTATGCATCTTCACATTGAACGGATACCAAAAGAATACATTTTACAAAGATACACCTACTCTGCAAGGCAAGATGTTCCATTTTCAAGAGATGATAGGAATTTGAAGGGGAAGGATGGAGAAACAAAATCATATAGACAGAAGATGTTGCTAAAAAGGCAATGAAAGTAGTGCATCATGCTAGTTTATCCAAGGCAGGCAGTGATAGAGCCCTAGCAGTAATGGATGAGTTCTCGAGGTACTTCCGCGTTTGGAGACAGATATAGAAGTTGAGAAGACATGTGGAACTAGTGGAGGAGATGGTATACAGGTATGTAATGTTTTAATATGTATTTTGTAACAAATTATTCATCATAATTTATTGATGAGGTATGAAACAATAAAATTTCAGGACGATGATGAAGACAATAGAGACATCGGAAGAGATGGTGAATTGGATGAAAGGAATAACAAGGTTTTGATCATATTGTTGTGAATGTTTATTTGTAAATGATGTATACTGAGCTTTCAACCAATTTTTCAGAAAATTCAAGACGTATCTAATATACTTGAACAGGGTGTGGACAATGTTCAAATACCTATGCCAATACGTCCATTAGAAGAGGTAATATCTTTAACAACTATATTGATTTGCGGTTATACATATAAATGATTTATAGGTTTGTGTTATTGGCTTATGATTGAGCTTAAAATGTGTTGGCAGGTATAGGTTAATTTGCAGGATCACGCAAATATGAATGAGAGTGGTGACAATGAACAAAATGATCATGCTAGAAAGGTAATAATGGTATTATACTGAATGTTGGACTGCATAATATTATATGCTGAGAAATATTTACTTTTGAATTGCAGAAACTGGATTTTGCAGTCGATGGGATAAGCTTGGCAAGACCAAATAACTCAAAACCAAAAGGAAGAACAATAAAGGGGAGTGAACAAAAGGTTATTAAATTGGGAGCAAAAGGTACAAAGAAAATGATCAGGAAATGCCAGAAGTGTGGAATTGCTGATGGTCACAATAGTAGGACATGTTTGTCAATTGAGGAAAATAGATTACGGTTGGCTAGCCTTGTTGGACATAAGAGAGGACGACCTCCTGGATCTAGGAACAAGTGTGGAAGTAACGCTCCTGATTGGAATGAGACAACAACATCAAAAAAACACGCAATTGATTTCGGTAGCAGTGAGTCAGGCAGTGATTAGTCTGTTGTATGTGATACGAATAATTAGTTTTTTGCAATAAACATTGCATGAGTGATAAATGATTCATATATAGGTGGTTGTTGAAATCTAATAAATGTAGCGTATATTGCTTACTAATGTTGCATAATTGGAAGTAAAAAACATCGTATGTAACATGTATGATAATCGTATAATACGTAAACTATATGACCATTCATGTGATGGATGCGCAATATGATTAGAGAATAACAGAATAACAAATAATATAAAAATGATAGGGATACCAATAAGTTTATATACATATTAACCAAAAAGTATAAACTTAAATGAACTGATCGTAATATTAAGAAATGAGGTATTCATATAAGAACTTCATAACATATAAAAAGATCATATTTAAGCCCACAAAAGTGAAAACATCTGATGTTCACACGACAGAAAAGCATCGTCGCAGCATAACCAAAAGTATCCAACCAACTAATGTTCACAGAAATGTACCTGTTGAACAACCTAAGACAAGGTAGCATAACAGCTGTTCTAAAACATCACATATAAGGAAGCTTCCTAACATTGTTAACTAACAAGCATGGCCAAAATACCACAGTACGATACATTGCCCACACCATTGCTTAGTTCTGACACATAGATAACTAATTGCGCGCAAACATAAATCTCTGGATATCTAATGGAAATGGCAGCACCTTGTTCATGCGATGGAATGTGAGTTGATGAAGGGCATGAGCACGTAGGTCTCAGGAATTGTCCTGCAATAAAAGCATAGCATGCATTATACACGTATATAGCTAACATGTACAACGATGGCAACCGGAATATAAAAGAGTTAGCATAATGACTTACTAGTTGAGTGAAAGAAGTTATGACACCTGCATTGTGATCATAATACTTCAGGTAACTCATTACATAAAAGCCACAGTCGTTTGACCCTGTTCTCATTGTTGGGCAATTAGATGGCATATCCATTGGAAAATTACCAAATTTAGGGAAGGTTGCATTGGGGCAAACATGTTGTAACGCTTTGCTCAGCCTACTCATTATAACCCTAGCCCATGGGAATTTCCTTCCACCTAAATAGATTGGGTCATAATGGTAGTCCTTCCATGTGGTGCCACCAAGTTCTATACCATACGGATTTGAATCTAAAATGTGTATACACCGATGCTGTAGGTTGATTACATACAGTGTCCAATGTCCCCTACTAAGCATAGGTACCAATATCTGTTGATGAAAAAAAAATAAGTTACATGTTGCTGTTACAATGTCATGATGGGGTAAAAGGTACAGTTAATATGCTAATGAACCTGGGAACAAAATGTTACTGAGGCTTACCGACTTGCATTTATCCAGATTTACCAATGGAGGCAATGTGTTGTGCAAGCAATTCTGTAACACATTCTGATCAAACGGCTGAGGATTCTTGCTATGGCGTTCCTGCTCTTCAAAATTTAACAGAGCCTAAAAAACCACAAATAGAGTGTGTAAGTATATTCTGTGTATAGTTACAATAACTGTGAAGAAGAACCTACCCCAACATTGACATCAAGTACTAATCTGTTGGATGTCATAGTTCGATGATGATTTTTGGAATCATCACGAACACACAATGAAACACTGCATGAAGAAATTCTCAAGACATTTCCCCTCTACGAAAGATTCATAAATATCGATACAGTTTGCACTGTATTCACAGTAATCTATGATAACCCTGTATGATGAACATAGTTATATATTCATATTGCATAAATGAAACAAACTTATAAATACGGTATTCGTAATTTGTGTAACATGTACCTGCTTTGGTCAATGTCCTTGGAACAAAGTAAATCCCACAGAGAACGAACGCACTCAAGCTCTGTAAGGAGCGGATTAGTTCCAGAAATTGTTGTCCCTTTCAGTGTATCATCCTGAAATGCAACATGGTTATATGTGATTGAACATTAATATAATTAGTTTAATGGCATAAAATGCATTATATAATATGTATGTTATTATACTGACATGAGGAGTTGGGGTCTGATCAAAAACTGGCCCACTGTCATTGTGTTCCATTTCCTCTGTTGCCATTTCACCTCTCTACACAAAGGTATATGATTAGTATAATTATGTAGTATGTATCATAAAATGGAATTATAACATGAGACATGTACTGGTAACAAACATTTTTTTGCGGTGTCACATCAAATTTCGGCAAACGGGTGCAAGCTGGTGTGGTTTGAGGTGTGATATTTGTGTTCCTCAACATGTTGTTTCGAACATCAAAACATAAATCTTGTTGACAAAAAAGTGTGGTTCGTATCCAGCTAAAAAGTAATATGCAAACAATGTACGTAGGATGAGTAAAAAGGTATTTGAGTTGGATATATTACCTGTTGTCCTGTAACAACATCTGATTCGTCAGGACAAGTCTCTAGTACTCTACGGATATGCTGTTGTCTTTCATGAATTTCTTCAAACTGAGTACCACCCAGCTGGGTCTCGAGCTGCGATGCTTGGGATGACATATCCGGTGTGGGTTTGGTGGCATGAACACTGTGTCCTTGTACACAATTATATTGAAAATAATATATGTCAAAACTTGCATTATAGATCAAATGTTGCTGCGTATACTTGAAAAAACAAAATGTTGTTAACTGTACGTATAAAAAAACCATATGCACATGTAGACTGTTAAATGTTCTGAATGTATGACAAGGGATAATTGTATGACTAACCTGCTGAATCAGCCGAATTCCTCGGATGTTGTGGCTCATTTGTCTTGTTTTCTAAATTATCAGAGTCGGCATGTAGTACCTCGTTGATCAACTCTATAAACTTGTCTGCTATGTCGTATTGCTTCTCAACAATTTTGTCAATGCTAGCTTTTATGGCTATGCATGACTTGTCAACCTCCAAGTCATATGCAGCAAGAATGTTTGTGAATTTAGATCGATGACAAGGTGGGAGATCGTTGATCTTACTTGACATCATCTCTTTGATCGATGGAAGTTGGATGTTAAAAGTGGGCCGAGGCGTTGGGGCAGGGCGCGGTGCATCAAAAATGTTGGTCCTGCACTCCGGCTGGTTGTTCAGCAAAATTAATAAGAATCCATGTCCACATTCCTATTCCATTTGTTCCATAAATCTTAATAAACTATGTATATAATACATCATAAACTTGCCTCGGATTGGCGATCGAGCTTAGGTCCAACTGAATAGCATGTCTCGGTCGAGCTTCGGAACTAAAAAATAAAATTAAAGTGAAAGTTGAAATGGACCATGAGTTTGTTATCCAAAAATGGTACTATAAACAAAAGGACATATAATTGACATAAAATTTAGCATAAAATACACTTGATTAAATATGAATAACTTACTTCACAATGTCCAAAAGGCTCGGCCCCATGGCGTACCTTCCTCTTGTCAGCTTTGGTCAAAGCTTTTATGATATTCTTATCAAAGAATTTAATGCGAGGTGTGCCAATCTTATTTTGAGGGGCAGCGGCTGCATGCAGGTGATCCAAGTAATACAACTACATAAAAGAATTACAAAGTTCAATAGCTGTGTAAGTAAACATAACAAACATCATAGAACATGTTACATAATTACACACAGTGAGCACCCAAATATGCAATAAAATGTACATAAGGATAAACACTATACTTACAAGGACAACAATGGAGCATCCGTATATAGTCGTGGATACATTTGTGGTGCTTCGGTTGTGCCACTTCTTCGCAGCTTCACAGAGATCATTAAAAATCAACTGGCACCAGTCAGTCTCATGGAAACGATGCATTTCTTCTGTCAGAAGCACCTCATGATTTGTTATGCCCCAGCTAGCAGTTGGAAACAACAGACGGTTGAATAAAATGAGGAAGAAACATCTGATTGTAAGGTCATCATCCTCGCCTTTCCGTAAACGATCCTATAGAAATGTCACATTGAACTCGTCTTTAGCCAAACCAAGCTCTGCCCTCAAGTTGCTTGCTGCAACTGCTTCGTCAATCCGCAATGGTTTACCATCGCCATGATTTGGTACACCAAGGATAAGATGAACAATGTCCTTTGTGATCTTTAGTTCCTTTCCTGGACCAGGACGAATTGTCATGTCCTTGTGGTCCAGCTTGTCCATCAACCATTGAAGGTGTGATCTACTACACAGCGCATCTACTGTCATATCAAGAATGTTAGAGAAACCTTTACGTCTTATGGCCTCACGTTGTGTTTCGTTCAAAATGTTAATGCTTGCAATGACATCTTGAGGGTTGCACCTCACATTGAGCCTCTGTTATACAATATAAAACATGAAATAATTGTGTTATTATCAAAAAAATAATATTCAGACTCTTACAAATATGAAATTGTTTGTTGAGTATGCATAACACTAACCTGTCGGGGTAGATCCTCATGTTTAATCCTCTTTGTCACAACTTTTCTTAAAACTCTTGTATGGCTTTCAGAAACATTATGCTTCTTCAGAGCTGGCATGAAGTCATCTTCATCAGAATCAAGCTGTACTGTTTCATTGATCAAAGTTTGACTGTCAACATTTGGAGGATTTCCAACTTCTGGACATGGATTAGACTATTCTGCGCACGGAATGTCAACACTGAAACACTCCTGGCTTGACTGAATTGTTATACGTTTGGGGTTATTCGGAGGACGGTCCACGTGCTTCATTTTTTAAATTAAAAGCTGCATACATAGTACACAATATTGTAAAAATTAATCTGTTGGATATGCATATGTATTTATTGCGTGGTATGATTGAATCAATGAACCTAGTTGTTTTAAATACCAAGCATAAAAGCACACTGTATAAATTTTGCATGGCAATAATAATGTCTCAATAAACATCTGAATATATTGTACTCTATTTACATTTGCATACATATACTGACATGTTCAAACATAAGGAAAATCTGAATATGTTTCAATAAAAACAGGCCTTGCTATAACCAATAATGTATTAGCTATAATCATCTGAAATACATAAATATATGCACTAAACATATATGAAAATTTTATATAAATAATATACTCTATGAAAAACAACTAATTGACTGCTCATTTACTAAACACAATTGCATACATGTTTTGACCTGATCTACAATCATAAAAATCTGAATATAGTTGCATATAGTTGCATACATGAAACACATTTGCATACATGTTCTGTCCTGTTATACAGTCATAAACATCTGAATATGTTGCATACAGTTGCATACAGCTGCATACATGAAACACAGTTTGTATACAGTTGCATACATGAAAAAACACAGTTGCATACATGAAACACAGTTGTATACATGTTCTGTCCTGTTCTACAATCATAAAAAAGCACTGTTGCATACAATTGCATACAGTTGCATACATGAAAAAACACATTTGCATACAGTTACATACATGAAAAACAACTAGTTGCATACATGTAATGGCCTGTTCTACAATCATAAAAATATCAATATGTTTCAGAAAAACAAAGCTTGCTGTAAAACATTAATGTATTAACTATATACTAATGAATACATAAATGATTGCATATCACTAACCAGATAAAAAAATATACTCTACCAAAAACAACTAATTGACTGCTTCTTTACAACAATCAGTTGCATACATGTTCTACCCTGTTTTATAATCATAACAAACTGAATATGTTTGAGCAAAACAAAACTTGCTATAAACATTGCTGTATTAACTGTGAACTAGTGTAATAAATAATGTCTATTTTATAATAATAAAAAACTGGATATGATTCAATAAAACAATGCATGCTGTGAATGGTAGTGTATTAACTACAAAATAATGGAATAAATAAATGTATGCAGTCACTAAAAGTTTATGGACTTTTCAATGAATCATATACTCTACAAAAACAACTAGCTGACCACTCAATTACCAATTGAACATCATCTATGAAAAAAACTTTAACTGATATGCATAAACATGTATTCTAATGTGTGTAACCAACTGTGTAAATGTGCGTAAATGTATTAAATCAACTGCATAAATATTTTTCACCCTAGTCGTAATCCTTAGAATGCAGTATGAACAAAAAAAAACAACACATTTGTTGACGGTCGAATTCGATGCCATGAAATGCGCGCGAGCTAGGGTTGGGAAGAACACATCGTAGATGGTTGGGGAAGGGCTACCAGTTGGAGCGGTACCCGTTGACGGCGGTGAATGTGGAAGATGGCGGAGAACGTGGAAGCAGTCGGGTCGGTGGAGAGCGTGGAAGCAGTCGCGTCGGCGAAGAGACAGGGGTTTTTCTCCGGTCTAGACTCCGGTCTCCTGACGCAGCAGCGAGGATATTGGAGCATGGATTGCGGACACCGAGGAGGCGCCGCTCAACTGTCGATTGCGACTGGATCGATAGCGAGCGGCGAGTGGAGCGGAGTCGTCGGGGATGGCTGAGTCGGCGGAGAATCCCGGAGTCGCGCGACGAGGTTGGGGTTTTGAGGTCGTGTAGTCGGTTATGGAAACTGAGACCGGGAGAAAAGGAGGTAATGGCGGAGCACGTCATTATATTTATGGACTCTGAAAAGTCGGTCGGCTGTGGATGGACGTGCGTTCATATTTGGCTGGGGCTTCCTGTAGCTAAATAGAGCCCAGGGCTCTAAATACATATAGTATATATATATATGATCGGTATATTAGGAGCCTAGAGCTTCCATTAATTACAGAAAGCCCCAGCTGCTCCTGATCTGCACCAACCACATCTCCTGATCCGCACCCAACAACCAGGCACCACATCAAACCACCACCACGCGCCTTAGTGTAGCACCCAAAACACTATTTTGGTGAACTAAAGGATTCTCCCAAATAATTTGAGATAAAAAGGATACCAATAATGATATCACACTTCGAGGAAGTGTAACTTTCTTAACTAAATGAATACTAACATTCAAAAGTAGGGCAAAGAAACTGAAATTATGTAATTAGAAATACTTGAATTAAGGCTACCTTAGGTACATATTAACCTATCCTAAACATAAGGAAGTAATCATCCTTGAAGTCACTTCTATCGCCTTTAATAATGTTATTTTCCCTGGAGAGCTAATGTGGGAACCACACTTTATTTTGTGTCTTGACGCCTGATAAATGAAGTAATACAAACATACAAAAATCATATTTTGCCTCTTACTAGAATTTTGTTCAGTACATAGTATTTGGAATTGAAAACCTAAACTCAAATTTGAGAAGAGAAAGAAATTAGAACACGGAAATTAAAACAAAAAGAAAAAAGAATTAACTTGCATGGGCTGCCTCCTTCCCCACTCAACCTAGTTGGTTAATTCCCGTGCCGGCCCAACCTCACCTCTGGCTAGAACTCTGACGGGCGGGCCTTGCGGGTCTGCCACACTGTGCCCTCATCGGGACACTGTCCGTTGGGCCCCCGCATGGCGGCACCTTCCCCGGCTACTGGAGATCTTCTGCACCAAGTCTGCGCTCAACAAACCCCGTGCATGCGCCGCTGATCCTTCAGGGAGGGGATGTCAGCCTGCCTCCTCCTCTCCTTTGCCGGTATAAATCCCCATCCGCTCATCCTATCATCCCTACCGCACAAACCGAGACACCACAACACCAAAATTGGGGGAGGAAAGTTAGCCGGGAAAGAAAAACGGTGTCCTCGCCGACTCCTTGCACCGTCGACACCGTTTGGGTTCTGGTGGGGGACCGTGGGGCATCGCCAAGCTTTGAGGAAGCCGCCCGAAACCCAATCCTGCGCGGGACCGGCGGGGTGGGTTGCAATTTCTCGTCGACGTTGGGTGCAGCGCTGTTCGGCCGCGTGCCACAGCTGGGCCAACTCACCGCACGACCCCTAGGTAATGAACTTACCCCGTGTTCTTCATATCCCCCACGCGACGTAGTTATTTCCGATAGAGGTTTGGTCGTCAACATGGATGGGTTGTGTCTGCCAGTCATGGCGCCACTGCACATGCACCAGCTCCGCCACGCAGCTCGGGTGCAGTAGGGTGGTGCTCGAGAGCCGTTGGATCCCTAGCCAGTGTCACGGATTAGAAGCTCTCATACCTCTTTCATCCCAATGCATCGTAGCCGAAGATCTTGAAATCAAGGGACAAGAATTGATGGGGGTACGCGAACCGTTGATCTAAGATCTAAGGATCGTGGTCGCGTACCGGTTCGGGTAAAGGTGATCTAATCCAGTCCCTAGATCTGGGATCAGATGGCTCAGCTCTGCCCGTACCCCTTCGCATACGTCGGTTTGCAAAGAAACCCTTGAAGAAGGAAACCAACCCGCCATCCTTCCCAAGTCAAAACAAATTGCAGTCCTGGGTTTACAGGAATTAATGCTCCTAGTCCTGGGTGATCAGAATTTTTATAAAATCAATTCTGGACTTAATTTGTAGATATGAAATTAATATAAACACTTAGAAAGTCCATAACTACTCCATTTCAATCCCGATTTGAGCCGTTCAAATTGCGTTAGTTTCGTATAAATATTTACTACGTAGTAGCAACACTAATTATATGATATCACATACTTTTATAATTAGGTAACTAATTTGATTGATATATTTTAATTGGATTAGCTTTTGTAAGATTAGTATAGTGTTCTGATCTTATTGTTATAATTTGACTAAAGGATAATCGTTAATCAAGTTATAATCCAGATTGAAGTTGAGTTAATTATTTATAGAATATTCTCTCATATTGTGTATACTAATCAGTTTATAATGTGGTTTAATATTTAAATCAAGTAGATCTTCCATAAATCATAACATTATAACCGTAACTCCGAATTTAGTGATTCTCAAAACCATGATCTTGTAGCAACACATAGAATATTATTATGCAGTTTGTGCTTATGTTTGGTGGGATGTTAATTTTGCCTATACCATATTTGTTTGTATTGCTACGACTAGCAGCGAGGTTATGAGTCGCCTGAAGATCATCCCGGTACCTGGAATATCAAGTCTCAAACAAGTTGTGCCCTTGATCACTCCTTTTTACCTAATAATATTCACTATTAATCACTGTGACTAGCTCAGGTTAATTTGTTGGGACCCAATAGGTTTCCCTAGCAGTGTTTATTCTCCACCTTGCAAACAGGGGAATTATTGGGTAGATTTGCTATTGCTATACCTGGTTTTGGGAAACTAATGTTTCATTCTGATCATATTCCAATTATGTTGTTGTTTAATTATTGTTCATGATAAGATCATATTGTTAATTGGAACATGGAGAACAACTCGGGGAAATAGTGCTACCACAAGGGTGGTATGGGATGCCCTTGGCTGACTAATTAGAAAAGCTAGTGGAGAACTACCTTACCTGAAAGGGGCAAGGGCAGTAGGGGAGTGGTCGGTGTGGGGAGGTCCTCGAGTTTGATTTTGCTGTGATGGCGGTCAGGCGAGGGATCCCTGCATTGGGATTTCCTAGAAACTGTAGCGGGTTTTCTTAAGCTAGTGGAACTTTGTAAAGGCCTCGTAGTGTTATCCTGCCTCGCTTCCTTGGTAGAGGTGTATGGGATTCATGACCCATTGGCAAATGGGTAACACGACTTGTGGGTCTCCATATGATGTAATTATTTATTTATTTTGTACAGAACTCCTATTATATAGGAAATATGTGACATTCGTTTTTGTACCATGAGTCATCATATGTGTGAGACCTGATCCCAGCACACTTGGTGATTATTTCGCGCCCGGGTCTTGGTACCCCCGAAACCCGGGTGTGACACTTAGTCAAAACTCAAGTTCAACACCTAACCCCGTGTGGGACACATGCCATAAATTGTAGTTCTGTTTTTTTTTGTGCAAATAGCGTAAATAGTGCAAAAAATTGCGTAAATATTTCATAGAGATAGCATAAAAACGCACTTAGCCACTGGACCACGTCCATGTGCGCAGACGCATGCACGCATATCCTATTTTCATGGTAGATCCAATAATTATGGCAGATCGTGGGAGTTTCTATTGCATGTGCACAAATTTTACATGACATTTTTGTTTCCACTGCATGCACACAAAAATTGGATGGTTCCGTAAATATAGAATCACTCCAACAGCCATGCAGCTAGGCTCGTTAGAATGAGTTTATGATATAAAGTGTGATACTAATTATGTTACACGGTGTAGTTATTTATGCAATTCAGTATACTACGTAAAAATTTGTTTCCTGCTGCATACGAAAAAATTAGGATGGCTGAAAGGAAATGGAATGACATGCATGGAAACAAAAAATATTATTTAAATGCTTTATTTTCTCCATAAATATATATAGAATCACTCCAACAGCCATGTAACTAGACTCGTTAGAACCAGTTTATGATAAATACTAATACTAATTATGCTACACAGTGTAAATATTTATGCAATACAGTACACTACATAAAATGTGGTTCACTAGTGAGCACATCTCCATGTTCGAACGTAAAAACCTTCAGTTTTGAGCGTAAAAACCTTCAGTTTTGAGCTAAAAACCCGCAGTTATGAGCGTAAATACTGAGACAATGTGAGAGAGGTTAATAACTCTATGTGTTATATACACGATGTTATTTTTATGGTAGATCCGAAAATTATGGGCGTCGCATGCATACAGTTTCTATCTTTATGCAGATCCATAAATTATGACAGATTGTGAGAGTTTTCATTGCATGCGCACAAATTTTGGATGATATTTTCGTTCCCACTGCACGCGCAAAAAATTGGATGGCATGAGTCACGCAGAGCATAAATTCTTATACAAAGTCCCATAAATACTTACAACGTGTAGCTTAATTGAAAAAAAAAACTTCATATCGGTCCAACTAACAGCTCCAGTGGGAACTCGGGACAATTTTATTGCAGATGTAAAAATATGTCAGTTATGAACATAAGTGATTTGATTTTATTTTTTTATGGTAATTACGAACAACATAAATCAAGGAATTTTCTTTTCAATGTTCATGCAAAAATATGGCATGCATTGTACGAACTCTGTGTTCGAACATAAAATCCTTCAGTTTTTAGCGTAAATGGTGCATGTGGTAGGCATAAAACACAATAATTGAAGGCATAACACGGATTGGAGGAGGTAGTCGCCAGAGGACGCCGTCAAGGACACAAGATCGGAAGGAAGTCATCACTTGGGGCGCCCGAACTGCGCCGGATCGAAGGATGTCAGGCACGACCGTCGCCACGTGCACCACGCCTTCTGTAGATGTCGCTCGATCCTCACGTCTCGTGCGGCACCATCGCTGCTCGCGCATCGGAGAGCACCACCGTCATTCGTAGGTTATGGTGTGATGTCGCTGCTCGGGCTTGGGGGTGCGACGTCGTTGCTCGCCCACATTGGGAGCGCTATCGCCGCTTGCCTGCCCACCTTGGGAGTGCCGCTGCCTCTCGCCCACCTCGAGGCCCCGGGGCTGTCACCGCGTGCCTTGGGCCCCCACTGTCACTCGCTCTTTGGATCGGGGAGCCGCCGCCACCACGCCTCCGAATCTGGGAACCGCCGCCACGACTCCAAATCGAGGAACCGTCACCGTTGTGCGTCCGAGTCTAGGAGCCACCACCACACGTCCGGGTTGGGGAGCCACCGCCACGCGCTCTCTGGCAAGCGCCATTGTCGCATGCGTCTGGTTGGGAGCCGTCACTCGTGCATCGGGGTGGGCTGTCAAAAAATGAGCCCTAGCACTCTGGAGCTTATTTTACAAACGCTCGGACCTGGTACACTAGTGAAAATGTCGATTTCCACTGACCCCTAGCACTAGCGGCACTGAAAAACATCAGTACAAATAGCTTTAGAACCACCAGTATAGAGCTTCTGTGTACTAGTGCCGGTTCAACCGGATGGCACATCTGGCTAAGGCTTACTCTAGTTATTGGATGCCCAAGAGTACACGCAATACCATATATATATATATATATATAGTATTTAGAGCCCTAGGCTCTGTATAACTATTGGAAGCCCCGACCACCAACCGACCAGGTGCGCAGACCGCACCGTACACTTTTTGGCTCACTATTCCACCTGCTTACGTCAAATATTATTACGTGTTATGCTCATTTGTGCATCAGTTTATACACTTTTGGTATGCGCATGTTTCGGGCATCCGGGCCCACGAGAAGATTGTGTTCCTGCAATCTAGGCAGCCGTACTAGTCCCCACACAGAATATTGATATTACGATGCCTTATGTTTCCGTTTACGAAACAGTAATCCACGTGTCGGTCCATGGGCCTTCGCATTGATTTCGCCTAGCAGATTACGTGTATCGGGCCCACGAATCCACCCACGAGCACGCAGTTTTTCAGCTCACCTCACCCGTAACGCTCGCGGCGGCCGAACCTAAATTGAACGACATGGCGCACCTTTTTTGACGTGGTCATTATGGCGGAGGTGAAGCGTCGCCCGCTTCGCCTTCCAAAGGTGTCGCCTGCCCTGCCGCAGAGTTAATGCGATGGGACGAGTGGTTCGCGGGGCTGCCATTGTGCATGAGCGAGCCGTTCGAGGAACGGAACACGGGCGCGTCGTCTTCACGCCGTGGGAGAGGGCTCTCTTGCTGTTCCAGGAGGGGACGTGAGCCTGCAAACGATTTGACTACTGCTTCCGCCCGTCTGCCGCCGCCATTACTGTCGGCCCACTTCTGGCCATATTGACTGTCGTGCCTTCTCCCGCGGCTAACTGACCCATGACTGGCGTGCCTGGTTGGCACTGTTGGGCCACACGCAGGGTTGCCTCGAATTGCGGCACCGGTTCCGTAGTCGAGAAGGCGCGGCACTGGCGCAAGTGGCGCTGTAGTTTTTTGCACGTAGTAACCGGCGCGCCGTTTACATGACGTGTGGGCCTGGGCCTCCATGCTGGATGCGTCGAAGTCGAAAGGGTGCGCCCCCTTGGTGCGGTTGTATGCCGCCTGCATGGCGGTCCGCCCTTTCACTTGCTGGTTTGGGCGAAGACGGAGGAATGCTTGTAACCGCTGGGTGGTTACACACTCCGCGCGCGGCGGTTTGGCTTCTTCTGTCTTGGGCCAGCTTGCATGACGCGTGGGGCCCAGCCCCCGTGCTGTAGGGGGAGGACCTTGGAGCATGTTGGTGAAGACTTAGTCCACGACGGCTGAGGACACGAGCAGGGAGAGTCGCCTTTAAAAAGGGATCGACCTCCTAGGTGGTAGCCATGCCTTCGCACTTCCCTCATGCGTCGCGCCCTTCTGCCTTCCGAGCCCCCGGATGGGGAGCGCCCACGTCGTCTTCGTCTTGTTGTGGAAGGATCGCAACCTTGTGGAGGTTTGGTACCTTTCAGCCATTGCTCGACTTCAAGGATTTTCGTCGTGCAGCCCGGCTGCGTTCCCCCACCAATGGGCAGTTTGGTGGAGAGACGCGAGCCGGGCTGCGGCCTCCGCCCGCCCTCAGCTTCAAGGATTTTCGTCATCCGGGCTGAGGCGGAGGAGCGCACCGAGTGGGGGGTTGCCTCCGCGTGGGCTGGCATCCCGCTTCCTCCTCCAGCTTCTGGGGGTGGAAACCATCCTCCAGCTCTGCAGAGGAGGTGTCCTCCAGCCATGCCGGGGAAGGCAGACCGCTGCTGCCCAGCCAGGGTGCAGCATTTCGTCCTCTGTCCAAGCGACGGTGGCCAGCCGCACCGGGGGGTCTCACAACACGTCGTACGCCACGAGTGCGGTACTCGTGTTCTAGGACGGTCCCATTCTCGTTCTCGTGACGAGGACGAGAGTGAGGACCTGCCGGCGCGCTTCGGGGCGGCCGGCGCCTGCTAGTGCGGTGTTGGCGGACAGGTGGACGCCGCCGTCGGTGCTGTGGTGGCAGCAACCGGAGAAGGTTTCTCTACCGACGAGATCACCAACTCCGCCTGCACCCCTGGACCTCCGTCTCCCTGGCTTGAATGGCTGGTTCTCGTCCTTTGTGGCCAAGAGCTTTTCCACCGCAGCGTTTGCCCTGAAGCCGTTGCTGCAGCTGTCTTGCCGCCCGGGACGGAGGTCGTTGTCGCTGCTGCAGGAGCGGGCAGCGGTGAGCCGCTTGGAGTTTGTCGTCCCGTGGGCCTCCTGGTATGGAGGTTGTCCATACTCGCGGGAACGGAACCGGAGTCCCGTTTGTAATGGCATCTTGAGTGCCGGCGTATGTTCATTGCGGCTGTCGGGGCCTAAACATTTGTGTATTTGGGTGTAAAGTCGTGTTTCTTCCTTATTTCGAGCACCAGGACTTGCCTGTCGGCTAGGTGGACCGCTTAACCAAGTGTGAGTTGCCCTGTGCGGAAGGTGACGAGTGAGGTATCCGTATCCCAGAGGTGTAGGAGTCCCTCGGCTCGGTCGGCCTTGCCGCTCAAGGCTTCTCTTGCTTAGTGAAGGAACCCTCGGCTGCTCTGCGATGAGCCGAAACCGGAGGCAGCGGTGTCAGCATGGACAGAGGAGGAGTCGGCTGGAGAAGAAACTTCGTTGGCCTAGGAGTAGGGGACTTCCCAGGCCGAGGAGGCGTAGCAGTGGCGGCTGGGACCTGGCCAGGTCGTCCACTAGCGTGACCAACCCAGGAGTCGGGCTGCCGCGGCCATGAGCCAGGCTGGTGTCCTAAGGGGACAGCTGGCTGTGGCTACGGAGTGGCTGGTCCGGCCGTCTGCTTGGGTCGGGTTCCTGGAGGAGACCCTGGCGGCGATGGCCCAGGCACAGTGCTGACATCTTCCTTTGAGGTGGAGATCCTCCGACCGTGTTGCTGTCCGAGGCCAGGTCGGATTCCGCCGAAGGTGGAGTCGATGCCGAGGGTGTTGCTGCTCCCCCTACTGACGTCTGAACCTGCAGGAACAGTTTGTCTATAGTGTGCATATGTTTTTTGCGGCCACCAAGGCCCGAACATACTGTCGTCGTGTTGTAAAGCAACGTTTCTTTTCCCCTTGTTTCGAGTATCAGGACTTGTTCGTCGGTAACAGAATCGTTTATCCGAGCGAGAGTTACTTATCGCAGAAGGTGATGAGTGAGGTATCCGTATCCCGGAGGCGTAGGAGTCCCTTGGCTCGGTCAGCCTTGCCGCTTACGTATACTCTTACTCGTCCGTAGGATTCTGTTATCGATATAGTCGAGAAGGCACGAAAAATCGTTTCGGCAGAAAAAAATTTCGAGCGTTAAGACTTGTTCGGTCATCGGAATCGCTTATCCGAGCATGAGTTACTTATCGCAGAAGGTGATGAGTGAGGTATCCGTATCCCGGAGGCGTAGGAGTCCCTCGGCTCGATCGGCCTTGCCGCTTACATGTACTCCGTCGTTTTCAGGATTCCACTATCGAAGTAGTCGAAAAGCACGAAAGATGTTCTGGCAGAAAGACTTTTTCCGAGTAAAATTTTGACGCAGAGGGGGTTCCCCCTTCTAGCCCCCGAGGGAGGGTCGGGCTTTGCCGAGGCAAGGCTGACCCTTCCTTGATGGTTAGAATTTGCTTGGGTATGTAACCGAGGTACATGAACGACTTGAAAACATCTTAAGGGTAGAAGCGACGTAGCTGTCGGATGTTCCAAGCGTTGCTGTAGATCTCGCCTTGACTGTTGGCCAGCTTGTATGTCCCGGGCTTCAGAATCTTAGCGATGATGAACGGCCCTTCCCAGGGAGGCGTGAGCTTATGGCGCCCTCGGGCGTCTTGTCATAACCGAAGCACCAAGTCGCCCACCTGGAGGTCTCGGGACCGAACCCCTCGGGCGGGGTAGCGTCGCAGGGACTGCTGATACCGCGCCGAGTGTAGTAAGGCCATGTCTCGAGCCTCTTCCAGCTGGTCAAGTGAGTCTTCTCGGTTTGTCTGGTTGCTTCGGGCGTCATATGCCCTCGTCCTCAGGGAGCTGTATTCTAAGTATGTGGGCAAGATAGCCTCGGCCCCATAGACTAGAAAAAACGGCGTGAAGCCCGTGGCTCGGCTTGGCGTCGTCCTCAGACTCCAGACCACCGAGGGGAGTTCCTTCATCCATCGCCTGCTGATCTTGTTGAGGTTGTTGTAGATCCTCGGCTTGAGTCCTTGCAGAATCATGCCGTTGGCACGCTCTACCTGCCCATTCGTCATGGGGTGAGCTACGGCGGCCCAGTCCACCCAGATGTGGTGGTCCTCGCAGAAGTCCAGGAACTTTCTGCCAGTGAACTGGGTGCCGTTGTCGGTGATGATGGAGTTCGGGACCCTGAAGCGATGGATGATGTTGGTGAAGAACGCCACCGCCTGTTCAGATCTGATGCTGTTTAGGGGTCGGACCTCGATCCACTTGGAGAATTTGTTGATGGCGACCAGCAGGTGCGTGAAGCCCCCGGGTGCCTTCTGCAAGGGACCAACGAGGTCCAGACCCCACACAGCAAACGGCCAGGTGATGGGTATTGTTTGCAAGGCCTGAGCGGGCAGGCGCGTCTGCCTTGCATAGAATTGACACCCTTGGCAGGTGCGTACAATCCTAGTAGCGTCAGCCACCGCAGTTGGCCAGTAGAAACCTTGTCGAAAGGCGTTTCCCACGATGGCTCGAGGTGCTGCGTGGTGACCGCAAGCCCCCGAGTGTATTTCTTGCAATAGCTCCTGACCTTCGGCGATGGATATGCATCGCTGGAGGATGCCTGAGGGGCTGCGGTGGTAGAGCTCCTTTTTGTCACCCAGCAAGACGAACGACTTGGCGCACCGCGCCAGTCGCCGAGCTTCGGCTCTGTCGAGGGGTAGCTCTCCTCGGTGGAGATATTGCAGGTATGGGGTCTGCTAGTTTCGATTAGGCGTGACCCCATTCCGCTCTTCCTTGACGCGCAGTGCCTCGCCCTCGGGGGCCGAGGGTGCCTCGGGCGGGGCCGAGGCTGCCTCGGGCTAAGCTGAGGGTGCCTCGGGCTGAGCCGAGGGCGCCTCGGGCAGAGCCGAGGCCTTCTCGGGCTCGAGAGTGTCGTCGGTCTTGACAGAGGGTTGATGTAGGTCTCGGGAGAAGATGTCTAGAGGAACCGTTGTCCACCTCGAGGCTATCTAAGCCAGCTCGTCTGCAGTCTCGTTGTATCGTCGAGCGACGTGGTTGAGCTCGAGCCCGTAGAACTTGTCCTCCAGGCGCCGAACCTCGTCGCAGTAGGCTTCCATCTTCGGGTCATGGCAGTGGGAGTTCTTCATGACTTGGTCGATGACAAGCTGCGAGTCGCCACGAGCGTCGAGGCACCGGACCCCTAGCTCGATGGCGATGTGCAACCCGTTAACCAGAGCCTCATACTCGGCCACGTTGTTGGACGCCGGGAAATGGAGGTGCAGCACGTAGCGGAGGTGCTTCCCGAGGGGTGAGATGAAGAGCAGGCCCGCGCCTGCTCCTGTTTTCATCAGCGACCCATCGAAATACATGGTCCAGAGTTCCAGTTAGATCGGAGCTGCTGGAAGCTGGGTGTCGACCCATTCAGCCACAAAGTCTACCAAGACTTGGGACTTGATGGCCTTTCGAGGGGCGAACGAGATTGTCTCGCCCATGATCTCCACCGCCCACTTTGCAATCCTACCCGAGGCCTCTCGGCACTGGATGATCTCCCCCAGGGGGAAGGATGACACCATAGTCACCGGATGAGACTCGAAGTAGTGTCGCAACTTTCGTCGTGTCAGAATTACTGCGTACAGTAGCTTCTGAATTTGCGGGTAGCAGATTTTGGTCTCGGATAGTACCTCACTGATGAAGTAGACCGGCCTCTAGACGGGCAATGTGTGCCCTTCTTCTCGTCTCTCGACCACGATCGCGGTGCTGACCACCTGAGTGGTAGCGGCGACGTAGATCAAGAGGGCTTCTCCAGCAGCGTGGGGCACCAGGATGGGCGCGCTTGTAAGGAGCGCCTTCAAGTTCCTGAGGGCTTCCTCGGCCTCGGGGGTCCAAGTGAAGCGCTCGGTCTTCCTTAAGAGGCGATACAGGGGCAGGCCTCTTTCGCCGAGGCGCGAGATGAAGCGGCTCAGAGCCACAAGGCATCTCATGACCCTCTTTACTCCTTTCACGTCCTTGATGGGCCCCATGTTGGTGATGGCCGCGATTTTCTCCGGGTTGGCCTCGATGCCCCGCTCGGAGACGATGAACCCCAGGAGCACGCCTCGGGGGACTCCGAAGACACACTTCTCGGGATTGAGTTTTACGCCTTTCGCTTTGAGACACTTGAATGTCGTTTCAAGGTCGGAGAGGAGGTCGAAGGCTTTCCTCGTCTTGACTATGATGTCATCGATGTAAGCCTCGACCGTTCGACCAATGTGCTGCCCGAACACGTGGTTCATGCACCTTTGGTACGTCGCGCCTGCATTCCTTAAACCGAATGGCATAGTAATATAGCAGTGCATGCCAAAGGGTGTGATGAAAGAAGTCGCGAGCTGGTCGGACTCTTTCATCCTGATTTGGTGATACCCTGAGTAGGCATCAAGGAATGACAGGGTTTCGCACCCAGCAGTGGAATCCACGATTTGATCGATGCGAGGCAAAGGGTAGGGAACCTTCGGACATGCTTTGTTTAGACCAGTGTAGTCTTCACACATCCGCCATTTCCCACCTTTCTTTTTCACAAGCACAGGGTTGGCTAGCCATTTGGGATGGAATACCTCTTTGATGAACCCTGCAGCCATCAGCTTGTGGATCTCCTCGCCTATGGCTCTGCGCTTTTCTTCGTCGAATCGGCGCAGAGGCTGCTTCACGGGTCGGGCTCCAGCTCGGATATCCAGTGAGTGCTCGGCGACATCCCTCGGTATGCCAGGCATGTCTGATGGACTCCACGCAAAAACCTCAGCGTTTGCGCGGAGAAAGTCGACGAGCACTGCTTCCTATTTGGGGTCGAGCTCGGAGCCGATCCGGATCTGCTTGGAGGTGTCGTTGCTGGGGTCGAGAGAGACGGACTTAACCGCCTTAGCTGGCTCGAAGTTGCCGGCGTGGCGCTTCGCATCTGGCGCCTCCTTGGGGAGGCTCTCCAGGTCGGCGATGAGGGCCTCGGATTCGGCGAGGGCCTCGGCGTACTCCACGCACTCCACGTCGCATTCGTACGCGTGTCGGTACGTGGGGCCGACGGTGATGACCCCGTTGGGGCCCGACATCTTGAGCTTGAGGTAGGTGTAGTTGGGGACGGCCATGAACTTGGCATAGCATGGTCTCCCCAGCACTGCGTGGTAGGTTCCTCGGAACCCGACCACCTCGAACGTGAGGGTTTCCTTTCGGAAGTTGGAGGGAGTCCCGAAGCAGACGGGCAGATCGAGTTGTCCAAGGGGCTGGACGCGCTTCCCGGGAATGATCCCGTGAAAGGGCGCCGCACCGGCCCGGATCGAGGACAGATCGATCTGCAGGAGCCCGAGGGTGTCGGCGTAGATGATGTTGAGGCTGCTGCCTCCGTTCATGAGGACCTTGGTAAGCCTGACATTGTCGATGACGAGATCAACAACGAGCCGGTACTTCCCCGGGCTCGGCACGTGGTCGAGGCGGTCGCCTTGGTCGAAGGTGATGGGCTTGTCGGACCAGTCTAGGTAGACTGGCGCCGCCACCTTCACCGAGCAGACCTCCCGGCGCTCTTGCTTGCGATGCCGAGCCGAGGCGTTCGCCACCCGCCCACCATAGATCATGAAGCAGTCATGGACCTCGGGGAACTCCTCTACCTTGTGGGCTTCCTTCTTGTCGTTGTCGGGGGCTCTGCCACCTTCCGCCGGTGGCCCGGCCTTGTGGAAGTAGCGCCGAAGCATGACGCACTCCTCAAGGGTGTGCTTGACGGGACCCTGATGATAGGGGCACGACTCCTTGAGCATCTTGTCGAACAAGTTGGCGCTTCCGGGAGGCTTCCGAGGGTTCTTGTGCTCGGCGGCAGCGACAAGGTCTGCGTCGGCGGCGTCGCGTTTCGCTTGAGACTTCTTCTTGCCCTTCTTCTTCGCGCCGCGCTGAGCGGACGCCTCGGGGACATCATCCGGCTGGCGCCCCTGATGCTGCTTGTCCTTCCGGAAGATGGCCTCGACCGCCTCCTGGCCAGAGGCGAACTTGGTGGCGATGTCCATCAGCTCGCTCGCCCTGGTGGGAGTCTTGCGACCTAGCTTGCTCACCAGGTCGCGGCAAGTGGTGTCGGCGAGGAACGCGCCGATGACATCTGAGTCGGTGATGTTAGGCAGCTCGGTGCGCTGCTTCGAGAATCGCTGGATGTAATCCCGCAGGGATTCTCCCGGCTGCTGGCGGCAGCTTCTGAGATCCCAGGAGTTCCCAGGGCGCACGTATGTGCCCTGGAAGTTGCCGGCGAAGGCTTTGACCAGGTCGTCCCAGTTGGAGATCTGTGCAGGAGGCAGATGCTCTAGCTAGGCTCAGGCGGCATCAGAGAGGAATAGGGGGAGGTTGCGGATGATGAGGTTGTCATCATCCATTCCACCCAGCTGGCAGGCCAGCCGGTAATCCGCGAGCCATAGTTCCGGCCTCGTCTCCCCCGAGTACTTGGTGATGGCAGTCGGGGCCCGGAACTGGGTCGGGAACGGCGCCCGTCGTATGGCGCGGCTGAAAGCTTGCAGACCGGGTGGTTCAGGCGAAGGGCTTCGATCCTCCTTGCTGCCGTAGCGTCCCCCACGCCTGGGGTGGTAGCCTTGGCGCACCTTCTCGTCGAGGTGGGCTCGACAGTCACGGTGATGGTGCTCGTTGCCGAGGCGGCCCGGGGCCGCAGGCGCTGTGTCCCGCGTGCGCCCGGTGTGGACCGAGGCTTCCCGCATGAATCGGGAAGTCGCGGCGTGATGCTCTGGGGGGTACCCCTGCCTCCGAGAGGCAGAGCTTTCGGCCCGTCGGACCGCGGCATCCTCCAGGAGGTTCTTGAGTTCTCCCTGGATACGCCGTCCCTCGGTGGTGGATGGTTCCGGCATCGCTCGAAGTAGTATTGCTAGTGCAGCCAGGTTCTGGCCGACCCCACTGGAAGCCGGGGGCAGCCTTGCCTTGGCATTATCGGCGATGCGGTGCTAGACGTCCTAGGCCAAATGACGCGCTTCTCCGGCTGGTGCTTGGTCTGCCCGCTCCTGCCCGATGTTCTGCCGGAGCTGCACAAGTTGTCCTGCTCCCTCGTCGAGCCTGGCCTGCATCTCGCGGATTTTGCTCGAGCTGTGTGTCCTGACCCCCCGCAGGGACTGGGACCACAGTTAGCTCCCGAAGGATGTCAACGCGAGGCGCAGGCCTAGGGGGATCGCCGTCCTCCGGCTTACCAAGGTGGTTGCCTTCGTCGAGACCCCCTAGATCGACATGGAAACATTCGCGACTTGGGCCACAGTCCTCGTCGTCGAGGCTGTGGCTATCATCGGAGCAATCGGAGAGGCAGTAGTCACATGTGGTCATGAAGTCCCACATGGCACTGTAGTTACCGAGCCCGGAGAAATCCCAACCATAGTCGGGCTCGTCATCTTCCTCGGAACCCGGGGGCCCGTAGGTCGAGACGGCCGTCAATCGGTCCCAGGTTGACCACATATGATACCACGGAAGGTTCGGATATGCCTTTATGAAAGCATCCACCGAAGCGGGATCGCTTGGTGGGTCGAAGGTGAATCTAAAAGGCACAGGATGGGAATCGGACGGTACCTCTTGATCGACGGATGGTGACGAAGTCGCGTCGGGGACAGACTGCACCATTATCTCAGGTACGAGGCTAACGCCCAGCAGGTCCTTCGCGAGCGTGCTGGCGTCGTCCGTCTGCTTGGGGTTGGCGTGTTGCGGGGAAACGACTCTCATCTTCGTCTCAGACGTGAGGTCAATGCCCGACGTGTCCCCCGCTGGGCGCCGGCACCGTCGACTCGCTCGATAGCCGACGAGGCGCCGCCTCCTGCTTGGCCATGGTTGCCCCGCCTCCTCCCCCATTGACGGGGAAGGTGACGGGACAGACCAAGATGTTGTTCTTCCATCACGCGGGAAAGACGTCGTCGATTCCGCCACCGGCGGGCGGGCTGACGGCCGCCATTGTCGTTGTCGCGCGGTGGAGGAAGGAGTACCATGTCGTAGCTGCCGTCGAGGGACATGACCTCAAGACTCCCGAAACGGAGCTTCGTCCCGGGTTGGAGAGGTTGCTGGAGACTCCCCATCTGGAGCTTGATGGGAAGCTGTTCGTCAACACGCAGCAGGCCCCTACCTAGCGTGCCAACTGTCAGCGTTTTGACCCCGAGGGGTCCCTGGACCGACGAGTAAACTGTCGCTGCGTGTCCCAGCCCAAATGGGTCGGCGCGAGATGGAGCACAAGGGGGAAAACCAGTGAGGGGAAACCACGGCCTCGTGTTGTCCTGCGCCTAGGGCGGATGCACTTGCAGTAGGGGGTTACAAGCGTTCGCGAGGGAGAGAGAGAGGGTGCGAGACTGCGCGTCGGCCCGTTCTCCTGTGCGGCCACCTCTTCGTACGAGGGCCCTGGACCTTCCTTTTATAGACGTAAGGAGAGGGTCCAGGTGTACAACGGGGGGTGTAGCAGTGTGCTAACGTGTCTAGCAGAGGGGAGCCAGAGCCTTATGTACATGCCGACGTGGCTGTCGGAGAGGTGTTGGAGCCCTGTTCATGTGGCGTCGTGGCCGTCGAAGGAGCACTTGAGCCCTGTAGAAGCACAGCTGTCGGGGCTGTCGGATCCTTGCTGACGTCTCCTTGCTTCCGTAGGGGGCTGAGAAACACCATCGTCATGGAGCACGCGGGGTGCCATCATTACTTGTTTTACCAGGGCGAGCCAGATGGGACGCCGGTCTTGTTCCCCGTAGCCTGAGCTAGCTAGGGGTAGGGTAATGATGTACCCCCCCTGTGACGTGGTCGGTCCGAGCCCAAGGTCGGGCGAGGCGGTGGCTCCTCCTAGGTCGAGGCTGAGTCCGATCCCGGGGGTCGGGCAAGGTGGAGACCGTCGTCCGAGGTCGAGGTTGAGTCCGAGCCCTGGGGTCGGGCGAGGCGGAGACCGTCTTCCGAGGTTGAGGTTGAGTCCGAGCCCTGGGTTCGGGTGAGGCGGAGACCGTCTTCCGAGGTCGAGGTAGAGTCCGAGCCCTGGGGTCGGGCGAGGCGGAGACCGTCGTCCAAGGTCGAGGTGGAGTCCGAGCCCTGGGGTCAGGCGAGGCGGAGACCGTCTTTCGGAGTCGAGGTGGAGTCCGAGCCCTGGGGTCGGGCGAGGCAGAGATTCCTATGGCGCCCGAAGCTGGACTTGGTGGCTGTCAGCCTCACCCTGGCGGGTGGCACAGCAGTCGGAGCAGCGCAGGCGGCGCTGTTTTCCTGTCAGGTCAGTCAGTGGAGGGGCGAAGTGACTGCAGTCACTTCAGCCTTATCGACTGGAGAGCGCGCGTCAGGATAAGGTGTCAGGCGATCCTTGCATTGAATGCTCCTGCGATCCGGTCGGTTGGCGAGGCGATCTAGCCAAGGTTGCTTCTCCGCGAAGCCTACCCGAGCTAGGCCTCGGGCGAGTCGAAGGTGCGCCCGTTGCTTGAGGGGACCCTCGGGCAAGGCGTGATCTGCCTTGGTCTACCGTTCCTGCCCGAGGCTGGGCTCGGGCGAGGCGAGATCGTGTCCCTTGAGTGGATGGAGCCTTGACCGGAATTGCGCCCATCAGGCCTTTGCAGCTTTGTGCTGATGGGGGTTACCATCTGAGATTAGGAGTCTTGGGGGTACCCCTAATTACGGTCCCCGACATCTATATATCCTCTGAGTGTGTCGATTAGGAGGCAAATCAATTCCACCACCCCTCCTGGTATTGACCATCTGAGTTAGATACATATGGTAAGAGAATAGTAGACAAGGCAGGTATTTACAAATCAGGTTAATTTGGGGGATTTATTAGCTAAGCAAATTAATATTTTACCTACCATAGCTAATTCATTACCTTATTGTGGTACATGCTAAGATGTCAATATATAACAATTCAATCAATCAAAGAAGCAAATCAGGCATTTATCATCAGAACAATCAACCAACATTTTTAAATAGAGAAAATAGTCTCAATTTTGTCTTAGGTTCCCTATCTCTTAAGAAGATTATAGTTGTAGGATTCCAAGGTGTGAAATCCATCTTGTCTTAGAGTAGAAAAGATAAGAGTAACCAGAGTAGAATAGCGAAAGGTGAGACAAGATCAAGATGAGATGAGTATATAATGAATCAGAGTAAGGTAAGTAGGGAAGAGTTTTGTCCATTTCTATCTAGGTTTCGTCCTACAGTCAACATTTGCTCTGATACCACTTATGTCACACCCGGCTTTAAGGAACAAAGCCAGGTGCATCTCATACATGCGCCAAGAAGACAACATATATAATAACATAGTGTATAGAGATAAATGTCACAATAACATCAGAGTATTATTACATAGGGGAAGTCTTATTACAAAATAAAAGAATAAATATAAAACGAACTAAGGATCGTCCTTGGCGCAGAAGTCAACTGGGGAAACGCCACCTAGATCAGATCAAACTCCTCGCCTTGAGGCTCCTCCTAAACCACCTGCTCTTCTCCTGTGGGGGGGTGTGAGACAGCAAGGGTGAGCTCACACATGATCATAGCTCAACAAGTTGTGGGGAACAAGTGGACATGAACTCATAAAGGTGGGGTTCATGTGATGTGTAAGGCTAATCAATGACAGGGGTTAAAGCTGAGCATTGCTTTTAATTAGTTGGTCAAAATTTTATTAGCAGTTACTAAGTGTAAGTAAATACCAAACCTTAAATAAAGTAATAGAACAAAATTAATAATTATCCCATTCATATGCTAATGACAAATTGAATTTAAGTTCCATAATTTAATCATCAGAGAGTCCTGAGTTGCTCGTGACCGTGAGCTCGGCTAGTATACCAGTTTTACACTCTGCAGAGGTTGTACCCTTTACCCACAAGTCATGTTACCCATCTGCCAAGGGGTCGCGACTCCCATACACCTCTACCTAGGAGGCGAGGCAGGGCAACACTACAAGGCCTTTACAAAGTTCCACTAGCTTCCGAAAACCCGCTACAGTTTATGGGAAGAGCACTTGCAAGAATCCCCGTCTGACCGACAGCGCAGCTAAATCAACCCGAGAACCTCCTTGCATGCAACTCCCCTACTGCCCTTGCCCCTTTCGGGTAAGGTAGTCTTCCACTAGCTTTCCTAATTAGTCAGCTAAGGGCATCCCATTAAACCCTTGTGGTGGCACGTGTTTCTCAAATTCAGTCTACTCAAGAGTGCTTTAGTGTCGACATACCCCATGTTCCGGCGAAATCTATTAGACACAAACCAATGCAGGCTGGTGACAAGGACGATGACTTTATGCCATTATCGAAGAAGCGTAACTTTGATGACAGTCCTCCAAAAGTTTTGAAGAAGATAGTTACAAAGCGGAGGAAAGCAGTGGATCCCCCCGACAGGTTAGAATTGATGGTCAATGCCAATATATCATTTTCTGCGTGAAATTATGTTGCATTGAGATTTGATTTAAACATAGAGTTACGATTATGCAGATGTAAATGTTTACGCTATTCATTGTATACATTTTTCAGCAGAGGCTTAATGTGAGATGCAATCCCCAAGATGTTTTAGTAAGCATTCAGATTTTAAATGACAGACAACGTCAAGCTATTGCACGGAGGGGGTTCTCCAGTATACTTGATATGAGAGTTGACGCGCTTGGCAGTAGATCTCATTTAGCTTGGCTGATGGAAAAGCTTGACCATAATAACATGACAATTCAAGCCGGCCCAGGGAAGGAGCTCAAAATTACAAAGGAGACGGTGCACCTTATTTTGGGGTTACCAAATGCTGGTGGAGGAAAGGCATTAGGCATTGATGAAGCTGTTGCTGCAAACAATTTAAGGACTAAACTTGGTTTATCAAAAGAAGAATTTGGTGTTGCAGCTCTTCAAGATCGTCTGAGGAAAGGGTTTGACGATGATCTAAGCATCAGATCCTTCTTCCTGATACTGTTCAATAGGTTGTTGTTCCCAACTGCAAGCTGGGGAATAATTAACCATGAGGTTCTTTTAACTGAGGAAATGGATCGTTTCCACGAGATGGACTGGTGCCAGCTAATATTCAATGATTTATGCCAAGCTACCAAGAAGTGGCATACTAGGAGCGTTACAAATGTTTCTACAACCATTTACGGATGTTCCATCGTTATTCTTGTAAGGATATCACTTTTTTGTCTGTTTTATGTAGCCAGATTTTTTTATGCAAAATTCATCTTCATTTAGATTATGCTTTGTTATGTCTCACAACGATTCATGTTATGCCTTTGTAGCTGTATTATCTGGATCATCTTCATGACTCAGCTGCACCTCAGAATAAAAGTGGAATACCACGCATCAAATATTTTGATAGGAATATTATTCAAGCATTGACAAGAGCTGACAAGGGCAAGATACGCTAAGGACAAGAACCATTTGGACATTGTTCGGTATTTTTTCGCGTCTATTATATTTTTTATCAATTTAATTTGCCTTATATATGGTACATGGATAGAAGCAGTGTCTTTTATATTTACAAATGAAACTCCATTTTATATTTGTGTATAAGTTTTACTCCATCTTTCACGCCTTTTTTTAGTTCCGAAGCAGCACAGAGACCTGCTACACAGCTGTACCACCTGTTGAAACACAATTTAAGGCAAGATTCTATTTATATATTTTTTGTCTTAAAATTTCAACATAATTTTCAGTTATACGTTGTATATTTACTTAATAATATTCATTTACAACAGCATAAGAACAGGACAAACACTTTTGATGTACCGCGTCCTGACCCATCTGGACAGCACACCATTCACATCAAACTCCCGCTCATCAGGGATTTGATATCAAGCAGGCTGAATCAGCTTCCATCCCGCCACCGCCTGGGATTCATAGAGAAGTTGTCACATTATGATACGGAGGTTGGCAAGGCTTGTTCAGTTATTAAACAGACTCTTCAGCAGATTGTTGAGAAACAATACAATCTATCTGATGTTTTTGGCGAGTTAATTGATGAGATCCTCCGTGCTGAGTCGGGGGACAATGAAGATGGTTATGATGTGCAGAAAACAACTACAAAATCAGATGATATTATTCCCCAGTCGGCAGGTTAGTCAGTTTTATGGTCTTTACGTCAATCTAAAAAAGTTATACAAACATTTTTTGATATCGTTATGATGCCATTATTTAAAATGATGTTTTTTGTTTAAATGATACGTAAAGAAGGATGTATGAGTCCAGCCATACAAACTGTACCGGATGTGTCTACTCCAGCATCCCAGCAGGAGACGCAGTTGACAGACACACATGTACATGAATTACTGTTAAGGCAACAGCATATTCGTGTACTATTAGAAAGTTGCCCCGATGAAGCTGACATTGATCCACTGGTTCATACAAATATAACAAAACAGACCAAAACACCTACAACCCCAGTGGTAATGTTTTTTTATTACTTGTATTTTCATTGAAGGTTTGTATTCATCGTTTTCTTTAAATAGCATATAACCATTACATTTTTTCAGGGTAAACATGGTGACGTTGGCAAGAACATGCCGACCAACACAAACGTCACTCCTCAAGCAACACCACATACGGAATCTTGCTCGCCCATATTTGATGTGACGCCGCAAATAAAGTTGTGAGTACACCACCTCGTTGTTTTTCTATATTATTATTAGTAGTTTACTAAACATCTAATCCATTTATACCATAATTGTTAGTCTCTCAGCGGCGTCCACCAGGCGGCACAAACAGATCTCCCCGACAGTGGTCCATGCTTTGATCAGACTCCATCTGAACTTGTCAGCTCAGTAATTTTCATTTTCACTATAGTTGCCAAAACTGTTCACAGATTGATATATATATTTTTCATATATCTTTTTAGGTTTCTGTTGAAACCGATCCAGCTACAAACACTCCTCAGGTTGACCAGGTTTCACTTGATTCGGAGATGCAAACTGTGTTAGCTCTACGCGAATACTTGTGTGGTACGCAATCTGACACCAGCAGGTATGAAGTATAGACAGAATCAAAATTTGTTTATATGCTGGTAGTTGTACGCGACCTCACTAATTGTTATTAAAATTTCCCCAGGACCATAATAGATTATGGTGAATATTGTTCGACATGTTCTGATATATATGAATCTTTCGCCGATGGGAAGTTTCTCGACAATGTGTTCATGCAGTGCTTCATCCAATGTGTTGATGATGATGCCAAAAATCAGCAGCCTTCCATGAGTTCGAACAGAGTAATTCTTGATGTTAATGTTGGGGTAAATTATCGTAACATACCTACACCATATTCATATACACAATGGTATCCCAAGTATACTGACTCCATTTATATTGTTTATTGCAGTCACTACTCAACTTTGAGGAACAGGAACGACACAGCTGAAACCCACAACCTTTTGATGAATCTATACTGCACACACTTCTAGACAATACATTGCCTGAGACAGACGAATTGGATAAATGCAAAGCGGTAACAATCGTATTTCATTTTACAAACATAATTTATTATAAATGGTACATATCACATTGTTATGCTTTGTCATTTACACTGTTCATTTTTATGCTTTTTTTTACACGGTCAGATCATGATTCCCATGGTAAGCAGGGGGCACTGGACATTATATGTTGTCAATACAGTCAAGAATTGCATTCACATTTAGATTCCAATCCATATGGGGCAACACTTGGTGGTACTACTTGGAAGGACTATCATTTTGCCCAATTGGACTTAGGTGGCAGAAAGTTACCATGGGCTAAGGTTATTATGAGTAGATTAAACAAAGACCTACAACATGTACGGCCCAGGACATGCTTTCCCAAATTTGGCAACTTCGCAATTGACTTGTCCCCCAAATTGTCCTACCATGGCAGCAGGATCCAATGATTGTGGGTTTTATGTTATGGGATACATTCTCTTTTATGACTGCGTCGAAGGATCTCTGCGGACAGACATAGAAGCAGTATGTACAAATTTATTAGTTAATTTTAAAGTTGGCCCAAAGCAACATATGGTACACATGTATATCTAACACAATTTTATTGGCTTGCAGGGCAACACTAGTGAGATATCGTCTCTTGTGCTGCATTACATCACATCCCATCGCAAGAACAAAGCATTATCGCTGCTTGAAGACATCCAAAGATTCAAGGTCTAATGGAAGTAGTTTAGTTTAGATATGTAATATATTGTGTATACAATGGTTCCATAAACTTCAGCTGAGTCATGTGTGTATACTATGGGCAAAGACGGTAGACGTTTCTTATGTTATGTCAATGACAACTTGGTGATCAGTGATGTCTAAACTAGAATATTGTACCCTATGCATTTGATCTTCATGTGTGTTTCATGCACTTGATTCTGCCAATTTCCTGTACAATTTTATGTTGTAAACAACATTGTGCTATGCTTGTTTTGTCTCAAGTTTATGATATAATTATCACTGTTCTATGCTGGAAACATCTCTTTGTACAGTCATAAGCTTCATAGTCTGACCAGTTTATGCAATAAACAACGTCGTGTTATGCATAGTTGCACATACATTTATGCTACATACGACAACATTCTATGCTTTATAAGCTTCACAATCTGAACAGTTTATGGCCAGTGTTATGCATATTCGAACATACATTTATGCTACATACAACAACGTCCTATGCTATAAAACAAGTCGATGTACATTCATGAATCTACATAACTGTTAAATGCTTATGATAACTTTCACATACGTTTATGACAGTATGTAAACATATTTATGACGTTGTCTATGCATTGACAATTTAACATACGAATCACATTTACATCCAGAATATAATTTTTATCATAAAATCTTATGGTATTCTATTCTCTACCAGATGAATCATCATCTCCGACATACACCATTCGTTTTTTCGACGTTGATGTCTCATTCCACTGTGGTGCTGCACCTATGCTTTTGTTCCTTGAACCAGGAGGCTGTCCTCGCTTACGTCCAGATAGGTTAGCCAATCAAACCCTATTATCCTCCACAGTTAAACACGTACGGCTGTTGTGACCATCAGCTATGCCACATTTCTGGCACTTCCTGCTCATCTTCTTAGCTCCTTTCGCACCCAATTTAAAAACTTGTTGCTCACTACTTTTGATCGTTCTTCCCTTAGGCTTGGTCTTATCTGGTCTTGCTAAGTTTACACCTTCCATATGAAACTCTAGTTTCTACAAATCAAAGATATTAAGTCAGTTTTCATATTCACATATTCATTATATACTATAGCAATGTTATTACCTTTCTAGCTTCCACATCCGTAGCACTACTATCAACCAGACGCATATCAGTGTTATGTTCCAATGTTAATATCGGCATATTACATTGATCATCGTTAGCATTGCATTCATTTGTATTAGACCCCATTGCAATTTCCTGTGAAATAACGCAAACTCCAGTGAAGACACAAATGTTATAGAGCAGCATAAATAATACATTATAAAATTCGGTTGCATACCTCGTTCCCATCATCTAATTTGCGTAAATTATCTATAACTAAGTCTTCTGTTTCATATGCTTCGACTTATATCATTTAAATTACATACATGGATCATTATCGACATGTAATAATGGTGTATTCATAATAACACGATGTGCATACCTGGATGTCATCGCCAGCACTTGTGCCACAACTCTCACCAATACCTATATCAGGCTCCACATGCATCAATAACCCTAATAATTCATCCATCATCTCTAGGGCTTTATCATTTCTAGCTTTAGATAGACTCGCATGGTGTACTACTTTCATTGCTTTTTTAAGCAACATCTTCTGTCAATATGATCTAGTTTCTCCATCTTTTCCTTTCAAATTCCTATCGTCTCTTGAAAAGCCACATCTTGTCGCGCGGAGTATGTGTATCGTTGCAAAATGTACTCACTCGGGATCCTTTCAATTTGTAGATGCATGAAAGTGCATACAAGATGAACACAAAATAGGCCTATAATTGATTAACCATACATTATGTCATATATTACTCGCAAACAGTGCTATATTCGTAATAATTTATCATTTCATATAGAAATATTCGTTTAGTATAACACACCTGTATGCTCCCAATGCTTGCACTCACATGAATACTTTCCGGCATCCACATTAAAAGCTCTCTTGTGGGTTTTGGTGTTCAGATGACAACCCAATCAAAGGACTAACAAGTGTGCTAAGTGTTGAACAGGTGCTGAATGCAAAGCGAACCGGGTTCAACACAAGTGAACAAGTGTGATAGTCCAAAGACTGAATTATTTCTAGATAATGGACATCACAAGAAAGATGGACATTGCTTAAGTGAGACTCGATGTGCATAACTCAGAGACAACCGATCAAGCCAAGGATGGAAGCAAGAAGAGCTTCGAGGTACCGAGTGCACGGGAGAAAGTCAAGGAGACCAGGAACCCAAAGCCAGGGGTGAAGAAGAAGACTTGTAAAGTCAAGGTTGATCTTGTTAAGAGTTATGGTGCATCAAGGAACACTACATAAGGACATGACTTACAACCAATGAGGTAACATCTACAATTATGTGGTGTAAGTCATATGGCTCAAGATCAAGCTCAAGAAGTGAACAAGGTCACTGGAAGGAGAAGCTGTGTCAAAACCAGAACTGGAAGCAGCCCAAAAGAGCTAAGTGCACCTTGATCTTTAGCTTGGGTTGTTCCTATGTTTGGAGATATCCTATGTGACCTTTGCAGGATGTTGGAGCTCAGAAAAGTTAACCTAGATCAAGTCAAGTTGACTTGATGGTTTGTGAGTCCAACATCAATCTCAATCATGCCAAATGCTAAAGAAGTGCAAAACAAGAACAAGGTGTGTTTCTAGACTTAGTGAATTGTTTTGAGTACTAACATATTATGTCTAAGTGCTAGAAACAGCGAGAAAAGAATTGCAAAAAGTCTTGGCTCGGTGCAGCCAAAACTCTGCTCAGTCTGACACACCGGACTGTCCGGTGGTGCACCGGATAGTGTCCGGTGCGCCAGGCTGAACTCCGGTGAATAGGCCACTCTCAGGAAAAGTCTGGCGGCGTGCGGCTATAATTCACCGGACTATCCGGTGGTGCACCGGACTGTCCGGTGAGCCAACGGTCGACTGCGCCAACGGTCGGCAGCGCAATCAGCGGGCGACGCGTGGCCTGAGCCAACGGTTAGTTGGAGCACCGGACTGTCCAGTGTGCACCGGACAGTGTCCGGTGAACCAAGAGGACCGTTGCTCCAACGGTCAGCTGAGCCCGTTATGGACGGAGATCGCGCACCGGACAAGCTACAGGACATGTCCGGTGGTGTACCGGACTGTCCGGTGCGCCACGCGACAGAAAGCAAATATTGCCTTCCAAAATGAATTCCAACGGCTCCTAGGCCCCTTGGGTCTATAAAAGGGACCCCTAGGCGTCTCCAACTGTACACATGAGCAGCCAACAATTGTAGACATCATTTGGATCAATTCTCTCTCTCCCTCTTGTGTGTATCTCTCTAGTTTTCGTGAAGGCAAAGCTATAAGCCTTTAGAGAGTGGAGAGGTGCTGCAAAGAGCTAGAGCAAAGTCTTGAGCGCACTGTTACTCTACCGAAGTGCTGTCAAGAAGACTGTAAGCAGCCACAGCGTTGTTGTAACTAATCTCAACATAGTGGAAGGCTCTATCTATCATACTGACAGATCTGAGCAAACGGAGGAAGGAGGTGAAATAGACTCCAAGCCCAGGTGTGGCTAACTCCAACGAGGACTAGGCAAGCATTTCAGGCTTGGCCGAACCTCAGGATAAATCTCTGCGTCTGTGTGCTCTGCTCTGTGCTGTGTGCTGATTCTCTGTCTTACTTACTCTTTACATCTGCACTTCAATACTTATCTGTGGTACAAGTGATATTTGAAGTGCAGGACATTTTGAGACAGGATCTTCTATTCCGCTGCAACCTACTCGAAGGATAATTCAATCCACTGCGACCCAGTCTTCGAGTAGAGTAAGAACTTAAGTTTTAAAGTGATAATTATTATTCGCCTATTCACCCCCCCCCCCCGCTCTAGGCGACATCTAGATCCTGTTCATAGGCAAAGGGAACTTTCACACATCAGCCCTTATTTTGAATTGGTGTTGTCCCCAAACAATTTTATTTGATCTTGTAGTATGTTTCACCACCCAATCATTTACATCACCCTCTATATCACGGTCTATTCAGTATGCAGTTGCATATTTTACGGTCTCCTAGAACCTTGTCATTACAGCTCTAGTGTATGCCCTTGCAACTCCTATTTCAAACATATACAATGTAGTTGTATCCTTTTGACCCTGAAAATTACACAATACAGTATTAATACCGTTTTGTTTTTAATAGCATAAAACATATGTTTTTCATTTTTTCACTTACCATGCATCCTAGTGCCTGTTTGGCCTCTTTCATCTTCCTACTATGCAGGAGCTTGATCATTTGCTTTGCAAATTGATGAAGCGGTGTGTTTGCATCCACGTGGGCACTCTTCACCAGCTTGTTCATGCTCTCGCTTCGTTGTGTAGAGACCATAAGATCACAATAGTCTCCTTTGAAAAATGCAGGTACCCAATCTTTACGTATTTCATACAATCTAACAAGGGTGTTGTTCTCGTGTAGCTGGAAATCAGCATCATTTGCCAGGCAGCCTCGAACTCCATTTCATTCAATGGATGATGTATTATAGATTGGAACCTTGTTTTGAAATCCATTTCCTCAATTCTTGCATACAATTCATTCAAGTGGGGCATATACCTGTTTTGCACATGCCACAAACACAATCGATGTATTGTGTTTGGGAATACTCTGATGGTGCGATTGGCATAGCAGGGTCTTGATCTGAAATAGATAAATTTTCATAACATTAGGCAAGTCAATATGATATCATATAGGACGTGTCTAATAAATATGAGCCATTTATTACAACATACCTATCAACATCACTCGTGGTCCGTCACATCCCATGCATGTTTTGAACGTATTGAAGACCCACTCGAATGTATCAACTGTCTCGTCTCCTAGTAAAGCAAACCTAAATATTGTGCATTGTAGGTGGTGGTTCGAGCCAACAAACATGCCTAATGGCTTATCATACATATTAGTCTTATGTGTAGTATCAAAGGTAACTGCATCACCAAAATCAATGTACTTGGCATGCTGGCTAGCATGGGACCAAAATATGCTTAAAATCTTCCCTTCTTTGTCCAGTTGAAAGTCAAAAAAAATTGTGGATTATCTTTATTGCATAATGAAAAAAGATAATAGCTTCGACACATCATTTGCATTTCTTTCCCTTTGCCATGCTTTCTTCCTGTCAAAAATGTAATGATTATGCACTACATATTTTTAACACATGTCGATTGCTTCGGTAATATATAATACAATTATTGTCAATGTATCATACACTTACAGGTTACTCATGTCCTGCACAGTTATTGGAATGTTTTCTGGACCACCATGTATTTCTGAAACAAAATCCATAATGCAATGTTGTGGAATCCTGCTTTCTTGCATCGCACTAAGGAACTCCATATAATCACGATCATGAGTTTTGTTGCATTGCAATTGCCCTTTTTCTGTATCTTTCTTCAAGAATTCATGATTATGCTCATAGTTTACTAGATCAATTCGGACAGAAATAACATTCTCTTTAGCATCATCGTAGATTTTTTTAAGTTTCATCCCAGCCTTGCACTGTGTTCGTTTTGAACATGTGTTACATATCCTTGGATTTCCAGCTACCCTTTCAGCATTCTTTCCTTCCATTGAACAATTCAACCATTTACAATTCTTCTGCTCTCTATATTTCTTCAACAGAAATCCAACCTCGTATGCATATTGACTGTAAAAATTATAAGCCTCGTCCATGTTACTAAATGTCATACCGACTTTAGGTATCAATCTTATATCAATATTGTTCGGCTGTGCACAGAAATTTAACATTTACGATTCAATAGCGACTAAATCTAACGTAATATAGGTACAACATTACAAAAAATATGTACGAAACTAATAGTATCATAATTGAGAGAACTTACATGGCTTTGAAGAATATGAGGTGTGTCCTGTTTATGCGCCCCAATATGTCTCATAGGGATGTGCTTATCTGCGCCTACCACGTCTGCCGATTTTGTGTGCTCATCAATATGTCCAGGTGCCCTCAATGCCGCGGGGGGAGTAATAGATACACCCTCTGTATAACAGGTGATCGCAGACGCTACAGGATGCATGTCCATTGAAGTAGACGTACCTGTTGATCTATGCACAGGCGCTACAGGTTGCATGTCATCGCCAGCGCCGGTGCTGGACATTCTCTCGCCGTTAATCGCCGCCCGGTGTTGTCCCTTCCGCCGCCGTTAACCGCCGCCAATAACACAGATACGAACGTGGACGAACTACGACTGTAAATTAAAATTTATTTCATTCTACTATTGCTCCTCAAACCGTAACTGTCCATTTATTTTCGCGATTGTGCAGCACGTCTTTCCTTATCTCAAACCGGTCAAGATTTATATAATGCATGGTTTATGCTATCATGTTACACATCTTTATGCAGTCGTAAACGGTGTGCACATGGTAATATTCGTTCCCGTGATTTGTGATACAAAAGATTCCTTCTATGCATGATTTATGCATATTACTACATATATTTATGAGTTCGTATATTGCCTGACACGTATCATCCGGGATTCGTGGCTATCGTCTGCATGGCTGACGCAAGCACGCGTACACTAGGCCAACCGTGTCATGGCTGGGGCTTCCCCTACTAATACAAGCATAGGGCTTCCATTACCTATATATATATATATATATATATATATATATATATATATATATATATATATATATATAGACACACGGGTACATGCAATATCATAATCGACTATATATGTGTCGCTTTTTTTCTTGCAAGGGAACACTGCATGCATGCAAATAGGGTATTTTAAACATTTTTCATTTCTATTATGAAAATATAGTTTAGTAAACGTAAGGACGGTTGTAAAAAACAGCTAATTTACCTTTATCGGTAGCTCTTAGGTGTTGTTTGGTTCACGAAATGTAACGTAAATGGTAATGGTAATGATTCATACTTGAATACCGGCGGTAACAAATTTGAATAAAGCGGTATCTATTTGTAGTGTGGTATCAATTACAGTTAAACTTAAACAAACATAATTTAACGTTATCGATTATCTGTTACGTTACCAATGCGTGAACCAAATGGCAACTTAATTAAGCTGGAGAGGGAAACAAAACTGCTCCACGCCGAACGGGTTGCACAATGCACAGTGGCCTTGTATGCATGCACAACGTACAGTTAATTTTCTAGCTCTATCTAGCTGTGCGCTCACATGCATGATGCACAATGTGTTGCAGCTAGCTATCATTATTGTATAGCTTTATCGGTGGGGGTATGCAAGCGCGAACCCATTTCGAATGGTGCATCACGAGGATCCGAGCTAGGAACTGAGACACAGGAGTTATACTAGTTCAGTCCAAGGTCCTAATCTAGTGCAGTGTTGATCTGAAGCGTGTTACAGTAAGTGTGCTTGTGTCCCTAGAGAAAAAAGGGTCTGCCCTTTTATAGCTCAATGGTTGGACCTTACAAAAGAGATCTATTTTCTACGAGAGAGAGATCGGGTCCTCTGGGTCGTCGTGTGGGTTCTTTGTCACACCCGAGTTCTAGGGGCACCCAAAATCCGAGCGTGAAATAATGACCAAGTGTGATGTGACCAAGTCTCACACATATGATGACTCATGGTACAGAAACGAATGTCACATCTTTACTATATAATAGGAGTTCTGTATAAAATAGTTAAATAATTACATCTTATAAAGGCAACGGTCCAGCAACCTAAAGTTGACTGAGAGATGACGACCTAAACCTCTCATGATCTCATCATAGCATCCTCCATGCGTCTCATCCTGCGGTACCTGTTTTGACCTGGGGGTGTGAGTATAGCAAGGGTGAGCTCACATATGTTCATCGCTCAACAAGTTATGGGGAATAATGTGCATGAACTCGCCAAAGGTGGGACCTCATGTGAAGCGTAAGGCTTACCAAAGAAGATGGTTAAAGCTGAGCATTGCTTTTAAAGTTGGTCAAAAATTTATTAGCAGTTACTAAGTATAAGTAGATACCAACCCAATTAAGTAAGAGGTCACAATTAATAATAATACACACAATGCAATGCATATGACAAATTAAGTTTAATTCCATAAGTTAATCATGTGAGTGTCTGAGCCGCTCACGACCGTGAGCACGGCTGATATACCAGTTTTACAATCTGCAGAGGTTGCGCATCTTTACCCACAAGTCATGTTACCCATTTGTCACGGAGTTGATTAGACCCCATATACCTCTACCAAGGAAGCGAGACAGGGTACCACTACGAGGCCTTTACAAAGTTCCACTAGCTTCAGAAAACCCGCTACAGTTTCTAGAAAGCATAGTTTAGGAATCTCCCGTCTGAAAAGCCATCGCAGCAAAATCAGCCCAAGAACCTCCCTATACCGACCACTCCCCTACTGCCCTTGCCCTTTTCAGGTAAGGTAGTCCTCCACTAGCTTTCCTAATTAGTCAGCCAAGGGCGTCCCATACCACCCTTGTGGTAGCACTGTTTTCCTGGGTGGTTCTCTAGGTTCTAATTAACAATATGATCTTATCATGAACAATAATTAAACAACATAATTGGAACATGATCATAATAAATATTAGTTTCCCAAAACCAGGTAGAGCAATAGCAAATCCACCCAATAATTTGTTTGTTTGCAAGGTGGGAGATAAACGATGCTAGGGAAACCTATTAGGTCCCATCAAATTAACCTGAGCATGTCACAGTGATTAACAACGAACATTATTAGGTAAAAAGGAGTGATCAAGGGGACGACTTGCCTAGGACTCGAGATTCCTTGTACCAGGATGATCTTCAGATTCTTGTGACCTCACTGCTACTCGTAGCAATACAAACAAACATGGTATAGGCAAAATTAGCATCACACCAAACATAAGCACAAATCGCATAATAATAATCTACGCGTTCCTACGAGATCGTGGGTTCGAGAACCACTCAAATCGGGGTTACGGTTACGGAGTTACGATTTTCGAAAGAACTACGTGATTAACTAATTAAAACTAGGTTTTGTGTTGATTTTATAAATGATGAGATGAAGATAATCCAAAGAAATAATTAATTCACTTTAATCTTAATTATAACTTGACTAAATATCATATTTTAACCAAATCATAATTATGGACATGTTAGCTCCGATTAGAAGAGTTAATCTAGTAGACACATGTTAAGTAAATGTCTAACTATAAAAGTATGCAATATGGTATAATTAATGTTGTTACCGTGTAGTAAATATTTATACAAAGCTAACACAACTTGAACGAGTCAAATCGGAGTTAAAATGAATTAACTATGAATTAAACAAGTTTCTGGATTTATTTTTATACTAAAACCCCATTTTTCTTATTTAATTCAGAGTATTCCTAATAATTTTGGACTGTGCACGTAATTTCCAGGAAGGTGAGGGTTGTTTTTGCTAATTTCAGGGTCTCTGCGTAATACTTTTTAAGAAGGGATGGACGGCGGGTTGGTTTGTAATATCCCGAGGGGCTCTTCTGTAAGATAGCCACAGTTAAGGGGTACGGGCAAACTACAGCCGCCCGATCTGATCCTGGCGGCTAGGATTAGGTTTTGTTTGAAACGAACCGGTAGTCGTAGGATGGAAGATATCTGGCCCAGAACTAAAGTCACGAAGGGGGTATCTACTCATTTATTCCTGGGCGGACATCGATGGATCAACGACCCAGAACCACCCATGCCATGATCTAATCTCCCTCGTCTGTTTTGGATCCGATGGTCATAAGCAATTGGAGAAAATTGTTTTCCTTATCTCTAATCTCAGTCGCCCATCAGGCAATCGACGGCTGAGGGGCGTCTCCCTCGTTTCGGTCGAGCAGAGCGGCGCCGCCCTGCTCCCCGCGGTGGAGGTTCGCCGGCGCGCATTGATCCATGGTTCTAGTGCCTCATTCGTAATCCCCGCTAGTGCTACGCAAAGTCGAGTGGATATCAAGGATAGGGACGGGTACCATACCCGTGGTTAGACCACACAGAAGCTTACCTCCAATTAGGGCTGGACGAAATGCATGTGGCTCGTTGGCTCGCTCGGTTCATGGTCAGCTCGGCTCGGATCGGTTCGTTTGAATTTTTTTCACGAGCTGAGCTGACATTCTAGCTTGGTTCGTTAATGAGCCAGCTCGGTTTGTTAACGAGCCAGCTTGCGAGCTAAACGAGCTACCACATTCTAGCAAAACAAAACTATATGCATATCATTTACGGAATAATGGATGAACATGTTATATGTATGTGAGGTGTCTATGGCTTATGAGTTAAACTAATGATTAATGAACTATGTTTATGTGTTAAATTGGTCTATGCAAATATAATTGTGGGTTAAACTGATGAACATGTATGTGAATTGTGAATTTATGAGTGATGAATTGTGCTAATTTGGTGTTACATTGACGTGGTTTGTGAAACTATAAGTATAATTACTATTTTCTATTGTTAAATTAGTTTGAAATTAACTAAAAGTCAATTAGTATGTATATATTATTTTTTCTGCTCTAGCTCACGAGCTAAACGAGCCAGCTCGAGCTCGTAAACGAGCTGAGCCGAGCTCACTTTGTGGCTTGTTAACTTAACAAGCCGAGTCGAGCTGGCTCGTTAGCTTAACGAGCCAGCTCAAACTCGAACGAGCCGAGCCGGCTCGTTATCCACCCCTACCTCCAATGGCACGGCAGCTCGGTCGAGAGCACCTGAAAGTCACCTAGAGGGGGGGTGAATAGGCGAAACCTGAAATTTATAAACTTAAACACACACTAAGGCCGGGGTTAGCGTTAGAATTAAATCCGACTGCGGAAGATTGTTTCTCTTGCTAAGAGTTGCTCAATTAATGCGGATGAGGTTTGGGAGCAAACTCAAATCAATGTTAGTAAGGAAATTTTAGAGAGAGGAAAGAGGGCAAACAAATCAAGCGATGGTCAATGCAAGTGAACACAGTGATTTGTTTTACCGAGGTTCGATTCCAAAGAACCTAGTTCCCGTTGAGGAGGCCACAAAGGCCGAGTCTATTTCAACCCTTTCCCTCTCTCAAATGGTCACTTAGACCGGATGAGCCTTCTCTTTAATCACCTGGGTCACTAAGACCCCGCAAGGATCACCACACACTTAGGTGTCTCTTGCTAGCTTTACAAAGCACTTATGAGAATTAGAATGGGGAAGGAAAAAGCAATCCAAGCACAAGAGCAACAAAAGAACACAAATGATCCTCTCACAAGTCTCTAAGCAATAGAGTTGATTTTGGGGGTTGGAGTGGATTGAATGCTTTGGATGTGTCTTTGGAGTGGTTGCCTTTGCTCTTGCAATGAATGTGGAGTTCAGAATACATGGATGCCATTGAATGAGGTGGTTGGAGGGGTATTTATAGCCTCCAACCACTTCCTATCCGTTGGCTGTTTTTGCTGGCGATGGGCACACCAGACAGTCACTGTTCACTGTCCGATGCGTGCCACGTCAGCACGTCTGTTGGGGGTTGGAACGAGTTGACCGTTGGAACCCTTGTCCTGTAGTTGCACCGGATAGTCCGGTGCCACACCGGACATGCTCTGACTTCTCTGCTCCAACTTCTGTTGTGCACTGTTCATCACTGTTCACTTTCGGCAGTCGACCGTTGGCGCCAAATAGTCGTTGCTCTATTGGCTCATCAGACATGTCCGGTGCACACCAGACAGTCCGGTGAATTATTGTGGAGCACGCCCAGAAGAAATCCGAGAGTGGCATGTTCGCTGTCCGGTGCGCCACTTGGCAGCACACTCTTATGTCTTGCTCCAAATTTGTTTGAGTCTCCGACTGAATTTCTTTCTTGGTTTGTGTTGAACCTTATGCACCTGAGATAAATGACATCTAGGCAAACTAATTAGTCCACGTGGTTTTTCATGGACGTCAACCGCCAAAATCGATTATAGGAAATGATTAAGCCCATTTCCCTTTCAACACCGAAGTTGGACGACAAATTCCCAGTCACCCGCACGACACCACGCCCGGCCGCACCCTCGGAGTTGTTCTATGGGTGATGCCGTACTCTTTTTACCACTCACCGAGGTCCCACAACGACGAGGCTCGACTCTCCACAATGGCGGCTCCCTCCCTGTTTTCTGATGGCGAGCGCAATCAGAGGCTTCAGCACAACGAGACGGAGGGGTGAGGAGAGGACCTCGTTTTATGCCCCGGACAGAAGGGGACTGGCATGATCCATTTGGATATGCCTCGGAATCCACAGTACAACAAACTCCTACATCTTTGCTCGATGCCATGCAGCGGACGGTGAAGTTATGGTAGAGATACAGCTGACAGATGGGCCCTACCCGAGAGTGGCAATACTCATACGTGAGCGCAAATGCAACAGACTGGCACCGGGGCCCCAAGCGTTAGTGAATGCGGAGGGGGAGCGGATCCGCCAGTGGGCTGGTGGAGTGGGGGTGTGGTTAAATGGGCCGAGGAAGATTTGGCCAAAGGGACTGTTTTGTTTTATTCTTTTTTTCTTTTCTTTTCCTGATTTTATTTTCCTATTTAACTTCTCAAATTCAAATTTCAAATTCAACCCAACTCAAACCCCAAGGTCAAACTTTCCAATTAAGTTAACAAACAAAGAAAACCCTAGCATGATGCAAATATATTGAAGGCGCCTCCAAGCGAAGAAGGGCAAGAGTGTATGTGCTCTGTCAAATTGAGTGAGGGGTCGCCTTCCCTTCTAACTCAGAGGACGCATCTTCCACGGCTTCTGACAGAGCGGAAATCACAGCATTGGTATGTGGTCCATCATGCCTTGGTGATGTTGTAGCCAGTTCTAACATCCTGGCTGAGGTGAGCAGGCTAGTCGTGCATCCTTCCCTGGTTGCAGCGCCCTCTATCGACGTTGTGGGAGTCGCCGCTGCAAGCAGGGAGGCACAGGTGGGGGCACGCCCCGTAGTGCCTTCAAAGCCGGTTGGGCGCCACGTGGAGATGGGTTTGGTTGCGGTCCATCTCATCACGGTGGAGGCAGCTCCACTAGCTGCGCCACGATCATTCACTCCTTCGCTGGTTGCCCTAGGAAAGGTGACCACCAACAAGCGCTCATCCCGGTATGTCGATTTGCTTGCCCACCAGCAAGCGCTCTTTTCCTTTTTCTTCCTAGCTAGCGCGTACATGCCGCATAAGTCCATGAGGGACGCAGCCCTGGTGGCCAGAGTGGTGCCTTTGTCTCCACATACCTCCATGTCGCCGCCACCGGGAGGTATGCCCCCTCCGGCTACCAGGGCCGGTACGCTCCCTCCAGCCACTGGGTTGTCCCACTAGGCGATGTGTCGTCCTCTCCCTCGTGGTGGCAGTGCCGTCATCTCAGGTCGTCCCAAAGGCGACTGGCGTGGCCATCCCGGAAGTGGTTCTTATTGACTCATGGCCATCCATGTCCGTCCCAAGAGAGCCCCTAGCAGTCGTCGTAGTTTCCCCCGATGTGTCCTTGCCGAGGCAATCGTCAGCTCTACCCCTGCCCCTATCCCTCCATCAATCGCCGCCACAAGGGTCGGCAGTTAGGGCTAGCAAAAAAGCTCAAGGATCGTGAGCTAGCTTGGGATCAGGGCGGCTCGACTTAGAGCAGCTCGCGAGCCTCGAGCGAGCTGAGCCTGTTTTTCGAGCTCGCTGGTCTACCGAGCTGAGTCAGCTGGTTCTGGCTCGTGAGCCAGCTCGTGACTTATGCCAAATTAATCAAACTATATAATAATGATGGATAATTGATAATTTTACTTATAATGTTGAATGATGATTATATTTTTCACATTTATATACTAATAAATCACTATATAATGCAATATTATTTAACAAGGTCCAGCTCGCGAGTCGAGCCAAGATCGGTCTGCCAACAAGTCGGATCGAAACGAGCTAAGCACGGCTCGGTTCGTTTCCAGTCCTATTGGCGGTAGCCCAGGGGTGGGGCTCCCAAACCGAGGGTCCATCGATCTTCAGGAGTAAACAGCGCCAGCCATGGTCGCCTGTGGTGCCACGTTGCCCATGTGGCTTGCAAAGGGCGACGAGGCAGCGGCAGAGGAGTGGCGACTACTCAAGTCAGCCCCGCTTCGGGCTAATGTGGCCTTGGATACCATTGAGCACATGCTTAGTGGTTTCGGGGACACGGTCGAGATTGCTCGGGCATCAGTGATGGGGGACTTTGTCCCCTTTGGATGGGTGAGTGTTTCCTTCGTGATTGTCCTTTTTGCAACATTTTCTCACTCTGCATTGTCTATTTGGTCTGCTCCTCCAGCACTTTCTCACACAATCAGAGGCTCAGGCGGAAGTGCTGCAAGCGGCATAGCTGGTGGCGGAGTAGCTTCGCGTGGGAGCTACCTATGTCGAAGAAGAAGAACACGAGCTCGCTAACCTCTACTCCGAAATTAGCCGTTTTCAAGGCGAGACATCATCCTTGCGTGTGGAGCACGACAGGGCTCATGGCGATGTAGATCGCCTTCAGAACAAGGGCTTCCAACTCGGAGAGGCACTCCGTGGAGCGAAGTCTCCTGCTGGGCTAGCCGAGTCATCCTTGCTAGAAGCGGAGGCTTGTCTGGTGCAAGCGGACTCAAAGCTCACGAGGGAGCACAACGCAACAGGAGGTCAGCCCCCTCTCTTACTCCTTATGCTTTCATCATTTGCCACTCCTGATCGCCTCATGCTCAGTTTTTCATAGAGCTCCATAGAATGCTCACTCAGGCGTGGGACGTGAAGGTCATGGTGGACGAAGCGAAGGCGGGGGGTGGAGAAAACGTGTGAGCTCTCGCTTTCTTGTGAAAGTGCTATCATCGTGGGATGTCGGGCGGATGCCCTTCTGTTGGAAAGGAGTGCCGAACTCTAAGAGCTCTGTTTGGTCATTGCCCTTGTGTGCCCATCTCTCTCCTCCGACGTTGATTGAGTCGCCTCTGTTCGATCGCCTACGGGGGCTACTTAACCGTTTGGAGTGCGCTGTTGCCGAGGGCATTTATCAAGGGGGTGGCATCGCCCTTTACCGTATGGTCTCTCATTTTGATGAGATCGACGCCGCCGTTATCGCCAAGGGCTATGTCGCCGGCCAGAGCGATGAGGAGCTAGAAGTTATCAAAGAGCAGGTCTGCCCCCATGTTCAGTCAATCGTAAACTGAGTTGATGTCAGGTCCCTCCTGATCGCCCCCCAACCCTAGGGCCTCCCACCAGCGGTCCACCCACTCTTGTTTAGATGGTGCCCCCTTAGAATTATGTATTGAACCACTGCGTGGTGTTTTTGTGTATATGAAAACGCTTACTTCTATGTGTACAATAGTTTCAACGCGCATTTCAAACTTTAATTGATTTTGGGTGAAAGTACATGACTATGCTTTGCCTAGATGGGGTAGTTTCTTTCCAGATTCAAATGCCGAGAAACTCCCGCGTTTCGGTGTTGGTGCCTCCCAACCAGTTTTCCCGCGTGCGCTTGGGGACGTTGATGGTGCTTGGAGTTGTCTTGGGGCCTCCTCCTTGCTCCATGGGCACGGTGGTGTTGAGGCCGACCACGATTGTGTCGGTGGCGCTCGGAGTGATGGCCCTTTGGGATCTAACAAGTGTTGGGATTCGCTCAGAGCTAGCTCGTTTGTAGGCGTACACCACCTTGAATGATGCAGTGCCCGTGATGACTCCACGTGGCCCTGGCATCTTCATCTCTAGGTATGTATAGTTGGGTATGGCCATGGATTTGGTGTAGCATGATCTCCCGAGGATGGCGTTGCAGCATCCTAGGAAGTCCACCACATCAAATTGTAGTCGTTCGATGCGGAAGTTGGTGTGGTCCCCAAACATGATGGGTGGAGTGATTTGCCTAAGGGGGTAGGCCTGATGTCCTGGGATGATGCTGTGGAACGATGCCGAACTGGGGCACAACGCTGAGCACGCAATGCCCAAGCCGTCAAAGGTCTCGATGTATAGGATGTTGAGACCGCTTCCCTCGTCCATCAGCACCTTGGTGAGGCGCTTTGAACCCACGATCGGCTCGATGATGAGGGGGTAAGTTCTAGGATGTGTGATCATGTTGGGATGGTCGAGGTGGTCAAAGACGATCATTCTAACCATCGGAGGTATCATGGGGCGGCAGGCTCCACCGCGAACACTTCTCGTCAGGCCACCTTGTGGTGGCATCTGTCACCGTATGCTTCTCCTGTGACTTTAGGGAGGTCTTCAGTGGGGATCTCTTGTTCCACCTGCTTTGATGGGTCTTCCTGCTTTGCTTTTTTAGCCGACGGCTTGGAGATGAAGCTCTTTAGGAGTTCACACTCCCAGAATTTGTGGCAAATGGGGAAGTCATGATTCCGACACAACGAATCCATCAACTTCTGGAAGTGGTCGTTGTCGTTCTTCACCGGTGGCCTAGGCGGCTGGTCTGCGGCTTCTCCCTCTTCGGCGCATGGGGTGGTGGTTCCTCCGACACCTATCAGGGTGCTCCCATCGATCCCTCCTCTTGTCATTGGGCTCGCCGACGTCGCGCGGGCTTTTTCGCTTGCGAAAAATTGCCCCCACTGTGTTTTCTCCATCAGCGAACTTGGTCGCTATGTTGAAGAGATCGGTGGTCGTCTTTGGTCGCCCTGCCCAAGCTCGTGGACTAGGGCCTCGTTGGTGGTGTCGTAGGTGAAAGCACTCACTATGTCAGCGTCGGTGGCATCTGGGAGTTTGTTCCTTTTCTATGAGAACCTCCAGATGTAGTCCCGGTAGCTCTCACTGTTCTTTGGGTGCACCTCTTGTGGTCCCAGGAGCTTCTAGGGCGCTTGTAGGTGCCATGAAAGTTCCCAACAAAGGCCCGTCAGAGCTCAACCAATTCATGTATGGTACTGGCTGGCAGATACTCAAGCCAGGCCCTCGGCCCTTTCGCGAGGTGGACAGGGAGGAACTGTATGACTAGGTGGTCATCCTTGATCCCTACCATGCGGCACGCGAGGCGGTAGCCTTCTAGCCACTCGTTAGGGTTTGTGGAACCATCGTAGTTCATAATGTTGGTTGGCGCACATACCTTTGAGGGGACCGCGCTTTTCGGATCTCATGCCCAAAGGCGAGTGGTCTTGGCCCAGGTGGGCTAGGGCTGTGCACGTGCCTTCTTCATGCGGTTGCTCAACTTCTTCCTGTTCCCGATGCCTGTTGTCAAGGATGTGTCAGGCAACGCAAATGCCTCTGATGATGTGCTTTATGTGGACACGCATTGGAGTAGACTGGGAGGCCTGCGCCCCCTTGCTCTAGGATGAGGACGTGTGTGTGCCATGGCTCTTTGTGCCGGTGTGTTTTCGTCGATCGATCTCGGCTAGTTGTACTACGGCCCACTCCACCAAGTTGTGGAGGTTCTGGTACATCGCCTTTGCCTCGGGCTCGTCTGGCTCAGGAATCAATCGGAGCATCATGGCTGTTGCAGCCATATTTTGCCCGAGGTTGATGAAGTACTACGCGCCATCGCTTCTTTCAGCTACCTGATTGCAAATCTTCCTTGCCCGGGGCCTTTCGGCTTCGAGGTGTCTCTGCTCAATGTTGTCGTAAAATTGGTCGAGCCTCTTGATGATTGTGTTGAGCTCCTCCTCCTGTTGTCGGAGGGTAGCCTCGTGGGTGAGGATGCACTTGATGCTAGCGCTAGTATTCTTCTTCTTGGATGGGGGACCCCAAGTCCCCCCTTCATTGTCACCCCATGGTGGTGTGGCCATGAAGTAGGCTCTTTCTTGCGCCTTGTCGAAGTCCAAGCTGGGTTCCATTGAGGCATTGCTCAAGTCATCCTCGAGGAGGTCGAGGATGGATGTAGGTTGGTGACCGACGACGACCACCATGGCTGATGGTCGGATTGCTTCCGCCCGCTGTTTAGTGGCAGCGGTGGATGTGTTGAGGCTCCGTTTGAGAGCGGCGGAGCGCCTTTTGATGCATCGTTTCTCCACCTAGGTCTGGGTGGAATGCTTGGGCCCCGGGCATGTGGTATTGGCCTCGTTGTGGCTAACGCGGCAAAGTTTGCCGATCTCCTGGGCGAGGAAGTTGAGGGAGCCAAAAATGATTTGGCTCCCCGGAGCAAAAGTCTCGCTCCCAGCGGACACTAAATAGCTGGCCACTAGAGTGAAAAAAGTCTCTTTGGCATGCTTGCGGTCCCCTACTGGTGTAGCAACTGTTGTGGTTTCAGAAACCGAGGGGACAATAGATTTGTGTTCAGTGGGGATGCAAGCGTGGACTCACTCTGAATGGTGGATCACGAGGATCCGAGCTGGGAATTGTGACACAGGGGTTATACTGGTTCAGACGGATGCCCTATTCTAGTGTTGTGTTGATCGTTGTATTGCTCTGGAGCATCTTATAGCAAGTGTGTTTGTGTCCCTAGAGGAAAGAGGGCCTACCCTTTTATAGCTCAAGGGTTGGACCTTATAGAGGAGATTTGTTTTCTACAAGAGAGAGAGAGAGAGAGAGAGAGAAAGATCGGCTCCTCCGGGTCATCGTGTGGGTTCTCTGTGAGGTCATGCTTTCCTGTACACTTGGTTTGGCGTATCTTCTTCCCGTTCATCATTCAGACCCCTGTAGCTAGTCCGTCGTTGACACCTTCGTAATAGTGTGCGGTGGGCCCGGTGGCTCAGTCCCATGGTGCGGTTGTGCGTGGCGCGGCTCTATCCGTCGTCATGGGCCTGTGTCATCCTCTAGCGTGTGTAGGCATACACCCTGGTATGGTGTATCTGTTGCGTTCTTTCGGGCATGCGGGTCACTGTAGAGACTCCGACGCTGACACCCATGCGACCGGGGTCGACTGACCCCATGAGTTAGTGGTGGTATATCAGTGGGCGCAAGCGGAGTGTTCCATCATGTCTGCCAGAAACCTTTTGGTACTTTATGTATAGTTTGGATGTGGTTTGGTGACATTGTGCCTTGTCGTGGCCGTCGTGGGCCAGCACCGTCCGCTTGGGTTCCTTCCTTGCGCATTCGCTAGATAGGGGCTTGGTCGTCTGCCTCGCCTTGTAGCTTTGGTTGGTGGGGACTTGGTCGTACCGCCTGCCTCGAAGACTTTCTCGACAGGGACATGATCGTATGCCCTGCCTTGCAGACTTGCTCGGCGGGGACTTGGTCGGTAAATGGGCTAGAGGTTTATGGCCTCACCTTGGATACCCCATTGTTGGGTACATGACAGTAACTGACAAACATATAATCATTTTATACTTCAACACTTAATGTCTCAAACATACAATAGGAGTGTAAAACAATTTGTTTATTAATAGTGTTGTTTCATTCGAGACATGTGTCAGAGGGGAAATCCTCTGGCGGGGTGGCGGAGTGCACCCAGCCTGGTCCTCAAATGAAGAGGGGGCCTAGAGGTTTGCCTGACCACATGGATGAACACAAGGATTTATAGTGGTTCAGGCCGCCGGAGCGTAATACCATACATGAACACAAGGATTCGATATTATAAATATTGATATTTTTTTCATCTATAACTGGTTAAATCCTAAAATACTAAGACGAGACACTATATTAGAATTGTATCTCTCTCTATATATATATATATATATATTCTGTGTAGCTTGTTCATATCACTATATTTATAAAGAAAAAAATATATGTGGTGACAGTCAGCGCAGGAACAGAGTCATGTCCATCAGTGATTGGCTACCTGCATGCCTACCAGGCAGGCGGTGGACATTTCACTACACCTACCCATCCATCCATCAGTTCCACTTCTACCTAGATCGAGTAGCTAAGAAGATGAGAACAAATCATATTGTCCAATTTGTAAGTAGACATTGGAAAAAAACCAATTAAGATGCATGGGACTGGTTTCATTAATTAATTATATTGTCCGGTATATATGTATTTTGGCATGCATTTTGCTAGTGTAGATGTCTGTGTTACAGCTGGGTGGGGTACGTACACGTAGTTAGCTATCATAACGCGTGCAGTGCAAACCGACGACATTATTATATATGTATGTATGGATCGGAAGCAGCACGCTTAATTTGCCAACATGCATGCATGATTATATATAATGTCAAAGACCTAGACACTAGCATAGATATGACAGATGGAGAGAAGGAACAAGCCGAATGAAGAAGAATCCAACAAGCAAATTAATGCAGAGGGATTATGGACACACAGCTGACACCGACAATGCAAAAGAGATATATAACGATCGACGAGTACGTAGCTAGGGGACCTTGGAACGCATGCAGGATGGGGGAGCACATGCCCAAGATGACGACTAAAATTCCACACTCACTATATATATATATATATATATATATATATATATATATATATATATATATATATATATATATATATATATATATATATATATATATATATATATATATATATATATATAGTTATAGTATTTAGAGCCCTGGGCTCCTTTTAACTACAGGAAGCCCCGACCACCCGCTCGGTTGACCAGGCGACCATCCGGTCCACCCACTATAATGTTTACGCTTAGTTATACACAAGTTTACGCTCATGTACCATTGTATAAAACCAACCGCTCTACCTGGCCTTCCGCGCGATGGCTGAGTCTAGGGTTTCAGTGGCGGCGGTTGCGCGACACGAGCGAGCGCGGCGGACAAGCGTCCCATAGACGAGATCCATGACGATCGCCTCCCTGTCATCGTTCCAGAGGTGCCTCCTAGCCCAGATCTGTTCGCCCCTCGCCCTCTCCAGACTCGGCCAGCTGCCTAGGCACCGGCCACCGGCGTCCGGATCTCCTGCTCTGCTGCTCGCCACCTCGGGGGCTCTCCGGCGTTGGCTCGACACGGCAGCGCCCCCCCGGTAGCCTAGTTCCGGATCCCCCACCGCCCACGCTCCACAGGTCAAGTTCTGTGACCTGCCGCCCTACTTTGGTTTGCCCGCCCGTGCAGATACATCTGGGGTCTTCCGGTCCCCGCTGTCCCCGATTCTTCAAGCCAGTGGGTGCGATGGAAATAAAAGGTCTCAGATTCTCCATGTAGTGGCTCCGAGATGCAGTACTAGATGTTGATTGCTCGTCCACATTATCCTCATCGCATCCTCTTTTTTCGCCTATATAGTAAACTCACGGCCAGCGCTTCAAGCGGTGAGAGCGATTCAGAGCTACACAGCCATGGCCAGAGTAGCTGGCCTGCTCGCCTCCTAATAGACTTTTGCATCTTACATGTATGTGTACAGGTTCAGTTATTAATACTATTTTTGTTGTGATCGTCAATGCCGTATGCTATAGTAGATAGACTTTTACCAATTACTACTATTTATGATCACTGTCTGATTCTAATTTACTAAACATTTCTTTGCTGGAATTGTTATAGACACTTCTATGGTAAACCTTGATGATGTATAATGATATCAACTCTTAATATTTTCTAATATTTGCAGGTGTTTCTTGGCATTGATGAATTGGTCATTGTAAACAACACCTTCGAGAAGATGAGCAATACAGCTTGGTCAGTGGCCTAACAAGACTGAGTGCTAGGACATGAGGGATAAATTCAGTTATTTGATAAGCCACTAAAGCATGTTGTATTGCATTACCTTGTTTTTGCTTCTACTAGATAGCATTTCACATGTCCACATATAGCTAGTATTGGTGTTTCCCTGCATGTGCTTGTTTGTTGTTAACAATATATTATATCTGTTTTAGACTAAAAATACTTTGACATTCTGCTCGTAATAATATAATATCGTCTTAGAATTGTTTCAATTATATTATAAAATTCGTACTCATTTACGTTGTTTTGGTTCACGTTTTACGCATAAATCCGTCCGAGCCAAAACCCGCGTACGTCCGGTGACGCGTGATTTTCGCGCCGTAAATTTCGGCTCCATTCGCCATTACGAAACAGATATACGATTTACGCTAACATTCGTACTAATTTACGATGTTTAGGTTCACGTTTACGCTAAAATCCATTCGAGCCAGAACCTGCGCACTCGGCCGCACATAATTTTCACGTCGTAATCTCGGGACCTATTTGTTGTTACGAAACAGATAAATGATTTACGCTAAATTTCATATTAATTTACGTTGTTTTAGCTCACGTTTTACGCTGGAATCCGCCCGAGCCAGAACCCGTGAACGATCGGCTGCACACAATTTTCACGCCGTAATTTTAGGCTTCATTTGCTGTTACAAAACATATATAAGATTTACGCTAAATTCTGTACTCATTTACACTGTTTTAGCTCACGGTTTACGCTGGAATCGGCCCGAGCAAGGACCCGCGCACGATCGGTTGCACGCGATTTTCACGCCGTAATTTTAGGCCCCGTTTGCTGTTACAAAACAGAAATAGGATTTACACTAAATTTCGAACTCATTTACGCTGTTTTAGATCACGGTTTACGCTGGAATCCGCCCGAGCCAGAACCAGAACCACATACTGCATGATTTATGTTGTCAAGTACATGTCATTATGCAGTCGTAAACCCTGTCCACAGTGTCATATTCATTCCACGTGTTTCGGGCGTCAAAAGATTCCTTTATGCATGGTTTACGCATCTTTATCCATATATATATTCATTCGTATATTGCCTTACGCGCTTATCGTCCTGAATTCCTGGCTGTTGACTGCATGGCTGCGCGGGTGCTGGGTTGACCGTGTCCTGGCTGGGGCTTCCATTAGTAAGGGAAGCCCAGGGCTTCCATTACCTCTTCCCTATATATAGTATTTAGAGCCCTGGGCTCCTTTTAACTACAGGAAGCCCCGACCACCCGCTCGGTTGACCAGGCGACCATCCGGTCCACCCACTATAATGTTTACGCTTAGTTATACACAAGTTTACGCTCATGTACCATTGTATAAAACCAACCGCTCTACCTGGCCTTCCGCGCGATGGCTGAGTCTAGGGTTTCAGTGGCGGCGGTTGCGCGACACGAGCGAGCGCGGCGGACAAGCGTCCCATAGACGCGATCCATGACGATCGCCTCCCTGTCATCGTTCCAGAGGTGCCTCCTAGCCCAGATCTGTTCGCCCCTCGCCCTCTCCAGACTCGGCCAGCTGCCTAGGCACCGGCCACCGGCGTCCGGATCTCCTGCTCTGCTGCTCGCCACCTCGGGGGCTCTCCGGCGTTGGCTCGACACGGCAGCGCCCCCCCGGTAGCCTAGTTCCGGATCCCCCACCGCCCACGCTCCACAGGTCAAGTTCTGTGACCTGCCGCCCTACTTTGGTTTGCCCGCCCGTGCAGATACATCTGGGGTCTTCCGGTCCCCGCTGTCCCCGATTCTTCAAGCCAGTGGGTGCGATGGAAATAAAAGGTCTCAGATTCTCCATGTAGTGGCTCCGAGATGCAGTACTAGATGTTGATTGCTCGTCCACATTATCCTCATCGCATCCTCTTTTTTCGCCTATATAGTAAACTCACGGCCAGCGACTTCAAGCGGTGAGAGCGATTCAGAGCTACACAGCCATGGCCAGAGTAGCTGGCCTGCTCGCCTCCTAATAGACTTTTGCATCTTACATGTATGTGTACAGGTTCAGTTATTAATACTATTTTTGTTGTGATCGTCAATGCCGTATGCTATAGTAGATAGACTTTTACCAATTACTACTATTTATGATCACTGTCTGATTCTAATTTACTAAACATTTCTTTGTTGGAATTGTTGTAGACACTTCTATGGTAAACCTTGATGATGTATAATGATATCAACTCTTAATATTTTCTAATATTTGCAGGTGTTTCTTGGCATTGATGAATTGGTCATTGTAAACAACACCTTCGAGAAGATGAGCAATACAGCTTGGTCAGTGGCCTAACAAGACTGAGTGCTAGGACATGAGGGATAAATTCAGTTATTTGATAAGCCACTAAAGCATGTTGTATTGCATTACCTTGTTTTTGCTTCTACTAGATAGCATTTCACATGTCCACATATAGCTAGTATTGGTGTTTCCCTGCATGTGCTTGTTTGTTGTTAACAATATATTATATCTGTTTTAGACTAAAAATACTTTGACATTCTGCTCGTAATAATATAATATCGTCTTAGAATTGTTTCAATTATATTATAAAATTCGTACTCATTTACGTTGTTTTGGTTCACGTTTTACGCATAAATCCGTCCGAGCCAAAACCCGCGTACGTCCGGTGACGCGTGATTTTCGCGCCGTAAATTTCGGCTCCATTCGCCATTACGAAACAGATATACGATTTACGCTAACATTCGTACTAATTTACGATGTTTAGGTTCACGTTTACGCTAAAATCCATTCGAGCCAGAACCTGCGCACTCGGCCGCACATAATTTTCACGTCGTAATCTCGGGACCTATTTGTTGTTACGAAACAGATAAATGATTTACGCTAAATTTCGTATTAATTTACGTTGTTTTAGCTCACGTTTTACGCTGGAATCCGCCCGAGCCAGAACCCGTGAACGATCGGCTGCACACAATTTTCACGCCGTAATTTTAGGCTTCATTTGCTGTTACAAAACATATATAAGATTTACGCTAAATTCTGTACTCATTTACGCTGTTTTAGCTCATGGTTTACGCTGGAATCGGCCCGAGCAAGGACCCGCGCACGATCGGTTGCACGCGATTTTCACGCCGTAATTTTAGGCCCCGTTTGTTGTTACAAAACAGAAATAGGATTTACGCTAAATTTCGAACTCATTTACGCTGTTTTAGCTCACGGTTTACGCTGGAATCCGCCCGAGCCAGAACCAGAACCACATACTGCATGATTTATGTTGTCAAGTACATGTCATTATGCAGTCGTAAACGCTGTCCACAGTGTCATATTCATTCCACGTGTTTCGGGCGTCAAAAGATTCCTTTATGCATGGTTTACGCATCTTTATCCATATATATATTCATTCGTATATTGCCTTACGCGCTTATCGTCCTGAATTCCTGGCTGTTGACTGCATGGCTGCGCGGGTGCTGGGTTGACCGCGTCCTGGCTGGGGCTTCCATTAGTAAGGGAAGCCCAGGGCTTTCATTACCTCTTCCCTATATATATATATATATATATATATATATATATATATATATATATATATATGAAAGAAAATATAATAATGTCGTATTGCAGAGACATGTTGCTTGAGCAGGAAGGACAGGGCAATGTTTGTATAATCATTGCAATTGCAATCTGTATAAACCTTTATGTCATCTAGAAGGATTCTCGATCTACTAGTAACCAATTTATTCCATATCTATATATCTAGGTAGCTAAAGCTACAACGTCGTACATCAATAGATTATGTGAATCATTAATTGATTAAGATGGAGATAAGCGATCGAGTTAATTGGCTACACGTATAGGTCAGCTCTGGTTAGCTTTATATAATCTTTGCATTGTGCGTTCTTTTTGTCTCATGGCATTCATGATACACGTACGTATACATGTAAATCCAACATCTACAATATAATTCTCGAGTCCTGCTGCGCGCGCGCGCGTGTGTATATATATATATATATATATATATATATATATATATATATATATATATATATATATATATATATATATATATATATATAGATTGTATATTAGGAGCCCTGGGCTTCCAATAACTAAAGGAAGCCCGGGCCAGACAGTGCAATCCGGTCGAGCCGGACCACATCCGGACGTCTATAAAACAGGACCCGGAGTGCTAGGGTTCAGTTTTTCACGCCCCATCTCGATTCATTAGCGACGACGGTTGCCCGATAGCGCGCGCGGCGGTGGCCGTGGTTCCCCGACCTCGACATGCGGTGGCGGCGGTTCCCAGGCCGGCGGTAGCGGCCCCCGATCCAGAGGGCGAGCGGCGGCGGATCCCAGGCCGGTGGCCGCAACTCCATTACCTCGACGCGCGGTGGCGGAGGTTTCTCGATCCGCAGCGAGGCCCTTGTGTAGGCAAGCGGCGGCGTCCCCGAAGCCCCGAGGAGGCGGCACTTCCAAGGCCGGCGAGCAAGCGACGCCCGTCGACGTGCGAGTAGCGACGGCGACGCATGAGGCGCGATGTTCGAGCGAGCGACGTCACGGAAGGGGCGAGATGCGCGCAGCGATGATCGCGCGTGACATCCTCTGATCCGGCGCATTTTTTCTTTTCGTTTATTGTGTTTTATGCCTACCACATGTATTATTTACGCTAAAAACTGTATGATTTTATGCTTTAACACAGATTTCGTATATCAGTTTACTGCATGCACATTGGAAAGGCAATTCCTTGATTTATGCTGTTCTTAATTTGCGCGCATGCAATGGAAACTCCCACGATTTTGCCATAATTTTTGGATCTGTATAAAAATAGAAACCGCATGCATGCGGCTGCCATATTTTTCGGATCTGTCATAAAAATAGGATCGTAATAACAACCTACTAAAGCTATCAACCTCTAATTGACTCGGTATTTACGCTTATAATTGAGGGATTTTATGCTCAAAACTTAAGTTTTTTACGCTCCACCCGGAGATGCGTCCACCAGTGAACAACATGCCAGATTTTTTACGCAGTGTAAGGAATTGCATAAATACCTACACCGTGTAGTATAATTTGTTTCAGTATACATCATAAACTAGTTCTAATGCGTTTAGTTGCATGGCTGTTGGAGGGATCCTATATTTATGAAGGAAATAAAACATTAAATGTGATTTTTTGTTTCTATGCATGCAATTCATTTTCTTTCATTGCACATTCTTTCCATCATAAATTCGTGTGCATGCAGCCTGTAGCAGATTTTTACGCAGTATACCGAATTGCATAATTATCTACACAGTGTAGCATATTTAGTATCAGTATATAGCATAAAATGGTCATTACGAGTTTTAGTTGCATGTCTGTTGCAACGATCCTAAATTTATGGAGAAAATAAAGCATTTAAAATAGAAACCGCCACACATATTTTTCCTAAATTTACGCGCATGCAAGGGAACGTGTTTGACTCATGCATGCATTTTGCCATAATTTTAGGATCTGTATAACCGCATGCATGCGACTGCCATGTTTTTCGGATCTGCCATAAAAATAGGATCGTAATAACAACCTACTAGAGCTATCAACCTCTCACATTGGCTCGGTATATACGCTTATAATTGAGGGATTTTATGCTCAAAACTTAAGGTTATTACGCTCCAACCCGGAGGTGCGTCCACCAGTGAACAACATGCCAGATTTTTTATGCAGTGTAACGAATTGCATAAATACCTACACCATGTAGTATAATTTGTATCAGTATATATCATAAACTAGATTTAATGTGTTTTAGCTGCATGGCTGTTGGAGGGATCTTATATTTATGAAGGAAATAAAACATTAAATACGATTTTTTGTTTCTATGCGTGTAATTCATTTCCTTTCATTGCACATTATTTTTATCATAAATTCGTGTGCATGCAGCTGGTAACAGATTTTTACGCAGTATATCGAATTGCATAATTATTAACACAGTGTAGCATATTTAGTCTCAGTATATATCATAAAATGGTCCTTACGCGTCTAGCTGCATGGCTGTTGCAGCGATCCTAAATTTATGGAGGAAATAAAGGATTTTAAAAACAGGAACTGCCGCACATATCTTTCCTAAATTTATGCGCATGCATTGGATCGTGTTTGACTCATGCATGCATTCCTTTTTTTGCGCTAACAGACGTGGGGCAGGTGGCGCACCCGACAGCCTGTTTGGGCGCGCTGGTTGAACCAGTTTGCAGGGGTGGTCGGCCTGGGCTTCCTTTAACTATTGGAAGCCCAGGGCTCCCGTTATACCTGCCCTATATATATATATATATATATATATATATATATATATATATATATATATATATATATATATATATATATATAGGTTCAGCCGCATCAAATTTGGGTAGCTATAAAAACACCTCAAGGCCGCCAGGAATTAGGTTTTAGCTGCGGTGGCAGTTCCCTCAGGCGTGAGCGGCGATGCCACCCTGAGGCGAGTGACCAGCTTCGGCACTCCCTCAGGAACGAGCGGCGGCAACGCTCCCGAGGCAGGCAGGCAAGCGGCGACGGCACTCCCGAAGCGGACGAGCGGTGACAACGCACCCCAGGCCCGGTGACAACGCACCCCAGGCTTCGGCAGCGGCAGTGGTGTCCACGGGAGATGTGGGTCGCTCCGGCGGCCGCGTGAGGCACGGTCGTCTCCGACGATAGCGGCCACGTGAGGCGTGGGTGGTTCTGGCGTCCTTCAATGACCAATTTCTACGATTCGGTGGCTTCGGTGGTGTCCTTTGATCTAGCAGTCTTGGGATCATCCTCTAGCGACGAGCTATCTGATCCATGTTTATGCCATCGATGTCTCGATGATTATGTTTTATGTCTTCTATTTACACTATTTATGCATTCCTATGATGGTTTTTACGACGATGAATACGATTTTTACGTTTGTCATAAAATTGTCCCTAATTCTCGTGGGGCCTGTTAATGGAACCGATATTATATTTTTTATCAATTATGCTACACAATTTATGTATTTATGTGACTTTGTATAAGAATTTATGTTCTACGTGAATCAGGTCATCCTATTTTTTGCATGCATGTCGTGGAAAGGAAAATATCATCTATAATTTACGTGCATGTAATGGAAACTTCCACGATCTGCCATAATTTTTGAGATCTGCACAAAAATAGAAACTGCATGCATTCGAATCCAATAATTTTTGGATCTACCATAAAAATAGGACCGTGAATACAACGCACCAGAGTTACCAACCTTTCTCCATGGCTGGATATTTACGCACATAACTGAAGGGTTTTACGCTCAAAACTTAAAGTTTTTATACTCAAATCTAGAGATGCGTCTACCAGTGTACCACGTGGCAGTTTTTTTATGCAGTGTTCCGTATTGCATAAATACAAAGACTGTGTAGCATAACTAGTATCAGTATATATCTGTCGGGGACCATAATTAGGGGTACCCTCAAGACCCCTAAATCTCAGCTGGTAACCCCCATCAGCACAAAGCTGCAAAGGCCTGATGGGTGCGACTAAGTCAAGGATCGGTCCATTCAAGGGACACGATCGTGCCTCGCCCGAGCCTAGCCTCGGGCAAGGGAAGCCGACCCCGGAGAACCTACGTCTCGCCCGAGGACCCCCCTCCAGCAACGGGCACACTATCGGCTCGCCCGAGGCCCAGTCTTCACCAAGAAGCAACCTTGGCCACATCGCCACGCCGACCGACCAAATCGCAGGGGCATTTAATGCAAAGGTGGCCTGACACCTTTATCCTAACGCACGCCCTCCTGTCGATAGAGCCGAAGTGACCGCAGTCACTTCGCCGCTCTACTGACCGGTCTGACAAGAGGACAGCGCCATCTGCGCCGCTCCGACTGCTGAGCCACCCGATAGAGTGAGGCTGACAGCAGCCAAGGCCGGCCTTGGGCGTCATAGGAAACTCCGCCTCGCCCGACCCTAGGGCTTGGACTCGGGCTCAGCCCCGGAAGACGGCGAACTCCGCTCCGCCCGACCCAGGGCTCGGACTCGGGCTCAGCCCCGGAAGACGGCGAACTCCGCTCCGCCCGACCCAGGGCTCAGACTCGAGCTCAGCCCCGGAAGATGGCGAACTCCCGCTCCGCCCGACCCAGGGCTCGGACTCGGGGTCAGCCCCGGAAGACGGCGAACTCCGCTCCGCCCGACCCAGGGCTCGGACTCGGGCTCAGCCCCAGAAGACGGCGAACTCCGCTCCGCCCGACCCAGGGCTCGGACATGGGCTCAACCCCGGAAGACGGCGAAGTCCGCCTCGCCCGACCCCAGGGCTTGGACATGAGGTCAACCCCGGAAGACGACGAACTCCGCCTCGCCCGACCCGGGGGCTCGGCCTCGACCTCGGAGGAGCCTCCACCTCGCCCAGCCTAGGGCTTGGACCGACCACGTCAACAGGAAGCGCCATCATTACCCTACCCCGAGCTGACTCGGGCTACGGGGAACCAGACCGGCGTCCCATCTGGCTCGCTCCACCATGCGAGTAATGATGGCGCCTCACATGCCCTGTGACGACGGCGGCTCTCAGCCCCCTTACAGAAGCAAGAGGACGTCAGCAAGGACTCGACAGCCCCAACAGCTGTCCTCCCACCAGGCTCTAGTACTCCTCCGACGGCCACGACACCACGCGAACTAGGCGCCAAGACCTCTCCGGCTGCCACGATGGCATGTACTTAGGGCGCTAGCTCTCCACCGCTAGACACGTTAGCACATTGCTACACTCCCCATTGTACACCTGGATCCTCTCCTTACGCCTATAAAAGGGAGGACCAGGGCCCTCTTACATAGGGTTGGCCCGCGCGGAGAAGGACGGGACGGCGCTCGCGCAAGGCCGCTCGCTCCCACTCCCGCGTGGACGCTTGTATCCCCCTACTGCAAGCGCACCCGACTCAGGCGTGGGGCTAACACGAAGGCCGCGGGATCCACTCTCTCACGCCTGCCTCCCCCGGCTGCTTCCTTTCTCCCCTCCACATTCCGCCTCGTGTCGACCCATCTGGGCTGGGGCACGCGGCGACAATTCACTCGTCGGTCCAGGGACCCCCCGGGTTTCGAAACACCGACAGTTGGCGCGCCAGGTACGGGCCTGCTGCATGTTGACGAACAGCTTCCCGTCAAGCTCCAGATGGGCAGTCTCCATCAACCTTTCCGGCCCGAGACGGTGCTCCGTTTCGGGAATCTTGAGTTCATGTCCCTCGACGGCAGCTACGACATGATACTCCTTCCCCCGTCGCACGACAGCGACAATGGCGGTCGACAACCCGCTCGCCAGCGGGGAAATCGACGACGCCTTCCCCACGTGGTGGAAGGACGACATTCGGGCTTGTCCCGTCCCCTCCCCCACCGACGGAGGAGGAGGCGGGGCAACCAAGGCCAAGCGGGAAGCAGCACCTCGTTGGCTGTCGAGCGAGTCGCCGTCGCCGGCGCCCCAACGGAGGGCGCGTCGGGCATCGATCTCGCATCTGAGATGAAGACGAGCGCCGCCTCCCCGCAACACGCCGATCTCAAGCAAACGCACGACACCAGCACGCTCGCAAAGGATTTGCTTGGTGTCACCCTCGTATCTGAGACAACGGTGCAGTCAGTCCCAGACGCGACCTTGTCACCGCCCGTCGACCGAAAGGTACCGACCGATTCCCATCTCGCGTCTTTTGGATTCAGCCTTGACCCACCAAGCGACTCCACTTCGGTGATCACTCTCATAGAGACGAGTCCAAACCCTCTGGGGTATCGTGTGCGGTCACCCTGGGACCGGCTGACGACTGACTCGACCTACGAGCCCTCGGGGTCCGAGGAAGGTGGCGAGCCCGACCTCTGTTGGGATTTCTCCGGACTTGGTAACCCCAGTGCCGTGCGGGACTTCATGACCGCATGTGACTACTGCCTTTCCGACTGTTCCGGCGGCAGCCACGGCCTCGACAACGAGGACCGCGGCCCAAGTCGTGAATGTTTCCACGTCGATCTAGGGGGTCCCGGTGAAGGCAACCATCTTGGTATGCCGGGAAACGGTGATCCCCCTAGGCTCGTGCCTCGCGTTGACATCCTTCGGGAGCTAGCTGTGGTCCCCGTCCCGGCGGGGGTTCCTGACCCACAGCTCGAGCAAATCCGCGAGAGGCAGGCCAGGCTCGACGAGGGAGCAGGAACGCTTGTGCCGATCCGCCGGGACATCGGGCAGGAATGGGCGGTCCAACCCCCGGCCGGAGAAGCGCGTCATCTCCCCCAGGACATCCAGCACCGCATCGCCGACGACGTCAGGGTGAGGCCACCGCCGGATTCCAGTGGAGTCGGCCAGAACCTGGCTGTAGCGGCAATACTCCTCCGCACGATGCCGGAGCCATCAACCACCGAGGGGCGGCATATCCAGGGAGAGCTCAAGAATCTCCTGGAGGACGCCGCGGTCCGAAGGGCCGAAAGCTCTGCCTCCCGAAGGCAGGGGTTCCCCTCGGAACATCGCGCCGCGACTTCCCGATTCATGCGGGAAGCCTCGGTCCACTCCGGGCGCACGCGCAACACAGTGCCTGCGGCCCCGGGTCGCCTCGGCAACGAGCGCCATCATCACAGCCGTCGGGCCCACCTCGACGACAGGGCGCGCCGAGGCTACCACCCCAGGCGTGGGGGACGCTACGACAGCGGGGAGGATCGGAGCCCTTCGCCCGAACCACCCGGTCCGCAAGCTTTCAGCCGCGCCATACGACGGGCACCGTTCCCAACCCGGTTCCGAACCCCGACTACTATCACAAAGTACTCGGGGGAGATGAGACCGGAACTGTGGCTCGCGGACTATCGGCTGGCCTGCCAACTGGGTGGAACGGACGATGATAACCTCATCATCCGCAACCTCCCCCTGTTCCTCTCCGACACCGCTCGAGCCTGGCTGGAGCACCTGCCCCCGGGGCAGATCTCCAACTGGGACGACCTGGTCCAAGCCTTCGCCGGCAATTTCCAGGGCACGTACGTGCGCCCTGGGAACTCCTGGGATCTCCAAAGCTGCCGCCAGCAGCCGGGAGAGTCTCTCTGGGACTACATCCGGCGATTCTCGAAGCAGCGCACAGAGCTGCCCAACGTCACCGATTCAGATGTCATCGGCGCGTTCCTCGCCAGCACCACCTGCCGCGACCTGGTGAGCAAGGTGGGTCGCAAGACCCCCACCAGGGCGAGCGAGCTGATGGACATCACCACCAAGTTCGCCTCCGGCCAGGAGGCGGTTGAGGCCATTTTCCGGAAGGACAAGCAGCCCCAGGGCCGCCCACCGGAAGATGATCCCGAGGCGTCAACTCAGCGCAGCACCAAGAAGAAAGGCAAGAAGAAGTCGCAAGCGAAACGCGACGCCGCCGACGCGGACCTTGTCGCCGCCGTGTACAAGAACCCTCGGAAACCTCCCGGAGGTGCCAACCTCTTCGACAAGATGCTCAAGGAGTCGTGCCCCTATCATCAGGGGCCCGTCAAGCACACCCTTGAGGATTGTGCCATGCTTCGACAACACTTCCACAAGGCCGGGCCACCCGCGGAGGGTGGCAAGGCCCTCGACAACGCGAAGGAGGAAGATCACAAGGCAGGAGGGTTCCCCGAGGTCCGCGACTGCTTCATGATCTACGGCGGGCAAGTGGCGAACGCCTTGGCTCGGCACCGCAAGCAAGAGCGTCGGGAGGTCTGCTCAGTAAAGGTGGCGGCGCCAGTCTACCTAGACTGGTCCGACAAGCCCATCACCTTCGACCAGGCCGACCATCCAGACTACGTGCCGAGCCCAGGGAGATACCCACTCGTTGTCGACCCAATCATCGGCAACGTCAGGCTCACCAAGGTCCTCATGGACGGAGGCAACGGCCTCAACATCATCTACGCCGAGACCCTCGGGCTTCTACGGATCGATCTGTCCTCGGTCCAGACGGGCGCTGCGCCTTTCCATGGGATCGTCCCCGGGAAGCGCGTTCAACCCCTCGGACAACTCGACCTACCCGTCTGCTTTGGGACGCCCTCCAACTTTCGAAAGGAGACCCTCACGTTCGAAGTGGTCGGGTTTTGAGGAACCTACCACGCAGTGCTGGGGAGGCCATGCTACGCCAAGTTCATGGCCGTCCCCAACTACACCTACCTCAAGCTCAAGATGCCGGGCCCCAAAGGGGTCATCACCGTCGAGCCCACGCACCGACACGCGTACGAATGCAATGTGGAGTGCGTGGAGTACGCCGAGGCCCTCGCCGAATCCGAGGCCCTCATCGCTGACCTGGAGAGCCTCTCTAAGGAGGCGCCCGACGTGAAGCGCCACACCGGCATCTTCGAACCAGCGGAGACGGTCAAGTCCGTCCCTCTCGACCCCTGCAACGACGCCTCCAAGCAGATCCGGATCGGTTCCGAGCTCGACCCCAAATAGGAAGCAGTGCTGACATCCCCTCCCTGAAGGATCAGCGGCGCATGCACGGGGTTTGTTGAGCGCAGACTTGGTGCAGAAGATCTCCAGTAGCCGGGGAAGGTGCCGCCATGCGGGGGCCCAACGGACAGTGTCCCGATGAGGGCACAGTGTGGCAGACCCGCAAGGCCCGCCCGTCAGAGTTCTAGCCAGAGGTGAGGTTGGGCCGGCACGGGAATTAACCAACTAGGTTGAGTGGGGAAGGAGGCAGCCCATGCAAGTTAATTCTTTTTTCTTTTTGTTTTAATTTCCGTGTTCTAATTTCTTTCTCTTCTCAAATTTGAGTTTAGGTTTTCAATTCCAAATACTATGTACTGAACAAAATTCTAGTAAGAGGCAAAATATGATTTTTGTATGTTTGTATTACTTCATTTATCAGGCGTCAAGACACAAAATAAAGTGTGGTTCCCACATTAGCTCTCCAGGGAAAATAACATTATTAAAGGCGATAGAAGTGACTTCAAGGATGATTACTTCCTTATGTTTAGGATAGGTTAATATGTACCTAAGGTAGCCTTAATTCAAGTATTTCTAATTACATAATTTCAGTTTCTTTGCCCTACTTTTGAATGTTAGTATTCATTTAGTTAAGAAAGTTACACTTCCTCGAAGTGTGATATCATTATTGGTATCCTTTTTATCTCAAATTATTTGGGAGAATCCTTTAGTTCACCAAAATAGTGTTTTGGGTGCTACACTAAGGCGCGTGGTGGTGGTTTGATGTGGTGCCTGGTTGTTGGGTGCGGATCAGGAGATGTGGTTGGTGCAGATCAGGAGCAGCTGGGGCTTTCTGTAATTAATGGAAGCTCTAGGCTCCTAATATACCGATCATATATATATATACTATATGTATTTAGAGCCCTGGGCTCTATTTAGCTACAGGAAGCCCCAGCCAAATATGAACGCACGTCCATCCACAGCCGACCGACTTTTCAGAGTCCATAAATATAATGACGTGCTCCGCCATTACCTCCTTTTCTCCCGGTCTCAGTTTCCATAACCGACTACACGACCTCAAAACCCCAACCTCGTCGCGCGACTCCGGGATTCTCCGCCGACTCAGCCATCCCCGACGACTCCGCTCCACTCGCCGCTCGCTATCGATCCAGTCGCAATCGACAGTTGAGCGGCGCCTCCTCGGTGTCCGCAATCCATGCTCCAATATCCTCGCTGCTGCGTCAGGAGACCGGAGTCTAGACCGGAGAAAAACCCCTGTCTCTTCGCCGACGCGACTGCTTCCACGCTCTCCACCGACCCGACTGCTTCCACGTTCTCCGCCATCTTCCACATTCACCGCCGTCAACGGGTACCGCTCCAACTGGTAGCCCTTCCCCAACCATCTACGATGTGTTCTTCCCAACCCTAGCTCGCGCGCATTTCATGGCATCGAATTCGACCGTCAACAAATGTGTTGTTTTTTTTTGTTCATACTGCATTCTAAGGATTACGACTAGGGTGAAAAATATTTATGCAGTTGATTTAATACATTTACGCACATTTACACAGTTGGTTACACACATTAGAATACATGTTTATGCATATCAGTTAAAGTTTTTTTCATAGATGATGTTCAATTGGTAATTGAGTGGTCAGCTAGTTGTTTTTGTAGAGTATATGATTCATTGAAAAGTCCATAAACTTTTAGTGACTGCATACATTTATTTATTCCATTATTTTGTAGTTAATACACTACCATTCACAGCATGCATTGTTTTATTGAATCATATCCAGTTTTTTATTATTATAAAATAGACATTATTTATTACACTAGTTCACAGTTAATACAGCAATGTTTATAGCAAGTTTTGTTTTGCTCAAACATATTCAGTTTGTTATGATTATAAAACAGGGTAGAACATGTATGCAACTGATTGTTGTAAAGAAGCAGTCAATTAGTTGTTTTTGGTAGAGTATATTTTTTTATCTGGTTAGTGATATGCAATCATTTATGTATTCATTAGTATATAGTTAATACATTAATGTTTTACAGCAAGCTTTGTTTTTCTGAAACATATTGATATTTTTATGATTGTAGAACAGGCCATTACATGTATGCAACTAGTTGTTTTTCATGTATGTAACTGTATGCAAATGTGTTTTTTCATGTATGCAACTGTATGCAATTGTATGCAACAGTGTTTTTTTATGATTGTAGAACAGGACAGAACATGTATACAACTGTGTTTCATGTATGCAACTGTGTTTTTTCATGTATGCAACTGTATACAAACTGTGTTTCATGTATGCAGCTGTATGCAACTGTATGCAACATATTCAGATGTTTATGACTGTATAACAGGACAGAACATGTATGCAAATGTGTTTCATGTATGCAACTATATGCAACTATATTCAGATTTTTATGATTGTAGATCAGGTCAAAACATGTATGCAATTGTGTTTAGTAAATGAGCAGTCAATTAGTTGTTTTTCATAGAGTATATTATTTATATAAAATTTTCATATATGTTTAGTGCATATATTTATGTATTTCAGATGATTATAGCTAATACATTATTGGTTATAGCAAGGCCTGTTTTTATTGAAACATATTCAGATTTTCCTTATGTTTGAACATGTCAGTATATGTATGCAAATGTAAATAGAGTACAATATATTCAGATGTTTATTGAGACATTATTATTGCCATGCAAAATTTATACAGTGTGCTTTTATGCTTGGTATTTAAAACAACTAGGTTCATTGATTCAATCATACCACGCAATAAATACATATGCATATCCAACAGATTAATTTTTACAATATTGTGTACTATGTATGCAGCTTTTAATTTAAAAAATGAAGCACGTGGACCGTCCTCCGAATAACCCCAAACGTATAACAATTCAGTCAAGCCAGGAGTGTTTCAGTGTTGACATTCCGTGCGCAGAACAGTCTAATCCATGTCCAGAAGTTGGAAATCCTCCAAATGTTGACAGTCAAACTTTGATCAATGAAACAGTACAGCTTGATTCTGATGAAGATGACTTCATGCCAGCTCTGAAGAAGCATAATGTTTCTGAAAGCCATACAAGAGTTTTAAGAAAAGTTGTGACAAAGAGGATTAAACATGAGGATCTACCCCGACAGGTTAGTGTTATGCATACTCAACAAACAATTTCATATTTGTAAGAGTCTGAATATTATTTTTTTGATAATAACACAATTATTTCATGTTTTATATTGTATAACAGAGGCTCAATGTGAGGTGCAACCCTCAAGATGTCATTGCAAGCATTAACATTTTGAACGAAACACAACGTGAGGCCATAAGACGTAAAGGTTTCTCTAACATTCTTGATATGACAGTAGATGCGCTGTGTAGTAGATCACACCTTCAATGGTTGATGGACAAGCTGGACCACAAGGACATGACAATTCGTCCTGGTCCAGGAAAGGAACTAAAGATCACAAAGGACATTGTTCATCTTATCCTTGGTGTACCAAATCATGGCGATGGTAAACCATTGCGGATTGACGAAGCAGTTGCAGCAAGCAACTTGAGGGCAGAGCTTGGTTTGGCTAAAGACGAGTTCAATGTGACATTTCTATAGGATCGTTTACGGAAAGGCGAGGATGATGACCTTACAATCAGATGTTTCTTCCTCATTTTATTCAACCGTCTGTTGTTTCCAACTGCTAGCTGGGGCATAACAAATCATGAGGTGCTTCTGACAGAAGAAATGCATCGTTTCCATGAGACTGACTGGTGCCAGTTGATTTTTAATGATCTCTGTGAAGCTGCGAAGAAGTGGCACAACCGAAGCACCACAAATGTATCCACGACTATATACGGATGCTCCATTGTTGTCCTTGTAAGTATAGTGTTTATCCTTATGTACATTTTATTGCATATTTGGGTGCTCACTGTGTGTAATTATGTAACATGTTCTATGATGTTTGTTATGTTTACTTACACAGCTATTGAACTTTGTAATTCTTTTATGTAGTTGTATTACTTGGATCACCTGCATGCAGCCGCTGCCCCTCAAAATAAGATTGGCACACCTCGCATTAAATTCTTTGATAAGAATATCATAAAAGCTTTGACCAAAGCTGACAAGAGGAAGGTACGCCATGGGGCCGAGCCTTTTGGACATTGTGAAGTAAGTTATTCATATTTAATCAAGTGTATTTTATGCTAAATTTTATGTCAATTATATGTCCTTTTGTTTATAGTACCATTTTTGGATAACAAACTCATGGTCCATTTCAACTTTCACTTTAATTTTATTTTTTAGTTCCGAAGCTCGACCGAGACATGCTATTCAGTTGGACCTAAGCTCGATCGCCAATCCGAGGCAAGTTTATGATGTATTATATACATAGTTTATTAAGATTTATGGAACAAATGGAATAGGAATGTGGACATGGATTCTTATTAATTTTGCTGAACAACCAGCCGGAGTGCAGGACCAACATTTTTGATGCACCGCGCCCTGCCCCAACGCCTCGGCCCACTTTTAACATCCAACTTCCATCGATCAAAGAGATGATGTCAAGTAAGATCAACGATCTCCCACCTTGTCATCGATCTAAATTCACAAACATTCTTGCTGCATATGACTTGGAGGTTGACAAGTCATGCATAGCCATAAAAGCTAGCATTGACAAAATTGTTGAGAAGCAATACGACATAGCAGACAAGTTTATAGAGTTGATCAACGAGGTACTACATGCCGACTCTGATAATTTAGAAAACAAGACAAATGAGCCACAACATCCGAGGAATTCGGCTGATTCAGCAGGTTAGTCATACAATTATCCCTTGTCATACATTCAGAACATTTAACAGTCTACATGTGCATATGGTTTTTTTATACGTACAGTTAACAACATTTTGTTTTTTCAAGTATACGCAGCAACATTTGATCTATAATGCAAGTTTTGACATATATTATTTTCAATATAATTGTGTACAAGGACACAGTGTTCATGCCACCAAACCCACACCGGATATGTCATCCCAAGCATCGCAGCTCGAGACCCAGCTGGGTGGTACTCAGTTTGAAGAAATTCATGAAAGACAACAGCATATCCGTAGAGTACTAGAGACTTGTCCTGACGAATCAGATGTTGTTACAGGACAACAGGTAATATATCCAACTCAAATACCTTTTTACTCATCCTACGTACATTGTTTGCATATTACTTTTTAGCTGGATACGAACCACACTTTTTTGTCAACAAGATTTATGTTTTGATGTTCGAAACAACATGTTGAGGAACACAAATATCACACCTCAAACCACACCAGCTTGCACCCGTTTGCCGAAATTTGATGTGACACCGCAAAAAAATGTTTGTTACCAGTACATGTCTCATGTTATAATTCCATTTTATGATACATACTACATAATTATACTAATCATATACCTTTGTGTAGAGAGGTGAAATGGCAACAGAGGAAATGGAACACAATGACAGTGGGCCAGTTTTTGATCAGACCCCAACTCCTCATGTCAGTATAATAACATACATATTATATAATGCATTTTATGCCATTAAACTAATTATATTAATGTTCAATCACATATAACCATGTTGCATTTCAGGATGATACACTGAAAGGGACAACAATTTCTGGAACTAATCCGCTCCTTACAGAGCTTGAGTGCGTTCGTTCTCTGTGGGATTTACTTTGTTCCAAGGACATTGACCAAAGCAGGTACATGTTACACAAATTACGAATACCGTATTTATAAGTTTGTTTCATTTATGCAATATGAATATATAACTATGTTCATCATACAGGGTTATCATAGATTACTGTGAATACAGTGCAAACTGTATCGATATTTATGAATCTTTCGTAGAGGGGAAATGTCTTGAGAATTTCTTCATGCAGTGTTTCATTGTGTGTTCGTGATGATTCCAAAAATCATCATCGAACTATGACATCCAACAGATTAGTACTTGATGTCAATGTTGGGGTAGGTTCTTCTTCACAGTTATTGTAACTATACACAGAATATACTTACACACTCTATTTGTGGTTTTTTAGGCTCTGTTAAATTTTGAAGAGCAGGAACGCCATAGCAAGAATCCTCAGCCGTTTGATCAGAATGTGTTACAGAATTGCTTGCACAACACATTGCCTCCATTGGTAAATCTGGATAAATGCAAGTCGGTAAGCCTCAGTAACATTTTGTTCCCAGGTTCATTAGCATATTAACTGTACCTTTTACCCCATCATGACATTGTAACAGCAACATGTAACTTATTTTTTTTTCATCAACAGATATTGGTACCTATGCTTAGTAGGGGACATTGGACACTGTATGTAATCAACCTACAGCATCGGTGTATACACATTTTAGATTCAAATCCGTATGGTATAGAACTTGGTGGCACCACATGGAAGGACTACCATTATGACCCAATCTATTTAGGTGGAAGGAAATTCCCATGGGCTAGGGTTATAATGAGTAGGCTGAGCAAAGCGTTACAACATGTTTGCCCCAATGCAACCTTCCCTAAATTTGGTAATTTTCCAATGGATATGCCATCTAATTGCCCAACAATGAGAACAGGGTCAAACGACTGTGGCTTTTATGTAATGAGTTACCTGAAGTATTATGATCACAATGCAGGTGTCATAACTTCTTTCACTCAACTAGTAAGTCATTATGCTAACTCTTTTATATTCCGGTTGCCATCGTTGTACATGTTAGCTATATACGTGTATAATGCATGCTATGCTTTTATTGCAGGACAATTCCTGAGACCTACGTGCTCATGCCCTTCATCAACTCACATTCCATCGCATGAACAAGGTGCTGCCATTTCCATTAGATATCCAGAGATTTATGTTTGCGCGCAATTAGTTATCTATGTGTCAGAACTAAGCAATGGTGTGGGCAATGTATCGTACTGTGGTATTTTGGCCATGCTTGTTAGTTAACAATGTTAGGAAGCTTCCTTATATGTGATGTTTTAGAACAGCTGTTATGCTACCTTGTCTTAGGTTGTTCAACAGGTACATTTCTGTGAACATTAGTTGGTTGGATACTTTTGGTTATGCTGCGACGATGCTTTTCTGTCGTGTGAACATCAGATGTTTTCACTTTTGTGGGCTTAAATATGATCTTTTTATATGTTATGAAGTTCTTATATGAATACCTCATTTCTTAATATTACGATCAGTTCATTTAAGTTTATACTTTTTGGTTAATATGTATATAAACTTATTGGTATCCCTATCATTTTTATATTATTTGTTATTCTGTTATTCTCTAATCATATTGCGCATCCATCACATGAATGGTCATATAGTTTACGTATTATACGATTATCATACATGTTACATACGATGTTTTTTACTTCCAATTATGCAACATTAGTAAGCAATATACGCTACATTTATTAGATTTCAACAACCACCTATATATGAATCATTTATCACTCATGCAATGTTTATTGCAAAAAACTAATTATTCGTATCACATACAACAGACTAATCACTGCCTGACTCACTGCTACCGAAATCAATTGCGTGTTTTTTTGATGTTGTTGTCTCATTCCAATCAGGAGCGTTACTTCCACACTTGTTCCTAGATCCAGGAGGTCGTCCTCTCTTATGTCCAACAAGGCTAGCCAACCGTAATCTATTTTCCTCAATTGACAAACATGTCCTACTATTGTGACCATCAGCAATTCCACACTTCTGGCATTTCCTGATCATTTTCTTTGTACCTTTTGCTCCCAATTTAATAACCTTTTGTTCACTCCCCTTTATTGTTCTTCCTTTTGGTTTTGAGTTATTTGGTCTTGCCAAGCTTATCCCATCGACTGCAAAATCCAGTTTCTGCAATTCAAAAGTAAATATTTCTCAGCATATAATATTATGCAGTCCAACATTCAGTATAATACCATTATTACCTTTCTAGCATGATCATTTTGTTCATTGTCACCACTCTCATTCATATTTGCGTGATCCTGCAAATTAACCTATACCTGCCAACACATTTTAAGCTCAATCATAAGCCAATAACACAAACCTATAAATCATTTATATGTATAACCGCAAATCAATATAGTTGTTAAAGATATTACCTCTTCTAATGGACGTATTGGCATAGGTATTTGAACATTGTCCACACCCTGTTCAAGTATATTAGATACGTCTTGAATTTTCTGAAAAATTGGTTGAAAGCTCAGTATACATCATTTACAAATAAACATTCACAACAATATGATCAAAACCTTGTTATTCCTTTCATCCAATTCACCATCTCTTCCGATGTCTCTATTGTCTTCATCATCGTCCTGAAATTTTATTGTTTCATACCTCATCAATAAATTATGATGAATAATTTGTTACAAAATACATATTAAAACATTACATACCTGTATACCATCTCCTCCACTAGTTCCACATGTCTTCTCAACTTCTATATCTGTCTCCAAACGCGGAAGTACCTCGAGAACTCATCCATTACTGCTAGGGCTCTATCACTGCCTGCCTTGGATAAACTAGCATGATGCACTACTTTCATTGCCTTTTTAGCAACATCTTCTGTCTATATGATTTTGTTTCTCCATCCTTCCCCTTCAAATTCCTATCATCTCTTGAAAATGGAACATCTTGCCTTGCAGAGTAGGTGTATCTTTGTAAAATGTATTCTTTTGGTATCCGTTCAATGTGAAGATGCATAAACGCGTAGTACATGTACATAGAATAGCCCTATGAAAACAATAACGATCATAAGAATTTTTTTATATGTTTTCAATGTATATATTTACTATTTCGTACTCCATACCTGTATGTTCCCAATGTTTGCATTCACAAGTATACTTTCCTGCATCTTCATCAGCTGTCACTTTGAATTGGTGTTGTCCCCACACAATTTTATTCGATCTTGTTGTATGCTGCACTACCCAATCATTTGCACCCCCTTCATCATGCATTATCTTGAATGCAGTTGCATATTTCAAAGATTCCTGGAATTTATTCATCACAGCCCTTGTGTATGCTCTTGCAACCCTTATCTCAAACATGTAGAGCGTGTTCGTTTCCTTTTGACCCTGTGGCGTATATAATGCAAATTAGATGACACTTATATTAAGGTATAAATGTACAACATAACAATTTATCCTCACCATGCTTCCCATTGCTTCTTTTGACTCTTTCATCTTTCTACTGTGTAGAAGCTTCAACATTTGCTTGGCGAATTGATGGAGTGGAGTGTTTGCATCGACATGTGCACTTTTCACAAGCCTGTTCATGCTTTCGCTACGCTGTGTAGACAACATTAGACCACAATAATGATTCTTGAAAAATGCAGGCACCCAATCCTTATGTATTCCATACATCTTATTGAGAGTAATGTTATCGTGCAGATGGAAATCTTCAAGTAGCATTGACCATGCAGTCTCAAACTCCAACTCAGTCAAAGGATGATGTATTATAGATTGGAACCGTGTCTTAAAGTCCATTTCCTCAAACCTTGCATATAACTCGTTTAGAAAAGGCATATACCTATTTTGCACATGCCATAGACACAATCGATGTATTGTGTGTGGGAAAACCCTCTCGAGTGCTACTGGCATTGCAGGATCTTGATCTGCATTCATATATGTCAAAATTGTATGAATCTTATTCCATGTTATAAAGAAAATAAGATCAAATTTAAGACATATTTTATGTATATACATTTCCTTCATTATTATCAGTCGTACCTGTCAGCATCACTCGTGGCCCTTCGGTTCCCATGCATGTTTTGAAGGCGTTGAATACCCATTCAAATGTATCAACAGTTTCATCCCCCAACAATGTGAAAGCAAATATAGTGCAATGGAGGTGGTGATTTGAACCAACAAACATACCTAGTGTTTTTTCATACAGATTAGTCTTATGTGTTGTGTCAAATGTAACTACGTCACCAAAATCCATGTAATCCCCTTGCTCGCTTGCATGTGACCAAAATATGCTCAAAATCTTTCCTTCTTTATCCAATTGGAAGTCAGAGAAAAATTGTGGATTATCCTTTTTGCATGATGCAAAAAAAAGATAGCAGCTTTGCCACATCATTTGCATTTCTTTCTCGTTGCTTTGCCTTTTTCCTGAAATTATTGTCAACATTTAGCATTAGGCGAATCCAACATTTTGCAAATTTCAATTCTGAATTACAATCTAAACATATTATAAACTTACAGGTTATACATGTCCTATGCTGTTACAGGCACACTCTCAGGACCACCGTGCATTTCTGATACATAATCCATAATACAATGTTGCGGGATTCGACTCTCCTGCATTGAACTTATGAACTCCATGTACTCAGGATCATGCGTCTTGTTGCATTGTAATTGATTCTTTTCGGTATCCTTCTTAAAAAATTCATGATTATGATCCAAGTGCAACAGATCAATACGCACTGATATAACTGTCTCTTTTGCATCATCATAAATTTTTTTAAGTTTCATACCGGCCTTGCATTGTGTCCGCTTCGAGCTGGTATTATGTACCTTTGGGTTTGATATTCCCCTTACTGCACTCTTGCCTTCCATCGAGCAATTCAACCACTTACAATTTTTCCGTTCCCTATACTTTTTCAATGGAAATCCAACTTCATATGCATATCTACTATAAAATTTATATGCTTCATCCACACCACTGAATATCATACCAACTTTAGGTACCAACCTCGGATCAATTGTATCTTCCTGTGCAAAAAATTAAAATATAATAACATGTATGATGTATGGTTTCCTGCATAACTTTACTTCATATGCACAATATAATATTTTCACACCATCTAGCTGCATTCTATCGTATACAATTTAACCTACAATACTGAAAATCCAAATCAATTAAATAGTACTTACATGTCTCTGCAGAATCACTGGTGTGTCCTGTTCATGCTCACCAATAGTACGCATAATATTAAGGTGCTATCCTCCTTGATTTACTGTCATCCTCGATGCCTCAAATGTGGTCTGATCATCAACCCCCGGGGCCCTCAAAGCTGCTGGTGGAGTAATTGCCCCTAGGGCAGTAGCTGTTTGCGTATGCGCACTTGCATCCGATGTAAACTGGTTTTCTCCTTGTTGTTCTTCCTGCACCATTGTTACGATATCCAAGCATGGATTTGTTCGATGAACTGAAGTCGGCATCGTATACTCATTGATTGACTCTTTACCCAGTGGCGCCGCCATCTTCCAGATCAGATTACGCCCTTCAGCCAGGCACGCCCTAACAAATGGTTCATACTGTCTACCTTTTTTGGAAGCTTATGCATATTTCCTTTTGCCCATGCGCATATCCATTGTCGTGGACGCTATATTCACGGCGCATATCCATTATCTGCTTCATTATAGGATCGTGGGCGCGCTGATCATGGGCATACAACCATTTATGCAAAGTTATACGTAGGTTTATGATGTCGTAACTGTCTGTTTAAATCCGCTTCCCCAATTCTCGGGTGACACGTCACCGGTCCACGTACCAAGTAATGGCCCACGTTTTGTTACACATATTTTTACTAGTTGTTATACTTGTGTAAATGCAGTCCACAAATGCGGGCCGCCTAGATCGCTCCATTCGGTCCGACCAGGCTTGGCTCGCTACGTAACCTGGCCGGGGCTCCCCCGCATCTATCTGAAGCCCAGGGCTTCCATTACCATCACCCTATATATATATATATATATATATATATATATATTATATATATATTCTTTAATTGTGCACGAATTTATAAACATGATTATTATACAAATATAAGTCGATCTGCCGGCATGAATTGTTGTTGCGACATACTATATGAACAGTAAGTAGTGCAGTGCAAGAAAGCGATCGAACGGACTTATGAGTGGGAACATATATTCCCGGTGTATAATTGTACCTGCTGCTTGTGCATGGACGACGGATCGTCTTTACTGTTGGAGCCACGTACGCGTACTATGGACTGGCCTGGCTGATATGATGGAGCACTGTATGTACATGTGTGTGTAAATAAATTGAAGCCCGGCCTCATACGCGTCGTCAATGTATGCGTGTACTGTAGTGGCGTACTTGTTGCCACTGCATGCACTGATGCACATGCTTACCCAGTTACACAACACATACACACAAGAACGAAGAGATACACGTGGTGACCTTATAATTGTGTCCCCAACACTACTATAAAAGCATTTTAAGGAGATTCTTTATATTTTAGTCACTACTGGAGAACCGGGGCTTTTGTCCCAGAACATAAGTACCAATTCTTTTGGAACCGCTATTGAATCAAACCATAATACCAGTTTTAACTACCAAGTATTAAGCTAAGCCACCGTAGTCACTACCGGAATCTTGCTCTTTACCAAGTGCTCGGCGCTTTGCCGAGTGCCGCACTCGGCAAAGTTCCACTCTCGGTAACGACTGCGTTTACCGAGAGCAGGACTCTCGGCACAGAAAGACACCCGACAAAGATTACTTTGCCGAGTGCCGAACACTCGGCGAAAGTCGGCGCTCGGCAAAGGACCGTCAACAGCCATCTATAGCTGACGATCGTTATCTATGCCGAGCGCCAGACTTTGGCACTTGGCAAAGAAGCTACTTTGCCGAGTGTCCCACGCCTGACACTCGGCAAAAAATGTTTTGCCGAGTGCCATCCTTGACACTCGGAAAACTATATTTTTATTTTTTTCTTTTCTTAACCAAACTTTTTGTGGTATGTTCCTAAACTATGTAGACCTACATGTTCCATTTTTGCACAATTATAAAAGTGTTTTCTATAACTATTAGATTTAGTTCGTTTAATTGAATTTCTTCGAAAAATTCACATTTCAACTGCAAGCCACTCGAAACATAGAAAACTGTGCATGCAAAATGATATTCATGTTATTTAGCATAAGTTACGATCGATTTCAGGAACAGACTGGAATCTTCGAGCACCATGCTCACTAAACATGACCGTGAATTTTCCATCCAGTTGTTTAAAAATTGTATAAAACACAAACATGACCGTGAACACTCAGCAAAGACGTCCTCTCCGTTACCAGTCGCCGTGACGATGGTTTTTCTTTGCCGAGTACCGAGTGACACTTGGCAAAGTCTTTGAAGAGTGCCCAATAAAAAGTACTCGGCAAAGAAGCCGTTGCCGATGTACAGCTCGCCGAGCTCTCTTTGCCGAGTGTCACACTCAGCAAAGCCTTCGCCGAGTGTTTTCCACACTTTGCCGAGTGCTTCAGACACTCGGCAAAGAGTCCGATTCCAGTAGTGAGTCCCGACTTCTATTATAACATCTACATATGATATCATGTCATCTCAATAAATTTCATGATTTTCTGAGTTTGTTTGCATTTTATACAATTTGAAAATAACTAGACCACAATTTCATAGTCATATGTTTCGTGAACATGATGTTCAAATTTTCTGGTCTGTTTTTAAATAAGGCCACAACTTGTTCTCAATAACATTAGTATAATTTCTCATTCATTGTTTTCTATTATTCGAGTGACTTACAGTTCAAATTTGAATTATCCGAAGAAATTCAATTAAATGTACTAAATCTAATAGATATAGCAAACACTTTGAGAAACGTGCTAAACTTCCATATGTAGGTCTAGAGACTCTAGGAACATAGTAGAAAAAAGTTGGGGGAAAAGAAAAACAAATAAAGTTTGTTGAGTGTCAAGAAAAGACACTTGACAAAAGCCTTTTTTGCCGAGTGCTTATCATGGGACACTCGACAAAGTATTATTTTTAAAATAAAAAATTTAATTATCGAGTGCAAGCTCTCGAGCAAAAGCTCTTATACATAACCCTAACCGGGCATGTCTCCTTCTCTTCACCCCTCTTCTCTCCTTCACGCCAGTACCACGCCGTCGCCATCCCACACCGCTCCATCCGCCAGCCACCCCAAACCACTGCGCCTGTGTGCTCCAGCCAAGCCGAGCGCTATGCCCGCGTGCTCCGGCTGGCCAGTGCCGCCATCGGCCACCCCGACCACCGCCCCACCATCCCGTTTACCCCTCGCCGCCGCGCGCCAGCCACCCCCCACTACTGCCTCGGTAACCCTGAGCCGTCGCCGCCACCAGAGGTTACCCATGTTGCCTGTTCAATTAATTTGTTTTGTTGTTCAATTGATACATTAGCCGCATGTGAGTTTATGGAGTTAGTTATTACATTGCCATTTAACCATGTTATATATAAAGAGTTAGTTAATACATCGCTAATTAATCGTGCTTGATAAAAAATGTGTTTATATTTTCAAAAATTGCATTGCTCACACTATGCTCGCAGTGTGTGCATGGATCTAGATGGAAATGCGGTTGTTATTGTTCAACTATAATTGCTATCGTATCACATGGACCATAATATAGTCAATGTAATTAGTACTTGAGAGAATGGTACTTCAACTATGGATGTTTCCATGTTTGTCGGAGTTACCTGCACTCACAAATAAGCACTAAAGGTGCTACATCCCATCTATGGAGTAGCTAACGACTTGGTTACATCTTAGGTCATATATTCTTCCCACGCTTGGATATTTTTTTGTTATGCACTACTATTCTAAGTGACACTAAGGGGCAACTCACATATCCTTGTAATAAGGTTGCTTTTTCATTGTAGATATATGTGGTTGTTGGCCATCGTGTCATTGATTTATATGTGCATGTTAGCTATCGTGATGTTAGTTTTATTTGCAGGTTTTGGAAACCTCACCTTGTAGGGGAGGTGCTGTCGAAATTTTGTGTTGGCACACTTGTGTTCCTTTTTTGTAGAGAAGATACTTGTCTTCTTAGCCGATGCGGGAATGCTTGCACCACATCGTGTCGCCACTGCATCGACCAGCCACAACCCCGCTAACCTAACTCCACTTCCACCTAGGTATAACCTCTATTTTTTGTATCATGGTTGTAGATCATGTAACCCAATTAGGCGTCTCCCATTCGAAAGAGATGTTGTTGCAAATATGCAGATCTTTGCATATCTATAATCGTATCTATTTCAAATTATCCATATTTTTTGGATAGCCCGTGGTTGTGTAGATGTGTTTATTTTCCATCATCTGCTCCGATCTGACATAGAGTTACGACGTCACCTCCCTGTCGTTCTCTGGATACACACTCTCCCTATCAGGACATGTATTTGGAGAACAGCGGGGAGGTGTTGCCGAAATTCTATCTCATATCAGAATAGATCATGTAAAATAACCTAATCTACACAACCACATGTGGGATTAGGACCTATCACCATCTATTAGAAAGTAGGAACATAGTGTAGATACATTAGAGGTTTATAATTCTTTATGCTATATATTTTTGAGGATGGAGGACTGTGGATGGATGTATATGGGCCATGTAAGAAAGGGTGATGTCACTAATGAATGGATCTACGAGATCGATGCTTTCTTGGAATGAGCATTTGGTGAAGCTGCTAAAGGAGCAAGTCTAGTCTCATGTCCGTGCAGCAAATATGCAAACAGAAAAATACAAACAAAGAAGGTCATGGAGGAACATATTTGGAAGAATGGATTTAGGGCAGTGAAAGGGAAATAGGGTTTAACCTTTTCCTATAAATAATTTTGGTAGTTGAATACCCAACACAAATATTGGACTAACTAGTTTGCTCTAGATTATATATTCCACAAGTGCATAAAGGTTCAACACAAAGCAATAAAAGCTCAAAGTTAGGGTTCAAAAGCAAAGAAGCAAAGAACCAAAGGGTGCCCTGGTCTGGCGCACCGGACTGTCCGGTGTGCCACCGACAGTGTCCGGTGCACCAGGACCGTATAGCTACGAACACACCACCCTCGGGTTTGTCTGAGCGTGCTCCGCTATAATTCACCGGACTGTCCGGTGCGCCAAGCGGAGCAACGACTACCAGCGCAACGGTCGACTGCAATGGACACCTGCGAATGCTACAGTGCGCGTACAGTGCGCACAGAAGTCAGAGCAGCCGTCAGAGGTGCACCGGACAGTGAACAATGTCTGTTCGGTGCGGCACCGGACTGTCCGGTGCCACAAGAAGACAAAGCTCCAATGGTCGTCCGCGCCCGAACCTTAACGGTTGGGTGACGTGGTTGGCGCACCGGACAGTGTCCGGTGCGCCCATCGACAGTAGCCACCCCAACGGTTGTTTTGGTGGTTGAGGGCTATAAATACCCCCCAACCACCTCCACTCCAACCATCCAAGCATTCACTACTCCTAATTCAATACAAGAGCAAAGTGCAACACTCCAAGACACAAATTAAAGCCACTGATCCAATCAAAGTCCCCAATTCAATTCTAGTGCTTTCGGTCTTGTGAGAGGATCGTTCTTGTGTTTCTTTGTTGCTCTTGTTGCTTGGTTGGCTTTCTTCTTTCTCTCATTCTTATTCTCAAAGCCTTGTAAGTGAAGCAAGAGATACCAATTGTGTGCTGGTCCTTGTGGGGTCTAAGTGACCCGAGAAATCAAGGAAGAAAGCTCACTCGGTCTAGGTGACCGTTTGAGAGAGGGAAAGGGTTGAAAGAGACCCGATCTTTGTGACCACCTCAACGAGTACTAGGTTCTTTAGAACCAAACCTCGGTAAAACAAATCACCGTATTCATCCGCTTTATTTCTTGGTTGATTTGTTTTCCCCTCTCTCCCAGACTTGATAATCATTCTAATGCTAACTCCGGCTTGTAGTGTGTATTTAAAGTTATAAATTTTAGATTCTGCCTATCCACCCCCCTTCTAGGCGACTTTCAATTGGTGTCAGAGCCAATACTTCATTTAGAGTCTAACCACTTGTCGGGGACCATAATTAGGGGTACCCTCAAGGCTCCTAATTCTCAGCTGGTAACCCCCATCAGCATAAAGCTGCAAAGGCCTGATGGGTGCGATCAAGTCAGGGATCAGTCCATTCGAGGGACTCGATCACGCCTCGCCCGAGCCTAGCCTCGGAAAAGGGCAGCCGACCCCGGAGGATCTCCGCCTCGCCCGAGGCCCCCCTCCAGCGGCAAACACGCTCCCGGCTCGCCCGAGGCCCTGTCTTCGCCGAGAAGCAACCCCGACCAAACCGCAGGAGCATTTAATGCAAAGGTGGCCTGACACCTTTATCCTGATGCGCGCCCCTCAGTTGACAGAGCCGAAGTGACCGCCGTCACTTTGGCTCTCCACTGACCGGTCTGATAGAAAGACAACGTCGCCCGCGCCGCTCCGACTGCGGTGCCACTTGACAGAGTGAGGCTGACAGGCAGTCAGGCCCGACCGCACGCACCATAGGAAGCTCCGCTCCGCCCGACCCAGGGCTTGGACTCGGGCTAAGCCCCGGAAGACGGCGAACTCCGCTCCGCCCGACCCAGGACTCAGACTTGGGCTAAGCCCCGGAAGACGGCGAACTCTGCTCCGCCCGACCCAGGGCTCGGACTTGGGCTAAGCCCTGAAAGACGGCAAACTCCGCTCTGCTCGACCCAGGGCTCGGACTCGGGCAAAGCCCCGGAAGACGGCGAACTCCGCTCCGCCCGACCTAGAGCTCGGACTTGGGCTAAGCCCCAGAAGACGGCGAACTCCGCTCCGCCCGACCCAGGGCTCGGACTCGGGCAAAGCCCCAAAAGACGGCGAACTCCGCTCCGCCCGACCCAGGGCTCGGACTTGGGCTCAGCCCCAGAAGACGACGAACTCCGCTCCGCCCGACCTAGGGCTCGATCTTGGGCTCAGCCCCAGAAGACGACGAACTCCGCTTCGCCCGACCCCAGGACTCAAATTCCGCCCTGGCCTCAGCCAACGGCCTCCGCCTCGCCCGACCTAGAGGCTCGGACTCGGCCTCGGCCACGGAAGACGGACTCGACCTCAACCTCGGAGGAGCCTCCACATCGCCCAACCTAGGGCGTGGACCGGCCACGTCAACAGGAGGCGCCATCATTACCCTACTCCAAGCTGACTCAGGCTACGGGGAACAAGACCGGCGTCCCATCTGGCTCGCTCCGCCAGATAGGCGATGATGGCGCCCCGCACGTTCCCTGACGATGGCGGCTCTCGGCCCCCTTACGAAAGCAAGAGGACGTCAGCAAGGACTCGACGGCCCCGACAGCTGTCCCTCCGCCAGGCTCCAGCGCTCCTCCGACGGCCACGACATCACACAAACCGTGCGCCAAAATCTCTCTAGCAGCCACGATGGCGTGTACTTAGGGCACTAGCTCTCCTCCGCTAGACACGTAGCACTCTGCTACACCCCCCATTGTACACCTGGACCCTCTCCTTACGCCTATAAAAGGAAGGACCAGGGCCCTCTTAGAGAGGGTTGGCCGCGCGGGGACGAGGACGAGACGGGCGCTCGCGTGAGGCCGCTCGCTCCTTCCCCCGTGTGGACGCTTGTAACCCCCTACTGCAAGCGCACCCAACCTAGGCGCGGGACGAACACGAAGGCCGCGGGATTTCCACCTCTCTCACGCCCATCTCCGGCCACCTCGCTTCCCCCCTTTCTCGTTCGGCCTCGCGTCGACCCATCTGGGCTGGGGCACGCGACAACACTTCACTCGTCGGCTCAGGGACCCCCCGGTCTCGAAACGCCGACAGTTGGCGCGCCAGGTAGGGGCCTGCTGCTTCCCGTCAAGCTCCAGATGGGTAGTCTCCAGCAACCTCTCCGGCCCAGGACGGTGCTCCGTTTCAGGAGCCTTGAGTTCAAGTCCCTCGACGGCAGCTACGACATGAAACTCTTTCCACCGCCGGGCGACAGCGATAGTGGCGGCCGACAGTCCGCCCGCCGGCGGCGGGATCGACGACGTCTTCCCCGCGTGGTGGAAGAACAACCTTCGGGCTCGCCCCGTCCTCTTCCCCATCGACGGAGGAGGAGGAGGCGGGGCAACCAAGGCCAAGCAGGAGGCGGCGCCTCGTCGGCCGTCGAGCGAGTCGACAACGCCAGCCCTCCAACGGGGGGCACGCCGGGCATCGGCCTCGCGCTTGAGACGAAGACGAGCGCTATCTCCCCGCGACGCGTCAATCCCGAGCAAACGGACGACGCCAGCACGCTTGCGAAAGGCTTGCTGGGTGTCGTCCTCATACCTGAGACGACGGTGCAGTCAGTCCCCGACATGACCTCATCACCGCCCGTCGACCAAGAGGTACCGACCGATTCCCATCCCACGCCTTTCGGATTTAGCCTCGACCCGTCTAGCGGCTTCGCTTTGGCGGACGCCCTCGTAGAGGCGAATCCGAACCCTCTGGGGTTTCGTATGCGGTCACCTTGGGACCGGCTGACGGACGTCTCGACCTACGGACCCTCTGTGTCCGAGGGAGACGACGAGCCCAGCGTCTGTTGGGATTTCTCCGGACTTGGCAACCCCAGTGCCATGCGGGGCTTCATGACCGCATGCGACTGATGCCTTTCCGACTGTTCCGACGGTAGCCGTAGCCTCGGCGACGAGGACTGCGGCCCGAGCCGCGAATGTTTCCACGTCGATCTAGGGGCCCCTCCGAAGGCAACCATCTCGGCATGCCGGAGGACGGTGATCTCCCTAGGCCGATGCCTCGCATTGACATCCCGTGGGAGCTAGCTGTGGTTCCCATTCCGGCGGGGGGTCACGACCCACAACTCGAGCAAATCCGCGGGGTGCAGGCCAGGCTCGACGAGGGAGCAGGAGCGCTTGAGCCAATCCGCCGGGATGTTGGGCAGGCATGGGTGGGCCAACTTCCGGCCGGAGAAATGCGTCATCTACCCCAGGGCTTCCAGCACTGCATCGCCGATGATGTCAGGATCAGGCCGCCACCCGCATCCAGTGGGGTCGGCCAGAACCTGGCTGCAGCAGCAATGCTCCTCCGCGCAATGCCGGAGCCATCAACCACCGAGGGGCGGCGAATCCAGGGAGAGCTCAAGAATCTCCTGGAAGGCACTGCGGTCCGTCTGGCCGAGAGCTCCGCCTCCCGAAGGCAGGGGAACCCCTCGGAACATCGTGCCGCGACTTCCCGATTCAGGCGGGAAGCCTCGGTCTGCACCGGGCGCACGCGCAACACAGCGCCTGCGGCCCCGGGTCGCCTCGGCAACGAGCACCATCACCGCGATCGTTGGGCCCACCTCGACGAGAGGGTGCACCGAGGCTACCACCCCAGGCGTGGGGGACGCTATGACAGCGGGGAGGATCGGAGTCCCTCGCCCGAACCACCCGGTCCACAGGCCTTCAGCCGGGCCATACGACGGGCGCCGTTCCTGACCCGGTTCCGACCCCTGACTACTATCACAAAGTACTCGGGGGAGACGAGACCGGAACTGTGGCTCGCGGACTACCGTCTGGCCTGCCAACTGGGTGGAACGGACGATGACAACCTCATCATCCGCAACCTCCCCCTGTTCCTCTCCGACACCGCTCGCGCCTGGTTGGAGCACCTGCCTCCGGGGCAGATCTCCGACTGGGACGACCTAGTCCAAGCTTTCGCCGGTAATTTCCAGGGCACGTACGTGCGCCCCGGGAATTCCTGGGACCTCCGAAGCTACCGACAGCAGCCGGGAGAGTCTCTCCGAGACTACATCCGGCGATTCTCGAAGCAGCGCACCGAGCTGCCCAACATCACCGACTCGGATGTCATCGGCGCGTTCCTCGTCGGCACCACCTGTCGCGACCTGGTTAGCAAACTGGGTCGCAAGACCCCCACCAGGGCGAGCGAGCTGATGGACATCGCCACCAAGTTCGCCTCCGACCAGGAGGCGGTCGAGGCTATCTTCCGGAAGGACAAGCAGCCCCAGGGCCGCCCATCGGAAGATGCCCCCGAGGCGTCAGCTCAGCGCGGCGCCAAGAAGAAGGGCAAGAAGTCGCAAGCGAAACGCGACGCCGCCGACGTGGACCTTGTCGCTGCCGCCGAGTACAAGAACCCTCGGAAACCCCCCGGAGGTCCCAACCTCTTCGACAAGATGCTCAAGGAGCCGTGCCCCTATCACCAGGGTCCCGTCAAACACACCCTTGAGGAGTGCGTCATGCTTCGGCGCCACTTCCACAGGGTCGGGCCACCCACGGAGGGTGGCAGGGCCCACGACGACGACAAGAAGGAAGATCACCAGGCAGGAGAGTTCCCCGAGGTCCGCGACTGCTTCATGATCTACGGCGGGCAAGCGGCGAACGCCTCGGCTCGGCACCGCAAGCAAGAGCGCCGGGAGGTCTGTTCGGTGAAGGTGGCAGCGCCAGTCTACCTAGACTGGTCCGACAAGCCCATCACCTTCGACCAAGCCGACCACCCCGACCATGTGCCGAGCCCGGGGAAATACCCGCTCGTTGTCGACCCCGTCATCGACGACGTCAGGCTCACCAAGGTCCTCATGGACGGAGGCAGCAGCCTCAACATCATCTACGCCGAGACCCTCGGGCTTCTGCGTATCGATCTGTCCTCGGTCCGAGCGGGCGCTACGCCTTTCCATGGGATCATCCCCGGGAAGCGCGTCCAGCCCCTCGGACAACTCGATCTTCCCGTCGGCTTCGGAACACCCTCCAACTTCCGAAGGGAGACCCTGATGTTCGAGGTGGTCGGGTTCCAAGGAACCTACCACACGGTATTGGGGAGGCCCTGCTACGCGAAGTTCACGGCCGTCCCCAACTACACCTACCTCAAGCTCAAGATGCCGGGCCCCAACGGGGTCATCACCGTCGGCCCCACGTACAAACACGCGTTCGAATGCGACGTGGAGTGCGTGGAGTACGCCGAGGCCCTCGCCGAGTCCGAGGCCCTCATCGCCGACCTGGAGAGCCTCTCTAAGGAGGTGCCAGACGTGAAGCGTCATGCCGGCAACTTCGAGCCAGCGGAGACGGTTAAGTCCGTCCCCCTCGACCCCAGCAGCGACGCCTCCAAGCAAGTCCGGATCGGCTCCGGGCTCGATCCCAAATAGGAAGCAGTGCTCGTCGACTTTCTCCGCGCGAGCGCCGACGTCTTCGAGTAGAGTCCCTCGGACATGCCCGACATACCGAGGGATGTCGCCGAGCACTCGCTGGACATCCGGGCCGGAGCCCGACCCGTCAAGCAGCCTCTGCGCCGATTCGACGAGGAGAAGCGCAGAGCCATAGGCGAGGAGATCCACAAGCTAATGACGGCAGGGTTCATCAAAGAGGTATTCCATCCCGAATGGCTTGCCAACCCTGTGCTTGTGAGAAAGAAAGGGGGGAAATAGCGGATGTGTGTAGACTACACTAGTCTGAACAAAGCATGTCCGAAGGTTCCCTACCCTCTGCCTCGCATCGATCAGATCGTGGATTCCACTGCTGGGTGCGAAACACTGTCTTTCCTCGATGCCTACTCAGGGTATCACCAAATCAGGATGAAAGAGTCCGACCAGCTCGCGACTTCTTTCATCACACCCTTCGGCATGTACTGCTATATCACCATGCCGTTCGGCATGAGGAATGCGGGCGCGACGTACCAGCGGTGCATGAACCATGTGTTCGGCGAGCACATTGGCCACACGGTCAAGGCCTACGTCGATGACATCATAGTCAAGACGAGGAAAGCCTCCGACCTCCTTTCCGACCTTGAAGTGACATTCCGATGTCTCAAGGCGAAAGGTGTCAAGCTCAATCCCGAAAAGTGTGTCTTCGGGGTGCCCCGAGGCATGCTCTTGGGGTTCATCGTCTCCGAGCGGGGCATCGAAGCCAACCCGGAGAAGATCGCAGCCGTCACCAGCATGGGGCCCATCGCGGACTTGAAAGGCGTACAGAGAGTTATGGGATGTCTTGCGGCCCTCAGCCTTTTCATCCCACACCTCGGCAAAAGGGGCCTGCCTCTGTACCGCCTCTGGGTGAATAACGTTTCCCCCGGAAGCCTGCTCCCGAGACCTTCATCAACCCTCCGTCAAAATCGACGACACGCCCGAGCCCGAGGCACCCTCGGCCTAGTCCGAGGCACCCTCAGCTCGGCCCGAGGCACCCTCGGCCCCCGAGGGCGAGACGCTGCGCGTCGAGGAGGAGCGAAGCGGGGTCACGCCTAATCAAAGCTGGCAGACCCCGTACCTGCAATATCTCCACCGAGGAGAGCTACCCCTCGACCGAGCCAGAGCTCGGCGGTTGGCGCGGCGCGCCAAGTCGTTCGTCTTGCTGGGGGAAGAGAAGGAGCTCCACCACCGCACCCCGGGCCCTTTTTGGAAATACCCGGGGGCTACGCGCTCCCCTGGGAAGGGCCGCTTGTCATCGCCAAAGATCTGAAGCCCGGAACAAACGAACTAGCCGACAGTCGAGGCGAGGTCTGCACCAACACTTTGAACATCTAACAGCTATGTCACCTCTACCCTTAAGATGCTTTCAAGCTGTTCGCTCATCTTGACCCCATGCAAGTTTTAGTCATCAAGGAAGGGTCAGCCTTGCCTCGGCAGAGCCCGACCCTCCCTCGGGGGCTAAAAAGGGGGGAACCCCTCTGCGTCAAAATTTTCAGTCGAAAAGGCTTTTTGCGTTCCCCCGGCTATGTCGGAAGCAGGACCCCAAGGAGCGAACACGGGTGCATGTAAGTGGCAAGGCCGACTGAGCCGAGGGACTCCTACGCCTCTGGGTTACGGACACCTCACTCGTCACCCGCCATGAAAAGTGACCCCCACTTGGGGAAGCCATCCTGCTACTGACATACGGGGCCGGACACGCAAAATGAAAGGGAAAGGAGCACGACTTTATGCAACGGTAATAAAGTGTTCAGGCCTCAGCGGCCGCAGAAAGACGCACGTGCATCCTACAAGAAACTGCTCCGACAGAGTCAGGCGTCGCCACAGGAAGGGGCCGCGCCTTCGGCTTCGACCCCGCCCTCGGCTGAGTCCATCCCGGCTTCGGACGACGGCGCAGGCGGGAGGATCTCTGCCTCGAAGGTGGTCGCCAACACTGCGCTCGGACCCGCGGCGGCCGCATCGAGCCTCTGGACTTCTGCCAGGGTGGCTTCATCTTCGTCAGGAAGGCAATATCCCTCAGTGACCCGCTCCAGGTCCACGACGTAGTGGGAAGAGAGCACGGCGAAGGCCCGCCTGACGCCATGGTGAAGCGCCTCGCGGAGTCTACCGCGCACATGATCGCCCAAGGCCCGCAGGCGACTTTGAGGGGAGCCTCCTGAGGGGACGTCGCCGGAGCCAAGGACCAGGTAGAAGTCTGAGACGGCCTCGGACATGGCCGCGTGGTCGGCCTCCCTCTGCTCGGCCGCCCCGGCAAGCGCCTCGGCGAGCGCCTTTGCGGACTCTTCAAGGGCGGACTCGAGCTCTGCGAATAGCCAGAACGAAAGGTCTCAAACACAAGCGGAGGAAACAAGCTGAAACGAAAACCGAAAATGGCCAAGGCGTACCACCGGCTCGGGTGCGCTACTCCGAGGCTGCGGCCTAGGCTACGGCTAGGTCGGCTGCAAGGGCTCCAGCCCGGCTTTCGGCCTCGGCAGCCCGGCCCCGAGATTGGTCCCGCTCATCGACGATCCGGTCGAACTCTGACTGCGGTCGTTGCACTTCTGCACGCGCCGCTGCCGCCTCCTTGCTCAGATCAGTGCAGAGCAGCCGAAGGTCCGCCGCCTCGGCGCCCTGCTGAGAGAGGCGTGCAGTAGCCCCGGCGAGCGAGGTCCTCAGGGATCACAGCGAGCCCCAGACGTCAACCTCGTGGCGGATGAACGACGACTTAGCGGCGCTCAGATCCGTCAAATCCTGAGGGAAGGAAGCGGGGCGTCACGGAAGACGTTTTGGCCACAAAAAAGAAAAGGTATGCCTAAAACCGTTACCTGAAGGATTTTGGGGACGTCCCTGCAGAAAACCTCCAACGACGACCGGAGCGACCCCACCATTGCTTCGGCACACTCGCGGAGCTCGTCCTAGGATTGCTCCTCCCGCTCATCGTCGAGAACGAAGAAGGGATCCGAGGCACCGCGGGTCCGGAACCGGAGCAACTGGCGCCGACCCTCGGAGCTTCGCCGCACAGCGACGAGGCTGCCGCTCGGCGGGACGGATCGCGTCTCCACGCCCCCCTCCTCCGAGGCACCAGGCGCCGATGCCTCGGCCGTCTCAGCGTCGGTAGCGACAGGTCGCTCCCCGACTGGGACGGCGGAGGCTTCAGTAGCAACAGGTGCTAGCACCGCCGGCACGTCCGGTGAGGCCGGGGCCATGTCCGCGTCAGCCGCCTCCCCTAGCATGATGGCCGCCTCAGCAGAAGAGTCGGCCTCGGAAACTCGCTCCACGGCGATTGGTGCCGCCTGAGCCCCCTGCTATGGAGCGCCTTGCGAGAAGGTTAGCTGAACGGCAAGGCCCGGAGTGGCGCTGGCTGCGGAAGCCGACGCCGTCTTAAGGGCCTTTCAGGGAGCCAGATCGGTCAGGCCATGGCTTCGCTTGCTGAGGAGGAAGGAAAAATCACGGTCGGGACGTACGAATGAAAAGCCAGGACGAAGACGTTCCAAGATACTTACCCGCTACGGGCCATGATCAAACGTGCCTGAGGGGAGGTCTCTCAGATCTCGACCCCCGAAGCCGCCGCCAAGGTCCGCTTCGCCGACAGCTTCGGCACCACCATTGCTTTGGGCGCTTTGGACGCCCGGGAGGCAGACTGCCCAGGCACCGCCATGGCGACCTGAGGGTCGCTCTCCTGCGTTGCCGGCGTGGGCAATGGCTCTCGAGGAACAGCCGCCTCGGCCTGGCTCCCCGGGGTCGCCTCAACTCCCCCAGCTGAGGGGTCAGGTACCCTCTCGGTCTGCCCCCGCTCCTCGGGCCGGGACCTCGGCGTCCCGACTCCGGGGACTGACTGCATCAGCCCACTCGGGGGCTGGCTTGACGGCTCCTGGCCTAACCTCAAGCCAGGGCTGAAGCCGAGGCGGGCAGCCATGTCGTCTTCCTCGTCATCATCTTCACCATCGTCGTCGTCATCAGGCGTTTCCGGCGACGGCTCCCTCGGGAGCCCCTCCCTCTCCTGCCGACGATGGAGTTTTTCCAAGGCGTCCCGAGCCCTCATCCGCTCGCGGGCCTGGGTCTTCTCTGCGTCCTTCTTTTTCTTCTTCTCCTCTGCGGCAACCCGTCGCGCTGCTTGGTCCACCGCATCCTGCGATACCCGTGGCAGGGAAGGCTTGTGCCGCCCCACCTCCTGAGGACGGATGGAAATCCCGATCGTAAGAACCAGGGACAACCCGATGCAAGAGGGAGGAAGGAGCGGACACTCACCAGAGTCACGCACCCTTGGTCAGGGCGCATCAAAGGCTGGGAGAAGGCGCTGGGGTCCGGTTTCCCCAGCGCGACGGCCACCCGCCCGTGGAGAACATCGAAGGGAAGAGGATCCGAGGACATCCGCGAGCCCTCCAAGTCAGCCTCCGGTGTCATCTCCCAGAGCGGCAACCGTCGCTCCGCCAATGGAAGCACCCTCCGGCGGTGGATGGCGGCAATCACTCCCGCGGCGGTGAGTCCCCCTTTCCGCAACGCCTCCAAAGCCTCGAGGAGGGGTTCGAGGTTCTTCTGTCTTTCGTGCGGGGTCCCGTGGCGCCAAGCATCGGCCGCGACGGTAACTACTCGCTGGGAAAACGGCGGGAGCAACTCGCCGTCATTCTGGAGGTAGAACCACCGGCGCTGCCACCCTTTGTTCAAGGACGCAAGGGTTGCAGGGATGTACAGCGAGGCCCGCGACTGCCTCAGCTGAAGGATGTAGCCGCCGGCCCGCACCGTCGCGTGGACCTTTCTCTCCCCCGTCGGCAAAGCGAAAAGCTCCGCGAAAAAGAGATGAGTCCACAAGTCCCAGTGGGGGGCGATCCCCAAGTACCCCTCGCACACCGCTACGAAGATGGCGGCCTGCGAGATGGAGTTGGGGCTGAGGTTGTGCAACTCCACCCCGTAGTGGTGCAGGATCGCCCGCATAAAGCGGCTCGCCGGCACACCAAATCCCCGCTCGTGGAAGGAGACGAAGCTCACGATGTACCCTGGCGGTGGGGACGAAGCGGCTCCGCTCGCGGGGGGAATCCATTCCGGCCGCCTCTCATCAGAGAGAGGGCGAAGTAAACCCTCAGCAACAAGATCCTCTAGATCGCCCACCGTCACTGTGGAGAAAGGCCATGGGTCGCGCGGCGAGATGATGGTCACCCGGTCGGCCATCACCAAGCAGAAGGGGTGGCGGCGCAAAGGACAGGATGGGCGGTTTCCTTTTCTCTGGCTAAGTCTCTCGGGTTGCGAAAACCTAAGAGGGAAGCAGGAAGCGGAGCAAAGAACCATCGCCAGACCCTCCCCCGACTATATAAAGGCCAAGGCGAGACCGGTTCAACGTTCCGCCCGGACCGGCCGTGGGATTCAAAAACACGAAGCGAAACAGCCGTTCCTCGAACGGCTCGCGCACGCGCAACGGCTGCCCCGCGAACCACTCGCCTCGTCGCATTAACTCCGCGACGGGGCAGGCGGCGCCTCTGGCAGGAGAAACGAGCGACGCTTCGCCTTCGCCATAATGACCGCGTCAAAAAAGGTACGCCGCGTCGTTCGATTTTGTATCCTTTTTCTTTTTTCCTCTTTCTCTCTCTTGCAACAGGGACCGGGAAAGGTGGATACCCCGAAAGGGATCCTTCCCTATGAAGGAACCAGGCTCCGAGCCTCCCTACTGATCAGAGGTTCGAAGGCTGGCCCCTCGGAAGGGTTCAACAGCCGCCTCAGAGCACGTGGGCTCCACACCCACTACTGGTCAGAGGTTCAAAGGCCGGCCCCTTGGAAGGGTTCAACGGCCGCCTCAGGCTACTCGGGCTCCGCGCCCACTACTGATCAGGGGTTCGAAGGCTGGCCCCCGAAGGGTTCACAGCCGCCTCAGACACAGAGCGAGGGATGACCATGGGTACGTTCGATACATAACCAAGGCTCGGGCTGCGCTCCCGAGGTACCCTAGGACATTTCCGAGACCAGCGGGAATGATCTTGTAACGGAATCCCATCAAAGGGAGGCATCGAGCCCTAGGACCCCGTCGCCAGGGGACTAGGTCCGGCAGATCACCCGCAGGTACTTTTGGGCGCGCCTCTGGGCCTCTAGCCGACCCCTAACGAATGGGGCACGGACGTCCGCTCGGATCACCCGCCTGCAGCTCACCGGAGAGACCATGTTCGGCGCCCACCGAGGGCAACATGGCGCTCTCCCCCCTCCTCCTTGCGGAAAGGCGACGCAGGGGCATATGTAAAAAAGTCGAGTCTGTCCCTGGTCGCCCTCTTGCCCTGTGCAGAGGCTCGGGGGCTGCTCTCGCAAACCCGGCTCTGGCCAAACCGTTGACAGCGTCAACATACCAGCCCGAGAACTTGGGACCCGACCGTACACCCGGGCTACGGCCAACTCGCATGAGGGAACGACCAGACCAGCCGAAGCATTGCGCAAGGCGTTAAGACCTCGGAGGAGTTAAACCACTCCTCCGAGGCCTCGGGGGCTACACCCGGCGGGTGCGCTCGCGCGCACCCACCGGAACAAAACGCAACCGAGAAAGGCTGGTCCCCTTGCAAAAAAGTGCGACGAAAGCCTCCAAGCGAGTGCTAACACTCCCTTCGAGGCTCGGGGGCTACTGTCGGGGACCATAATTAGGGGTACCCTCAAGGCTCCTAATTCTCAGCTGGTAACCCCCATCAGCATAAAGCTGCAAAGGCCTGATGGGTGCGATCAAGTCATGGATCAGTCCATTCGAGGGACTCGATCACGCCTCGCCCGAGCCTAGCCTCGGACAAGGGCAGCCGACCCCGGAGGATCTCCGCCTCGCCCGAGGCCACCCTCCAGCGACAAACACGCTCCCGGCTCGCCCGAGGCCCTGTCTTCGCCGAGAAGCAACCCCGACCAAACCGCAGGAGCATTTAATGCAAAGGTGGCCTGACACCTTTATCCTGACACGCGCCCCTTAGTTGACAGAGCTGAAGTGACCGCCGTCACTTCGGCTCTCCACTGACCGGTCTGACAGAAAGACAGCGCCGCCCGCGCCGCTCCGACTGCGGTGCCACTTGACAGAGTGAGGCTGACAGGCAGTTAGGCCCGACCGCACGCACCATAGGAAGCTTCGCTCCGCCCGACCCAGGGCTCAGACTCGGGCTAAGCCCCGGAAGACGGCGAACTCCGCTCCGCCTGACCCAGGGCTCAGACTTGGGCTAAGCCCCGGAAGACGGCGAACTCCGCTCCGCCCGACCCAGGGCTCGGACTTGGGCTAAGCCCCGAAAGACGGCGAACTCCGCTCCGCCCGACCCAGGGCTCGGACTCGAGCAAAGCCCCAGAAGACGGCGAACTCCGCTCTGCCCGACCCAGGGCTCGGACTTGGGCTAAGCCCCGGAAGACGACGAACTCCGCTCCGCCCGACCCAGGGCTCGGACTCGGGCAAAGCCCCGGAAGACGGCGAACTCCGCTCCGCCCAACCCAGGGCTCGGACTTGGGCTCAGCCCCAGAAGACGACGAACTCCGCTCCGCCCGACCCAGGGCTCGAACTTGGGCTCAGCCCCAGAAGACGACGAACTCCGCTTCGCCCGACCCCAGCACTCAAATTCCGCCCTGGCCTCAGCCAACGGCCTCCGCCTCGCCCGACCTAGAGGCTCGGACTCGGCCTCGGCCACGGAAGACGGACTCGACCTCGACCTCGGAGGAGCCTCCACATCGCCCAACCTAGGGCGTGGACCGGCCACGTCAACATGAGGCGCCATCATTACCCTACTCCAAGCTGACTCAGGCTACGGGGAACAAGACCGGCGTCCCATCTGGCTCGCTCCGCCAGATAGGCGATGATGGCGCCCCGCACGTTCCCTGACGATGGCGGCTCTCGGCCCCCTTACGAAAGCAAGAGGATGTCAGCAAGGACTCGACGGCCCCGACAGCTGTCCCTCCGCCAGGCTCCAGTGCTCCTCCGACGGCCACGACATCACACAAACCAGGCGCCAAAATCTCTCCGGTCGCCACGATGGCGTGTACTTAGGGCACTAGCTCTCCTCCGCTAGACACGTAGCACTCTGCTACACCCCTATTGTACACCTGGACTCTCTCCTTACGCCTATAAAAGGAAGGACCAGGGCCCTCTTAGAGAGGGTTGGCCGCACGGGGACGAGGACGAGACGGGCGCTCGCGTGAGGCCGCTCGCTCCTTCCCCCGTGTGGACGCTTGTAACCCCCTACTGCAAGCGCACCCGACCTGGGCGCAGGACGAACACGAAGGCCGCGGGATTTCCACCTCTCTCATGCCCATCTCCGGCCACCTCGCTTCCCCCCCCTTTCGCGTTCGGCCTCGCGTCGACCCATCTGGGCTGGGGCACGCGGCAACACTTCACTCGTCGGCTCAGGGACCCCCCGGTCTCGAAACGCCGACACCACTCGAAGTGATGTTGGGAGGATCCACCAAGAGGGAGATGGAAACCGACGATAAGGCCATAAGCCATGGGAAGGCCCCATCAAGAGAGTCCAGCGCCAAAGGAAGGGAGGAATCACCTCCCCGCGTCAAGTCGCATCGGAGTGGCGACAAGAAGAAAAAGATGAAGAAAGTGGTCTACTACGAGACCGACTCTTTGTCGCCCTCTGGCTCTGATGCCGCGTCCATCACTTCTAAGCGCCATGAGCGCAAGAAGTTTAGTAAGATTCCCCTATGCTATCCCCGCATTTCTAAACGCGCTCCTTTACTTTCCATCCCATTGGGCAAACCATCGGTTTTTGATGGTGAGGACTATTGTATGTGGAGTGATAAAATAAGGCATCACCTAACCTCACTCCACGCTAGCATATGGGACATTGTTGAGTTTGGAGCGCAGGTACCTACCGAAGGAGACGAAGGCTACGACTTGGACGAGGTCGCCCAAATCCGGCACTTCAACTCCCAAGCCACTACTATACTCCTCGCCTCTCTATGTCAAGAGGAGTATAATAAAGTGCAAGGGTTGAAGAGCGCCAAAGATATTTGGGACGTGCTAAAGACCGCACATGAAGGGGATGAGGTGACCAAGATCACCAAGCGGGAGACGATCGAGGGGGAGCTCGGTCGATTCGTCCTCAACCACGGAGAGGAGCCACAAGCGATGTACAACTGGCTCAAGACCTTGGTCAACCAAGTGCGCAACCTCAGGAGCACCAAGTGGAATGACCATAAGATGGTCAAGGTTATTCTAAGATCCCTTATTTTTCGCAATCCCACTCAAGTACAATTAATTTGTGGGGATCCTAGATACAAATTAATGTCTCCTGAGGAAGTGATAGGAAAGTTTGTGAGCTTTGAATTGATGATCAAAGGCTCTAAACAAATCGTCAACTTGGAGCAAGGCAGCACCTGCACACCCGAGGTGCAACCCATCGCATTCAAAGCGACGGAGAAGAAAGAAGAGTCTACATCAAGTAGGCTCCCCATCGACGCCTCCAAGCTCGACAACAAGGAGATGGCGCTCATCATCAAGAGCTTTCGCCAAATCCTCAAGCAAAGGAAGGGGAAAGACTACAAGCCCTGTTCCAAAAGGGTGTGCTACAAATGTGGTAAGCCCGGTCACTCTATAGCTAAATGTCCTATGTCAAGTGATAGTGACAGGGGTGACGACAAGAGGGGAAAGAGGAAGGAAAAGAAGAAGTACTACAAGAAGAAGGGCGGCGATGCCCATGTGTGTCGGGAATGAGACTCCGACGAGAGCTCCACCGACTCCTCCTCCGACGAGGATGCCACCAATATCGCCGTCAACAAAGGTCTCCTCTTCCCCAACGTCGGCCACAAATGCCTCATGGCAAAGGACGACAAAAGGAAGAAGGTAAAATCTAGAGCCTCCACCAAATATACAACATCTAGTGATGAGGGTAGCTCTAATGAAGATGGGGATAATTTGCTTACCCTTTTTGCCAACCTTAACATGCAACAGAAAGAAAAATTGAATGAATGATAGGTGTTATTCATGAGAAAGATGAACTATTGGATCGCCAAGAGGAATTCCTTATTAAGAACAACAAAAAGCATGTTAAAGTTAAAAATGCTTATGCTCAGGAGATAGAAAAATGTGAAAACTTGACTAAAGAGCTTAGCATTTCCATGACACTATTTCCAACCTTAGAGCTGAGAACGCTAGTTTAATTACTAAGGTTGAAAAGTTAAATGCTTGTGATGATTCTATTGTCAGTCTTAGAAATGAAAATGCTAGTTTAATTGCTAAGATTGATAAGTTGAATGAATCAATTTCTAGCCTTAAAACTGAAAATGCTAGTTTAATTTCAAAGGCTAAAGATTTGAATGTTTGCAATGATTCCATTTTCTATCTTAGAGATGAAAATGCCATGCTAAATTCTAAGATAGATGAATTAAATGTTTGCAAACCCTCTACATCTATTGTTGATCATGTTACTGTTTGTACTAGATGTAGAGATGTTAACGTTGATGCTATTCATGATCACATTGCTTTAATTAAATAACAAAATGATCATATAGCTCAATTAACTACTAAAATCAATGAGTATGAAATTGAAAATGAAAAATTTAAATTTGCTAGAAGCATGCTCTATAATGGGAGACGCCCTGGCATTAAGGATGGCATTGGTTTCCAATACGGAAGCAATGTCAAGCTAAATGCCCCTAAAAGATTGTCTAATTTTGTTAAGGGCAAGGCTCCCATGGTTCAGGATAACGAGAGCTATATTTTATATCCTGCTGGTTATCCCGAACACAAATTTAGGAGAGTTCATGCTAAGAAGTCTCATTCTGTTTCTCACCATGCTTTTATTTATAAGAATGAGGCATCTAGCTCTAGACATTCTATCCATGTTAAAATGCCTAAAAAGAAAACTCCTACTGCATCAAATGAGCCTAACATTTCATTTAAGACTTTTGATGCATCTTATGTTCTTACTAACAAATCAGGCAAAGTAGTTGCCAAATATGTTGGGGGCAAACACAAGGGGTCAAAGACTTGTGTTTGGGTACCCAAGGTGCTTGTTTCTAACATGAAAGGACCCAAGACTGTTTGGGTACCTAAGAACAAAACCAAAAACCGTTTTGCAGGTTTATGTATCCGGGGCTCAAGTTGGATAATTGATAGCGGATGCACAAACCACATGACACGGGAGAAAAGAATGTTCTCCTCCTACGAGAAAAACGAAGATCCCCAAAGAGCCATCACATTCGGGGATGGAAATCAAGGTTTGTTCAAAGGACTTGGTAAAATTGCTATATCACCTGACCATACTATTTCCAATGTTTTTCTTGTAAATTCTTTAGACTACAACTTACTTTTAGTTTCTCAATTATGTAAAATGGGCTACAACTGTCTTTTTACGGATTTAGGTGTTACTGTCTTTAGAAGAAGTGATGATTCAGTAGCATTTAAGGGAGTATTAGAGGGTCAGCTATACTTAGTTGATTTTAACAAAGCTGAACTCGATACTTGCTTAATTGCTAAGACTAATATGGGTTGGCTCTGGCATCGCCGACTAGCCCATGTTGGGATGAAGAATCTTCACAAGCTTATAAAGGGAGAACACATTTTGGGACTAACAAATGTTCATTTTGAGAAAGACAGGGTTTGTAGCACATGTCAAGCAGGAAAGCAAGTTGGCACTCACCATCCACACAAAAACATAATGACAACGGACAGGCCACTGGAACTACTCCACATGGATCTATTCGGCCTGATAGCTTACATAAGCATCGGCGGGAGTAAGTACTGTCTTGTAATTGTGGATGATTATTCTCACTTCACTTGGGTGTTCTTTTTGCAGGAAAAATCATAAACCCAAGAGACTTTAAAGGGATTCTTGAGACGGGCTCAAAATGAGTTTGGATTGAGAATCAAGAAGATAAGAAGCGACAATGGGACGGAGTTCAAGAACTCTCAAATTGAAGGCTTTCTTGAGGAGGAGGGCATCAAGCATGAGTTCTCTTCTCCCTACACACCTCAACAAAATGGTGTAGTGGAGAGAAAGAATAGAACTCTACTGGACATGGCGAGGACCATGCTTGATGAGTACAAACCTTCGAACGGTTTTGGCTTGAGGCGATTAACACCGCCTGCTACTCCATCAACCGACTCTACCTTCACCGAGTCCTCAAGAAGAAATCATATGAACTCCTCACCGGTAAAAAGCCCAATGTTTCATATTTTAGAGTCTTTGGTAGCAAATGTTTTATTCTTGTTAAAAGAGGTAGAAAGTCTAAATTTGCTCCTAAGGCTGTAGAAGGCTTTTTACTTGGTTATGACTCAAACACAAGGGCATATAGAATCTTCAACAAATCCACTCGATTAGTTGAGCTTTCTTGTGACATTGTGTTTGATGAGACTAATGGCTCCCAAGTGGAGCAAGTTGATCTTGATGAGCTAGATGATGAAGAGGCTCCGTGCGTCGTGATAAGGAACATGTCCATTGGGGATGTGTGTCCTAAGGAATCCGAAGAGCCTCCACAAGCACAAGATCAACCGTCATCTTCCATGCAAGCATCTCCACCAACTCAAGATGAGGATCAAGCTCAAGATGATGAAGATCAAGAGGATGAGCCACCTCAAGAGGACAATGATCAAGGGGGAGATGAAGACAAGGAAGATGATCAAAAGATTCAGGGTCAAAGACCGCCACACCCAAGAGTCCACCAAGCGATTCAAAGAGATCACCCTGTGAACTCAATTCTCGGTGACATTCATAAGGGGGTAACCACTCGATCACGAGTCGCTCATTTTTGTGAACATTACTCTTTTGTGTCCTCTATTGAGCCATACAGGGTGGAGAATGCACTAAGAGACTCGGATTGGGTGTTGGCAATGCAAGAGGAGCTCAACAACTTCACGAGGAATGAAGCATGGCATTTAGTTCCACGTCCTAATCAAAATGTTGTAGGTACCAAATGGGTATTCCACAACAAGCAAGATGAGCATGGTGTGGTGATAAGGAACAAAGCCCGACTTGTGGCCAAAGGATATTCACAAGTCGAAGGTTTGGACTTTGGTGAAACTTATGCACCCATAGCTAGGCTTGAGTCAATTCGTATATTACTTGCCTATGCTACTTACCATGGCTTTAAGCTTTATCAAATGGATGTGAAAAGTGCCTTCCTCAATGGACCAATCAAGGAAGAGGTCTATGTTGAGCAACCTCCCGACTTTGAAGATAGTGAGTACCCTAACCATGTTTACAAACTCTTAAAGGCGCTTTATGGGCTCAAGCAAGCCCCAAGAGCATGGTATGAATGCCTAATAGATTTTCTTATCACTAATGGCTTCAAAGTCGGTAAAGCCGATCCTACTCTCTTTACTAAAACTATTGCAAAAGATTTGTTTGTATGCCAAATTTATGTTGATGATATCATATTTGGGTCTACTAACAAATCCACTTGTGAAGAGTTTAGTAGGATCATGATTCAAAAATTCGAGATGTCTATGATGGGGGAGTTGAAGTATTTCCTAGGATTTCAAGTCAAGCAACTCCAAGAAGGCACCTTCATCAGCCAAACAAAGTAAATTCAAGACATACTTAACAAGTTTGGAATGAAGGATGCCAAGCCCATCAAGACACCCATGGGAACTAATGGGCATCTCGACCTCGACACGGGAGGTAAATCCATAGATCAAATGGTATACCGGTCGATGATAGGATCTTTACTCTATTTATATGCATCTCGACCGGATATTATGCTTTCTGTAAGCATGTGTGCAAGGTTCCAAGCCGATCCTAAGGAAGTTCACCTTAGGGCCGTGAAAAGAATCATGAGATATTTAGTTTATACGCCTAAGTTTGGTCTTTGGTATCCCAAGGGATCCACCTTTGGTTTAATAGGATATTTATATGCTGATTGGGCAGGGTGTAAAATTGATAGGAAGAGCACATCAGGGACTTGTCAGTTTCTAAGGAAGATCTCTGGTGTCTTGGGCTTCAAAGAAACAAAACTCAGTAGCTCTTTCTACCGCCGAAGCCGAGTACATTGCCGCAGGCCATTGCTGTGCGCAATTACTTTGGATGAGGCAAATCCTCAGGGACTATGGCTACAAATTGAGCAAAGTCCCTCTCCTATGTGACAATGAGAGTGCTATCCACATGGCGGATAATCCCGTTGAACACAGCCGCACTAAGCACATAGACATTCGGTATCACTTTTTGAGGGATCACCAACAAAGGGGGGATATCAAGATAGCTTATGTTAGCACCAAAGAACAATTAGCCGATATCTTCAGCAAGCCACTAGATGAGAAAACCTTTAGCAAACTTAGGAATGAGCTAAATATACTTGATTCTTGGAATTTTGATTAAAACATTGCACACATAGCTCATTTATATACCTTTGATCATATCTCTTTCATGAGTGCGACTAATGTGTTTTCAAGTATGTTTCTATGCTAAGTCGTAGATTGAAAGGGACATGGAGTCTTCGGCGAAGATAAGGCTTCCACTCCACTCTACCGGTATCATTTACCCTTCGCCGTCACTCCACACCACTCTTCGATTGGTATAATCTTCACTCATATTTCATTTACCAATGGAGGAGAAAATTTAAAGGGCTCACAAAGTCTCCATTTTTGGCGATTAATGCCAAAGGGGGAGAGAGTATTAGCCCAAAGTAAAAGGACCGCACCACCACCTTTCGAAAAATTTTAATTGATATATTTCAAATTGGTATGATTTTCAATTAGTATATTTTCAAAATTAGCATCTCAATATATTTCCAATTGATATCTATTAAAACCCTCTTGAAAGCTAAAAGGAGAATTTCATTCAGGGGGGTTTTATTTAAGTCAAAGGAAAAGCATTTGGAACAGGGGGAGAAAATTTCAAATCTTGAAAATGCTTCTCGAAATCTTATTCATATACCTTTGACTATTTGCAAAAAGACTTTGAAAAGATTTTCCAAAAGAATTTGCAAAAACAAAACAAGTGGTGCAAGCGTGGTCCAAAATGGTAAATAAAAGAAAGCAACCATGCATATCTAGTAACAGTATAAATTGGTTTAATTCCAAGTAACCTATGCACTTACCTTTTGCAAACTAGTTCAATTCTGCACTTATATATTTGCTTTGGTTTGTATTGGCATCAATCACTAAAAAGGGGAGATTGAAAGGGAAATAGGGTTTAAGCTTTTCCTATAAATAATTTTGGTGGTTGAATGCCCAACACAAATATTGGACTAACTAGTTTGCTCTAGATTATATATTCCACAGGTGCATAAAGGTTCAACACAAACCAATAAAAGCTCAAAGTTAGGGTTCAAAAGCAAAGAAGCAAAAGAACCGAAGGGTGCCCTGGTCTGGCGCACCGGACTATCCGGTGTGCCACCGGACAGTGTTCGGTGCCCCAGGACCGTACAGCTGCGAACTCGCCACCCTTGGGTTTCTCTGGGCATGCTTCGCTATAATTCACCGGACTGTCCGGTGTGCCACAGGACTGTCCGGTGCGCCAAGCGGAGCAACGACTACCAGCGCAACGGTCGACTGCAATGGACACCTGCGAACGCTACAGTGCGCGCAGAAGTCAGAGGCGCACCGGACAGTGAACAATGTCTATTTGGTGCGGCACTAGACTGTCCGGTGCCACAAGAAGTCAAAGCTCCAACGGTCATCCGCGCCCGAACCCTAACGGTTGGGTGACGTGGCTCGCGCACCGGACTGTCCAGTGCGCCCATCGACAGCAGCCACCCCCAACGGTTGTTTTGGTGGTTGAGGGCTATAAATACCCCCAACCACCTCCACTCCAACCATCTAAGCATTCACTACTCCTCATTCAATACAAGAGCAAAGTGCAACACTCCAAGACACAAATCAAAGCCACCGATCCAATCAAAGTCCCTAATTCAATTCTAGTGCTTTAGGACTTATGAGAGGATCGTTCTTGTGTTTCTTTGTTGCTCTTGTTGCTTGGTTGGCTTTCTTCTTTCTCTCATTCTTATTCTCAAAGCCTTGTAAGCGAAGCAAGAGACACCAATTGTGTGGTGGTCCTTGTGGGGTCTAAGTGACCCGAGAAATCAAGGAAGAAAGCTCACTCGGTCTAGGTGACCGTTTGAGAGAGGGAAAGGGTTGAAAGAGACCCGGTCTTTGTGACCACCTCAACGGGGACTAGGTTCTTTAGAACCGAACCTCGGTAAAACAAATCACCGTGTTCATCCGCATTATTTCTTGGTTGATTTGTTTTCCCCTCTCTCCCAGACTTGATATTCATTCTAACGCTAACTCCGGCTTGTAGTGTGTATTTAAAGTTATAAATTTTAGATTCCGCCTATCCACCCCCCTCTAGGCGACTTTTAGGCAGACTATATCTGGTGGATCTACCGTAGTGAAGCACATCGTATGAGAGAGGAGGTGGTGAGACAATGCGTCGTGGATTATGATGTTTTTGTCAGGGTAGCAGACATGGTAAATGACTATCATGGGACATAGTTCGATGAAGGACGTATGGAGGATGAGCCAGAGGCAACTGGAAAGGCGTTCTACGACATGTTTTGTCACGGTATAGAAACTATTTCATAATAAGATAAATGTTTCTCAACTGGATGCTATTTGATGTAATATCCCAAGTCGAGACGCCTTCGTTGGTTTGTTGACAACTATTAGTACCCTACTTCTAGAGGATCACGTTCTACCAAAGAGCATGTACGATGCACAAAAACTCCTTCGTGCACTTAAGACGACGTATGAGAAGTTACATGCTTGTTCAAAGGGGTGCATCCTATTTAGAAAAGAATACACTAAAGCAAAGTACTGTCCAAAGTGTAAATCCTTTAGATTCATGGAGGTCAACTTTGGTGATGGACAGAAGAGACAGCTTGACATCCCCATGACAATCCTACGTCACCTTCCATTCATACCGAGGATCCGCCGACTATACATGACCGAGGAATCCGTGAAACGGATGACATGGCACAAAAATGGCAAACAATACAATCCTAACAAGATTGTACATGCATCCGATGACAAAGCATGGACCCACTTTGATGACATTCATCAAGAGAAAGAAAAACAGGCTCGTAAAGTACATGTTACGCTGGCCATAGATGGGTTCAATCCTTATGGATGATGAGACTTATGATCCAGCTAATCTCGATCATGAAGATTATTTTTAATTGAAGTAATACTGTTGGGGTCGTGCTTCGGTGCGCCGAAGGTCTCACACGAAGAAGCAGCTTCGGCTGAAGTCGTCTCCAAGAGATGGCCGAAGGTTCCTTTTCATGGAGCTTCGGCGTTACAAACCGACATAGAGATAGAATGACCTTTTTATCCATAAAGGTCTGAGTCAATGTTGTAAACTTTTGTAAGGGGCATAATTGTAATTTGTCACAGGCTGCGTCCTGTGTCTATAAATAGATGAACAGTACCCCCGTACTGTTCACGCGAACCTGTCATTTGGCTTCGCATCACACTTGCTCTCCTGCCTTCCTCAGGACCGAAGGTACATTTGTAATTTGAAGTCATTTGTATTCATTCATATTAGTGGAAATGGAAATGATTCTATGTTAATATTTGAATGTCTATTTTATACCTCATGATTTATATGAATGCTTCATCCCTCGCTATTATGTTTACGAAGGTATGTCCTTCGTAACCTTCGTCCGAAATTCCTTATATCTCGAAGGGATATAATGTAGTGGAGGACGAAGGACCTTAACATTTAACATTTTCTGTGTTGCCTTGTTCTTAACTCTTAGCATTTGAGAACAAGCCCCCAACATTGGCGCCCACCTCCGGTGAACTCACTTCCACTTTTCTGAGCTGATGGCTTCGTTCAACAACCAAGCTGGAGCTGCTTCGGCTTCGAAGCTGGTGCTCCCGATAACAGGCGGTTCTTGCTCAGAGCCGGCTAACAAGAAGCAGAAGAAGGAGGCTCAGAGAAGGGTGCAGCATGTTGGAGTGCAGGGACCCTTCATCAAGTCAAAATGGTCCCATATTCCAATTACCTTCTCTCAGGAAGACCTTCAGCTTAAGGATTATCCCCACAATGATGCCATGGTTATCTCTTGTGTGATCAAAGGATTTCTGGTCCACAATGTCCTAGTTGACACAGGCAGTGCAGCTGACATTATATTTGCTAAAGCCTTCAGACAAATGCAAGAGCCCGAAGACAAGATTCATGATGCTACGCACCCTCTTTGTGGCTTCGGAGGGCGGCAGATTGTGGCACTTGGGAAGATTACCATGCCGATAACCTTCGGATTTGTTAACAACACAAGGACTGAGCAAATTGTGTTTGATATTGTTGACATGGAGTATCCTTACAATGCTATCATCGGCCGTGGCACTCTTAATGCCTTCGAAGCAATTCTTCACCCAGCTTATCTCTGCATGAAGATACCTTCGGACCAAGGACCTATTGCTATTCATGGAAGCCAGGAAGCTGCTAGAAGGGCCGAAGGAAGCTGGACTGACTCCAAGGCAATCCATAATATAGATGGAGCTGAAGCTTGTGAACAGTACAAATTCAGGAGGGAGAAGGCAGCTTCAGCGGATCAGCCGAAGCCTATGTTATTGTGTGAAGATGTAGCAGAGCAGAAGGTGTTGTTGGGCTCGCAATTATCTGAAGACCAGGAGAAAACCTTGATAAGGTTTTTATTCAACAACAAAGATGTCTTCGCATGGTCAGCTAATGATCTCTGTGGAGTAAATCGGGATGTTATTGAACATTCGCTCAACGTTGACCCATCCTTCAGACCCCGAAAGCAGAGGCTTCGGAAAATGTCTGATGACAAGGCCGAAGGGGCTCGCAATGAAGTGAAAAGACTCCTCAGTGCAGGAGTTATCAGAGAAGTGAAGTATCCAGAGTGGCTAGCTAACACTGTTATGGTGAAGAAGGCCAATGGCAAGTGGAGAATGTGTATTGATTTCACAGATCTCAACAAGGCTTGTCCGAAGGATGAATTCCCGCTGCCAAGGATAGACTCTCTAGTTGATGCAGTAGCTTCTTCGGAGCTCATGAGTCTCCTGGACTGCTACTCAGGCTATCATCAAATCTGGATGAAGAAGGAAGATGAGCCGAAGACTAGCTTCATAACCCCAAGTGGTACATATTGCTATCTTCGGATGCCTGAGGGGCTCAAGAATGCTGGAGGGAGTTTCAGCAGAATGACTGCGAAGGTTCTCCAATCTCAGATAGGCAGAAATGTGTTGACTTATGTCGATGACATCATTGTAAAGAGCACGAAGCAAGAAAATCATATTGCTGATCTGCAGGAGACCTTCGCCAGCTTCAGACAAGCTGGTCTGAAGCTGAATCCAGAAAAATGTGTCTTTGGAGTGAAGAAGGGTAAATTTCTTGGATGCTTGGTTTCAACAAAGGGAATCGAAGCTAACCCAAATAAAATCGAAGCTATACTTCGAATGGAGCCACCAACCACAAGAAAGGGGGCCCAAAGATTGACAGGAAGGCTAGCATCTCTCAACAGATTTATATCCAGATCAGCAGAAAGAAACTTGCCATTCTTCGAAGTGCTGAAGTCAGCTGAAGTCTTTCAATGGGGCCCAAGTCAACAAAAAGCCTTCGAAGAGCTGAAGCAATACTTAATAGATCTCACAACATTAACTCCACCAACGCCAGGGGCTCCTTTGTTGTTGTATGTGGCAGCTTCGCACTCAGCAGTAAGTGCGGCACTTGTCCAGGAGAAGTTTGATGGACAGGTCAAGAAGCAGGTCCCAGTATATTTTGTATCTGAGGTCCTCAGTGTCTCAAAGAAAAATTATACAGAGCTGGAGAAGGTGTTGTATGCCGTTTTAATGGCATCCAGGAAGCTTCGGCATTATTTTCAGACATACAATATTATTGTTCCTTCTTCGCAGCCGTTGAAGGATATCATGAGAAATAGAGAAGCTACTGGCCGGATTGGAAAATGGGCTGCAGAGCTCAATGAATTTTACATTGATTATGTGCACAGATCCTCAATTCAGTCTCAAGCATTGGCAGATTTCATTGCCGACTGGACGCCAGGGGCTCAGGACGAGGAAGTGAATAAAGATGCCGAAGTATGGACGGTGTTTTGTGATGGCTCTTGGGGAACCTTCGGAGCAGGTGCAGCTGCTGTGTTGGTCTCACCATCCAAGGTTAAAACTTGCTATGCAGCAAGACTTGACTTCAGCTGCACAAATAATATAACTGAGTACGAAGCCCTGCTCCTGGGTCTTCGGAAACTAAAGGCAATGGGAATCAGAAGGGCGATTCTTAAAACTGATTCCCAGGTTGTTTCGGGTCATATTGACAAAAGTTGCAAGGCTAAAGACCCGAAGCTTGAAAAATACCTAGACACGGTCCGAAGGATCGAAGCTTCCTTCGAAGGATTTTCTGTTAAGAATATCCCTCGAGGACAAAATGAGCATGCTGATTTGTTAGCCAAGTCTGCAGCACAGGGGCTGCCGCTACCTTCGGATGTGTTCTTCGAAACAATAAAGGCACCTTCAGTGGAGCTACTTGAAAGAGCAGTCCTTAACATTTCTCCTGTGTACAGTGAAGATTGGAGAACTGAAATAATCTCTTACCTTCAGGGTAACTTCTTATCAGATGACGAAGCTTATAATAAAAGGATAGAGGCAAGAGCTCGTCCGTATGTCATGATAGAAGGGGAATTATACAAGCATGGAGTTTGTGCCCCGCTGCTCAAGTGCTTGTCTAGAACCGAAGGTATAGAGTTAATGAAAGAAATACATGCAGGCTTGTGTGGATCCCACATCGGATCTAGGCCGTTACTTGGAAAAGTTTTCCGCCAAGGGTTTTATTGGCCGAAGGCAGCTTCGGATGCAGCGGAGTTGGTTCAAAAGTGCGAAGGTTGTCAGAAATGTGCGAGAGATCAGAAGCAACCTTCGTCCTTGACACAGTTGATACAGCCCGTCTGGCCATTGCAAAGGTGGGGCCTCGACCTGCTGGGTCCATTACCACCGGCTCAAGGCAATCTGAAATATGTTATAGTGGCTGTGGAGTATTTTTCCAAGTGGATTGAGGCGAAACCATTGGCCACAATAACTTCGGCCACTGTCCAAAAGTTTTTCTGGCAGAACATTGTCTGTCGCTTCGGAGTACCGAAGGCCATCACTGTAGATAATGGAACGCAGTTCGACTCCGAAGATTTCAGAAATTTCTGTGATCAAATTGGCACGAAGATCCACTTTGCATCAGTCAGGCATCCGGAGTCGAATGGGCTTGTTGAAAGGGCCAACGGCATCATAATGACAGGAATAATGAAGCTAATCTTTAATCAACCAAGGGGAAAGTGGCCAGATCAGTTGACCAAAGTGGTGTGGAGCCACAATACAACAACATCAAGGTCTACAGGCTTTACCCCATTTAAGTTGCTATTTGGTGACGAAGCAATAACCCCGGAAGAAGCCAAAGCTGGATCAATAAGAGTGGTAGCTTCGGCAGAATCAGGTTCCGAAGATACTTGTCTCGTGGAAAAAGATGCCTTAGAAGGGATCAGGCTTCAAGCCGTGGAGAATATCAATAAATACCAGGCTGAAACAGTTAAATGGCGAGATAGAAAGGTCCGGCTAAAAAATATTGAGCCGGGACACTTGGTGCTTCGGAGAGTGGCCAACCCAGATACAGTGGGCAAGCTACAATTGAAATGGGAAGGGCCTTTCTTAGTAGCATCTTCGTCAAGGCCTGGTTCGTACAGACTGAAGGACATGGATGGCAATGAAATTCCAAGATCTTGGAATGCGGATGAGCTTCGGCGATTTTATGTATAACTCGATGTAATTTTTTATGTTTTTTCTTTTCTTTTTCATGGCACCCTTTTCCTTTCTAAAGGGGGAGAAAGGTTTTTAATGGGGCCATCATATGTAATCTTCCTTTTTAGTTTTATAAGAGCAAAATCCCCCAAAGAATGTAAATGTAAAAGCTGAGAGCGCACCATCGAGTGCCGAAACTGAAAAAGAGAAAAAGCTCCGAAGACGTTCCTAAGGGAATGCAGAGCTTATACCGCCTAAGTAAAAGGCGAAGAAGCTCCAAAGACGTTCCTAAGGGAATGCAGAGCTTATACCGCCTAAGTAAAAGGCGAAGAAGCTCCAAAGACGTCCCTAAGGGGATGCAGAGCTTACAGCGAAAAGTCAACGCTGAAATTGCCTAAGTAAAAGGCGAAGAGGCTCCAAAGTCGTTCCTAAGGGAATGCAGAGCTAATGTGTGGTTTCTAAGGAAGTAATGGCTGAGAATGTGGCTTCGGACGTATGCTTCGGACATTCATTCGCGCATTACATTACATCATAACATTTGCATGCATAAGCATTCATTCATAGCATTTGTGAACCAAAGTGGTTGCTTCGGCAGAAGGGAGAATTGGCTTTTTATGAATCATTGTGTAAAAGAAAAGTTTCGGAGAAGTGGTTTTTTATGATTCGTTATGCTATGTTATACAAAAAAGAGAAGCTTCGGTAAAAAGAAGAATTGGTCTCTTATGCTTTGTTGTATATAAAAGAGAAAAGCTTCGTTGCTCGGCAAAAAGAAGAATTGCTTTTATGCTTCGCTGTGTACGAAAAGAAGGGAAGGTGTTTTTTCGCCTTCGGCTCAAAATACTGATTTCGTCCACATCAAAGCGCCTCAATCGAAGGGTAAGAATATATTACAAGGTATGTACAAAGTTTCTTGAGAACAGTCTAATTGTATTTACAAGAGTCGTTACAAAACTATCCTGAGTTTTTCTATAGTATACTTCTACTGATCTTCATTAAGCTTCAGCTTCGGCGACAGCTTCGGCGACATATCTTAGGCATCATCTTCACCTTCGTCATCCTACATAAATCAAGGAATCGTGAGTAAAAATCAAGTGCAAAGGAAAAGGTAAGTACGAAGTATCATTTCTTACTGGTTCAAGATGACTTCGGGCTTCGTCTCCAGCCTTCTCCCGCCCGCCTTTTGTCCATATCATTTTTACAAATCTATTTGAGATGCTTCGGGCGAGGTCAGGTATATCATCCAGGATTGATGGAGATAGGGTGAAGTTGGGCCTGTTGACTATTTTTCCATGTTCGCAGCCGGCCTTCAGGAATGCAGCAGCGGTACCCCGAGAAGCTACCCAGGCACAGAAGTCGCCGTGCCCGGCTATAACTTCGTCAAGTTCTTCAATTTCGGCTTCAATATGATCGAAGGCCTGTGGTAAATTTTCCGCCGAAGGGTTAAATTTCCCGCTGCTGGCTCCAACAGAGTAAAATATCTTTTTTAATCGTCCAATACAATTGTTGCTAAATTTTAAGCATTTGTCTTGAAGGCTTGCTAACGATTTCTTCAACTCTGAGCTGGTCTGGACTTCGGCTTCAAGCTTCGAATTAAGCTCTAGCTTCTCCTGATCGAATTGTTTTGATTGACTGATAAGCTTCGAATTCAGCTCTGATACTTTAGCCTCAGTCTCAGCCAACAAGCCTTCGGTCGATTGGAGCTCGAAGTCTTTCTTTTCAATGATGGCAGATTGTTCTTTTATCTTGTTTTCTAAGTTTTCAATTATAGCTTCGTGTTTTCTGTCCTCCAGATCTTGCTGCATCTTCAGAGCTTTGCTCAGTAGCATGCTCTGCACAGAAAAATTTACGTTGGTAACATTTTCATTATTAACAGCAATAAAAACCAGAGAAAAGGTTGTTTACCTTGAAGTTGGAGTAAAATAAGCTGCCGACGATATGTTGTCGTCGGTAGCGGCTGATGTCTGTCTCTAGCTTCGGAAAACCGATACTCTTTGATAGAGTACCGATTACCTTAGCTCCAGTCTGGTCTCGAATGCAGCCTAATTTTTCATCATCAATGCCTCCAAATAGAAGAGCTCCGGGTTTGTAGCCGCAAGATTTGGCATAGTCTTTGAGCTCTTCTATTTCATCCTTCGTCAGTTTTTGCCCAACTAAATTTTGAAAGGAGTAGGCATCGTCGTCCGAAGTGTCTTCGGCTATTTATTTTCCTTTTTCAGGCACTGTGGCCATGGTTTTTTCAGTAGTAGCACCAGCTTCTTCTGCAGCCATGTCTTCCAAAATTTTGTTAATGTCCTCAATGGTTGTTTCTAAATTCACATCTTCGGCTGCAGCGGCTTCGGTAGCCGCGACCTCCGAAGGTGCGACTTCGACGTTTGTGGTACCTTCGACAGCTGGTGTTTTCTGAATTGACGCTCTAGGCGGCGTCTTGTCGATTACTTCAGTTACCGCAATAATTCTTTGCCGCTTGGGTTTGCTTATCTTCGTCTGATCCGGCACGTCCACCTTTTGAAAAAGCTTCGTCAGTTGGAGCCCTAATGGACTTAGCTTCGTGGGCATGGGTTCAGTCATTACCTTTAAAATTTCCTCCACGTCGCTGGCAGAAGGCGGTGTGGGGGTCCCTTCTTCTTCGGGTGATTTGCGCTTCGGAGTGGATATTTTTCTTTTCTTGGGAATTTTCTTCTCCTTTGCTGGCTTTTCTTCATCCTTGGTCAGAGTTTCGGCCACTCTTTTTCTTTTGTGGCCCTCGGCAGCCTTGTTCAACTGCTCATAGTCTGGGTACTCGAAGCCCAGGGCATCAAGCACTCGGTTCAGCCTTCGTTTCGGTCGGGCGCCGAAGGCCGCTGTCATTAGTTGATCCTCTTTTTTGGAGTAATTCCCCAGAATTTCGTTGCACATCACCTCAACTGTGTCTAACCATTCTTTGCAGGGTTTTTTAAAGTACTTCTTCAACTTGAAGTGGTAGGGCAGCCGAACAAGCTCCCCCTTCTTCTTCTCTCCCTCCAGCTTCGGCATTTCCCACTCTTTTAGAGTAGGGAAAACTCTGAATGCCAAGAACTCCTGAACTAGATCCCTGGTGCCAATATGTTCTGAAATAATTTCAAATTCACCCAGAGCAGCCCAGGTGGGACCTTTTAGATCGCCGATGCGGCATCGTGGCCTCGTCTCTCCGAAGATTAAATCCAGAGGGCTTTGTACCAATTTTTCTTTGTCTTCGTCAACTTTTACATAGAACCACTCAGATTTCCAGCCTGCTGGCCATTTGCTTCGGTAGCTGATGACAGGGCACTTTGTTGTCTTCCGGTAGGCAAAATTATAGCAACCGAAATTATCATGTAGCCCATCTTTTCTGGCCTTTGTTTGGTAATGTAGTTCGTGAACTCGGCAGAAGCTGTCGGCAAACGGTTCCACAGCTTGGCTTCGGAGGGCCCAGATATAAACATTGAGCCTAACAATGGCGTTAGGAGTCAATTGATGAAAGTAGATACCAAACCTCTTCAGTATCTCCGCAATAATATTGTGAAGAGGGAATCTCAGCCCAGCCTTTAAAAAGCTTTTGAAGATAACAATCTCATCCTTCCCTGGCTTCGGGGTGGTTTCTTCTCCCCCGAAGCGGAGTAGTTTCTTCTGATCTTCATTAAAATAACCTGCTTTCACCATCTTCGAAAGATCAGCTTTTGAAACAGTTGATTTCCCAAAATCCAGGTGACTGGGCTTGCTGGGCACAGCAATGTGGTAGTCATCTTCGGGGTCAGTCCCTTCAATATTTTCTTCTTCTCCTTCGGCAGTTGTCGGGTTTGCTTCAGCAGCAGGCATTTTTTCTGCAGTCACTAGACCAGAACGCTGCATCGCTTCGGAGATGGGCACAGTGTCCGAACCTTCGGCTTCGTCTCCCTCACGTACAACTTTGGCAGTAGATCGCACTCTCGCCATTTGATTCTGAGTTTGGGGGAGTCAGAAACTTTTTTCTTTTTTCTTTTCTCCGAAGCTCTCCTTTCTGACGAAGCAGACGTTGAGACGGACCTTCGTTCGATTCTGAGAGTCAAGCTTCGGCTATGGTGGAAAATTTTGGCAGCAAAACAGTGTAAATAGCAATGAATGCTGTGGTAATTTCACACCTACCCGTTTGTTTATATAGTGCTGCAGGTAAGAAGGCGAAGCGGCAGGATTTTTACACCAGACGGGCGGTCACTTGTACTCGCTGTGCAGTGGACCGCAAAGATCAAACAGTAACTCTGCAAGGTGGGCCTGGCACGCGCTCGGAAGCCGGATCGTTTCTCCGCAACGAGCTCAGGGAAGGTGTTTTTTGGACCTTCGGCTTCCCGAAGCTGAAGAGGCTTTTTTCACGGGTCAAGCTCGTTACAAAAAACGATCTAGCACCGCGAAAGGGGCTACTGTTGGGGTCGTGCTTCGGTGCGCCGAAGGTCTCACACGAAGAAGCAGCTTCGGCTGAAGTCGTCTCCAAGAGATGGCCGAAGGTTCCTTTTCATGGAGCTTCGGCGTTACAAACCGACATAGAGATAGAATGACCTTTTTATCCATAAAGGTCTGAGTCAATGTTGTAAACTTTTGTAAGGGGCATAATTGTAATTTGTCACAGGCTGCGTCCTGTGTCTATAAATAGATGAACAGTACCCCCGTACTGTTCACGCGAACCTGTCATTTGGCTTCGCATCACACTTGCTCTCCTGCCTTCCTCAGGACCGAAGGTACATTTGTAATTTGAAGTCATTTGTATTCATTCATATTAGTGGAAATGGAAATGATTCTATGTTAATATTTGAATGTCTATTTTATACCTCATGATTTATATGAATGCTTCATCCCTCGCTATTATGTTTACGAAGGTATGTCCTTCGTAACCTTCGTCCGAAATTCCTTATATCTCGAAGGGATATAATGTAGTGGAGGACGAAGGACCTTAACATTTAACATTTTCTGTGTTGCCTTGTTCTTAACTCTTAGCATTTGAGAACAAGCCCCCAACAAATACTATATTATTTTGCAAAATATGTCTTGTTTATCTGTGCTTTTTAGTTTACTCTTAATTGCTGGTGATAGAACAAAGATGGTGGACGGTGGGATGAGGAGCATATCATCCCTTTACCAAAGGGCAAGGCTGTGGAGGGGGAGGAGAAGCACCTGTAGGACGGAGGAGACACAGGTGCCCCACAGAACGACTTAGAGGCACAACAGGCTATCGATGTGAGGCAGTAAGCTGTTGTCAATGCGACGCAATAAGCCATCGATGTGGTGCAGCTAGATGACGATGAGCTATAGGTAAACGACGATGAGGAGGCGAAACGGGCTGCCTCTGGTTCATCGTGCATCTGCTTGCGAGGTCCCACTAGTATCCCTTACCAACTGATACCTTGTGAGAGGCGCCCGCTAATTCGACATGAGGGGGAAAGGTAAGTAACTTTAGATGTTGTCATTGCTTCTTCATGTTATACATTCAAATTCAAAATAGAAACTAATATTTTTCTTAATCACTTGAATAGGACCTGGACGATTGTGAAGAGTGGTCACAAATGCAACGTTAATGACATCTTTGGTCTTCTATGTAGGGAACACTTCTCTGGCATTGTTGAGTACGTCAGAGTGACATGCCCGGCCTATTCCTTCGACCACTATGCCCCCCGATGCAGTAGATCAAAACGACAAGATATTCAACTACAGCAGAGCAGGTTCGTCAAGAGATATGGGTAAGTCTTACTTGACTATATTTTTTAATACATCGTAATTGTTGCACATTCTTGAAATAATGATTGAATACATCGTGCTTGTATGCAAGATTTATTTAGATTCAAGGATGGATATGAGGCCAGGGCGGCTGCGGTGGCTACCACGTGTTGTAAGAAACTCGTAGTGGACATGCACTACAAGGCACACATCTAGGCCATCATAACTTTCCATGCCTCCATCCATGGAGAGAAGGCCAACAAAAAGGATGCTAGAACCATACCATTGACTTGGGACTAGTACTTGCATGTAAATATAGAACATTAATATTGATATTAAATAGGCCTAATTTTATGTTTTGATATGTCGTATAATTGATTTCTTGTAGATGAATCCTTATTAGTGCGCTGCGTATACTGAGTGCTGACAGCAGATGGTGCAAAGGTGATGCTCCAATGAGTGGGATGAGACACACAACGCTTGCTGGGAACAACGTTTGATGATGCCAGGTGCCTCCCACCATCAAGGCATCCAGAACCTCACCCGATATACAAAAGCATGGTACATGAATTCATTTTTTATTCTAACATTAGATTATGCATGATTTATAATCATCTATTTGTTTTCTCACATTTAGCGTCACAAGGATCAGGAGAGAATTCATTTTTTATTCTAACATTCAATTATGGCCAACCTTGCTCCATCTGGACATGCAGAAGAAGAGAGGAGGCAACATGTGGATTTGGAAGAGAGGATGACAGCAGAGTAGACAGCTCGCTTGGTCAATCAGGAGAGGATGGCAAAGATGTTTGTGTACATGCAGACTCTTAGCGTTGCAGCGGGTGTAGCTTTGCCACCTGTGTTGTTCTCTCCACCTGCACCTCTTCAGTTTTCTACTCCTGTGGGTATGAAATTTTTAGTCATGTATGGTATATATTTTACTTGTCTCACACATGCATTCTCTTCTCTATGCAGAATCAGTCGGTGACATCAAATGACCCTCATGCTTCGCCGAACTAATCTAACTAGCCACCACATTCCTGATGCATTTGTGAGCTTGTTTGTGAGTGTTGGTGATACTTGATATTTGTGCAACTTGTTGATGTTGGTGATACTTGGTTAAACTTGATGATTCTATGATATCTATGAACTTGTTTTTGAGTGTTGGAGATACTTGATGTATGTGGTGATACATGTGATTCTGTGATATCTATGATGCATGTGATGATTATGTGATGTATATAATTGCATGTTTGTTTGAATAAAATGATAAAAAAATAAAAAGGGGGTCTCTAGTCACTTTGCCGAGTGTTGCACTCCGTAAGGGTTCGTTTGCCGAGTGCAATGGTCATAGCAGTCAGCAAAGAAACCAATTCTGGGCATCATTAAACCTGCTTTGCTGAGTGTTGTGTCTAGAACACTCGACAAACTAGGATCCTTTGCTGAGTGTTGTGGACATGACACTCGACAAACCAAGATCCTTTGTCGAGTGTTGTGGCCCATGCACTCAGCACAAGAAATGCGACTGGGCCCCACTGTCACACCCGGGCTTTAAGGAACAAAGTTGGGTGCATCTCATATATGCGCCAGAGAAGACAACACATATAATAACAGAGTGCATAGAGATAAATGTCATAAATATCATAAATGTACTTATTACATAGCGGAAGTCTTACAAAAATAAATGATAAAATAAAGCGAACTAAATAATATTCCCTGGCGCCACAAAGCTGACTGGGAGATGCCACCTAGATCAAGTCGAAAGCCTCAGTGTTAGGTGGCTCCTCTTCGACCACCTGTTCTTCTCCTGTGGGGGGTGTGAGACAGCAAGAGTGAGCTCACACATGTTCATTACTCAACAAGTTGTGGGGAATAGTGTGCATGAACTCACCAAAGGTGGGAGTTCATGAAGTGTAAGGCTGATCAATGAAATAAAGGTTGAAGCTGAGCATTTCTTTTATATGTTGGTCAAAATTTTATTAGCAGTTACTAAGTGTAAGTAAATACCAAACCTTAGAAATAATAAGTAAAAGTAATAATAAAATAATCCCAAATGCAATGATATGACAAATTAAGTTTAAGTTCCATAAATTAATCATGTGAGTGTTCGAGCCGCTCATGACCGTGAGCACGGCTAGTATACCAGTTTTACACTTTGCAGAGGTTGCGCATCTTTACCCACAAGTCGTGTTACCCATTTGCCATGGAGTTGATCAGACCCCATACACCTCTACCAAGGAAGCGAGGCAGGGTACCACTATGAGGCCTTTATAAAGTTCCACTAGCTTTAGAAAACCCTCTACATTTTATAGGAAGCTCCAGTACAGGAATCCCTCGCCTGACCGCCATCGCAGCAAAATCAAACGAAGGACCTCCCTACACTGACCACTCCCCTACTGCCCTTGCCCCTTTTGGGTAAGGTAGTCATCCACTAGCTTCCCTAGTTAATCAGCCAAGGGCGTCCCATTAAACCCTTGTGGTAGCACTGTTTTCCCGGGTGGTTCTCCATGTTCCCATTAATATAATGATCTTATCATGAACAGTAAATAATGAACAGATAATAAAAAGTATAAAAAATGAGTGATGAATATCTTTATACCCAAAGCCACATAAAGCAATAGCATACTACCCAAAAATTTAGTAGTAAAACCAGTGGTGAAACAAGGTATAAAGATAGTCAAAATCTAGGGTATCCTATTGGGTCCCATCAAAATTAACCTATGCAGATCATTATGATTAATAAGAACATGAATGGGTAAAAGAAGTGATCAAGGGCACAACATGCCTTCAATGAGCTCCTGCTCAGCAGTCTCTACCAGCTGACCCTCGGAATCCTCTGTAGCTTGCTCGTCTACTCGCGTCAACACAATACATACATAGTATAGCAAAAATTAACATTACACCAAACATGTAAATAAAATACACAATAATAATTTAGATATTAAAATAAGATCATAGAAACTGGAATTATTAA